>OX359287.1:37812606-39012606 GCA_947179155.2 Hedera helix
CTGAATGAAATAATTCTAAATAGTTAAGTAATCTGAAGAGTTTAATGAAGTAGATTTCTGAATACTGAATGAAAAAAATTATTTGATAAGTGACATGTCTGAAATATTTGAATAATATATTTTTATTATTTTAATCCTCAGAAAAAATTCAAAATTATTGTAAATTTATTTAATATTACTTAATATAATATTTAATATTTTTTAAATTTAATTTATTTTTTTTACTTCATTCAGTTGGGATTTAACTATTCAGCCAAAAAAATTAAACTTAGCTATTCAATTTAAAAATCTGACTAATTCAACCATTCAATCATAAACAAACACATTGAATGACTGATCGATTCAACTATTCAAATACATTAAGTTTTAAACAAACACTTCCTTAGTCCTATGTGTAAAGCATTTGAAGGTAATAATTTGTTCTCTCCTTTTTTCCCCAAGTTCAGGTTATACCCTTATCTTCTCTTTCATCGTTATAATCAAACCTAGCTCTTCGAAAAATTGTATCCCACAATTAAAAAAGAAAATTTTAAAGGAATCAAAATCAAAGAAGTCCAGCAACAATATGAGATATTTATAACTTGCAGGTACAGTAAATATAAGAAATTGATATTTTTATAATATTTCGCTCACATAAATAGTAATTGAGATCTATCTCTACGTGAGTGAAACTTTATAAAAATATCAATTCTCTAAATACACACACAAATTAGCAACAAACACACACACACGCGCGCGCGTAAAGAGATATACATAGATATGCACTCTTCTTCCCTTTTGTCCCCAAATTCATTTTATATTTATATTGTCAATTTTTTTTTCATACCATATACTTTGTTAAATTTTGTCTTTTATTTATAAAAAAAAAATAGTTTACCATTGTATAATCAAATAATTTTTAACCTATCTTGTTTAAGTCAAAACTTGTAAATTTACCAACGCTTTATATCATCTTCACATCACAGTGACACTATGCTGTATTCTGTGCCGCACTCCTCTCACAAATGAATAATCAATTGTAACATCTGGCAAATGAATAGTCAATTGTAAAAATTTTGAAATAATAACTTTGAAATCACATTTATTAACCCATTAATCAACCCTATTAAAAAAGAAATGAATCTAAAAAAAACTTAAAAATAACAAAATAATTATGATTGAATTATTTATATATTTTCTTTCAAAATTATTGCTTAATTTTAAAGTGATCCTTTTATTAGTGTAAGTGACACTTTTAATTGGCATTTTAGTTCATTTTTATTCTAAATTTATATATTTGTGTCGCTAAAATCGTCTCTAAAAATCAGCACAAGAAATAATAATAAACTAAAATATGAACTTAAAAAATGAAAATGTCATTTTTAAAAATGACATTTAAAACTCGATGACAACTCGAAAGAAATATGTAATTCGTTCAAAAATTTATTATCAAAAGTGAGGGCCTGATTATACTTTACCACTCCCCTGCGCCCGGGTACAATACTCCCTCTTCCTCTCGCTCCAGCAAACAAGCGCAGAGGAAATGGGGTCGTTGGTGCCGACCCTTTCTTCTACAATTTGCCGCCTAAACTTTTTCCCCAAACCACCGTTCAGCCATAAGAATATCAGGGGTTTTAGAGTATTAGCAAAGCTACAACACAAACGGCAAAGACCCATTTTTTATTCAATCAATTCCTCATCCAAATCTTTATCAACAGCTAATACTACTATGTTTACCTCAAACTTCAGTTCCCCAAAACCCCATAATCAAAACCCAGTTACTGTAAATGAAAATTTAGTCATTTTGGGTATTGAGACAAGCTGTGACGACACTGCCACCGCTGTTGTAATTTCTCTCTTTCTATATATATATATATCTATATGTATATATGCATATATAATGATGTCGGTGTATATTGGGTCCTTCTAATTTACTTTGTTGAGATTAAAGATTGGGTCTTTTCTGAATTTAGGTTCGAAGCAATGGTGAAATTCTCAGCCAAGTTGTGTCTTCTCAGGTATATAAGTACACTCAAAAACACATTACTGGGTTTTAGCCTTGCAGGGAATATTGATTGGTGTAAAGCCTACACTTTTCAAGCTATGCTAGAAATAATGGGCATTTCTTACAATTCAATTTACTTTTCTTATGGAAAAAAGTTAATTAATTTTTTTTCATAGTCCTGTTTATTATTGTGGGTTTACTCACTTTTTTAATTATATATGTAATGCGAATATGTTAGTGACTGAACTCCAAGGGTTATAGAAATAAGCAGAAGTAAGAAACTTATTATCATATTCATAAAGCTTTACCACTTCAAAACCTTTTGGTTTTCATTGTCTTTGCTGATATTCACTCTCAAAGACTGAAAAAGTACTATGATGAAATAAGAGAACCAACCTGAGATAAGATTATTAGAAATTGAGATAATCTTTGTCATTTTGTAGAAAATATATAGGGAGAGAATGTGATAATTTGAGTAATGTAAGGTATTTACATCGATGATCGATTATAGCAAAACTCGCCACCTGTGATTCTTTCGTGAGATGTTATTACTATGATAATGAATGCTATTTTGGGAGGCACCCAATATCTAAGAAATTCTAACCTAGATATGAACATATACTAGGTTGCTCTAAAAGCCATGTAATTCAAAGTTACTAGTTATGTAAGGAGGAAAAGGGACTCGTGAAAGATCAGGGATGAAGCCAGTGGATGGCCTAGGGGGCCTAGGCTACCCACATATTTAAGAAAATATATTTAATATCTCAAAGGTTTGAAATTTTTGATCCAGGTCCCCTAGATTTATTTAATTTGTACACGTACATTCACAGATTATTTTTTTATTTCAATAAAATCCTAACCAAAAGAATTTTTGTGCTGTTAAGTAATGAAAATTTTATAATATATAAGTTTCTAGTAATAAATTATATTATATCTGAGCGCGCCACATTATGTACTGCCCCCCTGGGGGAAAATTCCTAACTTCATCCTTGTGAAAGATCGATACTTGTTCCTGGAAAGCTAATTTCTAATTGCTTACTTAGTTAGGCTTAATTTTTTTAGGTAGTTATCCTCAGATAATTAGTACATTCCTCAATAGTCTTCTCATCTCCCATGGCTTCATCTATCAACAATGCTGCTCAGTATCTTTAATTTTCCCTTGACCTAGAAACTAAAATAGTACTTTTGATGGCATTATTCTATTCATAATTACCACAAGCTATTATTTTTGCTCATGGTATATGCCTTCCTGTGATACTAAAATCTTTCACTTTTAATCAAGGCAGAGCTGCTTGCCAAATATGGAGGAGTTGCTCCTAAAATGGCAGAAGAAGCACATTCTCGAGTGATTGATCAGGTACAATATGTGTTACGTTGGTTGTCTTTATTAAAAAACCAGCTTTTTTGCAGTCTCAAGTTCCTTCTATCAGTCAGTTAACGGACTTTTATATCACATGTAACAATTGAAATGGTTATAGTCTACCCTCTACCAGATCCCTCTTCTTTGTATATTTTCTCTAAGAAGTAAGAATATATGTGATTTTTTCCGCCTTTCCTGCCTGCAGGTAGTACAGGAAGCACTTGATAAAGCTAAATTAACTGAAGCAGATCTCTCTGCAGTTGCTGTAACTATTGGTCCTGGTTTAAGCCTTTGTCTACGTGGTAACTGATTGTTAGAGCTATATTTGTTTCTTTAGATTGTGTTTTGTGATGCTGGTTCAAACTTTATTGTTGAAAGATAGAAATATTGCTCAGTGAATTCTTAAAACAAACCTGTCAACTTGCTCAGGTTTACATTATTCAATGGAATAATGTTTATTGGAGAATAATGAAAAGAAACTCTTCAAAGTGACACTGCTTTGTATTTTCATGTAGTCGGGGTGCAGAAAGCTCGGAAAATTGCTGGCAGTTACACTCTTCCTATTGTCGGTGTCCATCACATGGAAGCTCATACTTTAGTAGCCAGGTACCAGCATCTTTTGAGTTGAACAATTCAAGAAAAATCTTATGAAAATTCACATCCAATTCATTTTATTGTTAGGTTCCTTTTTTTCTTATGCTTTTTGCTACCTGTCCTTTTTTTGTTAAATGTTAATATATAATTTTTTGAAGAATGATAAAAAGTTGTTAAATGAAGTTTTGTTTTTGTCAATACTGGATACTTAATCAGAGAGTTTCAACTGAGAGAGAAGGCTTGTATTTTGGGAAAGCAAAAAACAAGTATTATTGAAATTCTGGCATCATTTTTCTCTATCAGCCTCAGTAATCTTGAGTGACGTCCTTAAAATATGTTTGCGTGTCTAGGAGGGAGGGAGGGAGGGAGAGAGAATGAATCAGTAATGAAGCTGCTAAATTGCTCCTTTTGTGACTGGATGCATTTATATTCATATATATATATATATATATATATATATATATAGAGA
This sequence comes from Hedera helix, assembly GCA_947179155.2. Taxonomy (NCBI): domain Eukaryota; kingdom Viridiplantae; phylum Streptophyta; class Magnoliopsida; order Apiales; family Araliaceae; genus Hedera; species Hedera helix. The sequence continues at coordinate 37,817,014 of OX359287.1, forward strand.
GAGAGAGAGAGAGAGAGAGAGAGAGAGAGAGAGAGAGAGAGAGAGAGGGAGAGAGTTGCTTTTAGCATCAAGTAAACAAATGACATTTTCTGCTTGCCAAGATAGACAGGGAACTAGAATCACCGTCACAAACCATCATACCTGATTGTAAGGCAATTTTAGTATTCGCTATAATATGATAAATTATTGGACGTGGATTAGAAGTAATTCTAACCCCTACATACTTCCCATTTTTCTTTTCTATATTGTTCATTTGAAGTGGTTACTAAATTCCAAGCATTACAATCCCATACTTGGGGCAAACTTATCTATCAAATAATGAAAAAATCCAAGCATTTCTCTGTGTCCATGTGCCCCAAGGAATACGAAAGCACTGGCAATGCCAAAGAACCTTGCCATTATTACGCCCACCAAAGCCCAGAAACCTGAGAATAAGCAACTCCTCCAAAGTTGGTGGATAAACCGAATCTTCTCCCAAAACTCCAAATAAGAAACACCAAAACCTATACACTGGAACAATATTTCAGATTTTAAAAACAGAACAGCCTCATATGTGTTTTTTATATACACTTACACATGCACATAGCTTGGCGCTGAATGTTACCTGAAGTTAATACGTTCTCTTTCATCTAGGTTAACTGAAAGAGAGTTGCAGTTTCCTTTCGTGGCCCTTCTTATCTCAGGTATGAGCCGTTTAATTCATTTAACATCAGCTTATTGTTTATTAATGTGTTAGTATGCATCTAATTGCATGTAGAGAGTGAAAGAGATAAGAGTATGCTTTTTAACTGATATCCAATATAACCATGTGACTGACTTTGGCTTCCGGAATTTTATTTTCGGAGTATTGATGGAGGAGTGGTGTCCCCTACTTCGGTGGGACATATTAATTCGATTTTTAGGGTTTGGAAAATAACGAAACGAAGATACTATGTAATTGTGATCTTCAGTAAAGCCGAGCCCTTAAATTGATTAAGCCAAACATAGCTTTATAGGCTCATACTAGATAGTGTGACATAATAGAAGTCTCACTACTAGCTTTTAGTCCTAAGCAAGAAGCAATCGGAGGAGATTCAGCTCTTTCTTTAGGGAAGTCCTTGTATGCTTTCTTACCGGCAATAGAGGGAGAGAAAAGCTAAGAGATTTTCATCTATGTTTTATGAGGAATTTGAAATGCTCATAATGCTAGATTGTTTACAGCTACCTACTTGTCTCTCAAATTGTTGGGAGATGGGATTCTTTTCTTGCCTCCCTTTAAGCTTCTGCTCTGGGAGCCGTACGGGAACCTATGTGACTGACTTTTGTAGATATTGGAGCTGCACTTTCTCGAGTGCTCTTATTTGTATTACATTTCACTTGTTTGGAGTGGGTGGACTTCTTGTCCCCCATTTCTTGAATCCTCTCTTTTTTATTAATTAAATTTCTTCTTCTATAAAAAATACAATAATAACCATGCGACTCTAAAGAGGCATTAGATGTGTCATGGATTAAAAAGAATAGACCGAGACTTGAGAAGGATGTAACAACTGTGTCCACTTTCATATATATAGATCAAGAGATGCACTTTGAAAGATTGAAAGAATTCCCACTTCTATAACTTGTAAGAATCCTTCGTCCTGCCAAAGATGCGTTACTGGATACTTCATTATACATTGCAGTGCAATTATAAATTTGATTTTGTCCTTCCTAACTTGTTTCAAATTTCCTGGTATTTAGTATTTTACAATTCAATGTACTAGTTTGAGGATCAAAAAAAAAATCTTGGATTTTCTTGAGACCTATTATACCACTGACTAAACTTAGCATTCTTGTTTACTTTTGGGTCATCTGGTTAAGAAGGTTGATCTCCCACTTACTTGATTCTTAGGAGGACATAACCTTCTAATTCTTGCACGTGAACTTGGCCAATACATACAGCTTGGGACCACAATTGATGATGCAATTGGCGAGGCATATGACAAGACTGCAAAATGGCTTGGTCTTGATTTGAGGAGGAGTGGTGGACCAGCTATAGAGGAGCTTGCTCGAGTGGGTGATGCGAGATCAATCAAATTCAAAGTAAGATTTTTTACTTTTATCTTTACTAGAGATACTTATTGATAAACGAGAGATGTATTAAGTTTGATTCTTGAGTTCATTTCTGAAAGTGTTTATTTAATGAATGATGACTATGATTATACTGTGTAATGCTAAAACTTTTCCCATGCCTTGTTGCTCAGGTCCCTATGAAAAAGCATAAAGATTGCAACTTCTCCTATGGTGGTTTAAAGACTCAAGTGAAACTGGCAATTGAATCCAAAAATATGTATACAATCTCAGAAGATCCTCAATTATATCTATTCTTTTCTTGGATTTTCTATTTTTTTCGCAGTCACATTGCAATGCCATTCTTAAAATGAAATATGGAGTATCGATGTTGTTACCATTTTTTCTGCAAGAAACTTTATTGTTGATTTTAGATAATAAGAAAGTGAAGAAATATGTTTGTTCAAGTTATATCTTCTTTTGGAGTTGAGATTTTAAATTCCCTAGCTTTGCAGTTGTCTGCATGTTGGCAGTCTTTCAGGTTAAAATCAAGGTTCTAAACTTAATGCAGAGTATTTCATTTTGCGTTTAAAAGCTTACTAACTTGAAGAATGGATCATAATTACAGTCATCCGCTATCTGTTATACTTTGATAAAAGTAAGAAGAATTATGCATCAGAAAAAAAGAGGGGGGGGGGGGGGGGGGGGGGTTCACTGCCGCACTGGTATAGCGTTCTTCTTAAAAGGTGAAAAAGAAAAAAGTGAACAGAAGTTTTTCTTGGAGCATGTTTTACATGTGTTTTGATCATAATTTGCTTCATATATATGCTACTTACTGCTGTGCGTTGTTTGGGTGTCGCACACTATATAAATTAAAACTCAGTAGTTAAAACATTTTATTTTTTTCTCGGAGCATGTTGTACATGTGTTTGGATCATAATTTGCTTCATATATATGCTACTTTCTGCTGTGCATTGTTTCGGTGTCACACACTATATAAACTAAAACTCAGAAGTTAAAACATTCCTATGATTTAAACTTTCAGAATGATCGATGAATATAACTTTCAAGTACTTGTCATGTCTTTTTCCAACTTAAATGCAAATCCCTTCTTATTTTTTCCCTTGTTATCTCTTTTACTGTTGTACTTCACGAATATTTGGACTTTTGAAGTAATGATTTTTTATAAGCCCGAATTTTCAAACGAAATTGTCTGCTTTAACTTTATCTTCTACTATATTTTGTCCATGTAGTCATTCATCTTATTTAACTGAAAAATGTCTTCAACCAGTGGTTGGGGGAGTTACGTTACCTGGAGTATGATAATGACATATATTCCTACTGCCCAGTACGGTAGCTTTAGAAATTTAAACTATTGAACTACACAGACATAGACATATATCAGATCTCTGTTGTTCTTTTTGACTTCCAACCTGTTGACATTTGAAAGGCTATGTGCAGCAATGCTGAGATTCCCATTTCTTCAGCTAGTACCGAAGACCAAAAATCACGGGCTGATATTGCAGCATCCTTTCAGGTAATGTTGTATGAACATATTTGCAGACTGTTTTATAGTTTCTATCAGTAATTTATGTGTCCTCTCCTATACCTTAAATTTCTACATTTGCTATGTATTCATCAAAGATGCTTCTTGCAGCGAGTCGCTGTATTGCATCTGGAGGAGAAGTGTGAACGAGCAATTGATTGGGCATTAGAGATTGAATCTTCTATTAAACATTTGGTATTCTGAACTGCATTTGTGATTTTGTAGTTTACTCAATTGCATCAATAAATGCATCAACTCGTACCACATTAATCTTTTTATCCTAATGTCCACAGGTAGTCTCTGGAGGTGTTGCATCTAATCAATATGTCAGGGCTCAACTTAATCAGGTTGTGAAGAAGAAAGGCCTGCAACTTGTTTGCCCTCCTCCACACCTTTGTACTGATAATGGTAAATTGACAACTGAATGGTCTTATATTTTTTCCAAAAGCCTAATGTAAGGAAACTCCATAACATTGGAAACTAAATGATGTTAAAATTAAAGTGTTGTTTCACGATGTGGTTACTCAGTCAAGAAGCCTAGCCATGCTTTAATTTATTCATGCTTATGATAATCCAGTGTTTATAATGGATTTTTACATGCCAGACTTAAAGGTCATGGAGAGTGTGCTTATAGAGAAATAACAGACAATGGAATAAACCCAACCCCCAAACCGCTGCAAAAAGGAAAAAGAAGACCCAGCCCAAAAAAGATAAACCTTAGAGAGAGACGAGTGTTGATACAATTCCTCTCGGATAGCTTGTTCAGGTAGGTAAGTTTGCTGTGGTCTCCTTTGAATCTCACCAGGCTTATCCCATGCACGTGGTGTGTTAGATGTCGAATGCATCCATGAGGATTAGTCCCATTTTAAATTCGCAATAAGCGGGAGGGAAGGGATACATTTGAGGCAGTGAAGAATGAAGAATGACCCAATGTAATATTGCGACCCTTGGCTTAACACAAGAAAAATACAGATTAAAGCAAACATAGGTGTCCAAAAGCTCAGAAATACTTGGAACTTGAGAAAATTGTATATATCTGGAAGATGGAGTGTAATCAACTTATGACGTATGCTGCGTAGTACCTCATCGAATACTTGATTTCTTCAAATTATATGATTAGGTGTAATGGTTGCTTGGACTGGCATTGAGCACTTTCGTGTGGGAAGATTTGATCCTCCACCCCCTGCCAATGAGCTTGAAGATATTAGGGTTCGTATCTTTTCATTCTGTTATTATTTTTTTCCTCCCTTTCATCTTGATTGCTTATTAATGGGAATTTGTGACAATCATATGTCAATTGATTCTGTGACTCTGTGTAAAACATTGTTTGGTGTGATCCATCATATAGTGCCCCAGTTAGTTTTCATCTGTTCTTTCTATTTGATATAAAATGCTAAAGATTATCCATATTGGTCTTAAGAGTATATTAGTTTCGCTTAAATGAATCACAAGTGGCATAATTTTTATAGTCATCATTGGTTAATTCATTGAGCAATCAATTAGATATGCTTTATGCTTGGAAAAGAGGGGTGTTTGTTGAGCGAATCATCGCAGTCCCATCCCATCTTGTATCGACTTTGTTAGACAAATATATCTCTACTTGTTCTCATTTGTTGTTTAAGAAGTTGAGTGAATGTCATGTTTTAAAATCAGCTTGATTTGCGGCCAAGGTGGCCATTGGGCGAAGAATATGCGCGAGGAAAAAGTGAAGCTCGCTCGATGAAAACGGCTTGTATTCATCCATCACTTACATCTATGATTCAGGCATCTCAACAACAAATATAGCCAGCAATTTTGAGACCCATCTTTCTCTTTATGTTGGAGTATCCCATCATCAAGTAGAGCTCTTTAGACGAGATTACTCCGTCTGTTGTAAGGTTCACCCTTCACACACCAAACGAAGCTTGGATTGGTGACCAGAGAAGGTACTTGCAACAATATTGATATATCTTTGCTACTCCATGTATCCAATCTTTTGTTTTGCAGTAGATGATACTGTAACTCTTATCAGATATGTAATGTGATGGTATCTCATGTATTGATATACGTCGTACTTGTAATTTGACAAAAAAAAATCCGTAATGCATTGCAAGTCTCAAATGAAAAGTAAGGCAATTTTTTTGGCAGAAATTCAGGGACAACAAATTTGGTAGTAGACAGCATTATACCAATGCTAGAGTTTCTATAGTTTTTCTGTAGCTGTTCTAAATCAACTGTGAATTCTTTCTAAGATCAAATCTCATTTCTTGATTCTAAAACTTATTGAAGAAACTTTTCTAAAGCCCATGGAAGGTTGAAATTTAGAAAATATAAAGTAGACACACACCATTCCATTCCATTCCACAGCATCATAAAAAACAGAAGTGAAAAAGAAATATAACAAATTTAATTAGACTTACTTCTTGTTCCACCAAAAAAGTTTTATTGTGTTAAAGTGTTCTTAAATTTTTTTTACCATAATTTTATTATCATATCACTAATATTAAATTGACAATTATTATTTTAAAGATAAACATGAAATAAAAATAAATTCTTTATATTTAAAAATATATAGATAAAGACTATTTTTCTGTAAAAAAAACGTATTTAAAATATATATAGATAAGGCTATTTTTCTGTAAAAAAAAATTTCTTCTTCTGTATTTTCGTTTCATTTTCTTTTTCTACGTCTATAAAATGTGGAATTACTCATGAAACTTGTTAAATTACACGTAAAATTATTTTGTTGTTAAACTTGCACATGAAACTAGCTAAAGTTGCCATAGTCATACTTGAAGAAATGAAAAGCATTCATTTCCTAGCCTTAACCAACGGTCCAGATCTCACTTTCACGTATCATCCGAGGGTCTCTCTCCCCCCTTGTTGCGTACAACAAAATCATCCTTCATCGTCACTTTATCTCAGCTTCCTCTCAGCTGAGTAAATTATTCAGGGTCAGGTCAGATGATGTCTTCTAATTACATAATATAATTTTATATATATCTCATATAAAATTTACATAAATCTTGTATACAGGCTCTAAAATCACTGCTCCGGAGCACCGATTAAATTTTCCTCATCCGCACCCCCAATTTCTCTCTCCTATCCCAAACAGTGGAAAAGGAAAGGGAAAAAAAATCAACAACCAACCATTTCTCTCTCTAAAATTTCCAAGGGAGACTTTACCAAGACTACTTTCTCTAACCACACTCTGGCATGGTAGCTTCTTCGTCTCTAACTATTTCTCAGGCCATACTTTCTCGCTCTATTCCTCGCCATGGAGGCTCCAATCTCTCTACCCGACAACCATCTTCTTTTCTCTCCTCTTTCCCTCACCTACCTACTTTCTCTACCTCCCTCAAATCCTCCGCTCGCCGCCGCAACTCCGCCGCCGGATGGCTGGTAGTCAGGGCCGACGCCGTGGAGACGCTCGAAAAGACAGACTTTGCTGGTGGAGAAATCGGTGAACACGATTCGGTTCCTTGCCATTGATGCAGTGGAGAAGGCCAATTCGGGTCACCCGGGTCTACCTGTGGGTTGTGCCCCGATGGGTCACATTTTGTACGATGAGGTGATGAGGTACAACCCCAATAACCCTTATTGGTTCAATCGGGATCGCTTTGTTCTCTCCGCTGGACATGGGTGTATGCTTAAGTATGCTTTGCTCCACCTTGCTGGTTATGACAGTGTCCTGGTAAGCTTATTTCATATATATATATATATATATATATATATGAAAAATGTATATACACAGCTGTGTAGTACACAGTCGGTTATGGCGAGGCCACGGTAATATATGTGTATGTGTTTATGTACTTGTGAATTACTTTCTGTATCTGGGTATTTTGTTTGATGAGTAAATTGAATAAAGTTGCAATTTTGGACAATGATATTTACTAGGTGTGAGCTTGTGTGTGTGTGTGAAGGAAATGCTTTGAAGATGAGGTCTGTTTTCGAAAAATAATCTGCATTTTTGGACCTAATTATGAATTACTATGATTGGGAGTAAGAGGAGAGAGAGTTAGTCATATAATAAGTGTTTGAGTGTGTTTGTGTGAGAGGAGAGAGATTAGAAGTAGAAGACTTGAGAAAAGAATATATTTATTTATTTAATCAAATTTTTTAAGGATGAGGTTCTGAAATAGTAATGAGATAATGTTTCAGTACTCAGTTTTTGGTGTATAATATTGGTTAATCTGTTTTAATTAAAACTAGCGTTGGCATATCCATGTGTTTTGGTAATTCCTCCTCCTTTTTGATCGTTTACATTTTGCTTATTTTGAGCTCTTTTGATTTAACAAAGGCAACCTAGATTGCATAAATTCTTTTTATACCTTTTAAGTCATTGATATGAGATGGCTAATGGATTAGTTTGTCGTATCCCATTTGTGATTTTGATTGATCAACTAAAATTAGCTCAGACAGAATTATATTGGACGATGCACTCTTTCTTTAGTTTTAAAAAAAATAGTATTTGGGATAATTGAAACCAGATATCCTTATATCTGTTATTTACCGTGTTCTTAATTTTATAATAGGAAGAAGACTTGAAGCAGTTCTCCGTCAGTGGGGGAGCAGAACTCCAAGACACCCTGAGAACTTCAAGACCCCTGGTGTTGAAATCACTACCCGTTAGAATCTAGTCCTGGATGCTATATCTTAATAATTGCATTATTGTAGTTGAAGATATAGTTGTCATCGTCCTTTAATTATATGTAGGTCCTCTTGGTCAGGGTATTGCCAATGCTGTTGGTCTGGCCCTTGTGGAGAAGCACTTGGCTGCTCGTTTCAACAAACCGGACAGTGAGATTGTTGACCACTACACGTAAGATATATTCTGAGGTTATTTTTATTTTATTTGTTAAGTTCTATACATGTATGTAAAAGGGCTTTGTGTCGAATGTTTCAGATATGTGATACTTGGGAATGGCTGTCAGATGGAGGGGATAGCAAATAAAGCTTATTCTCTTGCTGGACATTGGGGACTTGGAAAACTAATTGCTTTCTACGATGACAACCATATTTCCATTGATGGTGACACAGAGATTGCATTCACTGAGAATGTTGACACCCGTTTTGAGGGTCTTGGTTGGCACATTATCTGGGTGAAGAATGGTAACACTGGCTATGATGACATTCGTGCTGCCATCAAGGAGGCAAAGGCTGTAACGGACAAGCCTACTTTAATCAAGGTCCAACACTGACTCCTTGCATACTTGATTTTTGAAGTGAGAATAAAGTAAAAGGCTCTAATACCTTCTTTAGATTTCATTATGTTTATGATTTCTTTATCAGTCCAAAAACCGTTGTTGAAATTTTTGTGAAGATGTAACATGCTTCGTGGGTAAAGGTGTATTGAGGTTCTGTTTTGCTAGGGTAGGTATTAAATATTAATTCTCCTTGATCTCTTAAGCAAGTGTTTGGAAATCAGTGTTGTGGTAGTGGATAGGTTTTATTTATTCCTTGGAGTGAAATTACTTACGCAAGTAATTGTTATTTACCTTGTAATATGATTTGTGTCTAGAAGTAGAACAATAGCCTTAGTTATTCATTTGTTCACAACATAGTTATATGCCTATGTTGAGTTCTTACATCTTACAGGTGACCACGACAATTGGTTTTTGATCACCTTACAAAGCAAACTCTTACAGTGTTCATGGAAGTGCCCTGGGAGCTAAGGAAGTTGATTCCACTAGAAAGAACCTTGGGTGGCCTTGTGAACCTTTCCATGTACCTGAGGATGTGAAACAGTATGAAATTTCTATTCTCCTTCCAGGATATATTAATGTATGGGTGTTACTTGAAAGTATGTTTGATTTCATTTCATATTATCCACTGCAGGCATTGGAGCCACCATGCCTCCGAAGGTGCTTCTCTTGAAGCTGAATGGAATGCCAAGTTTGCCGAGTATGAGAAGAAGTATCCAGAGGAAGCTGCAGAATTGAAGTCTATCATCACTGGGGTGCTACCTTCTGGTTGGGAGTGAGCTCTGCCGGTGAGCATTAGTTTGATCTCTTACAATTCCTGTTTAAGGTTTGGCCTAATCTCAAAATAGTTGTGAATGCATTCTTGGCAACATTTTGTAGTGTAGTAGAGTGCTTCAGAAATTGTGTCCAGTGTGAGATTTTTTTCAGCACGTATTTGCATCCCTGCTAATAAATTATTCTCATGTAAAACATTCAACATGTTTATGTTAGAAACAATAGGTAGACAACTACAAAAAAGTCATGTCCACTGGACTGCTTGGCACTTCCTGAAGTGTATATATAATAATATGTATATAATTGATCTGATATCTATATATGAAATCACCAAAGGTGACCTAGCATTTTATACTGCATGTGTAATGTGTCTAAGACAATGTAATTGCAATTTTTCAGAAATACACTCCAGAGAGTCCTGCTGATGCTACCAGAAATCTCTCTCAAACATGCCTGAATGCCCTTGCGCCAGTTCTTCCCGGTCTTCTAGGTGGCAGTGCTGATCTAGCTTACTCCGACATGACCCTGCTGAAAATGTTTGGGGACTTCCAAAAGGGTACCCCAGAAGAACGTAATGTCAGATTTGGTGTCCGTGAGCATGGTATGGGGGCTATCTGCAATGGTATTGCTCTCCACAGCTCTGGCCTCATTCCGTACTGTGCAACTTTCTTTGTGTTCACTGACTACATGAGAGGGGCCATAAGGATCTCCGCCTTGAGTGAAGCTGGAGTTGTCTATGTCATGACCCATGATTCAATAGGGCTAGGAGAAGATGGACCAACTCATCAGCCTATTGAGCACTTGGCTAGTTTCAGGGCAATGCCTAACATTTTGATGCTTCGTCCAGCTGATGGAAATGAGATCGCTGGGGCATACAAGGTTGCAGTCGTCAACAGGAAGAGACCATCAATTCTTGCCCTCTCGAGGGAAAAGCTGCCCAACCTTCTTTGAACTTCCATTGAAGGAGTAGAAATGGGTGGATACACAATATCCGATAATACATCTGGTAACAAGCCAGATTTCATCTTGATTGGAACTGGTTCTGAATTGGAGATTGCAGCCAAAGCCGCTGATGAACTCAGAAAGGAAGGGAAAGCAGTTAGAGTTGTCTCCTTTGTGTCTTGGGAGTTATTTGACGAGCAATCAGAATCACAAGGAAAGTGTCCTGCCAGCAGCTGTAACAGCAAGAGTTAGCATTGAAGCTGGATCAACATTTGGATGGGAAAAAATTGTTGGGAGCGGAGGGAAGGCTATTTGGATTGACAGATTTGGAGCAAGTGCTCCAGCGGGAACAATATACAAGGAGTATGGCATACGGCAGAGGCAGTTATCGCAGCAGCGAAAGAACTTTTCTAGGCCTTCATTACCGCATGCACTCCATTATTGCAAGTTCTACGGAAACTTTTTTAAGTTTGGATTCTGGGTTGGAGATTTTTCACCGAATCGTTGTTAATAGACTCAGCTCAATTCATTACCTATTAAGATTTCACATGAAGGAAGATGAAGTTTTCTTTTCTTGTTTTTCATCTTCTTCAGCGCAGCAGTTGAGAATGCAAACTGAATCAATCTAAAGAGAGATTAGATTTCTTAAATGTTCATGAATTTGATCAATACATGAACATGTATTGACTTTTGTAATCTTATGTGTTGGATTGTAAGTGAAATTCCGTTCCTCCATTACAAATGCCATCTTTTAGCATAATTCAAGATTTATGTCGATGAGCTAGTTTCATAGTTCTAATGGTTCCTTTGGAATCTTTTGAAATTTTGCTTTATGTTGGAACATATTAAAGGGCAAGTGGCGAGTCTCTCAAATATGGCATACAAGTGAATTGGGGTCTTCTAATTTTTATTTAGTTTACTTTTTTTTCTTCTTTTATTGAAAATTATACCTTTAGAAGTTGGTTCTTGCTCTTTTTGTTTTTTCTAGAATAACTTGGATTTTTGAATAAAATAGATTGGGTGGTGGATTGAAGCCATTCAAGAAAGGTAAGGCTATCCAATCTCTACGATGATGACTGTGGTTATTGAATCTCTGCCTCTCAGCATATCTAACCACACTGTCTTCCCTTTGATGTGTCATCACTAGGTGAAAATGAAAGGAAATGGTGCCACTGAGGTTAGGATTATCATAATTGTATGCATACATTTTTGTTGTTGAAGTTGAAGACCTTAAATTGGTGCGGGCAATGTTAGCGTGGAACCTAATTTGTTAAGAATTATGCTGGAAAATTTAGCATATTATCTGGATAAATTTGCAGACGATGACCTATTTTTCTTCAAACAGATTTGAGCAAGGAAGGATTAGTCAATCAAGTACTCCATCCACACTGTTGCCTACAGTGAAGTGCAATGAGGTAGTTTGAAATAAATTTGAATTTAACATATTTTAGATTAGAACAGATGGAACTGATCCACAAGTGAAAATAACCTTGATTTTTAATTTTTATAGCTTTACATCAATAATACTCGATACTATAGAATTTTGAACTATTACTATTTTTTATATTAAATATAAATCACTACAAAATGTATACTCTAAATGCATTGCATACACATTATTTGTTGAGCATATCAATTTGTTAGCACTTGAAATTTATGGTCGTTTGTTTGAATCTAATATTACTATCATGGCAAAAAAATGGATGGGCCAGCCCAAAGAAAGCTGGGTAAGCAAAGTCCGGGCAAATGAAGGGTTAGGCCTAAAGCTCCATTTTAAAACTTAGATCAGAGGGCAAAGCCCACAAAGACTGACTGTGACCGATATTTGGCAGAAGTGGGTAGGTGAGGGAAAGTAACAGTCAAGACTACCACCATACTTAACCTGCGCAACCCGCCATTGTCAACCTCCAATTCAACTGCCTTCACTCCCGTCTGAGTTTGTTGGTGAACACCCAAAGGTCCCAAGCCCCTAGACAAGAGAGAGAAATTAGGAGAGAGAAAATGGCGCAGGTTAGCAACATGGCTAAGGGGGTCCAAACTAACCATTTTTGTACAAACCTTGACAAACCCAAGAGGCCCAAATCTCTAAATTCTGTATCTTTTGGATCAAAACTGAGTGATTTTGCAATTTCTTCAGGTTTGAATCATCAGAGGGTTGTTTTTAACCCTTTGGTTGATAATACAGTTGGGCTGGGAACACTAAAGGTTTCAGCTTCAATTGCTTCCGCCGAGAAGCCGTCGACAGCGCCAGAGATTGTCTTGCAGCCCATTAAAGAGATCTCTGGTACCGTCAAGTTGCCGGGTTCTAAGTCGCTTTCAAATCGGATTCTCCTTCTTGCTGCGCTCTCTGAGGTAACTTGGTATTGTAGTTAATATTATGTGCGTTTTGCTTTTTTGTTTTTTTTAAGAATTGAGAATGAAATGCAGAATATATCTTTGTCTTGAGTTTTTCTATTGTGATTATCAAATTAGAATTTGGGGAATGCATTTTTATAAGTTTGGGTAGTTAATTTGAATGAGGTCTTATTTTGGTATAGTTATTGAATGATATCATATATAGTAGAAATTGGTGAGCCCCTTGTACAGCTGAGTGATTGTATTGCTTTCATAGACCCCTTTTTAATAGAATTTAGTTTTGGTATATGTTAATTGAGGATGTTCTCTGGACATAAATTGGCTCAGTTTTTGCTTTCTATAACGACATTTGAGATTTATGTATAGTTTAGACTAATATCATTTTGTTTAAGTATTCAAAGAGTTGTGGAATGGAATTGATCTTTATTTTGTCTGATACATGAAACTATGAAGAAAACAGAAGGCAAACTGCATCATGCATGCATTTAACATTGACAATAGATCTCTGAACACAGCCTTGGATAATAGAAGCCCATGAGACCCAAACCTTAAACTTTGAGCTGATGTGCATACCTTATATTTATCTTTGAGTTAGGATTTTGTTCCAGATGCTTGGGGAAATTACTTTAGTGTTTGATCCTTGAGTTTTATATTGTAAAGTTTTGAATGTGATTGGTCTCGTGTAATATGTTGTGGATAGGAAAACAGTGACTTTGAATTAATTACAGTAAGGTGCACAATCCTTATTAACACCTGACCTGATGCCTTGTAATTTGAAATACACAGTAAACTTCAATCCAAATTAAATCTTATTTATAATAAGGTGCAAAATCCTTATTAACACCTGATCTGATGCCTTGTAATTTGTAATGTTTCATGGTGTTAGTCTGAAGATAGTGAACCATAGCATCAGTAATTCTTTTTTACATGATCCCTCCACACTTACTATGTGGATAAGATCAATGCTTTCATTTCTAGCTTGTTCTTTCATGTATGTCGTCCCTATGAAAACAATCTAAAGGACGCTAACTGTCACTTGCAACATTCTAGGGAACAACTGTCGTAGACAACTTATTGAGTAGTGATGACATCCATTACATGCTTGGTGCTTTGAGAACACTTGGTCTACGAGTGGAAGAGGATAGTGCTATTAAAAGAGCAATAGTGGAAGGTTCCTCTGGTCTGTTTCCAGCGGGAAAAGAATCTAGAGATGAAATTCAGCTTTTCCTGGGAAATGCAGGAACAGCAATGCGTCCATTGACTGCTGCAGTTACTGTTGCTGGTGGAAATTCTTGGTGAGATAAAATATGATATTTAAGAAAATCATGTTCTCGTGTTTGCAATACTTGTTTAAAGGAATGGTTGACACTTGCAGTTCCCCCTTCGCAATAGCTTGGAATTTGCTTGAGGTTTATTTACTAAAGTAACTAAACTAAAAATTACCGAATTATATATATTTGTTGGGCATTCTCATGTACATGAATTTGATCATAAAACTTGAAATCTTCCAACTTGTCCTCTCCTATGTGGTTAGCAGAGAGACAGGGATAAGGGACTCTCAGAATAAAAAAAATGGCTAGGGTATGTATATCCCAAAATTCTATAATATCGTTGCCTTCATCCTTTTACGCAAGGATGATATATGATCATCATATCATATTTCTTATTACTTGTCATATTTATGTGACAACTCAATGCATCTCATAAGTTTGCATTTGGCAAGGAATATGGGGTCCTCCGCCCAACAGCACCACACTACCCCAAAAGAAATATACTACCTTTACTTCTTTTGGCTCTTTAAGAAGTATTAACCTGTTTATCTTATGTTGACTGTTAGACTGATACTTCTCTTAATACTTCAGCTACATACTTGATGGTGTGCCCCGGATGAGAGAGAGGCCGATTGGTGATTTGGTCACAGGTCTTAAGCAGCTTGGTGCAGATGTTGATTGTTTTCTTGGCACAAACTGCCCCCCAGTCCGTGTAGTTGGAAAAGGAGGACTTCCTGGGGGAAAGGTATAGTTTGATGTCATCTTAGCTGTACCGTTTTACCTTACATATGGTCTTCAGTTAACATGCCAGTTAAAGTTCTAAATCTTTGCATTAAAATACCGGTTGCTTTTATTGGTGAGATATCATCATGTTAACAGTAAGGCCTGACAACGGGACGGGTATGGTCCGGAGGACCATTTCCCGCCCCAACCCGATTTCCCTGATTTTTTTCCTGCTCAAATTATTTTACATTACTTTTATACAATTATTTTACATTATGACTCACTCTATGATCAAAAACCAAAAAACTTTTTCTTTTTTTTTTCTGCCACTTTTCTTCGTGCAAACCAGCCAAAGTTGAGAGATAATGAGAGATACCTAAAAAAGACTTTATATCTACTGAAGATATGTTCTCATTATCTGATCAAGAGTTTTATTCCGAAAGTAAGTTGTATAAATGACACTTTTTTTTTCCCAAGAAACAAGAAGTAACAGCCAGATATTTACTATTTTTTTTTCATCTATTATTTTTGTTGATCTTTTTCATCAGTACGTACTTTGTTTTAACATTTTTTGAATAATCAAATTATTTGGTTGTAAGAATAAGATTATAGGGGTTATAATTATTGATCATCATTTGAAATTAATATACTAAAAGCCTTGAAACGATAGATTTGGTGGTTTTTTACCATATATTCTGTACTAGGTAAATAAGAAAAAGGTCATAAAGTGTAATTTATTAAAAGGAAGAAAAGGATCATAAGATATACTATAATCATGTTTATGGTGTGAACAAAAATCACTATGGACCATTACCAGCTTAATTTTTTTTGGATATAATCATGTAATAGGGGAAATGTGAATTAAAAATAAAATTTGGGAATGGATATTTCTGCCAGACCATAGATGTGGTGACCCTTCACTATTTGTTAGGAGAGCCTTGTTGAAATATCATATAGCAGTTTCCAATGTATCTGATTTTTATGTGTTCACTTTACCCACGCCAGGGTGACTATAACTTTGCATCATATCAAAAAAATATTAATTATTCTCAATAAGCCAATAAGCCTTTCCTATTGTTCCATTGACAGGTTAAGCTTTCTGGGTCAGTAAGTAGTCAATACCTGACTGCTTTGCTTATGGCAGCTCCCTTGGCTCTAGGAGACATAGAGATTGAAATAATAGATAAACTAATTTCTGTACCATATGTTGAGATGACCCTGAAGTTGATGGAACGATTTGGTGTTACAGTAGAACATAGTGATTGCTGGGACAGGTTCTTGATCAAAGGAGGTCAAAAGTACAAGTAAGTCTTCATTACATAGACTTAAACTGGTTAATGGAGCTTGGTCACATTAAAATCTAATGGGATGAAAAACGGATTAGGTCCCCAGGTAATGCTTATGTAGAAGGTGATGCTTCAAGTGCTAGTTACTTCTTAGCTGGTGCAGCAGTCACTGGTGGAACCATCACTGTAGAAGGTTGTGGTACAAGCAGCTTACAGGTATTGTCCACACCAAGATACCATCTTTATTGCATATCCATTCCTATATGATAAAAGTCTTTGTTGTTCAGACTATTTATCCTTACCTGGCTTTATTCCATTAAACCTAAATACTCTGCATAATTGTTAGATTTTGTGGGAGCAACACACATATGCACAGATATATCACATTTCACAAATTATTTTACCATCCATCCTACTTATTAAGGCAATTGACAAGTTCGTTGTGCCTGGGAAGTTTTGGCGTAACAGGTTAATAAATTGTCACTTCTTAAAACCATAATTTTGGGAAGAAAAAAAAATAGTCTCTCACTTAAAAAGTACCTACTTCCCATTACTGATAAAATGAATCTATATTTTTTAGCAGCCCACACATATAGTGCACATCGCTGACTAGTTGTTATTAATCTAAATTAAAGGATTTCTATTTTATTTTCCCAGCATAAATTTGATCCCATTGGGGTCCAGTGTTGGCTTTTTTATTGCCTCCACTTGACTTTTTTAATCAAAATTAAAGGATTTCTAGTTATTTTCCCAGCATGAATTTGGTCCCATTGGGGGTTCAGTGTAGGCTTTTTTATTTTCCCCCTTGATAAACTAAACTATTATTTTCAGATTCCATTAGTTATTTATTCTCAATTACCTAATAATTACAGGGGAATAAAATCCTAATCAAGTTTGCCATTACAATGTATTCATTTCATGTTCTCATAGATTGAATTAACTAACTTCTTTTTCTCCTTTTTATCCTCGATGAAGGGTGATGTGAAATTTGCGGAGGTTCTTGGCAAAATGGGTGCTGAAGTAACCTGGACTGAGAATACCGTCACAGTTAGAGGGCCACCTCGAGATACTTTTGGAAGGAAATATTTGCGCGCTGTTGATGTCAACATGAACAAAATGCCAGATGTTGCCATGACTCTTGCTGTAGTTGCACTTTTTGCTGACGGTCCGACAGCAATAAGAGATGGTATGTTGTAGCCTCTTCTTGTTGACAGGGGAGTGAAAACAAAACTTCCTCATTAAAATCTCAAAACCACTTATTGCTCCTAATTGCCCAGGGCACTTGAGAAATGTTTTGGACTACGCTGTACTGGGTTTCTGAAAGAGAGGCTGCACAGGAGGAAAATCGGATATCTTATTGGTCATATAATAGGAATGATATCCTTTAGGACCTTTACTGTCTAATGTCGTCCTTAATAAAAATTATCAATATAACCAATGTTATTTTGTGGATTTTTCATAATATTTTTTTGGATTTTTCATAATATTTCCATAAACAATGTACAACAATGTACCTTTGAGCAATGCTCTCTCTCTCTCTCGTTTGGGTGTGTTTGGACAGATGGATACAAGTTAAGTTGTTTTCAGTTTATATGTTAAATTACCCACTCGGGAGAAGTCTGCTGGCACACTTTGGTGAAGTAGTATTATGCTTAGTGTTGTAGTAGAGGTCCTTGAGAACACAAGCTTTAACGCTCTTTAATTCTGTTCACATAGAGCTTGTGCAAAGAAACTCTGGCCACCATTTGGTTGGGTCTTATTTATCTTCCAATTGCCAAAAGATCGATGAATTAAGATGTAAAACTCCCTTCACCAGAACAGCTATGAACTTGACATAAATACAGACCTTTTTATGCGTTAAAGTCGTAAGATGTTAGAGCATTCTCTGTAAGCTTGAATGAGTTTGAAATGTGTCTAAGATTTTGTTTCTGAGTTTCCGTTGGAAGACTAGAACTTACTGTAAATTATGTGAAAAGGACATTATTTTCCTTATTCATTGCCACCTAAAAAGGGAAAAGAAAACACCTCCTTTCTCCTTAAAAGTTTTTTCTTTGAAGAGTTGTACTTTTGTTTTCTTCTTCCTACTTAAGTTATAGCTCTACAAATCTATGTTAAACCAAACTGTCTGCTTTCAGTGGCTAGCTGGAGAGTGAAGGAAACTGAACGAATGGTTGCCATTTGCACAGAACTCAGAAAGGTATGGTTTGTAGCAGTATACCAATTTATAACTCGCAGGCATTGTCTAATTTGTTGACACTTTTCCCTTACATTAACATGTTAACATTTGAATAAAAAATTCAGCTAGGAGCAACAGTTGAGGAGGGACTAGATTACTGTGTTATAACTCCCCCGGAGAAATTAAATGTGACAGCTATAGATACCTATGATGATCACAGGATGGCCATGGCATTCTCTCTTGCTGCCTGTGCAGATGTTCCAGTCACCATTAAGGATCCTGGCTGCACTCGCAAAACCTTCCCCGATTACTTTGAGGTCCTCCAGAAGTTTGCAAAACATTAAACACATTTTTTCATTCATTCTAAAGCTGAGAAAAAGCATTAAGATTAAAGTAGTATTCAAGAGGCTATGTACCACCACAAGCCCGGTTGTAATGATTGAGACAAATTTAATTCTTTACGGGATTGTAATTTTATTTTAAATAGACTGTTTATTGGTTTGATTTCCTGTTTATTAAGAGTGTAAATGTATATAGCCATTTTGTACCGAACAATCAAATGGATTTAAAGATCCTTTTTGTATTCCTTTATCTATATTCTTACTTTCACGTCGTTTTGTTTTTCAAAAATAAGATTCAACGGTTTAAATGATTTTGTCAGGTTTAATTTTCTTACGGGTTCAAGATCGAACTAGCTCGATATAGTTTGGCTGTTTTTTTCTGTTTGGATCTCTGGAAATGTTGGTTAATAAAAGAAATGAATTGCGCTGATGGTGGAACTTATTGTATGCTTTACTTTATTCATACTTGTACAGTGATGTTAGAATGCTGCAAGCATGGTACATGATACCAGGCTATAAAGAAAGAAGTAATGGGACATGGAGGCCTCACCATTTGTACCAGACAGAGTCGCATGGCACTGATGGTAGCTACATATAAATTTATTTCTGATTCTTTGAACAAGTTTTTTATTTATTTTAATTTCTATATATAGCTTATAATATTGAAAGAGTCTCCAACTCATATCTTTGGCATTTTCAATCATCTCCATTTACTGTCCTGTTTTAGTTGTTTTTTGTTTTTATATCGAAAAAGGATTACTGGCTTTAAAACTATGGATGTCTACATGGAAGCACTGATGCTCGATGCTTTGCAAGAATTTATTAGCCCACAATCTTGATAAAAAATCAAGAAGAAGGTAAAATGGTGTTTGGACACAAATTTAAGAAAGAAAAAAGATATATTTTTTGACATGAATTACTTTTATTTGGTTATCTGACATTCCATATTTGAACTAACCAACGGAATTAGAAAATATAATATTTTATATATGAGTATCTATCTTTTTATTATTACTATTACGTGTTTTGTTAAAGTTAAAGATACGCTTGATTTTTTTTTATTTTTTTCCTTTAAAAGTTGTCATTGTAAATGTATCTCTAATTTTAGGGGGGGGAAAAGCTAACAGTAGTGTAATTGATTAAGAATAAGGTGATATGATAAATTATTATGTAATAAAACAAATAAAATTTGAAGGGGTTATAATGATAGTAGTGTGAATGGAGCACTGAGACCTATTTTTTCTTGAACATGACTCGTTTTCTACTACAAACGAATATGAGCTTACAATTGAAGTTAACTCATCTATCTTTCTGTCAAAAGAAGCTTTTATTGCCTGTTTTTTAAGATTGCTGCACTATGACCGCACACCAAATGTGACTCCACCCATTCTCCACATGCTCCCCGTCTCCTCTTGGCCTCTTTTGCATTAATCACGCAAACCTCTCCAACAGGAAAGAAAAATTATTAAATATTTCTGGGATAATTGTTATACGGTGTTCACACCATTTAAGAATTTAAGTGTACTGAAATAGCAGTACATGAATTTTACGGGACACCACGTGACAAGTGTCTCAAAATCATTGAATAATTACTCCCAACATAAATTTAAACTCGTACATACTACTTTATCACTATAAATATTTGAACTCCAATTGAGGATAACTATTGGACCAAAGTCCTTCGTATAAATAGTACCCCAGCTATATATTTGTAACAGGGAAGGGGAAGGGAATGGAAGAGAAAAGAAAGGAAAGGAAAGGAAAAGAAAAATAAAAATATGTATTTGAGTTTTATTACATGTTAGAATGTAAATTTGTCACACTTTAACATTATACTTCCTTCGTTCTAAAGTATAAGAGTTATTTTTCATTTTTAAAGTTAATTTTTAATATTTTTAAATTTAAAATTAATATGATTTAATTTTTATCAATATAATTATGAATATTATAAACTATTTAAAAAGTATAATTAAATATAAGATTTTATTATTTTCAAAATTTAAATAGATCATATCAATTTGAAAAATAAAAATGTAATAAATTAACTTTAAAAAGTCAAACTACTCTTATATTTTAAAAATGAAAGAGTACTTATTACGTTATGATTAAATTTTTAAGCCTGTGGATAATTATTCTCATATTCATTGAAGGGGTTATTTTTTTCCTTTTCCCATACTAATTTCTCTATTGTTTTTCCAAGGAATAAAAAGAGTGTTGGAACGGAAAGAGAGAACATGCAGAGGAAATTAGGTGAATTTACACCGAGTTTTTTGAGTTTTAAAATGGACGAAAAAGATAAGAAAATGAAGGGAAAAAATTATATTTTTTATCCGATTCTCTTGTTACTATTTTCTTTAATGAACATAAAAGATAAGAAATTGATGAAATTTTTTTATCACTGTTCTTGACAAAAAAATTCGTCCAAAAATAGAAGATGCATATGCATATAGAAATGGTGTGAAGACACTAATGGTGCCGTGCATTTATTAGTATTTACAAGAAATAAAGGATTTAAAATTCTATCCATATTTTTCATAGTAATAATAGTAATAATGTGACGCCCCCAAATCTGGGCCCACACAGCCCAAACTTGAGTCGTCAAAATACTACAACAAACTTCTTACAACAAAGCACAACGTACAACAATACAGTGTATAATAATACACAACTAAGTCTTCACTATTATTGCCACACTATTTTACAAAACGTGAAGACTATGATAACTATTCCTCGGACCCTCACTCCATTCCCCGGCTAGACCCTGTTATGTTTTCATCTCCTGTTGAAAAACAATGGAACAAAAGAAAGGGTGAGCTCAAATAGCCCAGTAAAGAATATCATGACTAAGATAATGACGAATAAATTATCATTAGTCTTCAACAGTTGAGTTCTTGATAGAATACAATAGACTACAAGGTTTATATCAAAAACTGCAGTTAAATTCTTAAACAACGTTCAGATCAATAATAGCAGCGGAATGAGTAATCTATTAGAAGAATAATGCAGACTATAATGTCCACTCGGTTCTCTTTTTAGGAAAAACATCATCAACTTTTATCATCTGAAATATCATTAGTCAAGATAATACAAATTCACAGTTCCTGATCATAATCATGCACATCAACAGTTCATGTGACGCCCCCAAATCTGGGCCCACACAGCCCAAACTTGAGTCGTCAAAAGACTACAACAAAATTATTACAACAAAGCACAACGTACTACAATACAGTGTATAATAATACACAACTAAGTCTTCACTATTATTGCCACACTATTTTACAAAACGTGAAGACTATGATAACTATTCCTCGGACCCTCACTCCATTCCCCGGCTAGACCCTGTTATGTTTTCATCTCCTGTTGAAAAACAATGGAACAAAAGAAAGGGTGAGCTCAAATAGCCCAGTAAGAAATATCATGACTAAGATAATGACGAATAAATTATCATTAGCCTTCAACAGTTGAGTTCTTGATAGAATACAATAGACTACAAGGTTTATATCAAAAACTGCAGTTAAATTCTTAAACAACGTTCAGATCAATAATAGCAGCGGAATGAGTAATCTATTAGAAGAATAATGCAGACTATAATGTCCACTCGGTTCTCTTTTTAGGAAAAACATCATCAACTTTTATCATCTGAAGTATCATTAGTCAAGATAATACAAATTCACAGTTCCTGATCATAATCATGCACATCAACAGTTCATCTTTGTACTACGGGCCAAATATATTCAATATAGCACCAACGGTCATGATTATACCAGATTCAGCCTTTGGTCATAATCATACCAAACAACAGTTCATCTTTGCACTACGGGCCAAAGAGAACATTCACCACGTGCCATAAAAGACACCGAACAGATGTATCGCCTTTAACCTATTATATCGCCTTTAACCTATCATCTGTTCAACAAATATATCACATCTGTGCCCCCGGCCACAGATATTCACAACAGCTTGATTTTTGGATGATTAGAATGATATAAATGATGAACAGAAGAAATAGGATAACAATAAGTATCGGAAGTTTACTTTGTACAGATTCAAATAATGTCCAAATTGTCAACATGATGTGGAGTGAAATTTAAAAATGATATTCAAGATCCACAGTTCAGAATAACGGTTACAATTCAATAGAAAGGTTCACGTAAATAGGAAGGTTCAGTTGAAATAATGAAGTTCAACTATTATGGAACATATAATATTTTCAGGAATTATAGAAGCAATAGTTCCATAATAAATTTCGATTTAGGAGTATGAAAGAAAATAATATCCCTTACCGTAGCAGGTTTGATTAACAAAAGGTGAAGGAAATTAATACAAAGGGTTATTCACCAACAGGCGGCAATCCGCTCCGTAAGGTTATTCCCACAATTTAATAGAATTTGAGTACAAAGAGTTATTCACCAAACAGGCGGCAATCCGCTCCGTAAGGTTATTCTCAGAGATTAATAATGAATGAATACGAAAGGTTATTCACCAACAGGCGGCAATCCGCTCCGTAAGGTTATTCCCACAATTTAATACATGGAAATAAAAGGCACGTCTTATGAGTAAGGAAGAAACAATATTATTATCGAGAATCAAATAATGATAATCCCTTACCATAGTACGTTTGAATAATGGAAGATGAAAAAGATGGTATCCCTTACCTCAACACGTGACTGGATATTGATTTAAATGAGGTTGATTAACTTGAACAGTACACGTATACTTATAGATCTTCACAAATACTCAAGATGACTTAAGCACACTTAGAGAGAACTTTCACAAGAAGTATTTAGAGAGAGAAAGAAAGAACAAGTAAGGAAGTTTATGAAAAATCCTTAAGTTAAGGCTTCTATTTATAGCCAAAAATCTTATCATTCATTTAATCTAAACCATTCATTTAAAGATCATCTTTTAATCTACACCATCCATTTCAAATATTATATTATCTTTAATCTACACCATTCATTTCATATCACCTAATAATCACCTAACTTTATATTATAAACAAATCAATTTAATTATTCAACAATAATTCACACTTTAATCTACACCATTCATTTCATATCACCTAATAATCACCTAACTTTATATTATAAACAAATCAATTCAATTATTCAACAATAATTCACACTTTAATCTACACCATTCATTTCATATCACCTAATAATCACCTAACTTTATAATATAAACAAATAACTTTATCAATTCAATTATTATGACTAATTGTTATAAATACAGTATAGTTAGCTCTTAGATATCAAGTCAATAAATTAATGAAATACAACTGTTTAAATAACATCATAATAGAGATAACAATAATGTAAAATAAAGCATACGTTACTGTGTAATGACAATTATTGATTCAATAATGTGAATTACTGTGCATATGTTACTGTGACAATTATTAGGTTCAATAATTTTAAAAACAGTGCAACAACAATTATTGACTCAATGATATAAAATACAGTGTAATGACAATTATTAAATCAATAATGCAAAATACTGTGTAACAACAATTATTGAATTGATAATATAAAATATTATGCAGTGACAATTATCGATGAAATGATGCGTAACAGTTACGGTGTCAATTATCAGACCAATAATATGAGACACTATGCAATACCGTGTGTTACTGTAGAGTACCGTGTGCTACAGAAAATACCATAAACTACCGTATGCTACTATTCTTTTATCACCGGTATTTTAACAGTTCCGTTGACTATTTTTATTTAAAAAGGTTACATCTGTCGTTTTCTATATCCGACAAATATTCCGTTGTGGGGTCCACCAATAATTTATTATTTCGGCGCCGTTGTACGGCACGAATATTCCCCGACAAAGCGAATATTGTCCGACAAAAATAAAATTTGCACATAACATCCTTAACTTTCAATTTTGTTAATTTAACCACTTACTGTTTCAAAAAAAAAATATATATGAAGAAAAATTAAATTTTGTATTTCATAAAATTCGGGGTCTTACAACCTCCCCTCCTTATGAAATTTCGTCCCCGAAATTGACGTACCTGACATATCAAAGAGGTAAGGATACTTAGATTTCATCTCAGATTCTAGCTCCCAGGTCATTTTCTCAGTATCTTGGTTCCTCCATAAAACCTTAACTTGAGGTATAACCTTTGAGCGTAGGATCTGCTCCTTCTTATCCAGGATCTTAACAGGTACCTCCTCGTATGTTAAATCCTCTGCTATAACGTCTGGTTCTAACTCAATGACGTGGTTTGGGTCCTTCACATATTTACGTAACATAGATATGTGAAAAACGTTATGGATGCGAGACATACTTGGTGGTAGGGCTAGTCTGTAGGCTACGGTTCCTATTCGATCGAGGATTTCAAATGGGCCAATAAATCGAGGGTTGAGCTTTCCTCTCTTTCCGAATCTCGTAACCCCTTTCCATGGAGAAACACGTAAGAATACATGATCTCCGACGTTGAAACTTTCGTCTCTCCGATGAAGATCAGCATAACTCTTTTGTCGTTCTTGTGCGGTCTGTATTCGTTGTCGGATCATTTGGATCTTTTCGGTCGTCAAGCGTACCAACTCGGGTCCCAACAATTTTGCTTCTCCTACCTCATTCCAACATATTGGAGAGCGACACTTCCTTCCATACAAAGCCTCGAATGGAGCCATGCCTATGCTTGCTTGGTAACTGTTGTTGTAAGAAAATTCCACCAATGGCAAGTACTTATCCCAACTTCCTTTGAAGTCTAATACACAAAGTCTCAAAAGATCTTCGAGAGTCTGGATCGTCCTTTCCGATTGTCCGTCCGTTTGAGGATGGTATGCAGAACTAAAACGTAGTTCAGTGCCCATAACTTTTTGTAGACTGATCCAAAAGCGTGAAGTGAATCTAGGATCTCGATCAGAAACTATGGAAACTGGCATGCCATGCAATCTCACGATCTCATTTATGTACATACCGGCAAGACGTTCAAGTGAAAAGTTTTCTCGTATAGGCAAGAAATGAGCAGATTTGGTCAATCTATCTACGATCACCCAAATTGCATCTAAGCCTTGAGAAACTTTTGGAAGACCCGTCACGAAGTCCATATTGATGTGTTCCCACTTCCATTCGGGAACTTCAAGTGATTGTAATGGACCTTTAGGAACTTGATGCTCTGCCTTGACACGTTGACAAATTAGGCACCTTGAGATAAACTCCGCAATCTCTCTTTTCATATTGTTCCACCAAAATGTATATCGAAGATCTCGATACATCTTGGTGCCTCCTGGGTGGATTGCAAACGGCGTGTTGTGTGCCTCCATCATGATTTTATGCTTTAATTCAGGATCGTTAGGAACACAGAGTCGAGAGTTGACTCGAAGTATTCCTTTCTCGTCGATTCTTGCTTCGGGAATGACACCTTCTTGTACTTTCTTTATCATGTTTATCAGTTCCGGATCGGTAGCTTGAGCAGCTTTAATTTTATCGATTAAAGTTGGTTCTACTCGCACGTGAGCAATCTTCGAGTGGGTCCCTGGTGTCTTTAGCTCTATCTCCATCTTTTGCAAGTCGTACAAAATACACTTTTGTGTTGTCAGCAGTGCACTTGTACTCGCATAAGATTTTCTGCTCAAAGCGTCAGCTACAACGTTCGCCTTTCCCGGGTGATACTGGATTGTGTGGTCATAATCCTTCAACAGCTCAAGCCAACGTCGTTGTCGCATGTTGAGTTCCTTCTGGGTGAAGAAATACTTGAGACTTTTATGATCCGTATAGATATCCACTTTTTCTCCGTACAAGTAGTGTCTCCAGATCTTTAACGCGAAAACGACTGCTGCCAACTCTAGATCATGAGTAGGATAATTTTTCTCATAATCTTTGAGTTGTCGAGAGGCATAGGCTATAACCTTTCCATGTTGCATAAGGACACAGCCTAGACCTTTGCCAGAAGCATCGCTGTAGATAACAAATTCTCCTGATCCTGATGGTATAGTCAGAACAGGAGCTGAAACAAGTCTCCTCTTGAGTTCTTGAAAACTCTTCTCGCATTCCTCGCTCGATATAAGTTTTGTACTAGAATGAATGATACCGATATCTAGTAATTAAACTTTCAACTCTTGGTGTTCTATGGGAGCCATTTGGTATGGGACTTTAAAAATGGGCTTAGTGCCGGGTGATAGGACTAAATTATACGATGTTTTTATGCCCTAATACTTAGTTTTTATATTTATTGTGTGCTTAAATGTTTTATTATTTAGCATATTGTGGTTTTAATAGGTTTTATAGGATTTTAGTTAATTTATGTTAATTTAGGTAATTTTATAGTATTTTTTATATTTATTTTTATTTATGTGTTTTTATTTATTTATAGTATTTTAGGTGTTTTATTTATTATTATGTGTTTTTAGGATTTTTAGTATTTTTATATTATTTTTATTTATTTTTATATTTTATTTTGTAGGAAAAATAAAGCTTGGGGGCAAATCTGGAAAATCCGCAAAAGTTAAATGGCATTTCGGTAAATAACCAGGCGGATGGCAAAAGTGTAAATAAGGAGAAAAGACGCGGAGGGGCAAAACCGTAAATACCGGAAAGTAGAGGCCGCGCATTGCGCGCATGAATTTGTTTCAGCAACGAGAAAAACGACGCCGTTCGGTAGCGCTTTGTAGCGACCGCGCGTTGCGCGCGGCACAGTGAACCGCACACGGAGGAAACGACGTCGTTTGGAGAAGCGGCAGTTAAAAAAAATAAAAACCCGCGCAATGCGCGGGAGATCGCTGACGTCAGCAGGAGCGGAAACCGCGTTGACTTGGTCAACTGCCGGTGTTAGGCTGCGTTTGGCTGGGCGGAATTTGTCCAAAACGAGATTATTTTATATTTTTGCTACTTTTTGACTCCAAATTGGATTTTAATTCCAACTAGGGTTAGGATAATAATTATTTTTCTTTTTCTTTTATTTTTAATTGTAAATCCTATTAGGGTTTGGACAAGTTAGAGACCTATAAATAGAGGGCCAATTTCTCATTATTGATTGTAAGCTTTTAGGAGTTCTTTCTTCTACTTTCTTGGAGAGAGCTTTTCAACTCTTGAAGATTATTTTGAAGAATGTCAGGCTAAGTTTTTATTTTCAGTTCTAAAGGGATGTTGAACCTTATTTTTAATTAATGTTTTAATTGAGTTTTATTATTTATTCCTTCATGCATGAGATTTATTCTTGTTAATCTGTTTTAATTGTTTTATGATATTTGCTTGATTAATTTGATAATGGCCTGTTAGATTAATCAATAATTTATCATATGCTAGATTAAGATTTGATATTAAGCAAACGATATTTTATCTGATCATAAGTAGCAATTAATAATATTTGATTGTGGTCAAACTTTTGAATATTATTATGATTATCAAGATGGCAAGTTAAATGGTCCGCGATGTTGAGATTGTTGCTTGGAATAATCTAATTCTCTAATTTTTAATGCAACTGTTATATTAAATCTAGACTGATAGTTCTAGGTTGTATGATAGTTAGGGTCTTTTGTGAGCGATTGCTGCATTAGATTTATAATTTAAGGAGGATTTCGGGTAGCTTGGCGATTGTCGGTTATCTAGGATTATTAATTTCAATTGAAGGAAAAAATAATAATAGCTTGATTAATTTGTTGATTAAAAGAAAGGGATACTGAACTAAAGAACTGAAGTTTGTTTGATTTTTCTCATCTTTATTATTTATTATTTAGTTTTATTTTAATTAGTTAATTAATAATTCAAAACCCCCATTTAATTAGATATTTTTGAAAACATTAGATTTATTAAAACAATTCACTCTCTGTGGGTTCGACTCTTACTTTCACTACTACATTAATATTTTTCAAAGTAAGATTTTATTTTTGGTTGCTTGCGACAGCTTCCCAAATTTTGGCGCCGTTGCCGGGGAGTGTTTTGTTTTAATTTATTCTTTGTTTTCTTTGTAGTTTATTTTTCTAGTTTATTTATTTATTTTATTTTTGTTTTTTCATAGTTTCATTGAGTGTACAGGTGAAGGAGAAAATCATGGCTTGGAACCAAAACGATGATTATTTTAATGCGGTAAAAATTTCTTCTCTTCAACAACAAGTTGATGAACTAACTTCTGTTATTTATATCTGGGCTGCAGGTAGAGGACAACCAATAAAGGCTTGTAGGAATTGTTCCATACTAGGACATCCAACGGAATTGTGTCCAATGCTTCGAGAGGAGTCCTATGGACAAGTAAATGATGCAGATGGTTTCCTTGGACCACAAGGGAACCATGATCCCCATTCAAACACGTACTACTTAGAATGGTGGGATCATCCAAATTTCAGCTATGGGAATCCACAAGTGCACCAACCTGCAAGTCAACATATGTTAGATTACCAACAGTTCAATCAGACATATCCCAACGATCAAGAACAGGACCAATCTTCTAACTCTAATTTGTCTTTAGAAAATATGTCTAAACATTTTATGATTGCTGCTTTGCAATTTCAACAGGAAACAAATGAGAATATTCGGCGTATAAGTATTCAAGTGGAACAACTGAAAATTGCAGTCAGTCAATTGGAGGTGCAAAGTGTTGAAGAATTACCATCTCACACAATGGTGGATTACGATGAGGATGACAATGAAATTGTGTTGAGCAGTGGTAAAGATGAGGAAACTCCAGAAACGAAAGACAATGAAAAGGAAAATCTGGAAGAGGCCATTACGCATAGCTTGGGATTGACAAACGAAGAAGAAGAAATTGAGCCGAAACAAGATTTGAAGAGGGCTACAGATTCATTAAATTCTTTGCCATTGATGTTAAATAAATTTGCAGAACTTTTCATTCCATTACCTGTTACTCAAAATAAATTTTTACCTTTTATTTTGCAGAATTTCATTCCGGAACAATCAAACCATGCACAGACGAGATGTAATCTACCTATGAAGAATGACGTGATGGATGGGGTACTCAAAATTCATGAAATTGGAGTGACGTAGTGGTTTGGCCTGTTGTCGAGCCAATGACAATAAACAAAGGCGCTGCTTGGGAGGCAACCCAAGAAATCAGATTTGCATTTCTTTTCCCTTTTTCTTTTTATAGTTGTTTGTTCTTGTTTCTTTGCATTATAGTTTACATTGGGGACAATGTAAATTTTAAGTGTGGGGGAAGGGATTTAGGATTTTTGTTTTTATTTTTATTATTTTTAGGTCTTATTTTAAAAAAAAAAAATTTATTTAGGAAATTTTAAAATTTTGAAATTTTGAATTTTGTGGGTAAATTCACTGCAAACCCTCACGAGACAAAACTCGTCCACTTGGGGTAACCTTGGGGTTTAAAGGCTTGTTGCACATGCTAAGTGTAACCGTGTTTCCTACGAAAATGTGGTAGTTTTTATTTTATTTTTAGGATGTGTCAGTTGAGCAATAAATTAATTGAATTTTAATTTTTAGCCAATGATAAATTTTGATTTTTTTATTTAATAACTCTTGAAAAATAATAAATTTTTGCTTAGTTTGAATTTTTGACTTTTTATTGATTATTATTTTGTTTGAGATCTTTAAAAGTTTTATGCACGTATATCCATTTGTTTGAGCTAGTTTTAATGAAGAGAAAGTTTAAATGGTTAAATGCTTATTAAAGATATTTTTGAACTCTATATCTTATTTGATCATTATTTGAAGTGAAATATAAGACAAAATATAATTTGGAGAAGATGATTTAGGTACTTTTCTAGGATTGTTAAATTGAGAAGAATTCTTGTGGTGGGTTGAGATGGAGCGTAAAACGCACTCACTCATAAACACATGAAAAGCGAGATGGAGCGTAAAACGCACTCGCTGGTGAGATGGAGCATAAAATGCACTCACCGTGAAAAAAAGAAAAAGAAAATGGGAAGGAGCATAAAATGCACCCATTAAAAGAAAAAAATTGAAAAAAATATATATATTTTTGAAAAACTTGATATTGATAATCCTAGTGTGCTTCATTAATTAAAAACCTTTTGATCTTCTGATTTATATTTGTCTGTATTAGCTGAAAGTGATGAGAAAAAGAAGTATTTTGAGTTTTGTTATGTATCTTTTATAAGGTAATTAATGACCTAAACTTATCTGAGTTTTAATTAGTTTGATATATTTGGATACACACACACACAAAAGATCTTGAATAGAGTAAGATTAATAAATATGTTAAAGTTCTAAATTTTGCATGGTTTTGAAACTTTCTTTGAGTTATCATTTAAAAAATCCTTGAGGCTGATGTTAAAATTTATATTGATCTGTTGCTCAAGTAAGTTGTTTGGTTATTAGATTTATTTTTATAGTTTTTTTTTTTTGTTTTGCCCGAGGACGAGCAAAAGCTAAGTGTGGGGGTATTTGATAGGACTAAATTATACGATGTTTTTATGCCCTAATACTTAGTTTTTATATTTATTGTGTGCTTAAATGTTTTATTATTTAGCATATTGTGGTTTTAATAGGTTTTATAGGATTTTAGTTAATTTATGTTAATTTAGGTAATTTTATAGTATTTTTTATATTTATTTTTATTTATGTGTTTTTATTTATTTATAGTATTTTAGGTGTTTTATTTATTATTATGTGTTTTTAGGATTTTTAGTATTTTTATATTATTTTTATTTATTTTTATATTTTATTTTGTAGGAAAAATAAAGCTTGGGGGCAAATCTGGAAAATCCGCAAAAGTTAAATGGCATTTCGGTAAATAACCAGGCGGATGGCAAAAGTGTAAATAAGGAGAAAAGACGCGGAGGGGCAAAACCGTAAATACCGGAAAGTAGAGGCCGCGCATTGCGCGCATGAATTTGTTTCAGCAACGAGAAAAACGACGCCGTTCGGTAGCGCTTTGTAGCGACCGCGCGTTTCGCGCGGCACAGTGAACCGCACACGGAGGAAACGACGTCGTTTGGAGAAGCGGCAGTTAAAAAAAATAAAAACCCGCGCAATGCGCGGGAGATCGCTGACGTCAGCAGGAGCGGAAACCGCGTTGACTTGGTCAACTGCCGGTGTTAGGCTGCGTTTGGCTGGGCGGAATTTGTCCAAAACGAGATTATTTTATATTTTTGCTACTTTTTGACTCCAAATTGGATTTTAATTCCAACTAGGGTTAGGATAATAATTATTTTTCTTTTTCTTTTATTTTTAATTGTAAATCCTATTAGGGTTTGGACAAGTTAGAGGCCTATAAATAGAGGGCCAATTTCTCATTATTGATTGTAAGCTTTTAGGAGTTCTTTCTTCTACTTTCTTGGAGAGAGCTTTTCAACTCTTGAAGATTATTTTGAAGAATGTCAGGCTAAGTTTTTATTTTCAGTTCTAAAGGGATGTTGAACCTTATTTTTAATTAATGTTTTAATTGAGTTTTATTATTTATTCCTTCATGCATGAGATTTATTCTTGTTAATCTGTTTTAATTGTTTTATGATATTTGCTTGATTAATTTGATAATGGCCTGTTAGATTAATCAATAATTTATCATATGCTAGATTAAGATTTGATATTAAGCAAACGATATTTTATCTGATCATAAGTAGCAATTAATAATATTTGATTGTGGTCAAACTTTTGAATATTATTATGATTATCAAGATGGCAAGTTAAATGGTCCGCGATGTTGAGATTGTTGCTTGGAATAATCTAATTCTCTAATTTTTAATGCAACTGTTATATTAAATCTAGACTGATAGTTCTAGGTTGTATGATAGTTAGGGTCTTTTGTGAGCGATTGCTGCATTAGATTTATAATTTAAGGAGGATTTCGGGTAGCTTGGCGATTGTCGGTTATCTAGGATTATTAATTTCAATTGAAGGAAAAAATAATAATAGCTTGATTAATTTGTTGATTAAAAGAAAGGGATACTGAACTAAAGAACTGAAGTTTGCTTGATTTTTCTCATCTTTATTATTTATTATTTAGTTTTATTTTAATTAGTTAATTAATAATTCAAAACCCCCATTTAATTAGATAT
Organism: Hedera helix; assembly: GCA_947179155.2. Taxonomy (NCBI): domain Eukaryota; kingdom Viridiplantae; phylum Streptophyta; class Magnoliopsida; order Apiales; family Araliaceae; genus Hedera; species Hedera helix. The sequence continues at coordinate 37,849,588 of OX359287.1, forward strand.
TTTTGAAAACATTAGATTTATTAAAACAATTCACTCTCTGTGGGTTCGACTCTTACTTTCACTACTACATTAATATTTTTCAAAGTAAGATTTTATTTTTGGTTGCTTGCGACAGCTTCCCACCGGGTTCAAGATCGATACAGAATTCAATTTCACGGTTTGGGGTAAGCCAGAAAGTTCCTCAGAAAAAACGTCAGGAAACTCATTAACAATGGGAATATCATTCAAGTTTGACGTGTTTTTGTTCAAATCAGTGACATGAGCTAAAAAGGCTTGACATCCGTTTTTCAATAAACGAATGGCTTTATGGCTAGAAATAACAGTTATAGATTTCAATGGTTTAGTTGCTTGAATTTGCATGACAGGTTGATTAGGAATATGAAAACTAATAATCTTATGAAAACAATCAATTTTAGCATGATGGGTAGTCAACCAATCAATTCCTAAAATCACATCAAATTCACGCATCTCCAAAGAAATAAGGTCAACAGGTAATGTGAGGTTGTTGATTTGAACTAGGCAAGATTTATAGATAGTAAATGTAATAGGTATTTCTCCCAATGAGGTTTCAACTGATAAGACAAGATTTAAGTTTTCAATAGTCAAATTTAAACGTTGAGTACATATAAGTGAGATAAAAGAGTGGATAGAGCCAGTATCTAATATGGCATAAACTTCACGAAAATTTATGAATAGCTTACCGGTTATCACCTCATTCGGTTTCTTGACTGTTATCGTCAAATCGAATCCCGAATACTTCATTCGGATCTTCACGTATTTCAACCATGGGAATACCACTGAATAATTTTCTAGCAAACTGTTTCTCGGGTTCATCAACTTCATCAGTAGTAAGGTACCAATGATTTCCATTAAAATAGTATTTTCGATAGACTGCAGTTTCCACGATAGTGACTAACTTAACCTGAATTCCTCTAAATTGTAACGCCCAAAAGTATAGAAACATCATTTTTAAATAATCTTGAAAATCATAGCTGGAACACCATAAATCCCAAAGACTAATATGAAAAGTCCATATATTCTGATCCTTTGTTATAGAGCATAACCAGGTGATATCACTCTCCCAATTAGTGAGTAAATTAAAGGCAATAATTTCCGCAAGTTCGTTACTTCCTTTAATTGCTTCTAAGAATGGATCTGGAACGACTGTAGCAGAGCTTTCACCTTCATCCTTACTGGATAGAACACGCATAATTTTTGCCATAGGCAAATGATTCAACTCTGAGTTTGTAAGAAAATTATTCGTCGCCTCTTGTTTTGCAGCTACATTTGTTTCGGTAATTTCATAGTTAACCTCCCGATTTCCAGATGCCATAATTAACTGTGGTCACAAAATAAATGTTAGTTCAAATAAACTGACTCATCACTTCATGTTCCTACATTCAAATCGACTCATTAGATAATAAAATCTATTTTAGGTAGGACACACTAGTGACTGATTCTATTCGTCTCTCCCCTCCTAGTACTACCCCAGATCTCCATTAAAGACCATATCCCTAAGCTCTAATACCAACTGTGACTCTCATCCCACCATAGGGACAGCAACTCACAATGGTACCTATCAGTTTGCCACCTGTACTATAGGCGTCCCCTACGGAGAGTCTGGCTTCGGTGCATCCCCTTTCCCTAGGAAGTCACCAGCGAGAGGCTCGGGGCTCTTCGTTATATGGCTCTGATACCAACTGTGACGCCCCCAAATCTGGGCCCACACAGCCCAAACTTGAGTCGTCAAAAGACTACAACAAAATTATTACAACAAAGCACAACGTACTACAATACAGTGTATAATAATACACAACTAAGTCTTCACTATTATTGCCACACTATTTTACAAAACGTGAAGACTATGATAACTATTCCTCGGACCCTCACTCCATTCCCCGGCTAGACCCTGTTATGTTTTCATCTCCTGTTGAAAAACAATGGAACAAAAGAAAGGGTGAGCTCAAATAGCCCAGTAAGAAATATCATGACTAAGATAATGACGAATAAATTACCATTAGCCTTCAACAGTTGAGTTCTTGATAGAATACAATAGACTACAAGGTTTATATCAAAAACTGCAGTTAAATTCTTAAACAACGTTCAGATCAATAATAGCAGCGGAATGAGTAATCTATTAGAAGAATAATGCAGACTATAATGTCCACTCGGTTCTCTTTTTAGGAAAAACATCATCAACTTTTATCATCTGAAGTATCATTAGTCAAGATAATACAAATTCACAGTTCCTGATCATAATCATGCACATCAACAGTTCATCTTTGTACTACGGGCCAAAGATATTCAATATAGCACCAACGGTCATGATTATACCAGATTCAGCCTTTGGTCATAATCATACCAAACAACAGTTCATCTTTGCACTACGGGCCAAAGAGAACATTCACCACGTGCCATAAAAGACACCGAACAGATGTATCGCCTTTAACCTATTATATCGCCTTTAACCTATCATCTGTTCAACAAATATATCACATCTGTGCCCCCGGCCACAGATATTCACAACAGCTTGATTTTTGGATGATTAGAATGATATAAATGATGAACAGAAGAAATAGGATAACAATAAGTATCGGAAGTTTACTTTGTACAGATTCAAATAATGTCCAAATTGTCAACATGATGTGGAGTGAAATTTAAAAATGATATTCAAGATCCACAGTTCAGAATAACGGTTACAATTCAATAGAAAGGTTCACGTAAATAGGAAGGTTCAGTTGAAATAATGAAGTTCAACTATTATGGAACATATAATATTTTCAGGAATTATAGAAGCAATAGTTCCATAATAAATTTCGATTTAGGAGTATGAAAGAAAATAATATCCCTTACCGTAGCAGGTTTGATTAACAAAAGGTGAAGGAAATTAATACAAAGGGTTATTCACCAACAGGCGGCAATCCGCTCCGTAAGGTTATTCCCACAATTTAATAGAATTTGAGTACAAAGAGTTATTCACCAAACAGGCGGCAATCCGCTCCGTAAGGTTATTCTCAGAGATTAATAATGAATGAATACGAAAGGTTATTCACCAACAGGCGGCAATCCGCTCCGTAAGGTTATTCCCACAATTTAATACATGGAAATAAAAGGCACGTCTTATGAGTAAGGAAGAAACAATATTATTATCGAGAATCAAATAATGATAATCCCTTACCATAGTACGTTTGAATAATGGAAGATGAAAAAGATGGTATCCCTTACCTCAACACGTGACTGGATATTGATTTAAATGAGGTTGATTAACTTGAACAGTACACGTATACTTATAGATCTTCACAAATACTCAAGATGACTTAAGCACACTTAGAGAGAACTTTCACAAGAAGTATTTAGAGAGAGAAAGAAAGAACAAGTAAGGAAGTTTATGAAAAATCCTTAAGTTAAGGCTTCTATTTATAGCCAAAAATCTTATCATTCATTTAATCTAAACCATTCATTTAAAGATCATCTTTTAATCTACACCATCCATTTCAAATATTATATTATCTTTAATCTACACCATTCATTTCATATCACCTAATAATCACCTAACTTTATATTATAAACAAATCAATTTAATTATTCAACAATAATTCACACTTTAATCTACACCATTCATTTCATATCACCTAATAATCACCTAACTTTATATTATAAACAAATCAATTCAATTATTCAACAATAATTCACACTTTAATCTACACCATTCATTTCATATCACCTAATAATCACCTAACTTTATATTATAAACAAATAACTTTATCAATTCAATTATTATGACTAATTGTTATAAATACAGTATAGTTAGCTCTTAGATATCAAGTCAATAAATTAATGAAATACAACTGTTTAAATAACATCATAATAGAGATAACAATAATGTAAAATAAAGCATACGTTACTGTGTAATGACAATTATTGATTCAATAATGTGAATTACTGTGCATATGTTACTGTGACAATTATTAGGTTCAATAATTTTAAAAACAGTGCAACAACAATTATTGACTCAATGATATAAAATACAGTGTAATGACAATTATTAAATCAATAATGCAAAATACTGTGTAACAACAATTATTGAATTGATAATATAAAATATTATGCAGTGACAATTATCGATGAAATGATGCGTAACAGTTACGGTGTCAATTATCAGACCAATAATATGAGACACTATGCAATACCGTGTGTTACTGTAGAGTACCGTGTGCTACAGAAAATACCATAAACTACCGTATGCTACTATTCTTTTATCACCGGTATTTTAACAGTTCCGTTGACTATTTTTATTTAAAAAGGTTACTTCTGTCGTTTTCTATATCCGACAAATATTCCGTTGTGGGGTCCACCAATAATTTATTATTTCGGCGCCGTTGTACGGCACGAATATTCCCCGACAAAGCGAATATTGTCCGACAAAAATAAAATTTGCACATAACATCCTTAACTTTCAATTTTGTTAATTTAACCACTTACTGTTTCAAAAAAAAATATATATGAAGAAAAATTAAATTTTGTATATCATAAAATTCGGGGTCTTACAGTTCATCTTTGTACTACGGGCCAAAGATATTCAATATAGCACCAACGGTCATGATTATACCAGATTCAGCCTTTGGTCATAATCATACCAAACAACAGTTCATCTTTGCACTACGGGCCAAAGAGAACATTCACCACGTGCCATAAAAGACACCGAACAGATGTATCGCCTTTAACCTATTATATCGCCTTTAACCTATCATCTGTTCAACAAATATATCACATCTGTGCCCCCGGCCACAGATATTCACAACAGCTTGATTTTTGGATGATTAGAATGATATAAATGATGAACAGAAGAAATAGGATAACAATAAGTATCGGAAGTTTACTTTATACAGATTCAAATAATGTCCAAATTGTCAACATGATGTGGAGTGAAATTTAAAAATGATATTCAAGATCCACAGTTCAGAATAACGGTTACAATTCAATAGAAAGGTTCACGTAAATAGGAAGGTTCAGTTGAAATAATGAAGTTCAATTATTATGGAACATATAATATTTTCAGGAATTATAGAAGTAATAGTTCCATAATAAATTTCGATTTAGGAGTATGAAAGAAAATAATATCCCTTACCGTAGCAGGTTTGATTAACAAAAGGTGAAGGAAATTAATACAAAGGGTTATTCACCAACAGGCGGCAATCCGCTCCGTAAGGTTATTCCCACAATTTAATAGAATTTGAGTACAAAGAGTTATTCACCAAACAGGCGGCAATCCGCTCCGTAAGGTTATTCCCACAATTTAATAGAATTTGAGTACAAAGAGTTATTCACCAAACAGGCGGCAATCCGCTCCGTAAGGTTATTCTCAGAGATTAATAATGAATGAATACAAAAGGTTATTCACCAACAGGCGGCAATCCGCTCCGTAAGGTTATTCCCACAATTTAATACATGGAAATAAAAGGCACGTCTTATGAGTAAGGAAGAAACAATATTATTATCGAGAATCAAATAATGATAATCCCTTACCATAGTATGTTTGAATAATGGAAGATGAAAAAGATGGTATCCCTTACCGTAACACGTGACTGGATATTGATTTAAATGAGGTTGATTAACTTGAACAGTACACGTATACTTATAGATCTTCACAAATACTCAAGATGACTTAAGCACACTTAGAGAGAACTTTCACAAGAAGTATTTAGAGAGAGAAAGAAAGAACAAATAAGGAAGTTTATGAAAAATCCTTAAGTTAAGGCTTCTATTTATAGCCAAAAATCTTATCATTCATTTAATCTAAACCATTCATTTAAAGATCATCTTTTAATCTACACCATCCATTTCAAATATTATATTATCTTTAATCTACACCATTCATTTCATATCACCTAATAATCACCTAACTTTATATTATAAACAAATTAATTTAATTATTCAACAATAATTCACACTTTAATCTACACCATTCATTTCATATCACCTAATAATCACCTAACTTTATATTATAAACAAATCAATTCAATTATTCAACAATAATTCACACTTTAATCTACACCATTCATTTCATATCACCTAATAATCACCTAACTTTATATTATAAACAAATAACTTTATCAATTCAATTATTATGACTAATTGTTATAAATACAGTATAGTTAGCTCTTAGATATCAAGTCAATAAATTAATGAAATACAACTGTTTAAATAACATCATAATAGAGATAACAATAATGTAAAATAAAGCATACGTTACTGTGTAATGACAATTATTGATTCAATAATGTGAATTACTGTGCATATGTTACTGTGACAATTATTAGGTTCAATAATTTTAAAAACAGTGCAACAACAATTATTGACTCAATGATATAAAATACAGTGTAATGACAATTATTAAATCAATAATGCAAAATACTGTGTAACAACAATTATTGAATTGATAATATAAAATATTATGCAGTGACAATTATCGATGAAATGATGCGTAACAGTTACGGTGTCAATTATCAGACCAATAATATGAGACACTATGCAATACCGTGTGTTACTGTAGAGTACCGTGTGCTACAGAAAATACCATAAACTACCGTATGCTACTATTCTTTTATCACCGGTATTTTAACAGTTCCGTTGACTATTTTTATTTAAAAAGGTTACTTCTGTCGTTTTCTATATCCGACAAATATTCCGTTGTGGGGTCCACCAATAATTTATTATTTCGGCGCCGTCGTACGGCACGAATATTCCCCGACCAAACGAATATTCCCCGACAAAGCGAATATTGTCCGACAAAATAAAATTTGCACATAACATCCTTAACTTTCAATTTTGTTAATTTAACCACTTACTGTTTCAAAAAAATATATATGAAGAAAAATTAAATTTTGTATTTCATAAAATTCGGGGTCTTACAACCTCCCCTCCTTATGAAATTTCGTCCCCGAAATTGACGTACCTGACATATCGAAGAGGTAAGGATACTTAGATTTCATCTCAGATTCTAGCTCCCAGGTCATTTCCTCAGTATCTTGGTTCCTCCATAAAACCTTAACTTGAGGTATAACCTTTGAGCGTAGGATCTGCTCCTTCTTATCCAGGATCTTAACAGGTACCTCCTCGTATGTTAAATCTTCTGCTATAACGTCTGGTTCTAACTCAATGACGTGGTTTGGGTCCTTCACATATTTACGTAACATAGATATCTGAAAAACGTTATGGATGCGAGACATACTTGGTGGTAGGGCTAGTCTGTAGGCTACGGTTCCTATTCGATCGAGGATTTCAAATGGGCCAATAAATCGAGGGTTAAGCTTTCCTCTCTTTCCGAATCTCGTAACCCCTTTCCATGGAGAAACACGTAAGAATACATGATCTCCGACGTTGAAACTTTCGTCTCTCCGATGAAGATCAGCATAACTCTTTTGTCGTTCTTGTGCGGTCTGTATTCGTTTTCGGATTATTTGGATCTTTTCGGTCGTCAAGCGTACCAACTCGGGTCCCAACAATTTTGCTTCTCCTACCTCATTCCAACATATTGGAGAGCGACACTTCCTTCCATACAATGCCTCGAATGGAGCCATGCCTATGCTTGCTTGGTAACTGTTGTTGTAAGAAAATTCCACCAACGGCAAGTACTTATCCCAACTTCCTTTGAAGTCTAATACACAAAGTCTCAAAAGATCTTCGAGGGTCTGGATCGTCCTTTCCGATTGTCCGTCCGTTTGAGGATGGTATGCAGAACTAAAACGTAGTTCAGTGCCCATAGCTTTTTGTAGACTGATCCAAAAGCGTGAAGTGAATCTAGGATCTCGATCAGAAACTATGGAAACTGGCATGCCATGCAATCTCACGATCTCATTTATGTACATACCGGCAAGACGTTCAAGTGAAAAGTTTTCTCGTATAGGCAAGAAATGAGCAGATTTGGTCAATCTATCTACGATCACCCAAATTGCATCTAAGCCTTGAGAAACTTTTGGAAGACCCGTCACGAAATCCATATTGATGTGTTCCCACTTCCATTCGGGAACTTCAAGTGATTGTAATGGACCTTTAGGAACTTGATGCTCTGCCTTGACACGTTGACAAGTTAGGCACCTTGAGATAAACTCCGCAATCTCTCTTTTCATATTGTTCCACCAAAATGTATGTCGAAGATCTCGATACATCTTGGTACCTCCTGGGTGGATTGCAAACGGCGTGTTGTGTGCCTCCATCATGATTTTATGCTTTAATTCAGGATCGTTAGGAACACAGAGTCGAGAGTTGACTCGAAGTATTCCTTTCTCATCGATTCTTGCTTCGGGAATGGCACCTTCTTGTACTTTCTTTATCATGTTTATCAGTTCCGGATCGGTAGCTTGAGCAGCTTTAATTTTATCGATTAAAGTTGGTTCTACTCGCACGTGAGCAATCTTCGAGTGGGTCCCTGGTGTCTTTAGCTCTATCTCCATCTTTTGCAAGTCGTACAAAATACACTTTTGTGTTGTCAGCAGTGCACTTGTACTTGCATAAGATTTTCTGCTCAAAGCGTCAGCTACAACGTTCGCCTTTCCCGGGTGATACTGGATTGTGTGGTCATAATCCTTTAACAGCTCAAGCCAACGTCGTTGTCGCATGTTGAGTTCCTTCTGGTGAAGAAATACTTGAGACTTTTATGATCCGTATAGATATCCACTTTTTCTCCGTACAAGTAGTGTCTCCAGATCTTCAACGCGAAAACGACTGCTGCCAACTCTAGATCATGAGTAGGATAATTTTTCTCATAATCTTTGAGTTGTCGAGAGGCATAGGCTATAACCTTTCCATGTTGCATAAGGACACAGCCTAGACCTTTGCCAGAAGCATCGCTGTAGATAACAAATTCTCCTGATCCTGATGGTATGGTCAGAACAGGAGCTGAAACCAGTCTCTTCTTGAGTTCTTGGAAACTTTTCTCGCATTCCTCGCTCCATATGAATTTTGTGCTTTTCCGAGTAAGCTGCGTTAATGGAGTGGCGATTCGAGAAAATCCTTCTACGAATCTCCGATAATAACCAGCTAGACCCAGAAAACTTCGGACTTCGGTTACTGTTTTGGGTTGTTCCCAATTTAGTACCGTTTCAATCTTCGCAGGATCGACTGATATTCCTTGACTAGAAATCACATGCCCAAGAAACGCGACCTCCTCAAGCCAGAACTCACATTTCTTCAACTTGGCATATAATTTGTTTTCACGGAGCTTTTGTAGTATCAATCTCAGGTGTTGTTCATGATCCTCGCGACTCTTGGAGTATATGAGCATGTCATCAATAAAGACAACCACAAAATGATCCAAATGTTCCTTGAATATCCGGTTCATCATGTCCATGAAAGCTGCAGGAGCATTAGTTAGTCCAAAAGGCATGACTAAGAACTCATAATGCCCATAACGAGTTCTGAAAGTAGTCTTTGGAATGTCCTCAGCTTTAACCTTTAACTGATGATATCCAGAACGGAGATCAATCTTTGAGAAATGTTGAGCGCCTTGCAATTGATCAAACATGTCATCAATCCGAGGTAACGGGTACCTGTTCTTGATGGTGACATGGTTCAATTCTCGGTAGTCAATGCACAATCTCATACTCCCGTCTTTCTTCTTCACAAATAGAACAGGAGCACCCCAAGGTGATGCACTCGGACGAATGAAACCGGTATCCAACAATTCCTGTAGTTGGACTTTTAACTCTTGAAGTTCAATGGGAGCCATTCGGTAGGGAGCTTTGGAAATGGGCTTGGTACCGGGTTCAAGATCAATATAAAAATCAATTTCACGGTTTGGGGGTAAGCCAGGAAGTTCTTCAGGAAAAACGTCAGGAAACTCATTAACAATGGGAATATCATTCAAGTTTGACGTATTTTTGTTCAAATCAGTGACATGAGCTAAAAAGGCTTGACATCCGTTTTTCAATAAACGAATGGCTTTATGGCTAGAAATAACAGTTATAGATTTCAATGGTTTAGTTGCTTGAATTTGCATGACAGGTTGATTAGGAATATGAAAACTAATAATCTTATGAAAACAATCAATTTTAGCATGATGGGTAGTCAACCAATCAATTCCTAAAATCACATCAAATTCACGCATCTCCAAAGAAATAAGGTCAACAGATAATGTGAGGTTGTTGATTTGAACTAGGCAAGATTTATAGACAGTAGATGTAATGGTCATTTCTCCTAATGGGGTTTCAACTGATAAGTCAAAGTCCAAGTTTTTAGGAGTTAAGTTTAAACGCTGAGCACATGCAGGTGAGATAAAAGAATGGGTAGAGCCAGTATCTAACAAAGCGTAGACTTCACGAGAATTTATGAATAGCTTACCGGTTATCACCTCGTTCGAGTTTCGTGCCATTTGGGATGTCACAACAAAAGCTCTCCCTTGAACTACAGATTTTCCTTTATCCGCGCTAGCTTTTGGTATCATCATTGCAGCTGGACTTGATTTTGTGGCAGGACAAAACCGCGCAAGATGACCCTCTTTCCCACAACTGTAGCACTTTTTGGACTGCAGTGTACAGTTTGGGCTGATGTGACCTTCCTGACCACACCTATAGCATCTCACTGGTGGTCGATCTTCTCCCCTTGAAACTGGGGTCGGTGCTGGTGTTGGTACTGGTGCTGGTGCCCTTCCATAATTATTATGGAATCTCTTTCTTTTGAAATTGTTCCCACTAGATTCTCCTCTTCTGTTATTTGGTATGGAATTACCACCGAAGTGTTGGTTACCTCCTCGATGGTTCTCGTTCCTGTGGTTGTTGTCACTCCTTTCTCTATGCTGATCATTAACTCTTGGCTGCAATGTTTCATCTGTTTGCTCCACCCTTTGAGCCCTATCTACAACATCTGAATACAAACTGAATTTATGAGAACTAAGTTGTTGACGAATTTTGAGTCTCAAACCTCTCAGGAACATTCGACTCATTCGTGCTTCGTCATCTACTAGATGAGTCGCAAAACGAGACAGTTCAGCAAACTTAGCTTCATATTGAGAAACTGTCATGTTTCCCTGCTCCAGCTTAATGAATTCCACTTCCTTCATATGGCGGATGCTTTCTGGAAAATACTTCTCGTTAAACAGTTCTTCGAATTCTGTCCAAGACATTTCGAGTGCTGAAGGTTGGATACGTTTTACCGCTTCCCACCAATGGTCCGCCTCACCTCGTAACATAAAAGTGGCAAATGGCACCTTCTGATCATCAGCGCATTGTAAGACATCAAGTATTTTTGTCGTCTGCTTTAGCCATGCCTCCGCTTTGAGTGGGTCAGGCTTCCCGTGGAATTCAGGTGGTCCTAATTCTTTAAATTGCTTAACAGTGACCATCCTCAAATTACCAGCGTTTCTACCGTTATTATTGACTGGATTTCCTCTTCCTTGATTCTGTATGAACTGCATGAAATTCCTAAAGAATCCATCGTTCATCATGTTATCAGGAACATTATTTCCTGAGTTGGCAGGAGGATTGTTTGGGGCCTCTTGATTCTCGGCTACATTTGCTTCGGGTATTCCATAGTTAACCTCTTGATTTTCAGATGCCATACCTAACTGTGGTCACAAAATAAATGTTAGTTCAAATAAACTGACTCATCACTTCATGTTCCTACATTCAAATCGACTCATTAGATAATAAAATCTATTTTAGGTAGGACACACTAGTGACTGATTCTATTCGTCTCTCCCCTCCTAGTTCTACCCCAGATCGCCATTAAAGACCATATCCCTAAGCTCTGATGCCAACTGTGACGCCCCCAAATCTGGGTCCACACAGCCCAAACTTGAGTCGTCAAAATACTACAACAAACTTATTACAACAAAGCACAACGTACAACAATACAGTGTATAATAATACACAACTAAGTCTTCACTATTATTGCCACACTATTTTACAAAACGTGAAGACTATGATAACTATTCCTCGGACCCTCACTCCATTCCCCGGCTAGACCCTGTTATGTTTTCATCTCCTGTTGAAAAACAATGGAACAAAAGAAAGGGTGAGCTCAAATAGCCCAGTAAAAAATATCATGACTAAGATAATGACGAATAAATTATCATTAGTCTTCAACAGTTGAGTTCTTGATAGAATACAATAGACTACAAGGTTTATATCAAAAACTGCAGTTAAATTCTTAAACAACGTTCAGATCAATAATAGCAGCGGAATGAGTAATCTATTAGAAGAATAATGCAGACTATAATGTCCACTCGGTTCTCTTTTTAGGAAAAACATCATCAACTTTTATCATCTGAAATATCATTAGTCAAGATAATACAAATTCACAGTTCCTGATCATAATCATGCACATCAACAGTTCATCTTTGTACTACGGGCCAAAGATATTCAATATAGCACCAACGGTCATGATTATACCAGATTCAGCCTTTGGTCATAATCATACCAAACAACAGTTCATCTTTGCACTACGGGCCAAAGAGAACATTCACCACGTGCCATAAAAGACACCGAACAGATGTATCGCCTTTAACCTATTATATCGCCTTTAACCTATCATCTGTTCAACAAATATATCACATCTGTGCCCCCGGCCACAGATATTCACAACAGCTTGATTTTTGGATGATTAGAATGATATAAATGATGAACAGAAGAAATAGGATAACAATAAGTATCGGAAGTTTACTTTGTACAGATTCAAATAATGTCCAAATTGTCAACATCATGTGGAGTGAAATTTAAAAATGATATTCAAGATCCACAGTTCAGAATAACGGTTACAATTCAATAGAAAGGTTCACGTAAATAGGAAGGTTCAGTTGAAATAATGAAGTTCAATTATTATGGAACATATAATATTTTCAGGAATTATAGAAGTAATAGTTCCATAATAAATTTCGATTTAGGAGTATGAAAGAAAATAATATCCCTTACCGTAGCAGGTTTGATTAACAAAAGGTGAAGGAAATTAATACAAAGGGTTATTCACCAACAGGCGGCAATCCGCTCCGTAAGGTTATTCCCACAATTTAATAGAATTTGAGTACAAAGAGTTATTCACCAAACATGCGGCAATCCGCTCCGTAAGGTTATTCCCACAATTTAATAGAATTTGAGTACAAAGAGTTATTCACCAAACAGGCGGCAATCCGCTCCGTAAGGTTATTCTCAGAGATTAATAATGAATGAATACAAAAGGTTATTCACCAACAGGCGGCAATCCGCTCCGTAAGGTTATTCCCACAATTTAATACATGGAAATAAAAGGCACGTCTTATGAGTAAGGAAGAAACAATATTATTATCGAGAATCAAATAATGATAATCCCTTACCATAGTATGTTTGAATAATGGAAGATGAAAAAGATGGTATCCCTTACCGTAACACGTGACTGGATATTGATTTAAATGAGGTTGATTAACTTGAACAGTACACGTATACTTATAGATCTTCACAAATACTCAAGATGACTTAAGCACACTTAGAGAGAACTTTCACAAGAAGTATTTAGAGAGAGAAAGAAAGAACAAATAAGGAAGTTTATGAAAAATCCTTAAGTTAAGGCTTCTATTTATAGCCAAAAATCTTATCATTCATTTAATCTAAACCATTCATTTAAAGATCATCTTTTAATCTACACCATCCATTTCAAATATTATATTATCTTTAATCTACACCATTCATTTCATATCACCTAATAATCACCTAACTTTATATTATAAACAAATCAATTTAATTATTCAACAATAATTCACACTTTAATCTACACCATTCATTTCATATCACCTAATAATCACCTAACTTTATATTATAAACAAATCAATTCAATTATTCAACAATAATTCACACTTTAATCTACACCATTCATTTCATATCACCTAATAATCACCTAACTTTATATTATAAACAAATAACTTTATCAATTCAATTATTATGACTAATTGTTATAAATACAGTATAGTTAGCTCTTAGATATCAAGTCAATAAATTAATGAAATACAACTGTTTAAATAACATCATAATAGAGATAACAATAATGTAAAATAAAGCATACGTTACTGTGTAATGACAATTATTGATTCAATAATGTGAATTACTGTGCATATGTTACTGTGACAATTATTAGGTTCAATAATTTTAAAAACAGTGCAACAACAATTATTGACTCAATGATATAAAATACAGTGTAATGACAATTATTAAATCAATAATGCAAAATACTGTGTAACAACAATTATTGAATTGATAATATAAAATATTATGCAGTGACAATTATCGATGAAATGATGCGTAACAGTTACGGTGTCAATTATCAGACCAATAATATGAGACACTATGCAATACCGTGTGTTACTGTAGAGTACCGTGTGCTACAGAAAATACCATAAACTACCGTATGCTACTATTCTTTTATCACCGGTATTTTAACAGTTCCGTTGACTATTTTTATTTAAAAAGGTTACTTCTGTCGTTTTCTATATCCGACAAATATTCCGTTGTGGGGTCCACCAATAATTTATTATTTCGGCGCCGTCGTACGGCACGAATATTCCCCGACCAAACGAATATTCCCCGACAAAGCGAATATTGTCCGACAAAATAAAATTTGCACATAACATCCTTAACTTTCAATTTTGTTAATTTAACCACTTACTGTTTCAAAAAAATATATATGAAGAAAAATTAAATTTTGTATTTCATAAAATTCGGGGTCTTACAAATAATGTATTGTAGACTAAAACTTCTTTAATATGAATAGTGATCGAAACCATGATAATTTAGGAAATTAATACCTATTTATCATTCAATTGGTTTTACCATTCCAAATCCTTCTCATATGATTAAAAAAATACTGTTATTTTTAAGTAAAATATTTGTTGTCATGGCGATAGTTATCTCTCTCTTTTTTAGACAATAGAGATAATTATAAATAAGGATAATATATCACTATTATAATTAATGAATATTTACTCCATAAGAATATATTAACCGTGTTTAAAAATTTATTGCAACGGAATTTGAATATACTTGAAAAATTCAAAATTATGTGAAATAGAATATTCTCAATTTTAATACGAAATATCCATTAAAGAAAGTAAACGTTCAACGTGGTAATAGTCATTTAATGTAAACTTCAATAGTTTCTTTTCATGTGTCTTGAATTAAAATGTTGTAGATTTAAACTCAATATCACATGTGGTAGTTTGTGATTTGGACCATAAATATAGTAGGTAATTTATTTTTTGTAATGATATTTTTTATTATTATTAAAAAATAATAATTTTTTTATATAATATTAAATTTATATCGATATTAAATATCAACATATATAAAATAAGAGCGAAAGAACTATGACAGTTATTATTTAATCTTAATTTTTAAAAGTTAAAATTTCATATTAGTCGGAACGTAAATTTTTTTAATTTTTTTTATTAATAAGGTGATTATTGGTTTGGTAATAATTTAATGAAAGCAAGTTAATACTATTAAAAAATTACTATACAATCTAATGGTGTAAAAACTGGGAGTTCCTAATGATTAGCGTCAAAATGTCATCCGCACCATCTCCAACAAATCTCGAACTCACGCTTTTTCAAATCCCAAAACTAAATCTTTTTATCCCTTAAATAAAGAACTCCCACACAAAAAAAATTGGTTGAAAATGGAGTTTGAATAAATGGAGGCCTGAATTTCAACGCCTCTAAGCCAATCATAACCAAAAACAAAGCATAATTAATTTTTGTTTATCATTTATCCGTTCAAAGAACATGGCTTTCTTCAAGTTAATGACGGGAAACCCTAGTTTTGGAGGGGAAGAATTAACCCTTTTCATCAATTAACCATTTTTCTTGATCTCCATTAGTCAATTCTGAATCTCCATTAATTTTTGAAATTTCTTCACCCCCCCCCCCCCCCCCCCCATTAAAAGCCTACCTCAAAGTAATCTCTTTCTTAATCATTTCTTCCGAGAAACCAGAAGATTCCCAAAAATATAAAAGAAAAAAAGTTAATACCTCAACTCAAACACCTTTTTCTTTCTCATTTTTTGTTTTGTTGGTTTTATTCGGTATCAATATTCAATACCAACAACAATCTTGAAAAAAGAAAAACCAAGTTAGAGAAAAAACTTTCCCTAGCCCTAAATTTCAGGAAAACCCAGAAGAATTAGCACTAGGGGAAGAAAATAATATAGGGTTTTGTTCAAAACTCATTGGGTTTCCAAGAAAAGCATCACTGATGAAGCAAATGTCCCACATTGACAATATCCCATCAACCCCAGGAAAGTTCAAGATGGAAAAATCTCCGTACATTCATAGACTCAGGTGGCATTCTTCTCTTGCCAAGCTCACCTTTTGGTCCTTTCTGTTCTTGGGTTTGATCTTATTATTCTTCTTCAGATCACCATCTTCATCTTCCCCATTGCCCTCAGATCAGAGTCGCCGCTCTCTCAGAACCAGTTTTTGGGGCGGCCCGGCTTGGGAAAAGCGGGTCAGGTCTTCTGCTCTGGTCCACTCCCGCAATGGGATTTCAGTTCTGGTTACCGGAGCTGCAGGGTTCGTCGGAACCCATGTCTCCGCCGCCCTGAAACGCCGTGGAGACGGTGTTTTGGGTCTCGATAATTTCAATGATTACTATGACCCGTCGCTAAAACGAGCCCGGCAGGCTCTGTTAGAGCTGTCCGGAGTGTACATTGTGGAGGGGGATATAAATGATGTGGCCCTTGTGAAGAAGTTATTTGAGGTTGTGGCATTTACCCATGTAATGCATTTGGCTGCTCAGGCCGGTGTTAGGTATGCAATGGAGAATCCTAGCTCCTATGTTCATAGCAACATTGCTGGCCTTGTTAATTTGCTTGAAGTTTGTAAGTCTGCAAATCCTCAGCCAGCAATTGTTTGGGCATCTTCTAGTTCTGTTTATGGACTTAATACAAAAGTACCCTTTTCGGAGAAAGACAGAACAGACCAACCTGCTAGTCTCTACGCTGCTACAAAAAAGGCTGGTGAAGAGATTGCACATACTTACAATCATATATATGGTCTTTCGCTTACTGGGTTGCGGTTCTTTACTGTTTATGGCCCTTGGGGAAGACCTGACATGGCTTATTTCTTCTTCACAAGGGATATATTGAAAGGGAAATCGATTCCAATCTTTGAAGCTGCCAATCATGGCACGGTAGCCAGGGATTTTACCTACATTGATGATATTGTGAAGGGTTGTTTGGCATCATTGGATACTGCTGAGAAGAGTACTGGTAGTGGTGGGAAGAAGAAGGGTCCAGCTCAATTGCGGGTGTTCAATTTGGGCAATACCTCACCTGTGCCAGTTACGAATCTTGTGAGCATTTTGGAGAGGTTGCTGAAAGTGAAGGCAAAAAGATCCATAATGAAGTTACCACAAAATGGGGATGTGCAATTTACGCATGCAAACATCAGCTTGGCGCATAGAGAGCTTGGATATAAGCCCTCAACAGATCTGCAGACGGGGTTGAAGAAATTTGTTCGATGGTACTTCAGTTACTATGGTAATGGAAAGAAGAGTGACCAGTGATACATTCTTTCAATTGTGTGGGAGGATCATTCCATTCTTGTTAAATTCAATTCATATGATTGTTTTAATCTCTCTGTGTTCTGCGAATATCTGTTTCATGTATATCTTACTGAGGTCATATAAGGTCACATCCCATGGTGGAGGGAAGAAGTTTTTTGTGATTGATGAACATTGTTTTCTGGGCATTGTGATCTGTACCAAAGAAATCCAAAACCATTTGTTTTTTATTCTTGGATGTAGTTGTTGTAGTTCTATACTTGTAGAATCCATGACTGATAGAACACGTTGCTGATTGTGGATCTGTATCATCTTTATGAATTCAAATAAAATAGCACCAGATAGTTTGCCTATTATAGGTTTGATTGATGAATGTTCTTTCATGTGTTACATAATCATGATATGTAGTAAAATGAGTTATGAGTGGTGTATTAATGATATTTATGTGCTGCTTAGCTTCATTTTCATACAACTTAAGTAATTAACTGCCAGCTCTTCATAGAATCTGTTGACCTGTACCTCCGGCCTATTATAGAAGTTAATGAACTGAGAACATACTTATATGATAATTTTTCCCCTGTTTAACGTAGATTGTTATTATACTCTGATACTTACTAAAACATCATATGTGCTTTCACTTTCCTTTTCTGGATTTTGTCACCATGTAATCATTTATCATCATGCGTGATAGGCTGGCAGCAATTTCATAATTTTCTGATGAGTAGGATATTTTGGCTGTCATCGCATAGTCTGAGGTAACATTAGGACTACTGCTGTGTTAGGGGGTGGGTTTATTGCTAAATCTTGTCTTCTAGGATATCCTAGTCTGCATGTTTAGATACTTCCAAGAGTGCTGATCTAAAACCAATTTTGGCTGTTTCAGAGTCCCTTTGACAACTTCAATTAGCTTACATAATATCATACCTAAGAACTTAGAAATAGCTAGAATTTTATTGAGTTGGTTCATTTTCTGTGTATGCAAGGTAATGGTTCTGGAGATATTCCCATTATGATTTTATTTTATTTTTTCTGGTGCAACATTATTTGTAGGTATTTTGTTTACTAACATTTTTGGGACATTTGTAGGTGATTTGAGATAAGTAGGTTAAGTTCTTATCCTATAAAGTGGAGAAATAAATTCGTAGGGTTACCACTAAAGGAAATAGTATGTAGTAGGTTAGTCTGATCATCCCTTTGACCTAGTTTTTGGCGTCTCTAATAATCTTACAGACTGTTCTGGAATGTGATTCAACATCTCTTTGTCCCTCAAATTTTATTTGTTCATGCCACTGTATGATTTCCCAATAGAATACTTTCTTCTCTACCCGAAAGAAACTGAATCTAGTCCATTTACGGCGTATTCCAAAAGGTTATAGAATTAGCATTCCGAAACGTTTTCCTAAAATGGTGATTGACTATATTTGGTCCTAGGGTTGATGGTGAGTCAATAAGTAAGTGGCTCATTGGTGTATTGAGTTTTGTTTAATACAGTCTGAAAAGATGTTTGATTGGTGATAAACTTTTCCTGTTTTCCTGCCTTCTTTCTGTCTAGGAGCATCAATAGACTCTTGAGTTTCTGTTCATTATACTTTGATATACACAGCTAAGTAGGTTCTCCTTAGTTTTTGTTGGAAAAACCTTCTTAGAAACCTTAAACTCTCCCTCTGGGTCATTCTTACAATCCTCCCAATTTGTCGGTTCAAACAAATGGTAACTGATTAAAACATCTTGAACTTGGTCTAAGTTTAAATGCTAATGACTAAACATCATTGCAACTATTGAACGATAGATAATTATGTACTTCCAAGGTTGTTTTCCTTTCCTAAGTTGTGCTTTCCCGATCTGACTAAATAGCAAATTGGAAATTATAACCAAGCTCATAACCTTTTTGTTGATGCGAGTTCTTTTGACTATTATGGAACTATATATTATAGAATGGATTAGCTTTAGTTTTAGTGGCTAGGCTGTTATCCTCATCTATCACGTTAGACTATCGTTTAGGATTAAAGGCGTAGTTAAGTTAGAGTTTAGTTTACAAGCCTATGGAAGAATTAAGCCAAGATTTTTTTCCGTTAAATCTTTATGACCCCTTGTGCACGATTTCGTGTTCACTTTTCGCTCCAGTAAGCATAAGGGTGCTTCATATACTACTTGATTAAGTTTGATAAATAGTTCTTGACATAATGAGGCTATATCTTGGTGAAGTACATTAGTTGGTGATAATGATCAATATTTTCTGACCACAATTTGGTTCGTAGTTGAAAAAAAAGATTATGAGCTTTCTTAAAATATTCAATCCTGATCCCAATTTCCTATTATTAGATGGTTTTGTACCTTTTATGATATATTTTAACAGGGTTCATCCGTTGACATCTCATTTCTAGGTCTAGGATCTGTCTTTTTAATTTGGAATAACATAGCCTGAAGGTTTTAATGGAGAGGTGCTCTCTGGTTTTTCCGCCTTTCTCACATAGAACACCGTCCAGGGTTGCCTCACAAAGCCGCCACTAGATCTGCCTTTCCTTTGAAATCTTCTCAAATCATTGTCATCCGGCATCGCTTCAGGTCTATGTATGACAAACTTCATGAACTTTTTTTATTTTTTGCTTTAAACAATTTCAGGACCCTCTGTGTGCAGCTTTACAACCAGCCTCACCTCTTCTTAGACTAGCACTAGCTCATAATCATAGAGTAGCTTGGGCATTGTCTTATTCCCAGTGTTGGCTTCATTGATGTCAGTGGATGAAGTTGGCTAAATGGTCAGAATAAATAGTTTTGGGTGAAAAGTACAGCAAGTGTTAATGTGAAGCTAGCTGCGTGAACATTGTGGCAGATTTGGAAGGAGGGAGGGAGGGAGGCATGCTTACATGCCGAGGAGATAAAGACCAAATATTCTCTTCGACTGTTTGTTACAGTATGCGAAGGGTAATTCTCTCTGATGATTTCATGATCATAAATTTCGATCTATTTATAATTTGCCTTACTAGAAGAGATCATATTAGTTGGAAATTGGTATTAGTTGGAAATGATTGCCAAGAAGTTTGGAAATATGTTGGATCATAGCGTATAATATTTGGGATGTCTAATCTGTTCACTCATTTGTCTGTGTAACCCTTGTGGGAGCTTAAATCTTCCAACAATCTTTCTTTTTCAGATACCTACCTCTGTTTTTCTGTATGGCCCTCAAGTTAGGACCAGAATCTCATAATTTGTTTCTTATCTTTAGACTTGGAACATAGGCTCAATGATCCGAGTGAAAGGGGCATTTACAAAGGAAATAAAGCATCATCCGAGTTTACATAAACATGTCTTTTCAACTAAATTTTAGGACAACCAGCACTTAGAAGTTAGAACTAACCATATATTTTTTTGAGAATTGATATTTTAAGAAACTCTCTCACAGGAGTGTAGAATCCATTTACTATACGAGATCTTGTGAAAATATCATTTTTACTTGTTGAAATATTAAATTTCATTTCAAAATTAATTTCCCATAGGGATTTTTCTTGGAAAAGAGAATATTTTTCATTCAAAATAGTGTGCTCTCCCTTTGCCAAATACAAGTATTGTATTTTAGACGGGTTTAATAATATAATACTACATTCGTTTTAAAATATAAAGTCATTATTGTCTTTTTAAAGTCAACTTAATACATTTTTAAATTTAAAATTAACATAAATTTTATTAATTTTAATTAATAAAATGATAACTATTATAAATTATCTAAAAAATACTACTGATCATAAGATTCATTGTTTCTTAATTGTTAAAGAACCATCCTAATTTTGAGTTAAAAAATTAACTTTTAAAAGTTAATAATAACCTTATAATTTGAGGAAGAAGTATGTTATTAGTGAGCTTTTGGCAGTGAAGATATTACACATGAAAATACGATACTCACGCATTTCTCTTCTAAAATCACTCCAGGTATGGAACTTAAAAGTTGATCAAACACGTAGTCACTTTTAGTTTTTCATCAAGGTTTCTAATATCAGAGGCTTGAAGGTTCTAGTCTTGAACATAGTAGGGATGGCAAAGGGGTGGCGCGAGACGGGGTGCTCGACCCTGGCTCCATCCCCGCCAATGCACCCACCGAGTTGTGGAAAACAAAAATCATCCCCCTACTTTGCCTTCAGACCCAATGGTGCACCCTACCTGCTTTTTTGCCTTCGAATTTTCTCATGTCCCATCCCCAAACTTTGTTCACGGCCAAAATATCCAGGAAAACACTACCTACACTAAGCAAAGGAGTGCAGTCAATATACGTGCACGGAATTCTAGGCCTAAAGAGTGGAATGCAGTCCATGTACGTACATGGAAGTCTAGGCCTAAAGTGGCTGATGGGAAGCATATACTTTAGGCTAGATTTCCAACAATCTGGTATACTTTCACAACTGGCAAATTGCTATCATACGAAAATATATTTCACGTCTACTCACTTGGGAAGAGACCGTACATGATCATTTGTCTAGCAATGCGTAATAATTTAAAATATGTTATTGGACTCTCAAACCAATAGAACAATTTAAGACCACAAACAAATGAAAGTTCTTAAGTGAGAAATAATCAAAAATGTCGATATATTTTTAACATTTCTCAACAAACTCGATCATCAACAAAAACATCCAAGTTATGAAGCAGCCAGAATACTTGAAAAGAAAAATGCGTCTAAGGGAACATTCAAAGTACAAAAGGCCCAACTTCTACCAAAATAATCCTCTAGGCGACGAGGGTGCTGGCGGTTGTGGATTCACTGCAAGGAGAGAACAGCCAAATAAGAATCAAATGCAAAGGGATCACATAAACAAACAAAAAAATCTTCTACAAAAACAAATTTGTATTGTTATATTAGTGAGAAATCCTCTTTCATGATTCAAATTAACATAGAACTCAAATAATAAAATAAATAATTGGAGATGGGCATGAACTTCTGTTTGATCCTTCATATCCTATCGCAGCATAATAGCTCATATACGCAAATCTAATTAATACGACCAGCAGCACCTTGCTTTGGCATATTTCATTGCAATGATTTCAAATCATACTATTATTAGCTTCTGCCAACACCACAACTAAAAACACAAACAAAATATTAAATAAATAATTATCATCCTAAAAGCAGAACAATGCATAAGAAGTTGCTAAGTAGTAGTATCAAGTCAACCCCTTGTAAACAAACTGCAAGCTTCAGTTCTAAGTTACCCTTTTATGGTCACAAATTTTGCATATTTTTTAACGAGTAAAGAACACAGAAAACAATTGGTTCAAAAGCTTTTTGACCAATCTCTCAATCATCCTATTCAGACTAAAATCAGACACAGCAGCATTTATAACACAGCATACGGTAACTCTGAGAGATCACGATCCATTTGAGGGTAGCCTAGTATAGAATAAATCCAGAGCAATAAAAATTTCTCGACCAAGCCGAACTCTGTACTTCTTTGCCATTAATAAGCTAACAATAAGCCAACCAAACCTTTGAAAGCGTATATCAGATTTTCTTATACACAAGATAAATAAGCTACACGCAATGCATACATCCAAATTAAATTATGTAAGAACTATTGAATAATATAAGGGAATATCCAATACTATTATGAAGCCATACATCAACAACATTATTTAAACAATCATTAATACATATTTCATCAATGCAAATGTTTTCAGTTTTCTTATACTCTTAGCTAAAACTTCGCATAATACAGTAACTATATACAGCTATCAATACAGTAAGATTGAAAAAAGAAAAAAATTAGAAGCAGCTTACTATTTCCAGACGGGAGGAAGCTTCTTGGTTTTCTTGTAGTAGCGAGCAAGTCGGTGAATCCTGCTCTCAACAAGGATCAACCTGAACTTAGAATCCTTGTCCTTCCTGTTCCTCTCCAAATGCTTCCTAATTGCAACTGCTTTCTTAATTAGGTGGTAAAGGTCCTCAGGAATTTCAGGAGCAAGTCCTAGCCAGTCATAGGAAAACAAACAAACAATTCAGGCTCTTTTAGAATTGAATAGAATCCAACAACAACAGAATTGCAAGATGGAAGATGTACCGTGGGCTTTAAGTATCCTCAAAATCTTGCTTCCAGTGACACTCTTCACTTGAGCAATCCCATGAGAATCACGAAGAATAACACCAATTTGAGAAGGTGTTAGACCCTTCTTTGCAAACTTGCATATGTTATCATCAACCTGAAAGACAAGGAAAAGAAACGATAAGACAAACGAAGAATAGAATCAGTGAATTACCAACTAAGTCATACATTGAACAAGGATAGGGCATTGGGTGAGGAAGATAAAGAACTTACATCCTCATCTATAAGAATATAAACTGAAAGCTAATGCAAATAGTAAGTGTCCCAAATCATGCATCTAACAAATAAACCATTTAGCGGGCACCACTATCTGGGTACCATCAAATTATTAGAAAGAAAACAAGAAAAATAATTTTTTTAAAATCCAACAATGAAATAATACTGATATAATCTACCCCTATGAGATCAACTAGTTAAGTTTTTGGAGCACAGTCGTTGGATAGCTCATGGGGGAAAGAGCTTAGCAAATCACAGAGCTAAAATATAATAGCAAAAATCTATAAAAAGGTGCCTGGAAGTCTCCAGTTATTTCCATGAAAGCAACCAGACCAAAAGTTTACGTCTGAGGTTAAACAATTTTCAACTTTTTTGTTCCTAAATGTAGACAGCAATTGACTGTCCTAAAAATTTCAAAGGGCTTTATTGCAAATTTTTAAATCAATTGAAGCAACATTCTCTCAATTACAGCTAACTATCTTTAACATAACCAACAATAATCAATAGTTAGATACATGCATATAGGAAGGCCACAATTTCATGCCTAAAACAATCTCAGTTCTTGATTCAAGATAATCCCTTTACTACAAACACTTAGAACATCAATTAACAAACATTTATATAGCTCTAAAACCCAAAATTACAGAAAAATATGTAAGAAATGAAGCTGTGAATGAGTTTAGTAGTGGTAAGGGCATTTCAGTCATTGGATTAGTTTAGTAGTGGTCAATTGTGTCTTTTCCAATTTTCTTTTTATCAGAGTCATGTTTTGAAAGTGAGATAGCATGTGCAGCACATGCTATCATTTTGGTTCCCTCTCGGTTGTGTTGCTGGGCTATATGTATTATTTTTGAGCTGGTAAAAGGCATGAATGAAATGAATGGATTGTTTCTTCCCTAATTCTTCTGTCTCTATCTAATTCTCCCTCCTTCTATCTCCCTCCTTTCTGCTTCTTCTCAAATTATTCTCCCATTTCTGCAATTTGTTCAGCAAATCTTCACTATTCTAGTTCAGTAACTGAATTGGAACCAACCAATTCATTACAAAATATAGGGCGTAAGTTTACACTACCAATCTGGCAATTTCCATGGGAACCAAACAGAAAGCATATTAACTTAAAATTCACTAAAACTAAAAATATAGAAATAAGCATATAAGCTTTTGAAATCCAAACACCACAATGAACTGAATCAACAGTTACATAGATAGAGAAATTTAAGAAGGAAATAAGAAAGGATTATATCATACATCCTGAGGAGTGATCTTCAACCAACTTGGTGGAGTCCTCTTGTACGGCAAAGCTGAAGCTGAAATACCCTTACTGTAATAACAAAAAATGGCGCAAATTCAGACTTCAATTTGTATCATATAAATATATGCATAGATAAATAGACATAGGAAGAGAGAACAAACCCTCTACTGTGCATCCGACCCATGATTCCGGTGGTTTAAAATGTGAGGCTCCTGCTCTGGTCTGCTGACTGCGAAAAGGCTAGGGTTTCATATATATATATATATATATATATATATATATATATATATATATATATATATATACTTTTTTCTAAGGGTTTGTTTGTTCTGTTTTTAGCCTTCTGTAACAGGCCCAGATAGTATTGACAGTATAGGGCTTGGCTACAAGGAATCAGACCCTTATGGTCAAATTGGGATGAAGTATGGCCCGATCGAAAAATGGGCTGAGTTTGAGTTGATCTAATTATAAGCTGGTCAGGTTTCCTGCTTGAGAGTCTCAGACAACAACTTATACTCTAATTAAATTAAAATTTGAAAATTAATATTTGTTTTTCAAATTTTATTATTTGAACCTCATCTTAGTTCCAGTATGAAAAGGCGACGATTAGTCCCTCATATCTATATTTTTAAAAATAATTAAAATAATTTTTATATAGAGGGATTAATATTTCATTTATCGCAAAGATAAAAACCGTAAATAATAAAAAAATTGGTACATAAAAATTATTTTTTCTAAAATATAAAGTAAGTAGATATTTTATTAGGTAAAATTATCTTGGGTAATGATAATATTCAAGAAAATTTGATTTCGCTACCAGACTATTTCTCACATAATTGTGGATCCTTTTGATTTAATAAAAATGTCCATTTTTTTGCATTCGGCCATTTGGGTGGTGGTCTAGAGAATCTGCACGATAAATGACATCCGTGATATTGATAGCTGTAAGTGGGGGTGGGCATGCGCTGGGCTTGGGCATGTCATGTAGCAACATGTAAAATGAGTCAATTTTGTTATGAGATTACCCACGTAATGATGGATATAATATCTCAATATAAAAATAGTTAGACTTATAATATAAAAATAATATGATTTATTATTTTTATATTGAGTTATTGTAGCCATCATTACATATAGTAAAACTCAAAATGAGCACATGCACATTTTCTTACTCTTCTGGTGAAAAGTCTGTTATTTCACTTCATGTTCTGCCAGACGTCGGACGACTCGTAGGAGGTGAGAAGGGTCCTTACTCCGTTCCGCACAAAGTATTACTATCGACCCTATCAGGCAACATCTACCTAGAGACATTGAGTATCAACGGAGGAAATTAATATTTTTATAAGTAAAATTTGATATTTTCACAAGATCTCTTCCCATAACAAAAACGTAAGACCTATTTACTATTCGTGTGAGAGAGACGAACTGACACTTTTACTTATAAAGAAATATCAATTCCGTTTTTATATTGTATTTCCCTTGAAACTAAAAAATTTAAATCATATTAATTGTTACGCCTTTTGTTCCATAA
Source organism: Hedera helix (assembly GCA_947179155.2). Classification (NCBI taxonomy): domain Eukaryota; kingdom Viridiplantae; phylum Streptophyta; class Magnoliopsida; order Apiales; family Araliaceae; genus Hedera; species Hedera helix. Next base: position 37,876,192 of record OX359287.1, read on the forward strand.
AAAAGAGTTTTATTTGTTTTTTTGTTTGTTGGTTTCAAGAAAGATTTTACTTATTTTGATAATAATATAAAATGACAAAATGTCACTTAAGTTTTCATCAAAATTACATTACTGCGACGTTACTGCCAAGTTAAATACTCAATATTTTAAATATGAAACAAAAATATTCAAATTTATCAATAAAAATATTATTGTGTAACAACAATATATCATATATCATTTCAACTCTATAAAAAACTGTACCGTGATGATTATAACGTCAACTATGATAGAAAATGTTTGGCTTCATATCAATCTATATATGCCTTGATCTAAAGGGCGTGTGGTACATCATTATCTGAAATGATAAACTAGCACTTTGTCTCACTATGTGTACGAGAATCAAATAGTTCACCTCGTGAATATATAGTAATCTAAAATAGTTCACCTTGTGAATGTACAGTAATATAAAATAGTTCACCTTGCGACTAATACAGTACACATGTTACAAAGAAAATGATAAATGGAATCACTAGTTTCCTACGTGTATTTATTATTTGGCTGCAGTATAATTTTTTTTTAGAAATTGATATTTTTGCAAAATTTTACTTGCATAAATAATAAGTAAGATCCACCTTTATATGAGTAGAATTTTGCAGAAATATCAATTTCTCATTTTTTTTATACTATTAACTTTTTAATTGAGCCGAAATATTGAAAAAAAAAAAACAATTATCTACATTAATTCAAAATTCAAATACCCATATATATAAGACTAGAGTATTTGGGAAAATTAGGCACTAATCAACTATATATTCAAATACTCACCTCACTTATTTAGAAATAAAAGCACAGACAGACAGACAGAGCTGCAGCATGCATGGTGAAAATATTAACCTGCTTTTCCAGTTGATAGCGATACCTTTGTGAACTCAATGTTATCACCTTCCTCATTTGGGTCACTTTTATTATTTTCTTGTCTCTCCATCACCATCGATGTGGGGGTTGGGGTAGGCAAAAATATGAGCACAACAAAAAATGGTTAATGTCTTAATTTTTCCAATTGTAGAGAGTAGAAGACTCTTGTGAATCTTGTTATATGATAAATACTCCCCAAGTAATTCTTCACTTGGAAGTTTAAATTTTAGTTAAGTAATAGTGCTGCATAAAATAGATAAGTAGTCACAAAGTAATTTGCCTCTTTTATCTATTTTAAGGAAGAATAAATTTCAATACACACAATAATTCATCAACTTGTTTTAAGTTATTAGCACCCTCTCCTTCTTAGAGATACATTTAGACTCTTCTTAGCCAATTTGAAACGTTTTAAATTTTAGAATAGACACGAACTCATTTAAATTTTAAAAATAACAAATATGACAGTTAGTAATATATGACAATTAGTAGTATTCTTTAGCTGGTTTGCATTAGTGCAAGTTTGGTTACACAATAATTGGAACATTTAGTATTTTTGAAAGTTCAATCGTATTTAAATATATATATATATATATATATATATATATATATATATATATTTATCAAATAGTTTAAGAGACTGAAATATATTAAAACTATAGTGTGTTACAAAAGATGAAATGATTACAATAAAATAATTGAAATACTCCTCCTATCGTCAAAATGATAACTAAGGTGCAATTTTATTTTATTTTTGTTCTAAAAAGGATTAGTTAAGGTACATAAAGTAAAGAATAAATATGTAATTTAGTAAGGTCCATTAGTATAAAAAAATACTCATCATTTTATTTAATCTTGCGGAGCCACTAGGGATAAATTCAGAGCTTTTTTTTACTCTATTTTTTCTACTTTATTTTTTATATTTTACTCGTCTTTTTTAGGTCGGAGGGAGTAATAATTCTTTCAAATAAAATAATAGATAATTAAGAAAAATAACCAATCGTAATAAAAATACTAGTGGACATTATATAAACTTCTAACTGAAAGAACAAGACGATTCATTCAAATCTGAACAATTTATTTGCAATAAAAAAAGTTTCACCAACCAAAAAACTCTAATAAAATTCTCTTATAAAAGAAAAATTATTTCACTCTTGAAACAAATAAATAGTATATTCTCTCCTCTTATGTAACTGTGAGTTCCATCATCTGCGGGCTCCTCAAGTATGGGAGAAGGAAGCCTGTTCGCTTGGCCTAAAAGCGTGAAAAATGGAGTTCAAATACAGTATATAATATATCAAAAAATGGTGCAAAGGTTCAAACACCAAAAACTACAAATGCTAATGTTGCAAATGCTCCTAGTCGAACAAAGTGTGAGGTAACTGAGATTTCAAATTCTCTGACAGTCTTGCCTACCAAAACACTTCATCCTTCAACTCACTTGCTCAGTAGTCATTCTCAAGTACATAAAATCTCTTTCTCTTCATTTATAACCAAGACCAGACCAGATAAACTTTCCACACTACGAAAGGGGAAAAATCAAGAAACTTTTTTTTCCACTTTCCATCAAGCCAAACATGAATTCGTTTTCTCTCCTCCTCTCCATCTCCGCACTTATTTTCCTCACAAACCCACCATTTTCTCTCTCTCAACCAACTGAAATCTCTATCCTCATGACCATCAAATCCTCTCTAGACCCAAACAACATCATTCTCTCCTCTTGGTCACCCAATGCCACTGACCCATGTGCTGATGGCTCCTTTCAAGGCATTGCCTGCAATTCTAGAGGTCAAGTGGTTAACATTTCTTTGCAGGGGAAAGGACTTTCCGGGAAAATTCCGCCGGAGATTGGATTGCTCAAGAGCTTATCTGGGCTGTACTTGCATTTCAATGAGCTTGGTGGGGTTGTACCTAGGGAAATTGGTAACTTGACTAAGCTCTCTGATTTGTATCTCGATGTGAATAATCTTTCTGGGGTGATACCTCCTGAGCTCGGGAATACGTCTAATCTTCAAGGTTAGTATGTTTTCGTGATAAAAATTCAATATTGGCCACGGGATATATAAATATACTAGTGTTTATTTGGATTACATATGTATACCAGTTTTTCCCAGTTGGACAAATGTTGCTTCCAAAACTTGAAATTAATGTCTTTTGATTATTTTAGCATAGTTATCTCATAAGGATATTAAAAATTCTTTTTTTTATTTTATTTTAAATAAGAAAATCTTTATTTGGATACTCAGGACTAGGAACATGCTTTGATGCTATTAATGGAGTTAAGTTGGTTGTATGTTTAGTGGGGGTGGTGTGCATTCAACTTCTCCATAGTAAGTTGTAAGGTTTTTGATTACATTGTCACCGATACACACTTAATGTAATAAAAAACCTTATAACTTACTATGGCGAAGTTGATTTTCAACTTCACCATGACCAAATCTATTCTTGAAAGAGTTCATTACGTGGTTATTCTGAAATTAATTAACGGTAGCTGCGTACTTTCTTTGCAAGTGTTGTTTATGTGAAAAATACTTTAGACTATAGTTTCTTTGGTGGATGGTACTCGTCTAAACTTTGAAATGACTTTAATTATAGGGAATTTGCTATTTTCTTGATATTTTCTTAAGGTCTCCCTTGTGAGAGTCGGACCCATTTAGTATTATTTTGTGTATGTGAGGAAGATGTTGTGGATATAATATTGTGGAAATTTGTGATAGTCAATGTTAAGAACTGAATAACTTGAACTTGTATGTTTCTAACCTTTTGGAACATTAGCAAGCTTATTTTTCATACTTAGCAAAAAGCATCAATCTTTGTTTTGTTATTATTCTGGGATAAATTGTTGTTATGTTGATTTGCTTTTGAAATTCTCAATATAACCTACGTTAGATGTGAACTGATGGATCCACAAAATGTTTCAATCTCGTTTGCAAAATTATCGGTTTGTTCAAGTTGGGAGGTTCAGTTTGAGCGTAACGGTCATAATATAAGATGGTAAGTAGAACTAAATTGCAAACCAAATTAAAAGAGCTTCAATTTGGCTTTTGATTGTTTTTACAGTTCTGCAACTCGGCTGCAACAAGTTCACTGGTAGCATACCTTCTCAGCTTCGATCTCTGAAGAAGCTTAGTGTTCTGGCGTTGCAATATAATCAATTGATTGGTGCCATTCCTGCAAGTTTGGGGGATTTGGTGATGTTAAGAAGGTTGGATTTGGGCTTTAATTCCTTTTTTGGTTCAATTCCATTAAAAGTAGCTGACATGCCGATACTAGAAGTTCTAGACATTCGGAACAATACACTCTCTGGCAAAGTCCCTCTAGGTAACAGGATATTTCTTACCATCATTTGCGTACTTGCATTTTCCAAAATGTGACGTAATTTGATATGTATATTTCAATGAAAAATAGAAGCTTATCTACTTTTGTTCTTTAATTATCGTAATTTTTCGGTAATGGCATTGAAGCTTTAAAGAGACTCAATGAAGGATTCCAGTATGCAGGCAACCGGGGTTTATGTGGAGTTGAGTTTTCTTCCTTGAAAGCTTGCAAAGTTTCTGATCATTATGTAAACCCAAAGAAGCCAGAATCATTTGGGCCAGACTTAAATGGCCGAGCTTCAAAAGATATCCCCGAGTCTGCTAATAGCAAACCAGACTGCACCCAGAATCATTGCTCAACTCGGTCAAAAAGCGCACATGTTTCTATTATATTTGGAGTGATTCTAGGTGTGTCATTGCTTGTTGTTGGACTTTTCACATTTACATGGTACCGTCGACGAAAACAGAAAATCAGAAGAGCTTTCGAGTCATCTGATAGTCGACTTAGTACTGACCATGTCAAAGAGGTTTACAGGAAGAGTGCCTCTCCCCTCATAAGCCTCGAATATTCCAGTGGTTGGGATCCTTTGGCTAAAAGTCCAGGCGGAAATGGTTTCTCTCAGGAAGTTTTCGAGAGCTTTATGTACAATGTTGATGACATCGAGTTTGCAACTCAGTACTTTTCTGAGGTGAATTTGTTGGGAAAGAGCAGTTTCTCTACTATTTATAAAGGAATTATGAAGGATGGGTCTGTTGTTGCTATTAAGTGCATTGCCAAGACTAGCTGCAAGACTGATGAAGCTGAGTTCCTGAAGCGATTAAAGATACTGACCATTTTGAAACATGAGAATCTTCTTCGGTTGAGAGGCTTATGCTGTTCAAAAGGAAGAGGAGAGTGCTTTCTTATTTATGATTTTGTTCCGAACGGGAATTTATTGCAGTATCTGGATATCAAGGATTGCAAAGGAAAGGTTCTTGAATGGTCTACTAGAATTTCTATCATTGAAGGCATAGCCAAAGGTTCGTGCATTTCTCAATGAAATTCTTCTCATCTGTCTCTTTGTTCTAAAATTTTGAAGTTTTTTATTGACCAGGTATCGGATTTCTTCATGGAAGCAAACCTGCATTAGTACACCAAAACATATCCGCAGAAAAAGTGCTCATCGACCAAGTCTACAACCCATTGCTCTCAGACTCTGGCCTTCACAAACTGCTTGCGGATGATATCATCTTTTCCACACTTAAAGCAAGTGCTGCAATGGGATATCTGGCTCCCGAGTACACAATCATTGGCCGGTTCACTGAAAAGAGTGATCTATATGCATATGGCATGATTATATTTCAGATCCTTTCAGGAAAACGGACAATCACCCATATAATTCGTCAAGGAGCCGAGTCAGGCAGATTTGAAGATTTTATAGATGTTAATCTTGAGGGGAACTATGAAAAATCTGAGGCAGTTAAGCTGGGGGAAATTGCTTTGCTCTGCACTCACGAATCTCCTGACCGCAGGCCAGACATCGAAACTGTGTTGCAAGTGTTGCAAGAACTTACTGATGCTGCTTCCTATGGTTGAGCATTGATTTCTTCTGCAAGGAATTCTTAGGTAAGATGGTTTTGTAGCTAAAATATCCCTAATGCTTTTAGGTTGCTAATTTTATGCTGCTATGACAGAAGGTGTAGCTGTTATCCCCTTAACTTTTCTAGTTTGAGAGATCCTGCAAGTAAAATTGGCAAATTATGTCCACCCCACAACCCCAAAATAGAAAGCGAGAAAATCAAGGATTGGTGGGATAATTGCCCTTCGCTTCTTGTACTACTATTAGTTTAGATTTAGCCACGTCCAGCGAGTTTGCTCAACTCGCTATATAGTTGTTATATGCTATATGTAACTTATGAATGCTTGGCATGCCTTGAATAAGAATGCTTACTCTTCACTATTTCACAAATTTTCTTGCGTCCATTGATGGTTGCCTTTGGTGTTTCATTATCATTTACTTTTACCTTGCCAAACTGTTTGAACCTAGTTCAAGTTCATCCTTTTCATTTTATCTTACATATTCTTGGTACCTTTTGTTAATTTACCTCGACTTATAGTAATGCATGAAGATTTACAAAAAACCAAGTTATCTATGTTTGTGACTGTGTTCTATGGAAAAAATGAATTCTGAAAGTTATTTGGTATTGTTGCTTGTGAACATTTCTTGTCTGTCCTTTTTGATATTTCTCACCTCGGATCCCCTCCCTGTCTGGAACCATCCTTATTGACCTATAACAATACATTTTATATAAAAATATCAAAAAATTGAAAATATCAATTTCCTTGTTTATATTCTCTCCTTCAAATGGTATTCAACAAAATATTCCTGTTCATTCATGTACCTTGCCTCCCTAGGATGTAAGAATAGTTGCATAGAAACCTATGTGGTGGATAAGTGCGCCGAAAACAAATTAGCAATATAAAAAAGAGGTTGATATTTGCGGAGCAACAAGTCGTGCTCAAGTCTTTTTTAAACTTTTTTAAGTGTTATTAAAATAATTATAAAAATATTATTAAATGTATATTTTTTAATAATATAATTTTTATTCTAATAATATCAATATTTTTAAAAATAAAAATTGAGATAACATAAATATTAGTTCAGTATCTATAAGGATACATTAATTAATTAAAATACGTTTCAAATTCTCAATCTCTCAATTACATAAATTTTCACATAATATTAACAATTACTAAATCAACTCAATTATAAATATTAAACACAATATTTATTATTACTAAGTGAACTCGATTAAATAATATACCAATTTAACTTTTTTGATCTTTCAATTAATTAAAAATTAAACTCAAATCACTCTTTTAAATATAGATTTTTATTTTATTTTTTAAATAGTCAAATGACTGGGAGATGCGAACAATGAATTTACGTTTAACAAAACACAACAAAAATAAAGAATAAAAAAGAAATTAACAGAGTAATAACATTAAATCATTCAAGCAAAGAAGCCTTCGATGCAAACAAGGCAAAACATATGGACAAGTGAAGAACCAAAAACCTAGTAAAATACACTTATATTTTTAATAATATAACTGCTCCAATTTAAAGAGCATAACAAAGCCATATTAATTACAACAGCAAAAACAATTAGGTCAAGACCATTAAGTCAAGAAGTAGATAAAATGATGGTACGGACAAAAGAAGTTAATGCATAAGCTAGAAGGATCACATCAATAATAAGCAGAGCAGCTTGCATCTACCCTCCAGAAAACAGAGGAATATCCAATGGGCTCGGCTCTATGTAGAGGCTTCATTAGTTTGTCTAGTATTAAGACCCGTACAGCAGCAGATGATAATTCACTCAATATTAATCCTAACAACTTTCTTGGTTCTGCCCGCGTAAGAATCCTTCCGAGCTTCATTATTTGGTCTCATTCCAACAGTTCCTCCAGTTCTATCCGCAAATGGAAGAGCCCAATCACCCGAACCTGCCCAAGTACTCGGTCCACTGGCACTAGCCCCTGCATAATCATTATATGCACAATGTTAAACCATTCATTATTTCATTCCATGTATTGCTAGCAGTAAGGTAGTGATTATCAATCATCAAATACTCCTCATTCCACAAAAAGTAGACTTTTGTCAAAAAAATTGTTTCACAAAAATTGTCCTCTTTTTATTGATGTTCCAAACTTGTCGTTATAATTTCATTACCATGTCATCACTACTAATTTTTAAAACTTATTTTTTTAGGGGTAAACCAATAACAAAATACATGATTAATATTTCAGATTTTACAAATGATACCCTTTTTGGAGAACACAGGGAGTACTATTTTGTAGCGATTAAGCATGAGAGGAGATCAGGGGACAGATGAGGAACTCGTCAAAAGTCATCAACAGAACCTTTATTTTACTCGCAAAAGAAACCAAATTATTTGAGTCTCCAATTTAGCAAAAAAAGATCAAATCAGCAAATCATGACTGCTTATTCTTTCAAGAAAATATTTTAATGTGAAAAGCATAGATTGAAGAAAGGTGAGAATCAGAACAAGAAAATATTATAGAGGTCAGCCAAAGCAATTTCTTCAGACCATGTACCGGCCCACCAAGGGACCTTAGTTCCAACTTAATGCACCTACCTAACCCCCCACCCGCCACCCGGGGGGGGGGGGGGGGGGTGGTTATCTTTCTTGAGTATTTTGACTCTAGCATATAATCAATACCTAAAACTTAAATATAAGGCCATTGAAAGTCGACTTCCATTTGGGACAATAGACATTAGAAATTGGATTCATGCATAATTAACACATATTAAAATCATAATTCTTCGACATATTTTCTTCCTCAACTTTTCAGGAAAAAAAAAGAGAGGAAAATATACTCATCATGATCCCACCACAATTCCCATTAATAAAAACAAACAAGTATAATAAAGCAAAACAGGTCATACTTACCTGCATCCCTGAGTAAATTGGTTCCATCACTCCAGCCAGGAAAATTCCTTTCCAAATTACCTTTCCAAGCTTCTTCAAAACCAGTTAATTCATCTGAGAGAACAACAGAATATCATCTCCATTCCTGATAAATGAATGGAACATAAGAAAGCTAAACTTTCATGTGCAGGAGTAAACGCACCTTCCTCTAAATTATGCAAAGTTTGTGCTGTGTCCACCTTACCATCTGGATTAAGCTTCCTTGTAACAGAATGACCCTATGGAAACAACAGAATACTATTAGCCTCTCCAGAAACTTCATGCCTATGCTTCAAAGTATACACGTAAACCATTCATCTTCATAATTCTACTTCTATAGAAAAAAGGCATTCAAAACCCATAATATACATTTCATCTACTTGTATCTGGACAATTGTTTTATGGATAAGGTAGCATAAGTTGGCTTCTAAATCTTGCATGCACATCTTTTAAGTTGTAACACATCTCGTGTACTTTTCTAGATGTGTAATATCATTTCTTTTCCAACTATGATTCTATATTACTACCACAAAGATACCACTATAGTACTCGATGAACAGTTTATTATATAACTTTACTCATACGTGATATGGCAGAAACCACTTTTTGTTACTTGTTATACTTTCTCAGTCTCCTAACAAGGTTAATAAGCATAAATTCCTATGGAAAATAAAATTACCATATATCTGACAAACAAGACACTATCTACCGATAACACATGCAATTTTTTTCAGTCATGTAAAGGATCCAAAAAGCTCAATTTTTTAGCAATTATTAATATTCATATGTGGTTGCAAGCAGGTGGGCATGCCACACAATAGGATAGGGCCATGGGGGAGGAAGAATTAGCAAAAGAAAAAAGTCATTTTTGACAAACACAGTCCCTCTAAAGTAGAGCTCTTTTTACACTGTAATGATCTATGCTTCATCAAGATTATATCATTTTTCCTAGAGGGGAACTCCTTAATTACCGTATTTAAAATAATGCCATTACAAAATCCAGTAAATGAGTTTTCACATAGTCTCACAACATTCTATTACATAGAATGCATCTTGTAGGTTTAGTCCAGCTTTTTAGATATAAGTACATCAAGCACCCAAAACATCACTAAAGAAATTACCTTGTCATGTAAGCCTCTAGAGATCCTATGTGAGGCTTGACCCGTAGTTCTATCAGCTTGCTTGCTTTCTTCCACCGTCACCTGATTCTCAAACAAACAACATATTTAGAAATGAAAGAATACACACAACAATCCTTTTCTTTTTCATCTTTTTAAGTAAAATAACACACAAACAATATATTATCACATGAACAATAAAAATTTTAAAGTAACTTACTCCATCACTTCCTGTCTTCCTTGTTGTTGTAGCAGTGTAATAAGTTCCATTTACACCACCATATGTAACTTTCCGGAAGCTAACACCCCGAGTCTGGGGCAGTTTTCCTTGCACCCAGTTAGAGTCAGTCCTATAAGAGACATCCTTGCGCTGCTCCTCTGCCAAATAAAAGCAGCAACCATCAACAAGTATTTGAAGACAAATATTTAACCAAAAAATATATATTCGAAGATAAAAGTATGTATTCTTGAAAAGTATGTTCAAGTAATCTGAAAGTAGGGATCCAACTTACCATTATCTCCATCATCAGGATGCTCAACAATAGGAGCTTTGTCTGACTGAGTAATCTTCCCAGCTTCATATTTCTTATCTGTAGCAATTGTATCATAACCTTCTGCTTCTCCCTCATCACTAGTGTCCAGTTCCTCAATAACTGGTCCCTTTGATCTACTGGCTTGTGCTGAATCACCAAACAGCGCGCTTGTATCAAACATGCCTGACCCAGACATACTACCGAATGGACGCGTGAAAAAGGGATCATCAAATGGATCCCTTCCTCCAAATATGCTAGACATCATACTTCTCTGTGCCCCAAAACCATCAAATGGACCACTTGAATGGTTGGAGTCATCTCTATTTTCTCTGTTCCCCTGCATATTGTATGCGCTACCCCCCTCGATTTCAAGACTAAATTATCCAAAAATATGAAATTTAAGTAAAACCACACACTTACAAGCAAACAAAATATTGGTAGACACATAAAAACAATAAGAGAAATTAGAGAAATAAAGAGATTGCAATGTAAAGAAATGTATTTGATGGTTTCCTCTAGCCAAAAACATAGATAAAGACAAAATTGAAGTAAGAAACTCATAGTTAACAAGATCATCCATAGCATATAAGATCAAACAGAATTCAAAACCTTCCGTTCATCTTAAAAAACAGAATTCAAATATGCATTCAATTAATGTTTTCTCCAGCTCCACTCCACGCCACTAATTTGCTAATAAAAATTTAAGATTAGTTAGGCATTTTCTAGCATTTTTGCTCACAAACCAAACAGAACATACAGAAGAATCTCAAAAACAATCAATCGTTGAAATGAAAACTGCGGATTATAATTATAGTTGTTGAGACAAATATACAATCAAAAAAGAATGATATAACATATGAGAGGAATTACCTTTGCCCAGAAAGATACGGGTTTGGGATTGTGGGAGAACGACGCTGAATGAAAGAGCAATTTTTAGAGACACAGAAGGCTCTGGAAAGACGGAGAAAGAAGGAATGAATCGGTGATTTGTATTTTCTTTTCTTCTTTAGTCAGTCAATTAAATTTTGACACGTGCTAACCGGTTGCTGCTCTAGTTTGGTAACATGTTTTGTACTTGTGCGAATTATAATTTTGTTATGAGTAATTATTTATGTAATAATGAGTATAAATGATTTAATATAAAAATAAGATAAATATAATTGTATAATAATAATAATAATATTAAATATAATATTTTGATTTTAATAATTAAAAAATAAGGTCTGATGCAGAAATTTATGTCAGGTTTTATTTTTTAATAATGATATATATATTATTTGGAGTAGTATTTAATTGTAGTGTATATAAAATTGTCCGTAAAAATAATGAGAGTCACAATGTAAAAATGATGAGTCTCATCATTTTTACATTAAGTCATTGTATCCGTTATTATATGAGTCATTATATATAACAAAACTTTGCAAATTAGTCGGACTTTATTTAACTCAAAAATATTTTTAAATATAATTTTTATTTAATTTATAAATACAGACGTTTAATATTTTATTTTAAACGTATTTTATTTAATTTATAAAAATATTTAATCAATTATTTAAGTAATAATTAAATCGTTTAAAGTTTAAACATATTACACATTATCATTACGTACGCTAATAATCGAAAGTCATCATATTGAACACTATCCTTAAAAATTTATAGTATTATAAAGCAAGAGAAACAAAACTTTTTTTTTAATGTTAATAATTTTGTAAAGCCTTTGTCTACTCCCTTTTCTACCTTTCTCATTCTTATTAATTCAATAATTTTCTTAAACTTATTTTTTCTCTCCCACTCTCTTATCCCTTTTGTATTAAATCGCATCCCGATTTCTTATCATTTTTACATTAAATCACATCTCACTCTTTCATTCTTTTTACATTAAATTACAGCGGTACATACCGAATGTGTTACTAAATTTTTAAAATTGATAAAAAATAAGAAGGGGAAAATAATGAACAAAAAAAGAAAAGAAATAACATACAATTAAAGGATTAATGATCACATTGTTAATGACCAAGCAGCTATTATTATTGTCAAGAAACGAACTTTTGCGGGACAAATGCCGATTCATATTAAGCCTGAATAGTGACTACAAGACTACAACCAATCTTAGAAAAATTTAGCCTGTATAAAGCAAAAGATTATCAAGAAATTATCTCAACTGTATATCATATAACTATAGGCATGCTGCCGATATTAATCTACATTTCTTCTAAACAACATAAATAATCTACAAGATTGTCAGCAAGCCGCACGAACATCTGCATGCCTTTAATAACAGTACCCAAACCCAAGATAAAAAATCAAAAACTAGAAATTCATCAGCATCTCATCAAGCTAATCCAACCTTGATGCGATCCCCGTTTGTTGTTCTCAAATTGCTTCATAACATCAATGCTCATCTATGTCTTGGAAAGGATAGTTAGAGCCCAATTTTTTGTAAAAATCTGTTTAATTAGCTGAAGGTGAATGAAATTTCGTGAGGTCTTCAGAGAGATTGTTAAAAGCAAGGAAAAGTCGAGTTATCAGATATGATGTCAATGCTCGCTAGAACTCTTGGCCATCCAAATCGGGCTTTGATGGATATTCAACACCCTGAAGAGCAGGCATCCTTCTTAAATCTTCCTCCGAGTAAGCTGGGATGAACCAGTACCGCTTGTCCATTCCAAACACCTGGTACATAATAACCATCATTCTTTATTAAAAGTGGTCGAATAAGTCCACAAATTAAACATGGTTAACAAGCATGCCCCCAACTCACCGTGAAGTGTAAATTATAAACAACTATCAAGGATTGGAGAAGATAAAGTTAGTCTGATGCTGCATGTCAACTTACAGCCACTTTACATGCCACTCATCACCAAATAATAATAGAATAATTATTATTTTAATTATAATAGAATAATTATTATTTTAATAATAATAGAATAATTATTATTTTAATAATAATAATAATAATAGCAATACAGTTGCACCTGACTGACTTGTATTACAACATATGTCAAAAAATTTGCCTCATTCAGATAAATTTTATAACCACTTAATCTTCATATAAAGAACTCAAATTGTAAAAGATAAGAATTACAATTACTCAAGGAGAATATGCAATAAGGAAATCTAATGCATCACGTGTTTTTAAGGTATGCAATCAGAGTATTGAACACAAATAAAGGGCTTGGTTCGGCTTGGATTGTTTAGCCATGGAAACCAGTGCCCTGACTAAAATCAGGGCAGAAACCGGTGCCTGACCAAAATCAGGGACTGTGTTTTTGATCAACACTGTATATTGTGATGTTACTCGTCGACAGCAGTTAACTACCCAGATCTGACTAATAATAAGTAGTTTTTATTGTGGACACTATTTGTTTGAAGAATGATTCATAACTCATAAGTGTGATAGCTGATGTTACTACATATACAAAAACATATACATATGTAGATAAATAGAGAGATAACTAGAAAGCAATAAAGCATCAGCCAAGTTCATACTGAATACTGAGTTATGCTGACATTTCTAATTCTTAATCCTCCCTTTATGAAAATAAGAGACACAGAAGCTCAGTGACTAGCATTATTATTCACATGCACTAGGTTTTCCGCTATGCATTTATACATACTGTCTCTCTATTATTGAAATAAATTAAATTATAGTTTATAATTTGAGATATTTCCACAAAATAAAAGTGTGTGCTGTTGGCCGGATCTAATCCAAAAATTCCATGGAAAGAATAAAACGGAAATTGGTAATGATTAACCCACCTGTTCAAAGTTCCTTTTTCGACCAAGGTCATAACGCCATTTTGGTGTGGTCTTCTTCTCATATGCCTGACACAAGATCGAAACAATCAACAACTAAATTATCATCTACTTCATCCAGAATATAATACAAGGTAAATAGAGACTAAAGAGTGGGGGAGAGGGGGCTCATCAAGAGGCAACCAACAGAACTAAAAACACTACCTACCTAAAGTACATATATGCACTTTAAAGATTCTTTTTCTAAGTGCACTTTAGAGATTCGTTCCCACTCTTCATAAAAACCCAAAATCTTTCCTTTTAAGTTTCAAGGTGCACAACATGATATGAAGCTCCCATGATAATGTGAAGGAAAGCAACTCTTTCTGAATGAAAGAGGATTTGGCAAGGCCTTTTTTAGGTAAGACGATGGTACTTGATTTCATTAAAACCTTGGTAAAGGAAAAGAATAATCTCAGGCATGAGTTAGTGCAGCCAAAACACATGGATAAAGAATGAAAAGTGAAACTGCAAAGGCCATCTTACTAAATCAAAATTTAACGAAGTATAAACAGTAAAAGAAGGTAGCTACCTCAATAGTCGTGGTATTTCCGGCCACTAATGATATGTGCATAATTAGGAACCCGAAAACACTCAATGCGAATGCTAGGTTTAAAACTGTAGAAAGAGCATTAACGGAAGCATGTCAATCAAGGGACAAGAAGAAGAAGGACACGGACCAAAGAAAGCTAGATAATCCAATAGTAATGATAAGTCAATTCACACAATGACCTGGACATTGCGTTAGACCGATTGGTCAAAATAGAAAGAAAAAAAAAGTGAGCTGCTAAATTTCAAACACTAAATCTTACCAAATGCAAGAAAAGTGGTTGCAAGACTGCTTGGCGATCCAGGTATATCTCCATCATTAAAAAATGTTATAAAATATGGTAGTAGTGATAAAGTCACAAGAGTGGTCTCAAGAAACGTGTAGAACTGCATTACATACCAAAAGAATGTGATCAGCTTTATTTTGTAAAAGTTGAAGGTCATTCAGAAGCAGAACTGCGATGTCAACTAGATAATCTCAAATATCATGCAACAAAATTTAGTAGCCACCACTGAAGACATTGTCGCACATCAGATGGATCCATGTGCAGTTGAAGACACGTAAATGAACATAAAGACTACACAGAATTTTGTGTTAGGGAAAATTGTGCAGGTAGACGGCTAAAGGAAGACAAATATCTACTTTTTATGATAGCACTATAAAAAGAAGTCTCCACCTATCCGATAGTCTCAAATCAATTTGTCTCGTGAAATCTGACAAGATTCCCAGGTGGTTTCTCATAGGAACTGCAGCTTCTTAATGAAGCCCTTCAAAGTAGTTGGGAAGCTGAGTCCTATGTATCAAGACTTCTCAGAACAAAAATCTAATACAATAAAGTTTAGAATGAAGTTGCACATTTGCTTTGCTATTCTAGTGAATCTAGTGCACAGATGTTGAAGACATAATACTCCCCATTAACAGCCACATACGTTCTCTCTCTATCCGCTTTGTTTCTTTTCACTTTTTTTCCTCCAGTTTCTTTCTTCAATTTTCAATAAATCCATATAGACATGTGAATTTACTATGATATTAATGTCATGTATGCAGGTGCACAAGAAAGTTTCTTTTTCAGGGTATGTTTAAGTTTCTTTTTCAGGGTATGTTTTGAATTATTAAAAAATAGAATCATTTAATGACTGTAAGTTTCAGAAATTTGTCGAAACACTAATCGCATGTGTTATATGCACACGTACTCATATATGTGTTCAAATTTTATTGTGAAGCATTTTAGACCTGCCCAAGTTGTTTCAAAATGATAAAGAAATAATAACATAATATATATTACAAATATGGATAACCCATGCCTGAAGGCACGGTACAACTAATATAACAGTTGAGTACTGTATCCAATATTTCTAGTCATAGTTTCTTTTTGAGGCAAACATTAGTGTGCTACTCATTCCCAACTTAAAATTAGTTCTTGACAAGTTTGAGCAATTAATTGATTGACGATAGCGGGCTCTAATTTGTGTAATATATTGTTTTCGAGTATCTCACACACCTTTCCTTTATTTACAAAATGGAATGAGAAGTTTTGCTGCATTTATTTGCCTCCAGTGTCTCTAACCATCGATCAATATAATCCATGAACAGTATTTCATGTGGTAAAAGAGTAGTACTGCAAGACATTTGGTGAGATCCAATAAGGGAAAGAAAAAAAAAGATGTAAAAATTCAAAAGAATTTTTTTTGCATATATACCCAAAAGTATAAAATGAGCCCTCTAAGTCCAAACAAAAAAGTATTGTCATAACACCAACTAAATCGCATCACCATAACATTTTTTTTTGAAATTGGACAAAAAATTCTCATACCATGAGTCAGAGCCTACTACAATAGTTGCTCTCGATATAGCCAATAAAAACACCAAAGAGATGACACGTAATTGCCAGTGCCTAAAGGCATGGCGTAAATTAAAATTCCAAAAATACTTTATTACCTAAAGACTCTTTGCAACCTAAAATAACTTACAAATCAATTAGAATGAATCTGAACCATCTCTGTGATTTTCCACCCAAACATAACGACCGCAATACCCGAAAAATAGGAAAAGAGCGTTAATGCTAAAAGGGTGACCCATGTTGTTTACGTGTAATTTTTATTTTTTTATTATTTTTATTATTATTATTATTATTATTATTATTATTATTATTATTATTATTATTATTATTGTTATTATTATTAGTAGTAGTAGTAGTACTATTATTATATTAATTATTATTATTATTATAGTGTAATGGTGAATTTGATTTGGGCGAAAAATATGAGTGGATAGATTTTTGAAAAAAAGATGTTGAATTGAGGGAGAAAATGAGGGATAGATTAGTGACCGTTGGATGTTAAAGTTTCAAATGATTTTAGACTATTGGATGTTAAAACCTAAATTGATTTGAGGCCGTTGAATGTTGAAACCTTGAGATTTGAACCGATTTATTTTATATTATAGATAACATTCACATTGCGTTGCAGTATTTGACCAATATAATGTAGATATATGAAAGCAAATATCAAAACTATTCAAAAGCAAAGATAAGAATTTGATGAGATCCTTAAACTTTATGGCTTTCTGTTTATACGAAAAGAAATACTGATCCAAAATTAAACATTACTACCACCAATTGAATAATCTCACATCATTAAGGAAATCTCATGGTTTTCCATAACAATGACAGAAGAAAAGATGTTAGATTCAGATCTGCATCAAACTAAGGATACGCCGTTAGGATTGAGCAGAGACCAAGAAATTCTTACATATGTTCAGTAATATCTTTTATAATGTACAACTAACATGAAATTCGAAAACAAAAAACATTCCCCTTCTGCATACAGACAAGGAGTATAGATGATTATTGCTTTGATTTCTACAGCAAATCAAATTACAATTTGGAACAATCACGAGAGATTGATATAAAAACTTTTATAGCCACAATAATATTCATCAGATCATTGGCTTGCTCTCTAGTCCAAAACAATTAGCTACTACATGAATGGCGCATAACTTTTCCCTTAATTTAAGCCCCTTAATTTAAGCTGAACAGGAAGAAGCAGCTACAGGGAGGAAGAAATATAAGAGAGAGAGAGAGAGAGAATAGCAGTATTACACCCAACTATAGCATGGTATTGCTATCATCTCCGACTTGCAGTATGCATTTCAGAATCATAATTATGCACACCAAAATACATAGATCATTTAAAAAATCAAGAGTTCGGCGGCAGAAGTTCAAAAGTATAAAGTAACTAATTAAGTAGAAATTGCACAAGGAACTTCAAGTTTAGCAACAAACTATTGAAATGAATGTGTAAGTTTCAAGATTGACTACTGCAAAGGAGTTTCAATCATCATACAAACAACTCAATTAAGTAAAATTAATTTATATTTGAAGTAGGCACAGCATACCAGGAAAAGAAGGAAATACTTGTAGTTCAATGCCCCAACACAATTGACAACCCAAACACAATGATGATCCATTTTCAGCACACACTTCCCACCTGTAAAAAATAAACAAATGCAATTAAATTGAATTTGAAGGAAATAGATAAAGGAAAAACACTCAAAAAACCATGCAAGTGAACTCACAAACAGAGCAATGGTGGCAACGAGGTGGTTTTAGCTGGTTGCACTTACGACAAAGCCGAATTCTCGCATTTGTTGGGTCAGCTGCCAACTGACCGAATTCAGACCCACCCAATGGTTCAGTATCCCCATTCTCTTCGTCCACAACAAGCCTCCAATTTGGAGGCACAGAGCCAGGATCCGTAAAAACAACAGAGAAGTAACTCCATAACAGCATCGCCAACTGTAAAACCATTGCAGCTATTATGTAGCTTCAATTTGTTTGTAAAATTTCAGGTACACATATTTCAGCTCAAAATTCTGCTAAAAGACAATTAATTAGACTGGCTGTCAATTGTCCAAACATAAAACTATAAATACAAAATAAAAACTGGTCCTTCATGAGTATTTTAGTTTCTAAATTATCAAACTTTAGTATAACTAGTTTATTAGCCCGTGCGAGGCATGGGCCTTGTTTGGTTGTTATTTTATAATTTTTTCGATAATTCAATAACCTTTATGTATAGTTAGTTGTTGAAATTCTATAATCAAATATGTAAAATTCAAAATAATTTAAATAAAAATAATAGTAATTGTTCAAATATATAATAATAGTAAATTTTTATTTTGTACCGAGTCTAAGTTTGTTATATTTTATAGAAGTCCATGAGATTAAATGTAATTATGATTAGATGCATCATGCATTCATGAAACTCAAAAAACTGACAGACATATTATGATATCTTACTCATGTTTTATTCTCTTATTTATATAGTTGGAGATATATTATTAAGTCAATTTAAAAATGAGATGTATTAATGAAACCTGATAAACGAAGAGACATGAGTATTTTACCAATGCTAAGATTTCTGCACATATCATCAATAATTAAAAAAAATTAAAAACCTAATTCAACTAAACATTTAATACTACCGAGGCAACTTGGTTGGATGATAAAAAATTAATCAAACTAAACATTTAATACTACCGAGTCAACGGTTGCTCCTTCAATTAATTGAAAGTAACCTACACTTTTAAATATAGCTATTGACCGATTGATAAGAGGAATGCCTAATAGAATTGAACAAGATTTGAAACCTAGAGCTTTAACTAATCCAGCTAGTCAACTATGTTGCAAAACCAAAAAGTAAATAAAGCAACCTTCTTTGACAAAATTCTAACATAATTTAAATAAACTTAAATATAGCTAAGTTAATGCCTTTAATTTTAGGATAATCCATAGCAGAAAAATTCATAATTTATCAATCAATCTCAATCTAAATAACTACTATATTAGGGGAAATTAGAAAAAAAAATGATTCAAAACCAAAAAATTAGACAAACCCATAAAATTAAACAAACCCAGAATACAAAAAGAAAAAAGTAAAATAAAGATTGCGACTTTAATAACTTACCAGAGCATGAAACAAAAGCATAACAGCGAGAGCAATAAGTGAGCCGAGTCCGCCATCGTTTAAAGCTGGAAAATAACAGGATAAAATGACAGCATAATATGTAACGCCGACAACTCCGAGAACCAACAAGATCATGATCGAGCCCAGACCCCTCAGAGCTGTACAAAATCTGAATACGTTCCAAGCCATTACAGCTCCAGATCTATACATAATCTACTCAAGATCAAAGGAGCAAAAACCCCAGAAATAAAAAAATATGATCTTTCGGACTTTTGGTTTTTCTGATTGCGGAACTTAATTGGGGGTTTCTGTGGGGTTTATGGATTCCTGGTGAAGATTTGAGGAATCCATGTTTAGACTTTAGACTTCATTTTAGAGAGAGAAAGAGGGAAAAGCTAGGAACTTTTTAGAGAGAGAGAAGAAGGAAGGTACTTCTCGACTATTTTATGACTACTAGAAAATCAAGAAGGTCAATTACCATTTAAGCATTTATGATGGAGTATTTTCTTTTATATATTTAAATGTACATCACCAAAATATATATATATATATATATATATATATATATATTATACTATTTAAGCATTTATGATGGGGTTACTTTAGTGTTATTTAAAAAAAATATTTTAGTAGTAATGAACATGCTAATAAGTAATTAAAAATTAAAATAATAATACTAACAGTTAAAATTACATAATTTACAAATAAAATTAATCGCAATTTAAATTAGAAGAATTTTGTTAATATTCTCATTTCCATGACAACCTCGTACGTTGGAATTTCGTTTACAATAAAGTGAGATTTGACGGCAGTGGCGAACCCGGACGGAGAGAGGTTTCAATAGAATTGAATTGTCAGGAATAATAAATTAAAAATTATATATTATTTTTATTAAATATTTAAATTGATATTATATATTTATAAATTATGATATATTATTTATGAAATAATTAAAATTATTTAATTAGGTTAGTTGATAAGATTGTAATGATAGTATATTTATTGATTAGCAATTAATATTTTTATTTATTTTAAATTATGGATAAACACTTAATTAAGTGACCAAGAAGTGTTGATTCTTCTAATAATCAATTATCAAGTTTCGAAATAAGTGATGGTATAAATTTTTCATATGTGGAGTTCAATTCTAATGATATTATTAGTGATCTAGAGTTACGTAAATCAATTAGAATTTAATTCGAATGATATTGTTAGTGATCCGGAATTACATATATAGATTAATCGAGTTAACTTTTATTTTACCAGTTATAACTATTACTGTTAAAAGAATATTATCTGCGATGAAAATTGTCAAGACTGACTTGCGTAATAAAATAAAAGACGAAATGATGAATGCCAATTTGGTAATTTATATTAAAAATGATATTTTTTCCACAACTGAAAACGAATAAATTTTGAAATGTTTTCAAATTATACACTCGTAAGATACAATTATCTCATCTCAATTGTACAATTAAAAAAAAACTCTAAGTATTAATAAATAATTTTTTTTATTAACGTATTTTAATTTTTTTTTAAATGTTCTAGTTCTATCACTGTTTAACTGTGGCATAAGTCATAATCATGAGATAATGACTTGAATGTGAAATGAACTTTGCTTAGTCAAAAAGTTTAACTTTGAACATTTTTCAGAGCTTACAAGGTAAACAAATAGCGAGTCAAAGAAATTAGATATTTCATGAATTACTCGGTATATAAGGTCGTTCGTGCGGGTTGGGGTGGGGTGAAAATCGGTCCGAGTTATTCGGTACTCGACTCGGATTCGACTCGAGAATATGATTCGGGATTCAGATTCGGTAGGCATCCAAATCGAATATGAACCAAGCTCGTTTATGGGATTATAATACTGAACTCGAATCTGAGCAGCATACTGTTCGCTCGTTTTAGGGTTCGAGTACACTGTCTTCATCTGATCCATACTTGATCCTTACTCAATGAACCCTACTCGTTTAGGGGTTCGATGTATGACATTTGATAAATATAATGATGTTACTAGAAATTGTATTATAGTATAATTAATATTATAAATTTATCATTGTAATTTTTGTAACTTGTATTTTTATATATAAATAAAATTGAAGTTTTTCTAAGTTTTCATTTTTATGTCTTATTTTGGTGTGATCCATCTCAGATTCGAGCTCGAATAGAGGCTCGCGAATTACTCATTGTGAAAACGAGTCGAGTAATTTCGAGCCGAGTAGTATCGAGTAATTCATCGAGTCGAACTTGAGCAGCCTTAGAAATTATCATTTCGAATTCGAGTCGAACCTGAACACAAATTTTCTGATCCGAGTCGAGCTTGAGCATCAGAGTGTTCGGTTCGACTCGGGATCATTTTCACCCCTATGTGGGGGATTTGCCAAGTGCAAAGTAAGTTTTTACGAGTTATATAATTATTTCTTCATAATTTTGATATGTTAAGTTATTGGCGTTTATATATAATATTTGTTATGTTTAGATTTTTAAATGTATTAAATACTCCGTATCAATTGTGCTATGATGTCTTTGTACCATAAAAAATTACTTTTACGAGTTAAATAAAATATATTAAAAATAAATTACATATAAGTAAACAATATTTTAAAATGTATTCAAATTTTTAAATGCAACAAGTGCTCTTTTTTTTTTTTAATTTCTAGAGAAACTTATATTATTACAACATAATAAATTTAAGATTGTATTTCAATTATAAGGGTCTAGAAAAAAGTTTAGGGAAGGAGCCAAAAGGGGGTCGAGAGGGAACCAAGTAAAACATATTTTTTTAAAATCTTCTAAAATGTGTTTATTGAATTTTTGACTTTTTGTTAACCGATAAATTTAAACTTAACACTTTATACAATAAAAAAGAGAATTGATATTTGTAAAAATAAAAATAATATTTTTTCACATAAATAATAAATAAATTTTATATTTATATAAAAATATTAAATTTTGTTCGTAACGATATCAACTATTTAAAAAAAAGAGGTCCCACCACTAAACTATCGGCTTCTGATCTCAACAAATGTACTCTAACCGCAGTAAGATGCAAAGTGCAACAAGCCAACAATGACGTTGATGTATTGTATTTTAACAAGAATTAAAATTTATAAAAAAAATATTCACGAAAATTCATTGATTGATTTGTATAATGTGTAAATTTTTTAAAATTTAAGATACTTCACATATCTGATATATAAATTTTAGGGTACAAAAAATATATTAGTCTTTTATAAACATGGCGGGGCCATATTTTGTTGACTAAGAACTTGAGTTCAAATTCTGCTTGGAATATTATCAGAATGAATTTTGCCTAATGTTTGTCTGGTATGTACGGTAATGGCTGTTAGAACATAGAATATGGCCCCACGTGTACATTGGTGGCTTCCCCATTCAAGAACAGATAATTCTGGACTTCATTTTCCAAAACTCAAAAGTAAATATGATGCATTTCTTTAAATTATTACTTAAAGTTTATATCTGAAAACAAATTATATTATGTGTATAAAAAAAATTAGTATAACAAAAAGATAGTAACATGCCATTTAAGTTATTGACAAAAAAAAATGACAAAAACTAGAGTGCTTCTTGCAAAACCTTAAAAAAAACGAGCTAAGTAAGTCTCTCTCATTCAGGCTTTTTAATTGATGTTTTAGAAAGAAGTGGTAAAAATAAATAAATAAATATATATATATATATATAGGAAAATTTTCAAAAGCGAACTAAAGATGAACCGTCATTTTTGGTATCTATAACGACGGTTCGACCCGTCGTCATAGAGTGCATGGCTATGGCGACGGGTCGAACCGTCGTCATAGATACCAAAGACGACGGTTCGTCTTTAGTTCGTTTTTTAAGGTTCACTGGAGAAGGGGACTATATATATATATATATATATATATATATATATATATATACACATATATATATATATATATATATATATATTCTTTTATATTATTTAAGTATTTATGATGGTGTTACTTATAACAATAGCCTAAGTTATAAATTTTTTATTTGTATAAGAATTAAGAAAATTTTAATAAAATAAAAATATTTAATATAAAAATAAAAGCCTCTTCTAGTCATCCCTTAATCGTTTACCCGTATCATGATGCTCTTTCCTTGTTTATGGTCCTTCTATCCGAATAAGAGTGACAAGGGGATTAAAGCACCGAAAGACTCGGTACAGAAAATTAATTGAAAAAATGAAAGGGAGGGAAATTAATATTTAATATTTTAGAAAAATATGAGAAATAAAGTTATTATTCTCTATTAAAATTTATAAACAGCAAATAAAAATAAACAAAATTTTGCTCCAATAAAAGATTATAACACCGAAAGAAATATATAAATTGGCCACTGTGAAAAAGAATTCCATTTTAGTTTGTGGAATTTAAGGGGGAGGGACCTCAATCTATACATTGGAAGTTTGGTACGCATTAAATGGCAGATAGTTCCCAATCTTTTTTTCAATTTTTTGCTACCACTCAATACAAATTTACAAATTATAAAATAAGAAGGGATTGATAAGTAATTGACTTCTCAGCTGAAACCCAGGAAAATGTGGGTGGAAAGGTGACAAAAAATTAGAAACAGTACCCACCCAAAAAAGTTGACAGTCACTTGTCTATATGGATATAGCGACACAATTAGGGGACAAGGAGCCTATTACTATGACCAAAAGAATAATATTGGGGTATCAAAAATCACCCAACTGTCAAGTATAAAGTATTAAACCCTCATCCCAAAAGAGAGAAATAAAAAAAAATAAAAAAAGAGATTTTGATAGAAATGGATTGGGAGAGGGAAAAAGGCATTGTTTGTGTGACTGGTGGAACCGGGTATGTAGCTTCATGGCTGATAATGAGGCTTCTTCAACATGGGTATTCTGTTAACACTACCATTAGATCTGAACCTGGTAAGTTTCTTGAGCAATTTTTCATGCTTTTTTTGGGGATTTTTTTGAACTTCTTGAATAAAAATAACCAGATTACTGCAAATGAATGTGACCTTGACTATTCAGATTACCATTTTTTCCCAGTAGTATCTTGTTGATTTAATCAAACAGTTGGTAGAATGGTTAAATCATACTGTTTGATAGAACTGATCAAATACAGTTACTGTCCTTTTTATCTTCTGAATTTGTGAATACTTTTCATAATCATTTATGATTTCTGCATTTCTGGTATGAAATGATAAATATTTATATATACATATAACATATATACTTTAAAAAGTGATGATTATTGGATTTGGTGAAAGTTTTTGTTTGTTGGTATTTAAGATATTCCCCCTTTTTGGTTGCTAGTCTCCCTAAGCTTCTAAATTAGGCTGAATGTTAATACTTTCAGCTTTTATGTTCACTAAACAAAGTTTAGCTCTGTTTATCAAAATGTGAAATCAATTTTTTTTATTCTTGCGATGTTTGGAATATATTAAATGAAGATAATGAAAAGGAAAGCAAACTAAAAAGTTTTTATTTAATTTAATTTAATTTTTATTTATTTATTAAAGAAAAAAAAACCTTTAACAAACATAATTCTTATTGCACATACTTAGAAAAGTTAAAGTATCAAGTAAAATGATAAGATGTAGTCTAATGGACTCTTGATAATCTCTTATAACTTTTTAGATTTCATTTCCTTTTTCTTTTCCTTTTGCTTTCCGTGTTTCAAATTTGGCCTAAAAGCTTTTGGTGCATTGTCAGGCCGCAAGAAAGACATCAGCTATCTCACAAGCCTGCCAGGAGCATCAGGGAGGCTCCGGATATTCAATGCAGATCTTGATGAACCAGACAGTTTCAATGCACCAATTGAAGGATGCATTGGGGTATTTCATATTGCTCATATTATTGATTTTGAGGAGAAAGAAGATGAAGAAACAAAGACGAAAAGATCAATCAGTGGAACCATTGGTATCTTACAGGCCTGCCTTAATTCAAACACAGTGAAAAGAGTTGTGTACACTTCAAGCGGATCTACTGTTATGTATAGTGGCGAAGATTTAAGAGTAGTGAATGAGTTATCATGGACTGATGTAGATTTTGTTAGACGTCTAAAGATTTTAGGAGCTTCATATTACATTTCAAAGACATTAACCGAAAGAGCAGCACTAGAGTTTGCAGAAACACATGGATTGGAACTTGTCACTGTAATTCCTACTTTTATTCACGGTCCTTTTATTACTCCTCATTGCCCTGGTTCGGTGCGCACTTCAATGGCTATGATGTTTGGTATGTACTTTGTTCTCATAACAAGTTTTTGCTTTGTTCTGGATATAGTAGAAGATCTTAGGTCCCCACTGAACATGGGAATGGACCTTGGAATAAAACGAGTAATCTCACTTTTGGTATGCGCAAAATGGATTGAAGTGTCATTCCATTCAGCTTCGGTCCAAACGAGACCTGTAGCTAATTCAAATATTCTGCAGTAGAAGCAACGTGAGCAAGAAATGAAGAGCGAGTTCTCATTGAACTATATAGGCGACTAGCTTAAACCTATGCTTCATACCTGCATTTCTTGATTAATTGAAAGCCTTCATATGTCACCTTCATAGTCCTTCCAAGTTTAATTAATTTTTTTTTTTAATCTTATTATAGTTGGTAGGGGTCCTAGGGGAGCATAGAACCTGATCAAAAACTCTACAAGGAAATAAGGCAATAACAAATACAAGATAAAGTCCCCTCTGAGGCTAGATCAAATAATCCCTCCACCAAGGCTCAACACTCTGACCACTCCCATAAAGGGGAAGAGGTCTGATACCACTAGAGTTAAAGCTTGTTGGTCATTCCTAGTCATCCCTTAATCGTTACAATGTTTTCAATCTGAGCAGGTGACGAGAACCAATTTGAATTTTCTGCTAATACCGGTTTTGTGCATGTGGATGATGTGGCCAGTGCACACATCTTCCTTCTTGAATATCCTAATGCAAAAGGGAGGTACATTTGTTCAGCCATAGATAAAATGACTGATGAGCTGTCTAAATTTCTTTCAACAAGATATCCTGAATATCAAATACCATCATCTGGGTACGTTCTGGGTTTTGTGTTAACTTTTCTTATTTTCTTTCAAGAAGATTTAACAGTGACTACTATAATTATTCTGCAGTTTCTTGAAGCAACTGAAAGATTCTAAATATTCTCGCCTCTCGTCAGAGAAGCTCTTAGACATTGGATTCAAATATAAGTATAGCCTTGAGCAAATGTATGATGATGCAATTCAATGCTGCAAACAAAAGGGTCTTCTCTAATTCATGTTTGCCAAAGTTCTTAGAACATCTGCTATCTTCATTCTTTAAACCATTCTCCCCTCCCCACATTGTTTTCTATTATATTCTTATTTCCAATTCCTCGAATTGCATAAGATTTACATTGCGTCGTGCATTTGGATAGTCACACAAGTGGTTGAATATCCTTTGCTAGCTTTGTTTGCAACTAGTACAAGAGATTCATGTGTAATTTTCCTCTGTTCATTCATTTCAAATTCTATAAATGTATCTTAGTTGAAAAGATTGTTCAGATTTTCTAATGCTGTAATGCAGCCAAGATACATCAAAGTTATAATAAATTCTTTAGAAACCAGTCTGATATTAAGATGATGGCTAGTTTCTTGATATTTTAGAGTAATTTAGGTGGAAAAACATAGAAAAAGTTCAGCATTGAAACTCTCGTAGTTCAAACGATCCTCAATTTGGTGGAATATAGAGCAACTGGCTAATGCAGCCAACATACAGGGTTATCTGTGAGGTGGACAAGTAAAGCTTGTTATAGCTGGATGTTGAATTCATTGTTTTGTTTGGTTTGCTACTCTTAGTTTTGAGAATCGGTGCTTACTCCCGTTAGTTATGGTATTCAATGTTCTACGTTTTTTTTTTGAATAATCAAGAGGACTGCAACTCTAGTGCAGCTATAGGTAGCTGCAATTTCTTGTAGTATTATGTAGACGGTAACATTCATTAAAAAAAAAGTGAAAAGAAAAGTAGATTCTCTTTTTTGGACAGAGTTAATATGCATAAAGATGGCATATTTCCTCTAGAGAATGTCTAATGCAGCCCACTACATTAAATTGTGTATTCCTAATAGGGTCACTGACATTGGTGAAATCCTTGGCCAACTAGCGAGCTGTTAGGGAACTTGATATATGGTAATGTTTACATGGTCCTTAGTTTGAGAATTAATGCTTTCTCTGTTAGGTATGGAATACAATGCGCTATGTATTAATCATATCCCTTATTGTCTTTTTTAATTACTTCTTTGTTGTCATATGGGATTCATTTGACACTATTTCAGCTAGTTTGAGATAAAAGGTGTTGTTGAGTCGATTTGAGTTGAGAATCAAGAAGATTGCATAGCTAGTGCAGTTATAGTTAGCTGCAATGCCTTGTCAAAAAAAAGGTCTAAGAAAACATGAACTCTCTTTTTCAAACGGGGGTAGTATAAATCTGGTACCCCATTCCTCACATCGAAACACGTGGGATTGACTAGATATATAGTATACAAGGTTTGCACTCTGCTTCCTAAAGTATCAATAATTTGTCATAACTTTTAAATAAGTCTGTAGTGTGCTAAGATGGCTCAACTGACCCTCTTAGAACGTGAATTGAATCTTATTTTTGTTTGGACCGACTCATTACAATAAACTTGAAGGATGCCCTTTGAGATTGAGAATATGTCTAATGCAACCCCATTACATTAACCTTGTTTATTTGTAGCAGCATCACTGACATTGGAACAAGTGCAGCATCACTGACATTGGAACATGTGGGATGACTGGATTGTATATAAGGACTGAACTCTACTTTCTAAAGTAGCAATAACTTGTCGTAACTTTTAGGTAAGCATGTGGTTGACCAAGATGACAAGTGAATTGAGCCTTATTTTTGTTTGG
Organism: Hedera helix; assembly: GCA_947179155.2. Classification (NCBI taxonomy): domain Eukaryota; kingdom Viridiplantae; phylum Streptophyta; class Magnoliopsida; order Apiales; family Araliaceae; genus Hedera; species Hedera helix. The sequence goes on from OX359287.1 coordinate 37,904,727, forward strand.
GCACCATTGTTGTAATATAGGTGAAGAATGTCCTCTCGAGATAGAGAATATGTCTAATGCAGCAGGCCCATTACATCAAACCTTGTGTATATTTGTAACAGCATCACAGATATTGGTGAAGTCCTTGAGAAACTAGGCGGCTGTTAGGGAACATGATATATGGTCATGTGCGATGCTTTTTGATCTTATTAACCACATTTTTATTTGAACTGTTGAAGAAAAGCAACAAGTTGAGAAAAAGAAAACAGTGATGAGATAGATTTCTCTGTCTCTTGATTTCTTGTGAAAATGCTTGTGCTTGATGGATCAAGTTTTGGTTTTGTTTCTATAAATATAATTGAGGAAGCTGATTGACTATGACCCATGCAATCAATGACTGAGTTGGCATGGCCCAAAGCCCTGGCTTTTGTTTTCAATATTTTTATACGACTTGTTCTCATATTAGCCTTAGTCCCCACCTTTTTTTTTGGAAGTTAATCTAAAAATAAATATGAATTTTCTCTAAAAATAATTTAGTTACATATATATATATATATATATATATATATATATATATATATATATATATAGTGTAGATTCAATAAAGGACATTTCATTTCTTAGCAATGACTTAGATTTCAATTTAAATAACATTATTTAGTTTGTACCGATTTATTCTGAATTTTATGCGTAATTACAATTTATAATAAATTTTAATTTTTTAATTAACAATTTTGTTTTAGGACTATTATGATAACAAACTTTTGCAGGACTTTCTTGTAGCATTTCAACATATATGGCAATGAATTCTTTACTTTTGGTTGAATCTTGAAGATGTCAATCTTTTTGGAACGTGTTGGGGTGAGAATATCTGGGTGATGATTTATCATTAAATAGCTTATAAAGTTATACTGGTGGAGGGATAAGGACTAATTTTTTTTATGGGATTTTGGACGGTAGAGCATTATCAAGAATATCTTCACAAATGTTTAAATATTAGATGGGTAGGAGACGGTCATTGAAATTATATATATACGAGAAGCCAAGAGAAAGAAAAGGACAAGACATCAAAAAACAGAGGGGATTTTATTATGACAAATAATACACAACACTCAAATCTAGATATGTACAGTTCAATTAAAATTCATCATCTTGATAGATGCCGACACGCATCGATATATACAGAATTATATTGATATATAGCGTTAGGTAACAAGCATCATCAATACACGTCGATAAATATTGAAAGGTAGTGATATACACCATGTATATTGAGAAATATTGTTCTTCTTCGTTACAAATTAATATATATCGACATTATCGATACACGCCAGTATATATCGAGATGGTTACTGTACTCAGTTCGGAGAGAGTTTTGTTTATATCTCAATAAACTCTTCATTTGTATTCTTCATATTATAATAGATTTTTAAGATCTCCCGTGATTTTTCTCAATTGGATTTCTACGTAAAAATCTTGTATTTTTATATTTTGTAAGTTTAATTTTACCATAATATAATTTATATTTTTAGCACGTGTTAGAGTACTTTTTGACCTGCTGTTTTGATAATTCGCCAAGCGTACCAAAATTGGACATAAACAGAATGCATGAGCTCCATAATCAGAGTAAAGGAAGCACACTAGAGAATATAAACAAGAAGATTGTATTGTGACAATAAAGAAATAAGTCGACTCGAGTGCTAGCAACCATTTATCGGGAATGTGACCCCACACACACACACGTATATATATATATATATATATATATACACATATACATATATATATGTATATATATATATGTTTTTGTTGAGTTTTTCTCTCTCTATATATGAATTGATATATGTAAAGAGAAAATAAAACAATAAAGAAGAAAGCAAAGGAATAAAGATGAAGAAATTTTGAGCTATAATGGGAGTTTGTTAATTTGTTAGATTTTGAGAAAATAGGTGATTTTTGTTTGTTTTTTTAAATAAGTAACGGTGGAGAGAGTAATGAAGATAATTATTTTTTCATTTGTTTCGCTATTTGATAGGGGTCTTAATTTGGTTAGGATGAAATGATGAATCAACATAATGGGGATTGCAACTTCATACAATTGTAATTGAAATTAGGTTCATGTACCTTAGTTTTTTTATTACTACTCCCTCCGTTTTTTTTATTTGTCTTTTTTGAATGCAAAATTTATTACTTTTCATTTATAACTTGTAGATTTAAAAAAAAATATTAATGTCTTAATTTTTTATGTTATTCATTCATTAAATATTAATTTGTTTCTCTTTAATATATTTTGATAAATTTTAAAAAGACAATAATTTAATATACACAAATAACATAAATATTTAACTAAAAATTTATAAGAACATTATATGTAGTATGAGTATTAATGTCTTTAAATTAAATAAAAATGCCATTTAATTTTCTGACAATTTAGAAAAAAAGTTTGAAATATTAAAACTTTATAATAATTGAGATCAAAATTTCAAGGTATGATTGTGGGAGAGGGAGAAGGGGAGAATAAAATGAAATTTGAAGGAAAATCACCCGCGCACTTAAGAAGGTTATTGGTGCGCTTGATCGCCTCATAGAGCCATGAGCGCTAATGTGGTCCCCACCACAAAATACGAAAACTCGGCCTTATATAAAGTTTAGGGTTTAAGACAGCGAAACAGGAGAGGGAAAATCCTTTGTGTAGGGTTTAAGGCGATTTCTGAGATCAAACCAATCTTTTTCACCTAAATCCCTTAAAATTACCTGCTTGAATTATGGCTTTCTGGGGTTAGTTCTGATCTCTCTCTCTTTTTCTGTCTTTGTGTCTAGATGTATGTGTGTGCGCATTTCTGACACTTAAGTTTATAAATCCTATCTTTTGACTCTAATTGGATCATGTGACACTTTAATTCTGTTTTTCATGATTTAGTATATTACAGATTGATTCTGTTCAGAGAATACTTGAATATGTGTGTGTTTTGGTGATATCCCATTAGTGATTTCTAGGGTAATAAATTGAGTATCTATTGTTATTTTCAGGAATTGAAGTGAAACCCGGAAAGCCATTTACCCATTCATTTGATAGTGTGCGTGGAAGGCTACACATTTCTCAGGTATTTCTACTTTTGGAAGAAACTCTATATTTTTTTATTGAACTCTAAAGAAATAGAGGTTTTGTTTCAACATTTATTGGGTTTTGTCCCTAGTGTGGGGTACTTATATAAAGGCAAAATGAGATTTTACAAAATTGGGAATGGTTGGTTAATGATAATTACTTTTTATGATTTCTTAGGCGACATTGGCTATCGGTTCTTCCAAAAAGACAAGTTTAGTTCAGTGTAACATAGGAAACAAGAGTCCTGTTCTTCTATGCGCATTGTTGCCCGATAAGACTGAATCACTGCAACTGAATTTGGAATTTGAGGAGGCTGATGAAGTCGTATTTTCTGTTATTGGTCCTCGAGGTGTTTACCTCACGGGATACTACTTATGTCACAGTCGGCATTCTAATTTAGATGATGATTCGTATCCTTTTGTTGTTTGGGAAGATTTTCTTGATTGGCCTTATAATTATTACATTACTTATATCTGCGGTTCTATAACCTGCAATCAATATGTCGTAATCTTTTATTAATCACGATCCGATTGATGCTAATCCAAAGTAACAATCTTTAGTTCATCTGTTCCTAAACTTCCCCTGCAACATAAGTGTGAATTCGGAAACTCCTTGAGATATTTCCTTGGCATAAGTACTTTCTGTTCAATAGAACTCCTGTTTATTAGCTATTAGATTCTTTGGCAGAGCTTGGAAATCCTTACAATTTCCTTTACTTGATGGAAAAAGAGAATCGCATGGGGAGGATATTGCAAACACTGATACTGAGGGATCTATACCTCGTAGTGAGGAAGATGAGTATGAAGATAGTTTCATTGATGATGACGATCCAGAAGTCTTATTACCACCTTCTCCGGTTTCAACTGATGGAGGTATGTTTTACATATCACATGCCATATAGTTTTTCTATACTGTTTAGTTTGCTTTAAATCAGACAACGCCAATTTCATTAACCTTTAACTTGAGAATAATTTTTAATGACACTCTATATGGTGTGTACCTCATATAATATATTATTTCCTTTGATAAATACAAATTAATTTTATTTATTTATTTATGATGCCTTCTTCACTGAACCATTTGGCTGCATAAGAATTTTCTTTGATGCTAGTTCTGTTACTGATTTTAATGATTTGATTTTTAGTAGGAATCTGATTACTTCTTATATATATACGCGCGCGCGCGCACACGCGCACACATATAGCCGTCTCTTTGCGTGTGTGTTAATGGGGTGTAAGGTTATGGCATTCGAGTAGTCTAGATCCAAAGAGGTCTTAATTTAATATGGCGCTGCAAGCGAATGATATGCCAAGTAATTGTTCAAACTAGAATTCGCTATGCAGCAGCATGCTAGCATTTGTTCCGAAATATCATTAGTTTTCCTTTTCTTTTTTCTGAATTGAATTCAGAGACTGTGAAAAAGAATTTTATATCTCGCTATACCTTTTTTCTTGTTAAAGTAATGTGGATAATATTATTGAAGAAGTTGACAATAAAGGTGAATATTTAAGCAACATTTTTATCTGCGTTTTACTGCTTGAAACATGGTTATTTCATTAAGCAGTTGATGAGGTTGTGGATGTCAATAAGCTGAGGAACAAGAAACATACTCACAAACGACTTAAGAAAAAATGCCAGGCTGTTGAGTCTGATGATGACACTAGTTCATGGCAGCTAAACACTGCGAGTTGTATTAGAAATGTCCCAGAAAGTGAAGGCGAAGACAGCTTCCCAATTTCGTCCATATATAAGAACAAAAGAGCTGCAAAGAACATAGTACTGGATGCAGGAAGGGACAAGGCTAACAAGGAAAGCATCGACACAGACAACAGGATGGCGGAAGAGGATGATACTTGTGCTAAGAGCGAAAATGGTGATGCTTATGTTGTTGCATCAAAAGGAGAGGTGGAAACTCTAGTTAAAGATGATGAATCAAAAAGGTGAGCTTTATGAACTGATTGTTTGTCAATGTACATAGTTTTAATTTACTATATAAGCAGATGTAAAATTTGCTTACCAAGATTCTATTAAAAAAATCTCAATTATGTAAACATGTCCGAACAAATCTTGAAGAAACCTAAAATAGGGATAATGAAGGGAAAACTATCGATGCTGATGCTGCTAACTGCAGGATTACTGAGGACAAAGCCCGGCAAGGTGAGGCAAAGACCAACAACAATGGCCAGGATCTTGTTGCAAATTATGAACCTGATCATGAGCTAGACACTAATAAGTGAGTATTTGTTCTTCTTATATACTGGTAAATATGATTTATGCAGTTATTCTTATGTATCTTGATTTTCACATACGATCTGCTATGGCAGGGGATCTAACCTGCCAAATGATTCCATATTTCCTTCCACTGAATTGGGCACTGCAAATGGCGTAAAGTCAAAGAAGAAAAGGAAGGAGCGTTCCAAGGAGGGGAGAATCCTTGAAGCTGATAACAGTAACTACATTAAGGCCATTGAAGAGAATAAATCCCAGCAAGCTAACAAAGAGGCAGATAACATGGACCACGATCTGCTTGAAAGAAGTGAACGTGATCAGAGGCCAACTAATAATATGTGAGATGATTTTTTTCTTTTGAAACTGTTAAATGTAAACCATGCATATGTTTCTACACTTGACTTGCACGAAAACTTTAAAAAAATGAAATCTTTTATTGGGTTTATCAATGATTATATTTTATTGATCCTTGTTCACTATATCAAGTAGGGAAATCGGCCTCTCACCTGATTCCTTAATGCCTTCTGTGGAAGTGAGCGCTGAAAACATACCAAAGAAAAAGAAAAGGAGAAAAGAACGGTCTGTGGCAAAATCTCACGAAGGTAATGACACAAGTAGCGATGTCCTCGGAGAAGACCGAGCCAAGCAAGATGAAGTGAAAACCAACAGCATGGATAATGATTTGCATGAGAGAAATGAACAAGGGCAGAAGCCATCTGATGATAGGTGAGTATATAGGAGTCCTTTTGATCTTTTAATTCCTTGTTTAACCCAGCATTTCTTGTTTCTTTTGGTAAGTTTTACTCAAAATTTTATGTGATGCGCAATTCTATTCTCAAGCAAAACGTGTACGACTTGGAGTTCATGACAAATTTTATTAGGAATCATGTGAACCATTTGTTCCTAACAGTGGTAGTGTGGTACACACCTTTATTTTCAAGCAAAGCATGAACTGCTGGTTAACCAGTCTCTCTCTGTTAGTTTCTCCTTATAGAAGTTTGCTGATACATGTTTGTTTTAGGTGCTTGTTGAACAATCTTCTGTATACTTCATTCCCAACGTATTTTTGCTTTATATTATAATGACTCTAACTTGCTAATAATGACTCTGTTGTGCAGAATAATTGATATCGTTTCTGAAAGAATAGCTGATGAAAATATGTCTGAGAAGAAAATCAAAAAGAAGAAGAAAAGTAAGAGTAAAATCCAAGAGGAGGATGAAAATGTGAATGTGGATGTACCTATCTTGTCAAAGGAAGAAAAAGAGAGATCCATAAAGGAATTTGATGACAAGAATGTGGATATTGGGTCATCTCAAGCAAGGACCTTGTCAAATGGACTGATTATTGAAGAGCTAGAATCTGGTAAATCTGAAGGAAAAGCAGCTGCTCCAGGGAAAAAGGCAAGTTTTTTAAGGTTAATCAGTGCATCGTCTTATAATAGTACAGATGTATGAACTCATGCAAGCGAAGTGATTATCATTAATTTATCAATAACCCTTTTGTAATACACAGCTCAAGGTTCTGTACACAGCCAAGTTAAAGGAGGGTGGACAAGTAATTGACACAAATATTGGCAAAGCTCCTTATAGGTTTCGGCTAGGTACTATTATGACAGAAAATATCACAGTTAATTTAAATATTTTGTACACTTTAACCCATTTAACTACTGAATATATTCTTCTTGCAGGTGATCAACAAGTTATAGAGGGATGGAATGTTGGTCTTGATGGTAAATCTCCACAACTGAAATCGAATTTTACTAACTTGTGTTATGATATGATAGTTTCAGTCTTTTTTTTTATTTTTTTTGCATGTTTAAATCTACCACTGATTCACAGGTATGCGAGTTGGTGGCAAGAGAAGGCTCATTATCCCACCATCAATGGGGTAAGTAAATGAATTTCTTGCTATATATGTTGTCAAATACCAAGTTCTCATATCCTTGTTTCCCTTTTTGGGTATGCCCATTTAGCATAACAGTGTTTTGGGTTCTGTGATGCAGTTATGGGAGCCAGGGAACTGCTGAGAATGTACCACCTAACTCATGGCTGGTATATGATATTGAATTAATGAGTGTCCGTTGAAGACAGCTTCAGCGCATTTTTTGCATGCCATTTTGTCCTTTCTACTTCTTTAAAACTTAGTACCCCTAAAATCTTTGCAAAGTAAGAAAAGTTGGGTCTGATGTTGCGGGCGAAGGAAGACAGGGAGGCGATACACAAACATGAAGTAATGACTATACAAGTATAATTTATGATTCGGCGAGTTTTTATCAATGTACTTTTTAGAGAATTAATCTTCCTTACTCTTCTTATGTTGATGCTAATGGAATTTTATGTTATAACAATGTGAAGTTCGATAAATTTTTATTTTCTTTTCTAGTAGATGGCATGGGAAATCTTCCCGATTCTGGTTGTATTGATGTTAATCAAATTTGCTTGTTCAAATTGAATTTATTATTTTTTTAATTCAGGTTAATTCTTCCCTTTAATTTTTATTTGATTTCAAGAATCACTCATAAAAAAAATACATTATATTGGGCTAAGGTTTGCTCGCCTGCTAATTAATGTCAATTAAATTTCTTCACCCCTCAAACCAGATAATGGACAAGGCTCTGGTTTTGGGGGTTTCATTGTAATTTGAGGAGTCCACGTGTTTTCTTTGGATGCTTCTGTTGGGCTAAGTTGATCTTGATAAAAACCAGTGCAATTGAACGAGAGTTTAGAGTTTGGTTTTGTAAATGCTTATGGGAAACAATTTATATGTCGATAAATTTAGGGTAAGATCAATTTTAATTACCTTTACTCTCTTGTATTCACGTACATTATTTACAAACGATATAAATTTGTCATCAACTCGGATGTTTATCTGCCCCAAGTTAGGACGGCAGAATGTCAAGTTTTTTCAGAGGCTTCCATTTCTTGGTTAATGTTTTAGTTGCTATTTTCTATGCTCTCTTTATATGATTATTATTAAGCTTCTTTTCAATGTTAAAATGAAATTACCATATATGCTGGTTAAAAAAAAAAGGCTACGTAGCAAGGACGAAAGTTTGTCACATTGATATCCTGGCAGGCTTCTTGCAGATATAAGAAAATGGGTTAATAAAAGAGAAATTTATATTGTGCTATATTAGGTTAATAAAATTGAACAATTTATAATGATCCATTCATTATAACCAAGCAATACTGCTGGAAGAAGGCTTACTTGCTCAAGAATGCAACACTTGTGGAGAGCAACTAGACATTCCAGTGCTTTCTGATAGGTATCCCCTTCAAAGAGTCCTCCACAATATTAAATATTTTTTTTTGTTTCATATCCTTAATTGCTTTACTAACCCATTCTGCACCATCTCTTTGAGACATCATGGCTTCAAAATCTTGGACAGGAGTCAAGTCCCCCCAATTCTCTCAACCTTGATTGTAGATGTATATTCTATAGAATTGATAGCTTGGGGGGCATCATCAAATTTTCCAGGATCCTCCCCTTCTTCATTTGAACCAGAAGGTCTATCTCTCAGTAACCGTCTAGTTGATTTCTTCAACTGCAAGATGGATCAAATTTAAACACCAATGTCATAAAGATATTTCTAGCATTGTGCAGTTCAAATCTGAAGTTATATAGCCAATATTCTTTCTTCCATCACTTCTTCTTTATTTAATAAATTTTTTAATTACGTTGAGAATATTCAGTAGTTTAAAAATATTAGATTCTAAAGCGACTATTTATTAAATAATTTTTTTATATACTTTAAAAGTATGCAGTAATTTAAAAATATTGAACTTTAAAATAAGAATTTACTCTTATAGAATTATTTTTAATAATTATCAATGTAATTGAAAAAAGAAGTAGTTAAATTCATAGTCTCTGTACATTTCTCTATATTATAATTAATATAGATTTCCTTCATAAATTTGTGTGTAACTAGGTGGCAAAAATTAATGTACAGTACCTCGGTCAATAATAAACTCTGTCCCACTGACATCTACTTTCTAGATTTCGACGACAGCCAAGTTTCAGTGCACACACATAAGAGAGAGAAAAAGAAGGATTACAGCCATGGCGGATCTGTACTCATGGCTATTGTCCTTCTTCATCCTTGTTACCAGCCTCGGTATTATTCTTTAACAGGTATAATATTTCAAATTCTAACATCAATCCATACGATTCAGCGTCTAGGATAAACAAGGTTGTTATGGCAGAGTTTGTTATTCAAGCGAGTTTTTGCTTACTCCATCTCATGGCGGGACATTGGCCTATGTTTCTACTGTGTCTCCCATACGTATATTACAATGTGACTGTGTAAGTTCGTCGTCAATCTCTGTCGTGAGAGTATTAGGTTGTAAAAATTCTTCCCATAGATAAAAAAATATATATTCCAGAAACTATGCACCACATTCCTGGCATTTGGATAATGCAAGTTATTTTCAACAGAATCTATTTTATTTTATCTTATCGTAAAGGGATAGACACTTGACTCATAGACCAATTAGTATAATATAAACCTACAAATCCATGCAAATACAGCCACCAAACACGAGTACTAATATGAATACATGAATGTATGTATGTATGTACTAACAATGCTTATATATATGTGTGTGTTTGTGTGGGAATCTTTAATTCTCTTACAGAAGTTTCCAAGAATTGTTTGTGGGGATTAAAAAATTAAACTGCAATTTACAATTTACAGGGGTATTTCAAATAATTTAATCCTTAAAAGATTGCATTTGTAAAATTTTAAAAATGACATGTATTATATGTTTTGTATAGTAATATAGCACAACAAATATATATAATAAAAAATAAATTCTATAATAAATTTGTATCGAATTATAATTATAAAATATATCAATATATATAATTAAATAAAATTATGAGATGACTCCACTTATTATATATTTTTTTGAAAGAGTTATTACTAATAAATAAAGTCCAAGAAAACGCATTAAATAAATACAATAATCCAAATGGAGAAATGGGTTAAAGACAGCTACCAGATTGGATCCCATATGACCAAAGAACATGATAATATGTGAAAACAACACTTCCCTTCAAAAAAGTCTCATTTTGTAGAATTTTTATTTTTCAATTATATAAACAGCACTCATACATAGACTAGAAAGCTTATCATGCCAAATTTGCACTAGTACACATACACACACACTAAGTGCTGGTTCTTAAGCTTGCTTTGACAATCTGCAGAAGCTCTTCACATTTTGTTCATAACAGACAAAACTATGTCCCAATATATAAAAACTTGTCATAAAATGATTGTAGAAGTAAGCATGCTCAATAGTATGCATGTTTATGCCTTCAAAAGGTTTAGGAGAAAAGGGCATCTGTCTTTCACTCGCAACAGAAAAGAGCCAAGATCTGCACGGTTTCATTAAATCAAAAGATCCAACAGGAGCATCGTACTACTAAAATAAAAGATTGAAAGGTAAGTAAAATAAATAAATTACTAGGCTGAAGAAAACAAGCTGCCTAGCTAATCATATGCCAACTAATTAGTACTCCCTAACTTATAGTCCAAATCTTTAATTATGGAGAATTAAGCAAATATCATCAACATTACTCTTCCTGCAAAGATATGTTGATGTCTGTAGACTTTCTTGAATCTTGCATCATAGTCATTGTAGGCCAGTTTGCCGTCTTGTATGTAGAAGGCAGCACACTGTTTGGATTTTCAGGGTAGTTTGGGACACCTGGATTTAAGTTGTTTTGGTCCACATTAGGCAACTGCCTAGAAACGAAGCCCTTTGCAGCTGTAGCTTGTTTAGGTTCAGACTTGAGCTTTTTGGGCTTCTCAAGTTGGTTGTTTGGTAGGAAACTACCCAAGACAACCTAATATATAAGAGAAAAAGGGAAACAGAAAAGATAATAAAAAATGGTGTAAACAAGTCATGTGTCACTCTTACGAGTAAGAAATAATCATCAATTAGTCTTAAATATTTTGCTAGAAAAGGAGGAAAAGAAATTGCAGCGCCTACAAACGGGTAATAAAAGCAGAGCATTAGAAGAGAATTAGGAAGAGCTTTACCTGTACAGGACTAGCAGCTATTAGCAGCCCTGCAAGCAACCCCCCAACTACATGACCATCAGGGTGAGCTAAAGTTATGCTCATGCTGCCGACTCTGTTGCTACTGGATCCCCCAGACTCAGCAGGTGTGAAGGATCCCGTTAAAGTCAGTATGTCAAACTTACCCTACAAAAGAGATAAGTGGACAAGATCAACTTTTCCATAGGATATTTGAATCAACAGAATAATTTAACCCATCTGAAAACATGGTTGCTCATAGTGCAAGTTTCATTTTTAATTTTTCAATTCATAGTCGAGCAAAAGAATTGAGGCTGCACATATTTATAATATCTTCTTTTTCAAATTTATAATCCTAAAACCCAACTCGCTTGAACCCTCTTCCTCATTAAATTCGTCATAAAAATAGAGTAAAAGGTGATCGTTATTCCAGCAGGGCCTTGGGGAGGGGGGGGGGGGGAAGGGGGGGGGGGGGGGGATTGGTGGAAGAGAGAAGGATACTATGATTTGAGTCTGTTTGTGCTATAATTTCTCTCCTAGATTTGAGAGTTCCAGTATCAAATTGGAGATACTGAACAATGATAAATAAACACATTTTCAGCTTGGAAATACAAACAGAAGTATGGAGGTGATTTATTGGGCGTCACAACTGTAAGTCTCCTTAATGTTTGGACTTCGGAGGGTATATTAAGACAACCTAGTAGTCCAAACCAAAATATGAGTACAAATACTATCAAAACAAGAAACCTTTATATCTCAAGGATCGCAAAAATACTGGAGGCAGTAAAACCCAACTAGCTAAAAGTAACATCATAAATATCAGAAAACTGAACGCTTTTCCTCTGACAACTTAATATAGTTGTACCAAATTAAGTGAAAAGGATTTATAATTTATTTCAGATAACACTTCAAAATGGTTATAGCATTAAGATAGTCGGGTGAGTCAAGGTAGCAGGCCAAACAAAATAGAAAAGATATTTCAGAATGCAAATGTTAGACACATATCCAGTATCACATCTGCAAACGGAAGAGACACGCGTCCATTACTCACAAGGAAGACCTCTCATATGCATTCTTGATCTGTTGAGGTGCTAAAATGTTTTGAAAATGATTGTGCATTCATATGAAGCCTGTTGTGCTACACTTTTAAATTTTAAGTAATTCCTCCATCCTCCCACAGTTTAAAGGAGAAACTGACATCTTACAAAGGCCAGAACAAAGAGTTCTACCCAGAGACTGAGCTAATGCGATATGGCTAACAAACTAATCGATAAAAGACGATAAGTTTTCAAAGCTACTCTCAAAAAGCACATAATGCATCAAAGGAATGTTATGGACAAGAGTTAGTTTTTTGCTACGTATCAAACTACATAACAGATACATATAAAGCCATTTTGTTTTCAACGGTTGCCTTCAATTTATGATTCAAAGAATATAATTTCGGGGAAAAAAATTAAAGACGCCATACCTCGTAAGTAAAAGTCCCCCCAGAAGAAAATTGTCGAAGTGTTGCATTAGAAATCATACCATTTGCAGAAATGACGCATACAGCACGAGGCCCTTGTTGAGATAATGCTATAATCTTCCTTGTGACATCCTAAAACATCGAGGCAAAGCCACAAATTAGGTTTCTCTACATTGAATAATTAAGGAAATGCTCAATCAACATTAAATTTACTCAAAAGCTGTCAAGAATTTGAACTTCCTTTTTCAATTTGACAAACTATCTTCTCCTCATGAACAAAAGCCACTTTCCTGTATTTGTGAAAGAATTGCTTCATACAATGCATGATTGCATATTAAACTAATATTTAAACTGATGCATATTAAACAAATATTTAAACTGAAGTGGAGCTGATTATGTATGGCCACTAAATGAACCACACTAATTTACACTAGGCTAGATTGCACCAAACTTGGGGAAGAAGTAAAAAGAAATAAGATCCTAAGGTTTCCATAATTTGCAGTGCGGTCCTTGGCACACTTTATTAAGTTTCCTCAAGGTCCTTGGCCTTACAGTGACATATTTAAATGCGAAAGGCATGTTAAACATGCCGTTAACAAAATATCAAGAAAAGAAACACCTAACACAAAGTAAATGAAAATTCCTAACGAACAGGAACTCAAAATATGCTGCAGAACATGTAGCCTCATTGTTCAAATTCGTTCTTCTTAGCTAATAATGCCTTAAAACTTAAGTTGAGAGATGGTTTACAGAACCAGGAAATCGAAAAGGCTAAAACTTAGATAGGTGGTTGCTGCTAGGAACACTAATTACAAAGTGTGAAATATCAATTATTAGGATAATACTAGGGGTCTCAGATTTGGGATATTAAATGTGTCACAAATACACGTGTCATTATTATATTGGTATGCAACGATTGCTAAAGACATACCATGATATTGAACAACCATTATAATGATAGTGAACCACCAGGATAATGATGACATGTATTTGAGACACATTTGAGACCCAAAAAACTGCGACCCGTGGCATCACCTTACTAATTATATCCAACAACAAAGTTGCCAGAAGGCATAAATTTCTACACAGAAAACAAAAATGAAGACATCAAGTATCTATCAACCGAGTCTACTTTTTGTAATGAGACGTACCTCGCCAGCATTAACAGTAATTGTGTGAGGTGTAAAACTTCCACCAGAAGAACAAGCAACCAATTCACCTACAGTGTGAAAAATTTACAGAAAATTTTTATTTGAAATCAATGAAATAAGTTATGCAAGTAACAGAAATACTAATGTGTTTTTCCTTCTGAAAACTCTCCACAAACACAGTTAAGTGGTGACAATGTTCATATTCCAATAAAAAACCATGGTGGTTGCGACTTTTACTTTCTTTTTTTTGTCAAAACATCAAAACAATTTCCAAAAAGTTGTTTATTTTCAGATTCAGAAATAGTCTTTGGGATAAATTTTAAATGTAACAATTACTTTCCCAGAAGAAAGAAATTAGCATAGAAGGACTTGATGCTAAATGAAAGTTCTCACGTCAATTACTTTCTCACATGATTTACTTTACAACGATTAGGCTAGGCCTCATCACAAAAAAATTATATTCTAATATATGCCAGATGTGACACAATTTAAATGTGCACAAAGGAAACATTTCGACCACGTTAGCAACTTTCCTGGATAACTATAGCATCACTACAGATTCATTACATAGTTAAATCCCGTGTCTCAAATGTCCGTAGCAGATTATAAAAGAGAGTTTGGGATTTTACTCATTTTCTATCAAGTCTAAAGATCCACACCAGGTCAGTATTTTAACCAAAAATTTATGGCAACAGAGATAGCCTTGGCATATCTTACGTTCATCAGCAAAAAGAGATGGTTCAGCTCTTCATTTTTATATAAAACTTGCAAGGGAGGATCTGAAAACTTTTACAGTTTTGGACAGGAAACAAATCATTACACATTCAATACTACTGAATTATTTACATCTATCTATGCTTATCTACTTACTGCAGAAGAATTTGCCATACCACAACTAAATTAAGTTGATTTTTCTGGATAACAAATAAATATGCCAATTGATTACCAGAACAAGGAGAAGAAGCAAGTTTCAAAAAATAGATAAGGATATATTTAACAAAATAGTCAAAATATAACCTCTTCTAATAGATAAAGATTCGAGAAGTATCAGATAATCTAGAGCAAAGAATAGAAACTTATGGAAAGTCTTGAAGACGTGGCAAGAGAAGACGAAATTATGCCATTTGAGTCAAATTTTTGTTTAAGAATGCAAATACAAGACACATCCGACTATCTGAAGAAAAGGGGAGCCTCGTTACATGGACATGCAACAAGAGCAAAAAGGGAGACAAAAATAACTCAATCCAATCCAGAGGAACCATTACATCATACTAGGTCATCAAGCATTGGGGAACACATGAGAAAAGGCCTTTTATCTTGGCGACAAGTGCATTAGAGTTCTGATAATAATGAAAGGGTAAAATGAAATGTATATAATCACCTAGTACTGTTGGGAGAAAATCTCCCTTATTCTAAAGAAACCATGAACAGTCTTTTCTGAAACTTGCAATCCTAAGGAAAAGTAACTCAATCAGAGCTCCATATCCATGAAGCATTGAAATAAGTTATAACAGTCCTCTGTCAAGAATTTTGCATAATTTTCTCTCTTTGTTCTATTTAAGCAAGCTTCCACCTTAAAAATCTCCCAGCCTCTCTCTGACATCACTGATTCATTTGGCCACTTTTTTCACTAATTGGTGAGAAGAAATAGGTTTTGATTCTACAGAATACTTTCTCAGTGAAAAAACTTGATATTTCTTTCAAACATACAACTTCCAGATCAATATAGAAGCCTCTCACAGGATGCTTCACATAAACTTCAAATAGTGTTAATATATCAATTTAAAAACTTAATGCTCGAGCCTTGAGCTAAAAACCTGTTCCATTACAAAAATAACAAAACTCCATGAACACCACAAAAAAAACTACATATCAAGTTATCAATTTCTCTTTATAAGCTTTAAGTTATCAGAGAATGGCCCCAACAATATTTATCAGCTTTAACTTATGAAGAAAAACATTTATTATGCTTTAGTCAATCAAAAACAAACAACAAAAAAAAAAAATATATATATATATAGCATGCTTTTAACAAATTCCGTTTAAAGGTATTTATTACATTTTTTTAAGAAGACAAAATTATCATACCAAATCCTTGAAGTCTCACATATTATAGTCAAAGCTATTAAACATGCTAAAGATTAAAAAGAAACCCATGAAATGTCTCTATTACCTAAATTTTCTGACCCAATATTGTGTCGTGGCTTGTTATGCGAACCAATTGGCCGCCCTTTCCGTGGCTTGACAGCTGAGAAGGAACCTGTTGCAAGTGAAGTAATCATTTCAGTAGAAGAGACACCGGTTGCTGGTGGAGCGGCCTTGTTTTCAGTGGAAACCCCATAAGACGCTGGTGGATGTGAAGCAGAAATCGGCAATGGTGACAATGTGCGGCCAATTGCTCCATCTGGTCCATATTTTCTCGGTCTGCCTCTCTTCTTCTTCCCCTGCGTCCCACCCATTACTGCACTCCCTGGTGATGGAGCCAGCGGCAATTCGGTGACCTGAGTCGAATTATCGGACCTTGGGGCCACATGATAGCTTGACGGAGCTTCAGCAGCTATGACTGTCACTCCTGCTAAGCTCATGCCTTCCCTCGACTCCATTCTTTAGTTAAGCTCAACTGTATCTCACTCAATTTATCCAACCTTTAAAAAAGAATCAGGATAAATCATAAGAAACAAAGAATTTGACATGTAAAAACTCAATTTAGTGAATTAAATAAAATGTTCAAATGAGAATTTTATGTCTCCGTTAAGTTAGGTACTTGAAATGAATACCAAACTTGGAAGATTTACCTTTATTTTGCCTTTTCTTTTTACTTTTCAAAAACTAGAAATCAGAAGTATTTGTACAAATGCTCCAGATAACCAGGAGCAAAACAGACATGAAAGCAGCAAATTGAAAACCTAACTTCTTTACATGTTAAACATCATCTATTCAAGATAAAAGGTATATACTTCATGTAAAATAATGGCTGAAAACACCAATATCAAAAAACAAACAAATAGAAAACTACCCAAAACCCACTGAACCTTTATTTAACCTTCAAAATCAACACATGCAAACCCTCAATCGTTTTAAACAATCAAAAAACCATTAAAAAAAACCCACCAACTTATACCAACAAATTCAATAAAATAAAAAATATTCTTTAAACAAGACTTCAAATCAAGCACACCATGTTCTACAATCAAAAACAAGCTTTTCGCTCCAACCCCCCCCCCCCCCCCCAAAAAAAAAGGCAAATTTATCACAGATGAAAAACAAACATTCATTGAGGATCATAAGGACCAAGAACTCAACGTATGGAACCAGTTAAACCTACAAAGATCTCTGTCTGTTCTTACTCAAATACAAGAAATGAACACCCAAACATAGTTTTGTTTTCTACTTTTCAAAGATTATAAAAGTCGAACTCAGATTAACAAGTAGCCACCCAAAAAGAGAACGAAACAAGCATAAAAAGAACATAACATTAAAAAAAAATTAAAAAAAAAAATCAAGCAAAACACACAGAAAGGAGCTACTATAGTTCCAAAGATCAAATCTTCACCAAGAAAAGTACAAATCAAAACTTCACATTCAAAAAATGTACATTCAGAAATTAAAAAGTAAAAGACAGATCAAAAACAGAAATTAACAAACAAAAAACCACTGAAATTTTTAATCTAAACTCAGGATTTCCCTTATACCTTGAAGATCAAAACAGGCTTACCATAATCATTAAAAAAATCCCAAAAACAAGAAAATGACACCCTTTTACCTTGTAACCCACCTTCACAAAAACAAACTACAAAACAAAACAAAATTAAACGGCAAGAACCAACTTCAACCACACCATGTTCATAACAAAAAAAAAAGAAAAGGAAAGGCGGTGACTTGAACTTACAAAGCTCTAAACAGCGCTTCAATGCTGTCCCCTTCGAACAACACTCAATAAATAAAATGTTAAAAAATTATCTCTAGTGTAAAAACCTGGATTTTTTTTAAGAAACTGTCTGAAAACAGAAGACAACTTGAAAACTTTAAATAAAATTAGAAATTTATCCCAAAAATTTGAAACTTTTCACTTGCTAAACCCAAAAAATTGAATTTGATTTAGACAATTTGGAGTCCGGGATAAGAAATTTGCATCAAAATGACTTTAATGGGTAAAATGGTTAATTCTCACTTTTTTTCAATTTTGGCTTTTACTTTTTTGGGAATTACTACCTGTTTAATGCCGCTGACCTACTTTTTGTCTTTTTGGAATAAACTAGGAGAGAGTATCCATATGGCCTGGTGTTTGAGTTAATTACTAATTATGCCACTGAAGTGGTTAGAGTGGTCTTACCTGGATAATTAATGCAGTACTCCCTTAATTAAATTAAGGATTAGTGGATATGGGCGTTGTATTTATGTCACCTAGTAGGGACTGAGAAAAAGTAGGGGAATAAAATCTGGTAGAGGATACACATGTCAGAAATGGGAAACATGAAGCAGAGAGATTCTCCCAAGTAGATTTTTGTTTCGGAAAATATATAAATAATTATATTTTATAATGATTCATATAATAATTTTTATAAAAAATATTAAAATTCGTCATGTAAATAGTGGGTCTAAAATTAGTCTCACAATTTTTTATAAAAATCATTGACAAAATCATTAAGTATAGCAAAACTATTTTTGCTTCACACATTAAAGATTCAACCCACCAAAATATATTTAAAAAAAGAAAAAAAGAAAAAAAATGCATATTAAAAATGTTATGTTATTTTATAATTTAAAATTAAAAATATATTTTTAATTTTAAAATCAACAAAAAAAAAAAAAAAGAACTGTATCACTATGCTAACACGGATTACTGAACTGTTTCCATGTAGCCAAAGTTGGATAGAGGATAAGCCCTCGTAGCCAAAAGCATGTATCAACAAAAGAACATAGCACATACTTGCATTTATCTATCAGTTTTATTGACAGCTAATTTAAATCACGCATTTATTTTTCTACCCGTATTAACTAAACAATCAGCCTGGCCCGAAAACAATCCCTCTTGGAAGAAACCAACATCTTTTACATTGTAAAATTACTATTTTACAATCACATTAACAACACTACTTTTCCAGATCAATTTTGAATCAACAGATTGCCCAGTCTAATATATTCTACATTTCTATGCTAATAGATGCCCAACAAATTGCAAGGAGATGATTCGATCAAATCATTTCTAGATTATAATAGCTCAAACTTCTAATGGGGGCTTCTGAGATGATTTAAGAAGGACAATGTCACCTTTTCTCTCCTCAAAAAAGTATTCAATCTCGTGAGCACAATGAGGAACGAAAGGGGGAGCAGGAGTCGTGGCTTTTTGCATGGCAACCGACACAATCGCATGAGTAGTTGACATTGGAATTGGCATTCTTTGGGGTTTTGTTCTCATCAATAGAAGAAATAGACTTTTTCGAGAGTGGCCACGAGAGTTTTATTACTAGGAGGTGTTACACTGAGATCCACATTATGTGTTATGTGTTGGTTGTCTGTTGGTAGCTCACTTTCGACAGACATCGACAGTCATCAACAGCCATTAAACTCTCGGCGACCGTGGCGGGCATTAAATTGGAGCACACCATTATGACAGAGATGCAGCAATAGTCCATATTGGTGTGTTGTGATATCCTATATAAACCCATGTATCCTCTCTTTGTAAATCATCCCTCAATTCTCAGCTCTCATCTATAAGTCAGTATAAGCATCAATAGAATGAGAGTATTTGTGAGAGGATCCTGTGAAAGAAGTTCTTGTGTATGTTTTGTAAACTTTTCTAATTTTGAATATCAATGTGCTATCTCCCGTAGAGTATGCGATTTGCCGAATCACGTAAACCTTTGTGTTTTTGTGTGTATGTTTGTGCCCACTTTGATTTAGTAGCTTTCGCACAACAAATTGGGATCAAAATCAAGGTTGTTCAAACCACCCAGAAACCAAAGTGTCTGAATTTGTATTTTGATTATACCATGAAATAGCCCCCGTCGTCAGGAGTCCAACGGAACAAATGGTGTATCAATCAGACATCATATGAGCTCATAATTAGTGATCAAAGCTGCAAATTTGCTTTCTACAAATTATGAATTTACAGGTGAAGAAGAAGCCACCCGACTTGAATCAGAAGTGATCTAACCCGACCTAAAAAAATTCGGTCTCGCTTGACCCAATAAAGTATGACCCAGCAAAGTTCAACGCGACTCAACCTAGCAAAGTCCGAACCGACCCAGTGACATCAGCATTGCGTCATTGTGACATTAACAAACGGCGTCATAATATTATGTTATCTTTAACGGAATATTATCTCTTTAACTGTTTTTGGTATTTTGGTCTGTTTGAGCTCATTTCAAACCTGTTTTGGACAAACTCAGTATCATTTCTAAGGTTTTGTACCATTTTAGACGCAACCGTGCCATCCGTTTATGCTAAATCTGCTCCTAAGGTACTGTTGTTACTTAGTTGAGCTCTATAAGTTTGTTTTGAAACACGATGGATGGTTCAAAAGGCGAAGAGAAAACTGAGGTTCAAATCCGAGTATCCACCAGAAGTTCTTGGCAAAGAAACTCAATGTCAAATGAGAAGTTTGATATTATTTGACATTGAGAAATTTGACAGCACAAACAACTTCGGTATGTGGCAATGCGAAGTTCTGGATCTGTTATTTCGTGAAGGATCCGTGTAAGACCCCGAATTTTATGAAATACAAAATTTAATTTTTCTTCATATAGATATTTTTTTTAAACAGTAAGTGGTTAAATCGATAAAGTTAAAAGTTAAGGATGTTATGTGCAAATTTTATTTTGTCGGACAATATTCGCTTTGTCGGGGAATATTCGTTTGGTCGGGGAATATTCGTTTGGTCCGACGGCGCCGAAATAACAAATTATTGGTGGACCCCACAACGGAATATTTGTCGGATATAGAAAACGACAGAAATAACCTTTTTAAATAAAAATAGTCAACGGAACTGTTAAAATACCGGTGATAAAAGAATAGTAGCATACGGTAGTTATTGGTATTTTCTGTAGCACTCGGTACTCTACAGTAACACACGGTATTGCATAGTGTCTCATATTTTTGGTCTGATAATTGACACCGTAACTGTTACGCATCATTTCATCGATAATTGTCACTGCATAATATTTTATATTATCAATTCAATAATTGTTGTTACACAGTATTTTGCATTATTGATTTAATAATTGTCATTACACTGTATTTTATATCATTGAGTCAATAATTGTTGTTGCACTGTTTTTAAAATTATTGAACCTAATAATTGTCACAGTAACATATGCACAGTAATTCACATTATTGAATCAATAATTGTCATTACACAGTAACGTATGCTTTATTTTACATTATTGTTATCTCTATTATGATGTTATTTAAACAGTTGTATTTCATTAATTTATTGACTTGATATCTAAGAGCTAACTATACTGTATTTATAACAATTAGTCATAATAATTGAATTGATAAAGTTATTTGTTTATAATATAAAGTTAGGTGATTATTAGGTGATATGAAATGAATGGTGTAGATTAAAGTGTGAATTATTGTTGAATAATTGAATTGATTTGTTTATAATATAAAGTTAGGTGATTATTAGGTGATATGAAATGAATGGTGTAGATTAAAGTGTGAATTATTGTTGAATAATTAAATTGATTTGTTTATAATATAAAGTTAGGTGATTATTAGGTGATATGAAATGAATGGTGTAGATTAAAGATAATATAATATTTGAAATGGATGGTGTAGATTAAAAGATGATCTTTAAATGAATGGTTTAGATTAAATGAATGATAAGATTTTTGGCTATAAATAGAAGCCTTAACTTAAGGATTTTTCATAAACTTTCTTACTTGTTCTTTCTTTCTCTCTCTAAATACTTCTTGTGAAAGTTCTCTCTAAGTGTGCTTAAGTCATCTTGAGTATTTGTGAAGATCTATAAGTATACGTGTACTGTTCAAGTTAATCAACCTCATTTAAATCAATATCCAGTCACGTGTTGAGGTAAGGGATACCATCTTCCATTATTCAAACATACTATGGTAAGGGATTATCATTATTTGATTCTCGATAATAATATTGTTTCTTCCTTACTCATAAGACGTGCATTTTATTTCCATGTATTAAATTGTGGGAATAACCTTACGGAGCGGATTGCCGCCTGTTGGTGAATAACCTTTCGTACTCATTCATTATTAATCTCTGAGAATAACCTTACGGAGCGGATTGCCGCCTGTTTGGTGAATAACTCTTTGTACTCAAATTCTATTAAATTGTGGGAATAACCTTATGGAGCGGATTGCCGCCTGTTGGTGAATAACCCTTTGTATTAATTTCCTTCACCTTTTGTTAATCAAACCTGCTACGGTAAGGGATATTATTTTCTTTCATACTCCTAAATCGAAATTTATTATGGAACTATTGCTTCTATAATTCCTGAAAATATTATATATTCCATAATAGTTGAACTTCATTATTTCAACTGAACCTTCCTATTTACGTGAACCTTTCTATTGAATTGTAACCGTTATTCTGAACTGTGGATCTTGAATATCATTTTTAAATTTCACTCCACATGATGTTGACAATTTGGACATTATTTGAATCTGTACAAAGTAAACTTCCGATACTTATTGTTATCCTATTTCTTCTGTTCATCATTTATATCATTCTAATCATCCAAAAATCAAGCTGTTGTGAATATCTGTGGCCGGGGGCACAGATGTGATATATTTGTTGAACAGATGATAGGTTAAAGGCGATATAATAGGTTAAAGGCGATACATCTGTTCGGTGTCTTTTATGGCACGTGGTGAATGTTCTCTTTGGCCCGTAGTGCAAAGATGAACTGTTGTTTGGTATGATTATGACCAAAGGCTGAATCTGGTATAATCATGACCGTTGGTGCTATATTGAATATCTTTGGCCCGTAGTACAAAGATGAACTGTTGATGTGCATGATTATGATCAGGAACTGTGAATTTGTATTATCTTGACTAATGATATTTCAGATGATAAAAGTTGATGATGTTTTTCCTAAAAAGAGAACCGAGTGGACATTATAGTCTGCATTATTCTTCTAATAGATTACTCATTCCGCTGCTATTATTGATCTGAACGTTGTTTAAGAATTTAACTGCAGTTTTTGATATAAACCTTGTAGTCTATTGTATTCTATCAAGAACTCAACTGTTGAAGACTAATGATAATTTATTCGTCATTATCTTAGTCATGATATTCTTTACTGGGCTATTTGAGTTCACCCTTTCTTTTGTTCCATTGTTTTTCAACAGGAGATGAAAACATAACAGGGTCTAGCCGGGGAATGGAGTGAGGGTCCGAGGAATAGTTATCATAGTCTTCACGTTTTGTAAAATAGTGTGGCAATAATAGTGAAGACTTAGTTGTGTATTATTATACACTGTATTGTTGTACGTTGTGCTTTGTTGTAATAATTTTGTTGTAGTATTTTGACGACTCAAGTTTGGGCTGTGTGGGCCCAGATTTGGGGGCGTCACAATCCGATATTGCACTAGGATCCGAACTGTGTAATATTTTTAATGATGATTAAAAATATATTTACCGTCAAGCCTGTGGCACAATTTTATTGTGTCTAGCCAAGGATCAAAAGTATTTTGTCATGAAAGACACTATGGTTTTAGGTCTTTGAAATAAGCTAGAAGATAAGTACATGACAAATAGTGTAGAAAATTGGCTCTACCTGAAAAAGAAGCTCTTTCAATTCTACTTCAAGATAGGTGCGCCTATGATTGAGCATGTTGATAATTTCAACAAAATACTTGCAGATATGTAAAATCTGGATGTTGAAATTACAGATGAAGATAAGGCTCTACCGTTGTTTAATTTCATGCTTGAAACATATGATCATTTAACCACGACTTTGTTATATGGTAAAGATGATGTTAAATTCATGGTTGTTTCAAATGCTTTGGTGAATAACGAGTACCAGAAGAAGGATCAAAATGATCAGACTCGACACCAGAAGCTCTGACTGTTGCCCTAGGCAGAACGAATAACAGAAAATCTGCACGAATTTGACGAGTGAGGTAGATCCCATTCGAAGTCAGAGGGATTATCTCGGAGACGTCCTGCAAAGGATGAGTGTGCCTATTGTCACAAAAAGGGCATTAAAAGAAAGATTGTCCGAACAAAGACAAGTCTAATGCGAATGTGGCACGAAAGGTTGATGATATAGATGACTCAGTATTCTCTGTTTCTTCCTCAGTTGATCCATCTGATAGATGGATTATGGATTCTGGATGTTTCTCCCACGTGTGTCTAAATTGACAATGGTTTTCAAGTTTCGAGGACATTAATGGAGGGCTTGTCCTGATATGAAATGACAAAGTCTGTCGGATAAAAGGTATTGGAACTATACAGTTGAAGATGCACGATTGTACAATCAGATGACTGACATACATTAGGTATGTCCCTGATCTGTAGAATAATCTGCTATCTTTAGGGGTTCTTGACTCCAGTGGTTATAAGGTTACTATAAAAGGTGGAGTTCTAAAAGTTGTACGCGGTGCATTCTTAGCCATGAAGGGAATACAAGAAAGAAATCTGTATTTCCTTGACGGCCACACAGTCTTTGGAAAAGAATTTCGTTTGTGGAACCATGAGTCCAAGAAGATTGTGATAGGTCGAAACGTTGCATTTGACGAGTCCGTTATGCTAAAACAGACAATAGTATAAAAAGGATAATTAGAAACCCAATTCTCATAAGAACCAGTCGATCGTCCTGAATATGACTCTGACGATTGGGATGATAGCTCCGTGGAGACGGAGGTACCAGAACAAGCACCACCACAAGAAAGCAAATAACAGGAAGAATCTATTGCCACTAGGAGGCCGAAGAGAAATATTCGGATACCTGCCCGAGATACTAATATGCTAGCATATGTACTTCCCATAACCGAAGCTGATGATCCGTATAAAGAAGTTGTGCATAGTACATAACAAGATAAGTGGAAGACGACAATAGATGAGAATATGATCGCTTCATCAGAATCAGGCTTGGACATTGGTTCCACTTCCAAAATGAAAGAAAGCGATTGGCGCCTAATGGGGCATTGAAGGTAGCACAAGTCCCTGGAAGTTCGCTAAGGTGGAAATTGTTGGTTATCGGTTGATGGCTCACTTTCGGTAGGCATCGACAAGCATTAAACTCCTGGCGATCACGACGAGCATTAAATTGGAGCACGCCATTATGACAGGAGATGTAACAATAGTTCATAATGGTGTGTTGTGATATCCTATATAAACCCATGTATCCTCTCCATATAAATCATCCCTCAGTTCTCAATTATTGTCTCTAAGTTAGTATAAGCATAAGTAGAGTGAGAATATTTGTGAGAGGATCCCGTGAAAGAAGTTCTTGTGTATGTTTTGTAAAATTCTCCAATTCTGAATATCAGTGTGCTATATCCTGTGGAGTAGGCGATTTGCTGAACCACGTAAACCTTTGTGTTTCTGTGTGCATGTTTGTTCCCACTTTGATTTATTAGCTTCCACACAACATTATGCTTTGAACCTGAACATTAATTAGTAGCAACATTGGCCTTAGATGAATATGTAGGAGATACAGGAGAAAAAAGCTTGTTTATTGATGTTATTTTCAGTTGTGTGTGCATTTGAAAGAATGGAAGAATGTTACGTAACTGTAAGACCACTAATGCCTAACTTTCTCTTACCTACAAAAGATTTAAAATAAAAAAAAACACGTGTGTCTGTTTGTAACGAGGTACATATAAAAAATAATATGATCCTATTAGCAACACATAAGCTGGTGAAATATGATTTCACAAAAATTTTGTGAGAAAGAAAAAAGGGCAGCAATTTGATGTTATGTTTCAGTCCTATTAATAATCATGATTGTAATTGGTTTATCAAAAAGGAATCATACGATGAAGGATCCATCAATGCATAACAGGAAGATGGCAAACCCATTTACAATTCTTAAGAATTCATCCACCCTTGCAAAAACAAAAAAAACCCAACAGTAATGCCGCAAATCAACAATACAATAAAAGGAATACCCTTGAATTGATTAAACATAAAATGTTATATCATAACTACTAGAAGATGGAGCCCCAAAACTGTCACTTTGGAGTTGATTGAGATCCCCACTCTCCAGTTCAAGCAATACAATTATTCACACTGGGTTTGAAAGTTGATAAAGTCAATCGCCTGATTAAGGAGATCATCTCTAAACCCCCTCAAAATCTTACTGAGGTCTATGATAAGATTGAAAATTTTATAGAGATGGAAGAGATCATTGATAACTTTGAACTCCTTCGCAAAACAATGATTATTCTCATTAGAGAAGAAATCCCAAGGTCGATGGGTCTGACATAAAGGGTTTCAGGGATGATCAACGACACAATGATTATAACTCCAAGAGTAAGGGGGTATAAAATAAATACTGAGACTCTTAAGACAGAGATTATACCCCTTTAAAGTTTGTAGAGTTAAAATTATAAGTGAAATTAAAAATGAGCCATTCTTCGTGAGAACTTCAAATATTAGAGTTTTTTCTAAACAGAAGAAAAATGGTAAACATTATTCTTACCATGTGGATAAAAGATACAGAAGAATGCTACCATCTAAAATGCTTTCTTGAAAACTAGGTGCATAAAGGAAACTTGGACTGTTACGTGACAAATAAAACCAAACAATCAGCTTTTGATAGACCACCTTCAAATATCAGAGTTTTCAACTCTACAAACTTGAACCTTTTGTCAATTTCAAGTTCTCACTTCTCTGCCTGAATCAACTTTCTGTTAACGACACTTTCTATTTGTAGGCTCCACTTTTGTTTATCTCTGTTAGATGTACTTTTTGTTGTTGTAGTATTAAACTGCGGACGATAGTATTTACAATAATGTCATTCCCTTGTTTAATTATTGAATGATATTTTTATAAATATTATCGTCCATAGTATTAAATTGCAGATGATGACTAATCATATTAAGACTGCAGATGTATTTTTGATATTTTTTTCTATCCACAATATTAAACTGCACGTACGAATAATTAAATTATGGACATTGTAAGGATAAATTTTCATTTATAATATTGTAAATGGATTAGTCTCCTACATATATACACACACACACTTAAATAGCCAAAATACAGTCTTTTTATACTTTTCTTTTAATCACTTACCCGACTTTTATTCTAGACATTTTGCGAATTTTTAGAAAAAATAAGACTTGGACTTGAATCCGAAAGGCGATCTGACCGGCTTTCATTTTTCCCTCGCTCTCTCTACTCCCACTATTCTTCCCTCAGCTCACCGGTGATCACACCACTCCGACCATCACTCACCAGCAACCGCCACCACGCGAAACAAAAGCACCACCACATTACTCTCTTACGCTCAATTCGTTTCCATACAATCCAGATCTACATCTACTCCCAATATTGCTCTGGCGGAATGGCTTCTCCGGAAGCTGATTCCCGCCTCACCCAAACCCTAAAACCGGCCCTTGAGAAAATAATTAAGAACGGCTCATGGCGCAAACACTCCAAGCTCGTCCACCAATGAAAATCCCTTCTCGAACGCCTCCCTCTTTCCCCCCTTTCCCCAAAATCTCCGGACAGCCAATCGGACCCTGACACCTCATCGTCACTCCCCGGAGTTCTCCACGACAGCGGGACCCACGAGTTGTCCCTCGCCGACTCTGAATTCATCCTCACTGCCTTCATCAGCTCCCTTAACTCGGGAAACGTGAAGATCGCCGAGCCAGCTCTCGATTGCATCCAGAAACTCATCGCCCACGGCATTCTCCGCGGCGAGGCCGATACTTCTGGTGGAGCTGAGGGTAGTCTCCTCGCTAAACTCATAGATTCGGTATGTAAATGTCACGAATTGAAGGAGGATACTATTGAATTGTTGCTTCTGAAGATGATTTTATCTGCTGTAACTTCGGTTTCGTTACAAATTCATGGGGATTGTTTGTTGCAAATTGTTCGGGCTTGTTATGTTATTTATTTAGGGAGTAAAAATGTAGTGAATCAAACCACGGGGAAAGCTAGTTTAACTCAGTTGCTGGTGATAGTTTTTAGGAGAATGGAGGCGGATTGGTCCACGTCTTGGTGCAGCCCATTGTGGTGGCGGAGTTAATGGAACCAGCAGAGAAAGCTGATGCTGATGGGACCACGACAATGTTTGTGCAAGGTTTTATTACTAAGATAATACAGGATATTGATGAGGTTTTGAATCCGGGGAGTCTGAGAAAAGGTTCTGGGGGAGCAGGAGTGCATGATGGGGCATTTGACACTAAGACTTCGACAGTAGAGTCTACAAATCCGGCTGATTTGTTGGATTCGACAGATAAAGATATGTTGGATGCCAAGTACTGGGAGATTAGTATGTATAAGACTGCGTTGGAGGGGTGTAAAGGGGAGTTGGCGGATGGAGAGTTGGAGAGGGATGAAGATTTGGAGGTTCAGATTGGGAATAAGTTGAGGAGGGACGCGTTTTTGGTGTTTCGTGCTCTTTGCAAGTTGTCTATGAAGACGCTGCCAAATGAAGCATTGGCGGATCCTAATTTGACCAGGGGAAAGATTGTTGCTTTGGAGTTGCTTAAGATTTTGTTGGAGAATGCTGGAGCCATATTTAGGACTAGTGAAAGGTACCTTTTGATACGCTATAGAAATTGATGTTGATTATTTGTGTGAGTTTTGTTTAGATTGTTATTAATTTATGCTGCTTTTCAGGTCTGTTCTATTTTCAATTGTGAGTTTATATTCTAATGGCTGGACCTAGTTTATTGGACTAAATGTAAGACTAAAAGAGAATATAGTTGTGATGTTTTTGTATTTTACAAATTAAGAGACTAACTAAAGCATACATATGCGAACAATGTTTGTAATTCAGTGAACTTATGAAATGCAAGGCTTGAACCACCTTTTTATACTGCTAGCAGCCTAGGTTTCCCCTCTTGAAGCAAGGTGCACCTAATGGAATTTATTTTAAGTAAGTACCAAATGGAAAATTTAAGGGTTTAATTTTCAATAATATAGTTTTCTTGGACATTTAGACATGCTTGTTGAGTACAACTCCTACTTGAGATGTAAGACATATATTTAATACCATGCCCTGATTTTGAGTGTTTGTACATGATTACAAAACTTCACACTTGTAGAATCCGTGAGTCTATGTAACATAAGACACCCTATGAGTCCATGTTACAAAACACCCCAAGAGTCCACGTAACAAGCTACCACAAGAGTTCATATAACATAAGACACATGAGGTGTCTGATAGACAACCCTATGAATTGAGAAAAGGGCAATGATCTTCTAAAAATGCATATGCAGAAATGTACATATTCAATATTTAGGTGTTGCATTACTGTAATTTCCTTGTATTTTTTTACAATCAGTTTACTTTGTTTTCCTAGATAAAATATGTTCACATTTTTTTAGAAGGTCAAGGTTGAGAGCGTAGTGTTTATGTTCTAAGAAAATGATAAGTTAACCAAAAAATGCACAGCAATTTAGCAATGCAAGCATATATATAGATTCGGGAATTCCGAAGGTTGTTTTGAAAATCTGACATGATATGAGGGAAACATTAGCAAAACATTGAGAAATAAACAGAGACAATCAAGACTTTAGCAAAGTCCATCTAAGAGGCGTAAATAAAGATAATTAAGACTTCAGTAGCACCATATGGGAAAAAATGATTGGGAATTCGCTATATATGTGTATTTGCATTTACCTCCTCACTTCTTTGCCATCATCTTCATTGTCGTAATCATCATTATCCGCTCCATTTTAATTTCTTATACTGCACCGTCCCTTAGTCATATAATCAATTGAAATCTTTGGTTTTCTTAGTATTCAATATTTTTAAAAGCGGCTGGCAGACCAGGCGGCACATGCCCTAGGCGTTTTCCTAAGTAGTCTTATTTATTATTGTATATTTGAATATTAATATAAAGCATATATTCGATGTATATTTTTTAAATTGTACATAAAAATTACCAAAAGGCAGTCATATAAGTCATAATAAATTCATTCAAGCATTGCAGAGTTTCAACGGCTTCATTAAATATCATTATTAGTCATTATTTAACATCAGTTTTGTAGTCATTTGTTAGTTCTTTTAACTTCAATTCTATTGACTGATCTTGCCTAGGCGGGGGCCTCAACACCAAGCCAATTCTAGGCGATAGAGGACTGATTTTGCCTAAGCTAAAATTATTTTTAGGACACTGATTATGTTCCATTCTTAATGCTTAATGACGTTCTCATGTGCTTTCTCTTAGTCTGGTCAACAATGATGCCATAATCTTCACCAAACTCACAGTTTTCTATTTTTGATTTATAAAATAGATTTTTAGGTGCAATTAAGCAGTACTTGCGCCTATCATTGTTGAAGAACAGTGCTTCAACCCATATGATTGTTTTCCAGCTTTCATGCTCAATTTTCATTAGTCTGGTGTCGAGATTTAGAGCTGGCTTGAAGGCTGAGATTGGAGTATTTTTTCCTATGATCGTACTCAGAATTTTAGAAAATGTTGGTCAACCAAATTTTCAGCAGAAGATGATTGTGCTTCGGTTTCTTGAGAAGCTCTGTATTGATTCACAGATCTTGGTGGATATATTCATCAACTATGATTGTGATGTCAATTCATCAAACATATTTGAGAGGTATGTTCTGGCTGCCCTTCTCTATTTCGTTAATTTAGAAGCCAGTCTTACTACCTTGTTTCTTCGTTATCTTAATATGCACATTTGATTTACTTTGATTTCAATAATTAAGTCTGCGTTGTATTTATTATTCTAATCCTTGCACAGAATGGTAAATGGACTTCTTAAAACTGCTCAAGGTGTCCCACCTGGTGTTACCACTACACTCTTGCCACCTCAGGATGCGTCCATGAAGCTTGAAGGTATGAAGTGCTTGGTGGCTATTCTAAAATCAATGGGTGATTGGATGAACAAACAGTTAAGAATTCCAGATCCTCATTCCACAAAGAAATTTGAGGCAACTGAAAATGGTTTTGAATCTGGTAGTGTCCTCATGGCAAATGGGAATTGGAATGGGGATGAGCCTGTTGAAGGATCCGATACTCAGTCTGAAGCCTCAAGTGAAGTATCTGATGTCTCAACAATTGAGCACGTCGAGCTTACAAGCTTGAACTTCAGGTAAATATAATTCCATTAAGTGCCTAAGCTGTTCTACCTGCTGAGCACCTTTTTTATGTGGCTATTGCCTACTAAATCTAATCTGAAATTCATGGCAGGAAGGTATATCTCTTTTTAACCGGAAACCCAAAAGGGGTATTGAATTCTTGATAAAAGCTAATAAGGTTGGGAGCTCACCAGAAGAGATTGCATATTTCCTTAAAAATGCTTCTGGTTTGAACAAGACTTTAATCGGTGATTATCTGGGAGAAAGAGAAGAGTCATCACTTAAAGTGATGCACGCATATGTAGATTCTTTCTATTTTCAAGGTATGGAGTTTGATGAGGCAATCAGGGCCTTTCTATGGGGATTTAGGTTGCCTGGTGAGGCACAAAAAATTGACCGGATCATGGAAAAATTCGCTGAACGTTATTGCAAATGTAATCCGAAGGATTTCACAAGTGCAGACACGGCTTATGTCCTTGCTTACTCTGTTATAATGCTCAATACAGATGCTTATAACCCTATGGTTAAGATGAAGGTATATTCACAAAGTTCTGAAGGAATAATTGGAATTCCAAGACACTATTTACACTAAATTCTCCATATCTATATAATAAAACAGGACCATTTTTGAATCCTAAATTTGAGAAAGCACAAGAACGCTTCAGATTTCATCTCTCAAAATTAATGGTTCAGATTAATTTTTACCTACTAATTTTTCCCCCAAAACTCACTATTTCTCTCAAAACTCTCGGTGCAGGCAATATTGAGTAGTACAATCCCTGCCAATTTATGCACCCTATTTACTGACTAGCCTACCTAGCCTTAGCTAGCTACCTCCATCGGTCGAATAGTAAACAGTGATGGGAGTTGTTATAATTCCGAGGGGAAGGCAATATTTTACATTCAAAACTCAAACTCCTAAGAATTATTATATAGATAATAATAATATTAATAAAATAATAATAATAATCTATATAATAATACTAATGATACTAATAATAATTATTATAATAATAATAATAATATCGATAATAATAATATTAATACCGATAATAATAATAATACTAATAATAATAGTACCGATAATAATAATATTTATAATTTTTATATCTATATAATAAAACACAACCATTTTTGAATCCTCTAATTGACAAAGCACAAGAGTGGCTCAGATTTCATCTCAATCCTTTCAATTTAATCCATCGGCTCATATTTCATCTGACCAAAAAAAATCCCGCCCAAATACTGACAACCGAACCCACCGCCCGTTTCTCTCTCCATTTAATCTTCCACACTGTTCCGCCCGAAAATTACTCACAATCCAAAAAAATCCTACTACATATAGAGAGAGAGATGACGAAATAGATAGTAGATGATAATAGCCTGCTGCTAGGTAATCTAGGCACACCACAAAAGTCAGAAAATTTTCAAAAATAATAATGGAATATTGTAATAAATAGTAAGTATTGTAATAAATAGTAAGTATTATTATTATAATAATAATAATAATAAGTAGGTGAGAGGGGTTATTATCCCATGTGGCGCTACTCTCAATCTATACTCATATAACAACCACTACTAATATATATATGATGACATTTAGTCCTCTCTCTCCCTCTCAATCTATATTTTCTTCATTTTAATTATTTATTACTCATTATTAATACATTAAAAATTTAAATCCGACGGTGTAAAACTAATTCATTCATGGATCTCTCGAGAGATTTTATGACATTTCTACTTAATTGGATGTCAAGTTTCACTATAAGACCCACTCATCCAAAAAGAAGATCCGACGGTGTTTGACTGATAAAAATTATTTTAGGTATAATACACTGATCTTTTTTTTTTGGTGCGATAATACACCGATCTTCACTAACAACTCCCATCGATGAAAAAGTTTATTATTTATTTATATAATCAATAGTACCAAAATGAAGAGAGATAGAGAAAAAAAATAGTAATTATAAACTCACTCTTACACAAAGATAACTTAAAATCTATATAATAAAACAGGACCATTTTTTTTTTTTTTTTTTTAAAATTCTTAAATTAAGAGAGCACAACAACATCTCAGATTTATTTACCCAAATTTAATGATCCAAATTGATTCTTCCTTATTAACTAGCTAGCGTAGCTACCTCTCTCTCTGCCAATTTCTGCGCCCTATTGGCTATTAGGAAGAGTATAACCTACTGAAGGACCCGTCTTACCTTACTTCGTGTCTCACATTTATTTTTAATATTTAATATTTTCATTGAGTTTTATAAAGATTGATATATTGTTTATGGATTTTCTTAAAATGTGCCCTAAAGGCACATTCCAAACACTGAAAACAATGCATAATAATATTTATTTATGTATTTACACTGAATTCAATACATAAAAAAATAATATATTAGTGGATCTCGTGTATTGAATTCCGTACAAATATATAAACAAATAAAATTTATCCTTATTTTCCGCGCTTAGCATGTGCCCTAAGGGCACATGCTAAGAGGACCCATTGTTTATTATTCCGCACAATGATCCTGCGTGATTCCCGAGACCAACTTCTGATTTAATTTCTGAAAAATGCTTCAGGGATAAGTTAGGAAGAGTATAATATGTCTATATATTTAATTTTACTATAATAAAAAAAAATGGATAGTAGTTTCATGGCTAATTAAATACCGACCACTTATATAGCTTTTGATGAATATATCCGTTGATTTTTTTTGATATTTTTACATATATAATGTCGTTATAAATTATCATTATAAATTTATAACGATACTTTTTTATGTTAAAATATCAAAATATTTCATTTCCTAAATAAATTGTGTCAGTGTTACATATAATAGTAATAAGAGGGAGGAAGAAGAACTTAATTTGGGCACATGTTTAATTTTACTATAATAGTATATCGATCACTTATATAGTTTTTGATGAATATACCCGCTGGCTTTTTTGTCGTTAAAAATATATAACGACGATTAAAATTATCATTATAAATTTATAACGATATTTTTTGTATATAAAAATATTTTATAAAAATATTATTTTTTAAATAAATTGTGTCAATGTTACATATATCTGTAACTTATGAAAATAAGAGGGAGGGAGGAGTACTTAATTTGGGCACATACAGTAATAATAAGGAATAGTAATAAGGAATCTGTCTAGATTTCTTCTTCTTCTTCAGGAATCAAAGAAATTGAAAAGTAAGAGTAATAAATGAATTAAATAAGGGGTGAGAATGAATAAATAAATAGTAATGAAATGAGGTGAACAAAGTGATGGGAGTTGTTCTAATTTTTACGTTCAAAGCTCAACCTCCTAGGAATTATTATTATTATTATTACTATTATTAATAACAATATTAATAATAATAATAATAATTATTATTATTATTATAATAATAATAATAATAATATAGATAATAATAATAATAATAATACCGATAATAATAATAATACTGATAATAATAATAATAATAATTCTAATTTTAATATAATTTTTTGTTAGTAATAATAATAATAATAACAATAATAATTATAATAATAGTAATAATAATAACAATAATAATTATAATAATAATAATAATAATAATAATAATAATAATAATAATAATAATAATAATAATAATAATAATAATACCAATGATAATAATAATACTGATAATAGTAATAATACCGATAATAATAATATTTATAATTTTTATATTTTATAATAAAACATGACCATTTTTGAATCCTAAATTTGAGAAAGCACAAGAACGCTTCAGATTTCATCTCTCAAAATTAATGGTTCAGATTAATTTTTACCTACTAATTTCCCCCCCAAAACTCACTATCTCTCTCAAAACTCTCGGTGCAGGCAATATTGAGTAGTACAATCCTTGCCAATTTATGCACCCTATTTACTGACTAGTCTACCTAGCCTTAGCTAGCTACCTCTAGGGGTGCACACGGTCGGTTTGGTCGGTTTTTTGGGAAAAAAAATAACCAAACCATTTAAGTCGGTTATAAAAAATTAAAAACCAAAACCGCCCAAATTTTTACATCGTAATCGGTTATCGGTTTATTCGGTTTCGGTTAAATCGGTCGGTTTATTCGGTTATTCGGTTTCGTAATTGATAATTTGATATTTATTATATTGCCAATTTTTCATAATAATTAATAAATCACTAACTCAATAACTACTAATTATAATAGAAGTTCTCTAAATCCGAAAAACAAAAATCACCTAACTCACTCACTATGATAGAAGTTTTGTAAATTCGTCACAATAAAAATATATAATAAATATATAATTATATAAAATAAATATTTATTAGAAAAGTATATAAATTATATTATAATTTTAAATTGTTCGGTCGGTTTGGTCGGTTTCGGTTTTTTGAGAAGCCAAACCAAACCGACCGAACTAGTTTCGGTTTTTTTAGTTTTATAGTGTTCGGTTTTTCGGTTTTATATTTTTCGGTTTGAAATAGTAACGGTTTGGTTCGGTCCGGTCGGTTTTTCGGTTTTGGTCGGTTTTATGTGCACCCCTAGCTACCTCCATCGGTCGAATAGTAAACAGTGATGGGAGTTGTTATAATTCCGAGGGGAAGGCAATATTTTACATTCAAAACTCAAACTCCTAAGAATTATTATATAGATAATAATAATATTAATAAAATAATAATAATAATCTATATAATAATACTAATGATACTAATAATAATTATTATAATAATAATAATAATAATATCAATAATAATAATATTAATACCGATAATAATAATAATACTAATAATAATAGTACCGATAATAATAATATTTATAATTTTTATATTTTACAATTTCCTTAATAATAATACAAATAATAATAATTTTTTTATTTTTTAAATTTTAATATAATTTTTCGTTAGTAAAAAAAAAAATAAAAAAATAATAATAATAGTAATAATAATAACAATAATAATTACCGATAATAATAATAGTACTGATAATAAAAATAATAATATCGATAATAATAATATTAGTAATTTTTATATTTTATAATAATAGTAATAATAATAGTACTGATAATAACAATAATAATACAGATAATAATAATATTTTTATTTTTTATTTTTTATTTTTTATTTTAATTTTTCGTTATGCCGTGCCTTCAGGACCATTTTTGAATCCAAAATTTGACAAACCACAAGAACGTCTCAGATTGATTTATCCAAATTCAATGACCCAGATTAATTTTTTCCTACAAGATTTCCTCCCAAAACTCACATTTCATCTAACATTCCCCCCCAAAAAAAATTTAACATAATTTAATGGCTCACATTTCATTTCATAAAAATAATAATAATTCACCCCTACACTATAATAATAATAATAATAATAATAATAATATCGATAAAAATAATAGTAATAATAATAATAATAATAATTAATATAATAATAATAATAATAATAATAATAATTAATGTAATAATTGTAATAATTATTATTATTATTATTATTACACGTGTACGAGTATTATGGGGCTGATTTGAGTAACGTAAGTAATGGACTCCACCATCCAGGGCTCCATCACTGCACTCAATTGTAAATCAAATCATGATGGGTATTAAGTTATGTTTACAAAATCTTTTTGTAGATCATTTGCACAGTAGAATGAACATCAATCGTGATCACAGTCACAATATCTATATAATTTGAATTTAAATTTCACACACATTCATTCGCACACAGTCACATGTTTACTTATTTTGAATTTAAAATTTAACAAAGTACAATCACAATTAAATTTTTTTAATTTTAATTTAGTGGCTCATATTTTATTTCAAACACAATTTTTTCTCAAATCAACACTCAATTTCACACACATTCATTCAAATTTGAATTCAAATTAATAATAACATCTCACACACACACAAATTCTACCCAAATGAATACTTCATTTTACACCCATTCACTCAAATTTGAATTCAAAATAATAATAATTATATAATAATAATAATAATGATAATAACAGTAATTACTGAACAAGTATACTCCGCTAACTTCTCAAATTCTAAAATAATTTTGTATTTGTCTGAATAAACACTATGGTATTGACTTAATCGCTAAATTTTTTTAAATTGAATTGTAATATAATAAATTCTCTGTAATAAATTAATAATAATAATAATAGTAATAATAATAATAATAGTAGTAATAATAATAATAATAATAATAATAATAGTAATAATAATAGTAATAATAATAATAATAATAGTAATAATAATAATAATAATAATAATAGTAATAACAATAATACCGATAATAATAATAATAATAATTAATATAATAATAGTAATAATTATTAT
This sequence comes from Hedera helix, assembly GCA_947179155.2. NCBI lineage: Eukaryota > Viridiplantae > Streptophyta > Magnoliopsida > Apiales > Araliaceae > Hedera > Hedera helix. Next base: position 37,942,238 of record OX359287.1, read on the forward strand.
TATAATAATAATAATTATAATTATAACAATAATAATAATAATAATAATGATAATAATTAAAAAGTAATAAAAATAATAATACTAATAATTATTATTATAATAATAATAATAATAATAATAATACTAATACCTATAATAATAATACTGATAATAATAATACCGATAATAATAATATTTGTAATTTTTATATTTTATAATTTTCTTAATAATAATATTGGTAATAATAATTTTTTTATTTTTTTATTTTTAATTTAATTTTTCGTTATGCCGTGCCTTGCACGAGCAATTACTAGTTTTTTAATATAATGCAGATGTCAGCTGATGATTTTATAAGAAACAATCGTGGCATAGATGATGGAAAAGATTTACCAGAGGAGTACTTGAGATCATTGTTCGAACGAATATCAAGAAATGAGATTAAAATGAAGGAAGATGATATGGCTCCTCAACAGAAGCAATCTGTAAACGCGAACAAAATTTTAGGCTTGGATAGTATATTGAATATTGTGATTTGTAAGCGAGGGGAAGAAAATCATACTGGTGATTATCTCATGCGACACATGCAAGAACAATTTAAAGAAAAAGCCCGCAAATCTGAGTAAGATAAACTAGCTAGTATTTTTCATTTTGGGGTGGGGGGGGGGGGGGGGGGGGGGGTTGGCTATAAGTATCATGCTTGCCATTCAATTCTTTTTGGGTTAATGTCATATGTCAACTGGTTATTAACTATTATTTTTCCAATCAATCTACTTGTACAAGCTGGAAGTATTCACTTCTACCAACTTAGTCGTTCACACCTTATCTGGCATGTCCGACTGATTCTTTCCACATGTTTCACTTCTTTTGACAAATGAGTTAGGGCTGTTGAGGCATTATAATTCCTGATATAAATAGTTTGTGGTTGGAGCTGTTGGATTAAAAGAGATATGTTAGCTGAGAATAATGAATACTACTGCTATATATTGGGTCGCCGCTTATTTAGGAAATATATAGAATGAAACATAGAAAAATGAGATGCCTAATTAAGTGGAAAACTGGAATTGGATTAATAATGCGGAATAAAGTAGTTGCGGCTGTGAAATGGGAGGATATGTTGTTAATATGGGATTAAATCTATCGAAGGGAAAAACAAGAAAGAGAGGAAGATTCAGAGGGAGGGATAGAGAGGTCTTAAATACGTGCCATCTTTATAGTTGATGTTAAGGATTCCTTGAGTTAAATTTAATTTTTAATTTTTTTCCTTTTCTCCTTTAGTCGAGTGAATTTCCTCCTGATGTGAACTTGCATCGACATTTTGTAGGTCAGTTTATTATGCAGCAACAGATGTGATGATCCTTAGATTCATGATTGAGGTATGCTGGGCTCCTATGTTGGCTGCCTTTAGTGTTCCTCTAGACCAAAGTGATGATGAAATAGTGATTAGTCAGTGTCTCGAAGGCTTTCGTTATGCAATCCATGTTACTGCAGCGATGTCCATGAAGACACAGAGAGATGCTTTTATGACATCACTAGCAAAGTTCACTTCCCTCCACTCACCTGCCGATATTAAACAGAAGAACGTAGATGCCATCAAGGTTGGTAGACCTTCTGAATAACTTGTCACATTGAATGGGAATAAACAATGATTTTTCCTAACTACTGTGAGGTCCTTACATTGATAAGGACATGACATTGTTGCTAGGATTACTTGTATGCATTTTGGCTGAATTTACACTCATTTACTCATAAATCTTAACCTGTAGGTAAAATTGTACTGGAGTGCATGTATTCTCTCTCTGGTTGAATTTAATTTATGATTTGAGGTCAAACTAAATTTTTCAGTAAGTGGGGGGCAGGATAGAAGTAGGGGCTGAGGCATGCTTCTTAGAAATCTAGAAGAACCTATCGAATACTTTAGGCACTGATGTTCATGAATTTCTACTTTGTTAGTTGATGCACTGATGAGTGAATTAAACTTGGCAACTACCATTCTAAATTCGATTCAATTTCCAGGTCGAATGAGTTTAACCCCTATGCTTGTATAAAGCGTGTATGTGGTTCGCCCCCATTTGGCGCTTCTAATGAAATTATTTACTTATAAAAATAGCAAGTCGTGGGATATACATGACTCAGCACACCGCTTACGTGCTCAAACGGAAGAAATTGTTATGTTTATCATCAGCTTATAATATTTTAACTGTACGAATGAAAAGAATGTCAGAAAATTGACAGATCTGTAATTTTTCATAGATTTTGGATATGCAGAACTTTCATCATAACATTAAAAAATGAGTACAGTTTCCAAAGGTTCGGATTTGTTGGTTTTTTTAGCTCCAAGCTATTGGCTTATTTATCACCACAGCAGTTCAAATTCTAAGAATCCTCCTATTTTTTCATGTTCTTTTCATCTGTATCATTAATGTTTTTTTTTAAATTTAATTTTATTCAAATAACAACTTCTTCGGCTCGAGCATGTAAGTTGTGTACTAAGTCGTGCATCTTCCTTCTCCACTAAAAAAACTAAATTACTTCCACTTTAGTAGTCCAATTAAATATAAGGATTTTGTTTGCGCTCCATAAAATGTTTTTAAAAAACCTATAAACATTTGAATATCTCTTCAATAGCGTAAAGAGTATGAATGTATGATTAACTTTTTACATGGAAAATTTATCGTTGATTAAATTATACAAGTTTACAACACAGAAAGTCTGGCCTATCCAATGTTAATTAGCTAGCTGTATATGATGCGCTAAACTTCAGTTGCACCTTAATGAGAATTCTCTAAGAATAGTACAAAAAATTTCTGAACTCACTTAGAGGCGTAAGATTATTGATTTTATCCATGAAACCACAATATTAATTCTTTTACCAGTGGAGGTTATGAATTAGCTTGTGTTCATGCTTGACTCCTATAACAGTTTCAAACTCGCCATAAAGTCGTAGAGTAGGCGGAATGAGCGGCTTGTTCCTTATGTCTCTCCTCCATACTGAATTGACTGTTATGGACTTGTCAATCACAATTAAATAGTCGATACTGGTTCATCCTAACTTCCACCCATGCTTTATCACTTTCCAGTATCCTATTACTTGGAGCCCGTTTGGATCTCGAACCTTTCTTCTTTTGCTGAATAGGTCAGTATGATTCAACATGTAAGCTACAGACAGGTAGTTATCTCTAGCCTTAGTTTTGGCGAGCAACTTGTACAAGTTTATCACTCAAAGTTAATAGGGTTTTCCCCATTTATAGAGACAAATTGACATAGTGATATTTAGGATCCACCTGACCTGCATGTGGTCACAGATTTGTTTCTCATCTGAGTGGAAGGGGCAGAGGACTATACCCTATCGTGTAGTTCATTGAATTGCTGTTATCCAAAAATAGTTTTTCTTCCCTTTTAGATTTTATGCATATGACTTTATCCTTATGGGACTGGTATCGGCATTCAACACTTCGTTATTCAACAGGCAATAGTTACAGTTGCAGATGAAGATGGAAATTTCTTACAGGAGGCCTGGGAGCATATCTTGACATGTGTTTCTCGGTTTGAGCATTTGCATCTATTGGGCGAGGGGGCTCCTCCTGATGCGACTTTCTTTGCATTTAATCAGAACGAACTTGACAAATCAAAACAAGCCAAGTCAAATATACTTCCTGTTCTAAAAAAGAAAGGACCTGGGAAGATTCAGTATGCAGCTGCAGCTATGAGAAGGGGTTCATATGATAGTACTGGTGTTGGAGGCAATGCATCTGGAGGGATTACCTCTGAACAAGTGAACAATTTAGTCTCTAACCTAAACATGTTGGAACTAGTTGGTGAAATGAATCGCATATTTACATGTAGTCAAAAATTAAATAGTGAGGCGATAATCGACTTTGTCAAAGCTCTCTGCAAGGTGTCTATGGAAGAATTGAGATCTACATCTGATCCACGGGTTTTCAGCCTTACAAAAATAGTTGAGATTGCATATGAATATTCTTCCATGTCTTTTTGTTGTATTGTTCAATATTTTTTATTAAATTCATGTTTAATTGGTAATTATACATTGCCTTCTAGACAATGTAATAATTTCTCTTTGAATGTTCTCTCTATGACAGGCACTATAACATGAACCGTATCAGGCTTGTTTGGTCAAGCATCTGGAATGTACTCTCTTATTTTTTTGTGACAATTGGCTGTTCAGAAAACCTTTCGATTGCAATTTTTGCAATGGATTCTTTGCGTCAATTATCAATGAAGTTTTTGGAGCGGGAAGAGTTGGCTAATTATAATTTTCAGAATGAGTTTATGAAGCCTTTTGTAATTGTTATGCGTAAGAGTAGCGCTGTTGAAATCAGAGAATTAATTATTAGATGCGTCTCTGAGATGGTTTTTTCGCGTGTTAATAATGTCAAGTCAGGGTGGAAAAGCATGTTCATGGTATTGTAATATGCTCATACCCTCTTTCCTGATTTCCTATCTCTGTTTACTTGTGTGAATATTGTGGTCTACAACCTTGTTAGTTCATTATAGCGATTATGAATCTCTTTTGATATATTCTTACATGTTCTCATTCATTTATTACTATGAACACTTTCCAGGTCTTTCAAACGGCAGCTTATGATGACCATAAAAACATTGTACTCTTGGCTTTTGAAATAATTGAGAAGATTGTGCGAGATTATTTCCCATATATCACTGAGACTGAAACCACAACTTTTACAGATTGCGTAAATTGCTTGATTGCATTCACTAATAGCAGATTTAACAAAGATATCAGTCTTAATGCGATTGCTTTCCTTCGGTTCTGTGCGACAAAACTTGCTGAAGGAGATATAGGATCCTCAAATAATAAGGACAAGGAAACAACTGGAAAGATTTATTCATCTTCACTTCAGGTTGGAAAAGATAGAAAATACAACAATGGAGAATTGGTTGACAAGGAAGATCATCTCTATTTTTGGTTTCCTTTGTTAGCTGGTAAGGAAAAATATTTAGTTGATGTTTATGATGGTTCTAAATGGTCCGTCCTGACCAAGTTATCAAGCTAAATTGTGTTGACTGTATAATATTTAAGAATGACAATTTTTTCTTAAATAGTATTACTAAGTTTTAAATACATTTTGTTTATGGAAAAATTGCGCACATTTTGACTGATAAAAAATGCGTAGAATATTTAGGTTTTGAATATAAAATGAAATATCAATGCACATTTGAAGGGGATGGGACTTTTTTTTCTTTTCATTTTTTTTTTGTATATCCCAAGTCACAAAAGAAGTTATTCTTACATTATGCCCCTATATTCATCTTCTAATATTACTATTAGAAATATATCAAATTCTCATTAGTTACTGAAAAATAAATGTAAAAGTTAATTCCTTTCATTTTAGCTATTACTAGAGATTCCTATGTTATTGAATATTTACTTTGATACACCAGAGAACGTCACAGTCAGTATTCTTCCACATTTGTTGTTTACTTTTCAAAATTCACAAATTTCTCTTTGCTCTTTTGCAGGGTTGTCGGAGCTAAGCTTTGACCTAAGGCCTGAAATCAGGAAGACTGCCCTGCAAGTACTATTTGATACTTTACACAAGCATGGCCATCATTTCTCTCTGCCATTGTGGGAGAGGGTGTTTGAATCGGTCCTATTTCCTATCTTTGACTATGTTCGGCATGCTATTGATCCTTCTGGTGGAAATTCTCCCGGGCAAGGGATTGATGGTGATGTGGGAGAACTTGATCAAGATGCATGGCTTTATGAGACATGCACATTGGCCCTCCAACTTCTTGTAGATCTGTTTGTTAAATTTTATGACACTGTCAATCCACTTTTGCGTAAGGTGCTGATGGTGTTCGTAAGTTTTATCAAGCGTCCTCACCAAAGCCTTGCCGGCATTGTTATTGCAGCATTTGTTCGTTTGATGAGCAATGCCGGAGATTTGTTTTCTGATGATAAGTGGCTAGAAGTGGTTAATTCTCTTAAAGAGGCAGCTAGTGCAACACTTCCGGATTTCTCGTTTATTCTAAATGAAGATTTTTGGAGACATGAAGAAGATTTAACTAGACAGAGAAATGCAGGGAGTGGTACGTCTGACGATGATTCAGCAAACTCAAGGAGATACCATCTCCAAGATGCTATTTCTGATGCCAAGTGCCGAGCTGCTGTTCAACTTTTATTGATTCAGGTAGATGCACTGACTCTGTATTTCGATTGTTCTGAGATGTTCTTCATATCTATAACTTTATGTGGAACTTAAGCTCACTTAGCGTGTTATATTTATTCTTATTCTTGCTTTTACTAACAAAGTCATAGCAGTTGCGTGATCTAGCTAAGTTGTTGGAGTTCTAAATTTATGGTACCAAATTGTTTAAAGGTTGGTATTTTGTGTTGATATCTTTGTAATATCAGTAACGAAAACAAGATTAAGTTTAATGATATGGTTAAATGCATTAGTTATATAGAGGTATCAATGCAAATGATACTTATGGAACTCTTATACAATAATACATCAATACGAGGTGAGCATTAAAATTATCCATTCTCAGCTAATATGTGCGAAAGGTGAGTGTTTTGGAGGAATTTTCTGATATAATTATAATTAATTGGAAGTGATAAAGTGGAGAATTCTTATGGAAAGGCCCTCCTGATATGTACAGCATATTGAAGTTATTGTTTATAAGTAGGTTAGACATACTGACAAAAAAATAGTAGGTTTAGGATGTAGAGAGGTTTAAATGGCTTTTGGATGTTGCTTTCTTTGAGGAACACCTCAATAGTATGTATGCTTGCAGCAGTGTTGAGATGTATATCAAGATGAGCAATGACAATTAGCAATAACAAATCTGATGAAAGTTGGGATGTAAAAGCCGTGTAGGATTTTATAGCGAGACTAATGTTTCTTTATATTTCCTTTGTTGCTTCATGGTTTATCGGTATAGATCATTTGAAGTTCTTCTTCTTTAACTTTGCAGGCTGTGATGGAGATCTACAACATGTATAGGGGGCAACTTTCAGCAAAAAACATTATAGTTGCATTTGATGCAGTGCATGCTGTGGCATTTCATGCTCACAAGATTAACAGTGACACCACTTTACGTTCTAAGCTTCTAGAGTTTGCACCCATGACACAAATGCAGGACCCTCTATTGTTACGCCTTGAGAACGAATCTTATCAAATCTGCCTCATGTTCTTACAGAATCTTGCACTAGATAGGCCTACGGATTATGAAGAATCAGAAGTAGAGTCTTATCTTGTTGACCTTTGCCAAGAAGTCTTAAAGTTCTATATAGAAGCTGCTCGCCCATCACAGACGCCAGCATCATCTTTGGGAGGGGAGCAGCTCAAATGGTTGATTCCTTTGGGTTCCGGTAAACGGAGAGAATTGGCTGCACGTGCACCTCTTGTTGTTGCAACAATCCAGGCTATATGTAGTTTAGAAGATTCTTCATTCGAGAAGAAAATGGTTCACTTCTTCCCTTTACTTTCAAGCTTGATAAGTTGCGAGCATGGATCAAATGAGGTTCAGGCGGCCTTTAGTAATATGCTTAACACATCCGTGGGTCCTATATTGTTTCGTTCGTGTTAACCTTCGTCTGAGCTGAGCTCATATCCTGAGATGTATGATATTTTTTCTTGCATTCTTTTATCCTATTCCACCCCCCCACCTCTCTCTTCCTTTCACCTTTGTGACTTCACATTGAATTGTTATTTGAAATATTGTTTCGTAGTGTCTGCAGGTTAGAGTTGGTTTTTGGAAGCTTTTGTAATTTGTTCGGGGGCCTAGCTCCACTTAGAGTCCATAGATTTTATCTGGAATTTTGGTGTTGTACGTTAGTCAAGAGTTTCATCTGTGTGTTCAGAACAATAATTTCATGTAAAAAGAATCACTTATTCAGCATATAATTTGAAGGTTTTCTTTGGAAGATGGTTATGAAATTATTTTTTGCAGGTGGGTGAGTTTGTGGATTAAGGATGTCATTTAGTTTATTGGACATTGACAGAGGACTGAGCATATTATTCTAGCCTGTTGGGTAGCACTAAGATATGCTTCTTGGGTCGATAGATGAAGCACAGGTACGCCTCGTATTCTTTGTGGTCCCATCCTTATCCTTTTGATTAAATTTATGATAAAAGTTTAGTAGAGTTGGCCCTGTGATAACTGATTTTAGATGGAACATTGACACCGGCTCGACAGGATTTTTTGTTTTTCATAAGCATCATAATTGACAAACGTATAATGATAGATCATTGGCCTTGTGATCCATCCGTGTAGGAAGATGACAATTAACCGTTGGTCTTTTGATATTATATTTACCGTTTGGGTAGGAAGAAAATAACTACAAAATGAGTGAGCCAAGTTGTAACAAAATGTACAGTAATATGGCTTTTGACTGAGCCAAGTTGTATCGAAATGTACAGTAATATGGTTTGACTGAGCCAATTCAACGGTGTATTGGATGGTGAACACAGGTACATTTTCCTGCTTGTATTAATAAATAGTCTCAGTCCATCTTCCTGCTTGTACTAATAAATAGTCTTCGAGGATGGTGAAATCTATGGGATTACAGCAGAACTTATGTGATAAGATTACCTTTTGGACTATTTCTTGCATGCAACTTGAGGTGAGGGGTGGAAGACACATCTATGAATCAAAATTTTCATGTACTTTTAATGACTGAAAATATAATAGTATGTAAAAAGATGCGAATCTTTTCCATACGCCTTGAAAATACGTGAATAAAATAAAATAATGTGGGCCTTGAAAAGGTGAATAAAATAAAATAATATGGACACAAACTTGGATAGAAGGAGTATAATCTAAATAAGATGATAAATTTTTTATTTATTGATACGCAATGATCATAAGATCAACAGTGCGGTTGCCGAAACAACTCATGTACTCGGTCAATCAATCAAATTGTTCCTTCGCGTGTGGAGACCTCAACATGCCACAAACAAAATTAAAGATAATGAAAACAAATGCCGGCACTTTTTTGCTACTTTTATGCCCAACTGGCATGGAGAATGGTCAAAGCATGTTAAGTCCATTCTTCAAAAATAATTGAGCATGTCCCATAAGGCTTCTCCCAAAGCAACAGATATCAAATGTTCCATTCTTCATTCTTGGCACCTAATCATTTGGCTCCCCTAGTTTTCTTATCACACAATTATTACTCCATGCCGGCCTCTATCAGAATCTGCTTACTCTCCCTGCAAAAGTTCACTAGGAAATTCTTCGAACAACTCAATGCCTTGAACAAGGCCAAGAACTGTAAGAGAAAAAAACCCAATAGACTAATTTTCGATCTGAGTTGGTTAGCTTCTTTTGCCGCCATGGAAGTGTCTAACCAGCTTAAACAAGTCTTCAAATTCTTCGATGCAAATGGCGATGGAAAAATATCCCCTCTTGAGTTAAGTGAAGTGCTCTTGAGCCTTGGACATGAGAAGTCAATGGCAGCCAAGGAAGCCGAAGGAATGGTAAGAGAAATGGACTGCGATGGAGATGGATTTATCGATTTAAACGAGTTCATGAATGTTATGGACACTGATAATAAAGTTCTGATGGATGCTTTTCTTATTTTTGATACCGATAACAATGGTTATATATGGGCTGAGGAGCTGCAGAGGGTTTTAAGCAGTCTTGGGTGCGATAATTGCAGTCTTAGCAAGTGTCGACGGATGATTAATGGAGTTGATAAAGATGGTGATGGATTTGTTGATTTTGAAGAGTTTAAATCAATGATGGCTTCAGGGTGTGTTAGTAGACGAGAGAGTTTTTTATTTTTTAAAATTTTTATTCATGAATTGAGGATTCGGAAGAGCGTGTTCTGCATACAGGAATGAATGAAATAGGGCGGCAGATAATTTAAGAGTTGAGAAGTTTAGATTCCTTTAGCTTTCCATAGACTGTCTTGGCTATTTACTCTTGTATATCATTGAGTAAGTAAGTTGGTCAATGTTTTCATTTTTTACGTTCTTATTTTATTGTATCTGCATTGTAGATAAGATTTGACGAAATTGGTACCTTTATTTGTAAACTTAACTTTATTTTCTTTTCGGGGTGTTCTAAGAAGAGATTTAAAGCTGGGGAAAGTTAGGCTAGTCTATTATGATGTCTTCTAGGGGAAACTAGAAAATTACAGAGAAGCTACTATATCCCGTCCTAGGACGGCTCTGGATTTTTGTTAATTGCTAGGTCTATTTGTTGGCGTTTTCCAAGAATTTAACTTCATCAGAATACAATTTCATAATAGAAAAGGAAATGAATAAAATAACTTGTTCGACTTCAGCTCGTTTGTCAAGTTCGAGTCGAACTTAGTTTATTTGAGCTCAAGTCGAATTTAGTCTATTCGATTACAACTTTATTTATCTATCACCTTTACCAATCAACCATGCACTTAGAGTCGAGTCATTAATAATTACTCATACAGGCGCAGAAAGGTTTATTTTTAATTGGATCTCTCGTACATTATATAAACGTCTATGAACTAAGAACAATAAAACCTTTTACCTTGCATTTGCCTGTATTTTTTAGTTCAGAAACCCACTCTTAAGATTGACAACATTTTACACTTCGGGCTGGGCTCAGATCTGTAGGCAAGAAAGACCAAGTTAGTTTTGAATTTTCAGCTTTCATCATCCACCCCAGTCCAGTTAAGCTGAAGCCCAAGAATAGGCCCACTTTACATCATAATAAATAATAATACATAAAAAGCTAGCTCAGCATGCAGTTGTGATATAATAATTACCCGTACGTAGTTGTGTTAGGTTATCTTTGGCATGTTTGTGACAAACACTTCACCATTTTTTTTCCCTTCCAAATTTTAATTTAAATGAATTATTTAATTAAGTCGTACAGTTCTTGTAGATGTTCTTTATTGATGAAATAAACCAAAAACTTAATTATTAAAATCAATCAATAGTATAACTACTATCATTGCCAATGCATTGCTCTTGTTAATTTCTATGTCCCAATTTGTTTAATCAATCCATTACATATATAGTTAAGTGATCTAATGGAAGTACATAATCTTTAGTTTCTTATAATACTCTACTATTAATATATTATAGCAATAGATTATGTCAAATGCAATCATTTTGTTTCTCCGCTCTGCTTTTTGATTTTTGTCTTAAAGTTGATATCATTTTTCAAATGCCTGTCAAATATATAGTTCTTAATTTTATTTTTTCAGATTTCAAAATAGATTTCCGCAACTTGACGAGTTTTGTAAGAATATTTAACAAATTATTTAAACAATTCCCAAAATTGATCATCTGAGACCAAATCTTTGATATATTTGTTGTGTGCATGGAATTTAGTATGTTCCAATATATATATATATATATATATATATATATATATATATAATATGCGTGCTCTCAATATATATTTAATCAAAAGTATTATATTTCTAGTACTGAAGTTCTTGAAAACTACTTTATCCTAATATATATGGTGCATGTACTTAATTGATAGTTTAATTTTCAGTGAACACTTGTTGTTTTTATTTTCCCGTACGAATATGTTTTAATTGTTTCCAATATTTGATTTTTGTGATAAAACCTGCAGAAGTAGAGTAAAGAACATATTTTTATCATTCTGTATATGTGCTGAAACTTTATCCCAAGTTTTTTAATCCAACCATTTGTTTAGATATGTCTGTAATGATTTAAAATGGACACTACTACATTAGCAATAATCAAACACAACATGAGATATTACATGCATCTCTACAAGGGCAGAGCCAAGTTGACAACTCAGGGGTGCCATGGTATATTTTTGGTATAAAAAATATATTAACATGCAAAGATTTTTTTTTTTTTTTTAAAAAAATATCATATTTTCTACTCATCCTTGTTTCCTTGACAAAATATAGGCAAAAGAGGAGACAAAATAAGGAAAGGCTTATAATTTATGGGTTCTTGGGTTTGACTGAATTTTGTGTGAGCTATTATGACATTAATTGTAATTTGTAAAGCATGTAATTCTGAGGATCTTAAAAATCCAGGGAGCTGCATTTTCACTATTAAAAAGTAGGGCTTAACACGAAAATCTGTGTTAAATTTTACTTTTTAATGGTAGAGATACTATAGGTAGAGATGCATATAGTGTTTTATGTTGTATTTGATTGTTGTTAACCTATACTTATTCATTTAAAAATAAGTACACAATCTTTAATTATATATATAGTTGCTATATATAGTACTCTTTCGATTAGTTCAGCGATAGACATGTTGATCACAATCGTTTTGTTTTCTTTCAAGATAGACATTTGGGTGATTAAAATTTTGGTAGTAAGTACTCGCCACTTCGAGATTGGGACTCTTGAAGTGAGCCGTTAGGATGACATAGCCCTGGATCTCTCGTTCATGATAATTCTTATATAATTATTGGACGGGTATCCTTGTAGTACACATTAGTCGAATGATAATAAAATCAATTTAATGATGTAAATATAAAAGGGGTCTCAATTTAGTAGGCGAAAATGTATTTAAACCAAACAATAAGTTAAATTTCTCTAATTCACTTAATTAGATTTTTCTTATTATCAGTTGTACTAATATTTCCTTATAAACTTGTGTGCGAAAAAACATTCTTTGCCGGCGGCCGGGTAACATTTCAGCCATGACTAAACCAACCTAGTTCCCTGGCCATCATAGTTTTGCCTCAACAAAATGCTCTACGAAAAATGACAAAAACTCAATGACGGGATACTTAACTTAAAATACTAAGTTTAGTGGAGGGATCAAATTAGGGTTAACGTACACATTTGAATCAATCAACGTTATAACAAACCGTTGACATAATGCTAATTAGCCAAAATGCATTATCATTATTTTCCATTCGAAAGAGGATGAACAAGCAGGTGGATAGATAACTAGGAATTATTCCACCATCGCCATCGATCACGTGTTGACCTAAAATTTGGTCGGCTTTTTTGTTTCTATAAAATTCGCAACACCGATGCAATTTGCATTTAATTAACTCAATTTGTAAGCTGATCCATTGGTCTTCCATGGAGGATAATAAATTAAATTAGGGTTCGTTTTTTAAACAAATTTTCTGCCACTTTGATCGAAAAGCACCTTCGTACAAAGTGAGAACATGCAACCTTATGCTAAGATTCAAAGCCATACAATGCTCACCACATGAAAGTGTTTGTGTTTCCCTTTCTTTCAAGTGGTCCATAGCCTACAAATACTTTGCTAATATGATTTGTTTATGTTGGGAAGGTATTGAGATTCAATTAGTTTATTAAAAAGGTTGTTTGATTAAGATAAGCACATTATTATAATATGGTTGTTGCACCAAGTCCAGAGCTGCAACAGTTTTCTAAGTTTTCAACCATTTCTTCTTTCTATCTATAGGGAACACTATGTCTCCCTTGAAGAACCCACTTAAATTATTAACACACATTAATACCACCTATAATTTAATATAAAATGGTTTAACCCCATAGACCTCATGAACTTGATGTTGTGCATTAGAACTCTCAATATATATATATATATATATATATATATATATATATATATATATATATATATATGTTCAATGTTTGTATTCTCAATCTTTCTCCATTAATTCCTTTTGAACTATAGATAAATTATTTCAATAATATTTCTTTTGTCGTTTGCTAAAAAGAAAAGAAGAAGAAGAAACTCTCCCTCCTTCCCTCTTCCAACATTTTCTTTTTTATAGCAAAAGACCAAGATAATTTAGTTTTTGAAAATAAATACCAAAAATCCAAAAAATTTAGATTTTGGGGGTTGTTAGAACATGTTCCATTCAATACTGGGAAAAACAACATAAATACATCCAACACACACACACACACACACACACACACACACACACACACACACACACACACACACACACATCTTGTTAAAGAATATTATAATACATAATTATTTTTTTCCCCAAAGGCTTCCCCAGTCACTACCTTTCATGAGGGTATCGTGTAGACTTCCTACTCTCCCTCCAAATCTCTATAAAGTTTCGAGTACATGACCTAAACCTAGCCACTAAAGCCACTTATTATGATACCCATTGTTACTTGAGCAACCGCTTAGGGTCGTGTGATAGACAACCCTTTCTAACCGGTTAACCTTTTAGATTAGCATATAACCTAACATAATACGATATATAGCTCCGGGTATATGATGATGCACTTCGATCTCTGCATGCACAAGGGTTGACTTGAGGGGGAGTGTTAAGCATGATATACATTTAATGATAATCTTCACCACGTCTTGATATTTTTGAGCTGTTGGTAACTTAACATGTATACATATATATGTTGAAGAAATTGTAAGAAAAAAACTAAAAATTCTCAATTTCTGGTGTAGAGACTGTGGAGGGATATATATTTGAAAATAACTCCTAGTTAATTATGAAATTTTATGCCATGATGAGCCAAATTTTCAAGAAAATATGTAAATAGGTGCAAATATAGTTGATACAACTTAATATACAGTACTCCTCTTATAACATTCAAACTGTCATGTTTTGATTTTTACTAAGAAAAGACCCAAATTGCCATTCTAAATGAAAACATTTTCATCTGTACTAAAATGATATAACAATCTATTTAGATTAATTATACTATATATTATTGAAACATATCCATCAAATTAGAAGTCAACAATAATATTAATTAGCTACATGTCTGTATATTGTCGTTTTCAACCTGCCCGAACAGATGAATAAAATTAATTAAAACTTATGTACTGCTGTAACCAGAAGTCAATTATGTATGGCTTATCAATTTATAATAAAATTGATGTTCATGATCAAGTTTGATAATCATATTATGTAGCCACTACGTTATATTATACAGCTGCTTTTCTATTATATATATATATATATATATATAAATTGTAATGAATAATGAACGCTGATATCAAGAGGAGTTATAGTAGGAGTATTAATAAATATAGATGACGATGACATGAATTTCAGTTCCTAGGTGGGTTCATCGTTGACTACACCCGAAAATGATGGTTTGTTGGATTTTTTAAGGAATCCCTTCTTCCTTTTTCTTCCTGTAAGAGAGTATTAGTATGAGTCTGTTGAATGAAATAATTATTAGTAGATCAGTATGATGTTTTACATGCTTGAGAACCTGCAATAAAAATTTCTTTGTGAGGACATGGATTTAGTACCTTCATTTTTCGCTACTATAAGTTTGTTGGATGAAATAATTGCTCAGTATGATCACAGGTTACTGTGCGACTATTTAAGATATATACATACATATATATATATATATATATATATATATATATATATATGTAAAAACTGTTTTGTAGCATTTCACAATGATCCTGATTAGAGTCGTAAATAAAACTTGGGTTGCCCACATGATCTCGTTCCGAATTCGTTAAACTGAGTTTAATTTAAATAAGTTTATACCCGTTCAGTTTTAAACGATGAACATTAGGGTGTTTAGTTTGAATCAAGTTTTAGAAAAAAATTTAAGGGAGGGAGCTAATATAAGATAGATACATTCGGAGTCCAACATGTTTCATCATCCTTTTTATAACAAGAAATATATGTATATAAAAAAATTACCTAAAAAAAGAAAAACCCCTCGAAGCAAGGAAGATCATATATGATTGGTTGGAGGCAAAATGAAAAATTAAAGTCTAATTTAATAAAGAAGGGCACTCGTGCTAAATTGTGTCAGGTGACAGGGGAGGATACCCACGCCTATTTTCAATCAAGCCCATTCTTTCTGGTTTCTCATACTACTACCACCACCCCTTGTTTCATAATGCGGTGCTGGTCAAAACCCTTGACCCAATTCAATATTTTTAATTTTCAGTTCTAGATGTACCCACCAACATTATTTTCCTCCCTAACAGCAATAGAGTTGATTATATATATATATATATATATATATATATATATATATATATATATTTGAAATAAGTGATTGTTGATGAAAAATTAATCTTTGGCATTATATCTCCTATAGCTTGCGCAGATTGTATTTTGAGCCTTAAACGTACAGTCTGCAATGCATGAGGTATAAGAGTCTTTTCAATATACAACTTGTGATGAAAGTATAATATTGGTGAAACTTTTTTTCCCCTCCAATTATTTAGTCAATTATTTTCATTTTTCATACCTGATCATGTACTTGTACTCGTGAGCTTATTTGGCTTAAAAGTACCAAGTAACATGATAAATATTTTCTATAGGACTCGTGCATCACTAACAATATATGCAACAAATTATTTTATGGATTACTATTATCATGTTAATAGGCACATAATATACCAGTATATTACTTGTGTTTCTCTCGATCATGGTTACTAACAATGCTACTTAATCTATTATGCCAAGTGAAATTAGTTATGAATACCTATGGTATTAATACACAAGTTATTTAATTTTTGTATCACAATTCACTATATCAATATATTATTTGTGTTTTTCTCAATCATAGTTACTAGTATCGCAAATTAATTAATTATGTGAAATTAAATTGAGTATGAATAATGCTATATATGTTAGAACATGTACAATATATTCAATTCTCGTATCACGATTCAAAATGATGGAATCCGATATGCAAAACTCAAGATAAATAAGAATTCCCCCGTAAGCGTGCTCTCATCTAACTTCCTTTGCAATCAATGTAAGGAGGAAAATCCGCACTTCAAAGGAAAGCAAGCAGAGAGAGGAGAGGTATAGTAATTAGCTAGTAGTCCCAGAGGAATATTCAGTACTACTACTGCCTCAGTCTCATTGAGGAAAGCGGATGCTTGGTGCATGCACGTGCACATGGATTTGATGCTTAACGTTGGGAACATCCTCAAACAGAGAAAACTATGTTGCGCTGTTTTTATAGAGATTTTGCATACTCCAAGTTTGACCGGACCCAAGAATCATGCATGCAATAACAAAGCTTATGGATTAATTTTCTCATTACTTGTCTCAATTCAGCCAATTCTATTTCACCTAATTAAGGGCCAAGATTCTCAATAAGGTGACAAAAATGACCAACAACTTTGCTTATGTGAAATGTGAGTTTAATTAGGGTTTTAATTAAATAAACATGCATTAATACTCAACTTATAATGTTAGCACATTAGTCAGTATCCATGTTCCAAAGTCTGTAACAAGTCTTGAATTATCAATTCAACGATTAAATAGCAAACAAATCATGAGATAAAATTGTCATGGAATAATAAAATTAGTACAAATAATCTTATCCCGTCATCATTTTTACAAATAAACGTAAGCGTTTAATGCTCACAAAGAGCAATAGCTCTCGATTAGCTTAATAAAAAACATGTTCTTTCAGGTTTAAAATTAATTAGAGGCATGTTCTACTAGCTTCTACATATAGGTGGAATTAAATTTTTATACAAGGAGCCTAAACCCCTTTTACATAATCTTGTTTTTCACCACCCTTTTTCTGTCTTCTATTTATATATATGATAGGTTTTTCTATGTAAATGCAGAAAATATTACTTTTCACTTCAAATGATAATTGTAATCATTGACTGCTATACCCAAGACTATTAAAACATTAGTACGTTTTGGGTAAAAATTAGTAGTAGTACATGTTAGCAGAGGGTTTCTCTATGATATTTTCTCTTTCGGGTCGGTGACGAGGTACGAGATATGCCTTTTATTTACTTGATTTTTGTTTCCATTTTCTTTCCTCAACTCTTGTTATAATTTCTTGATTAATTACTGAATTAGAGAGAATTTGCACCTAGAATAATTTTGTGCATAAATTGTGCTCAAACACTATTCCATTTTTCTCATATTAGATTACAAGGTAAAAGGATTGTTCACGATTTAACCAAATTATCTCATGTTTGTAGGTTTAATTTTTCTCTTTATTGAATTGGAGAAGTTCCTGCTTGTATTATTCCCTTGAATCTTATTTATTATTTATAATCAATAAAATTCTCAGGCTTTAACTTTTTCTTAAAAAACAGTAAAAAAATTATGTAAAAAGTTAATAAATTTCATCAATAGATTAAATTGTATGACTCATATTATTTCTCTCTCTTTGAACACAATTATTTGTGCATAATTTGCGTGCAATTATTTGGATATAATGTGCACATAAAATTTAACTATTATTTACATAAAATATATTTTAGAGTTTATAATATATTTGACTCTGACGTATACGTTAAACTACAATTGGGATCACGAAATTTAAATCCTATCATCTTGCTCCCAAAAATAAGTCTAAATAAACAAGATAGACCCTAAATAGTAATAAGACCAATTTAGCCATCGGATATATGTTGAAACGTGAGTTGTATTTGAGTGCAATATTTGAATATTTTATATAATCAAACTAAATAATATATAATTAAAATGTATTTATATTCTCACATAACCGAAATTCGTGACAATTTCAGTTGATTTATTCACCAACTTTTCTCTTAGGGTCAATGTAGGTTACTTAATGTACTTAAAACTGAGTATTGAAAGGATTAAAATTTCGTGATCCTAATTTTAAATGAGTGTATATTTCGAAGTCTAATATACTATTAACTCTAAAATATAGTATTATATTTGTTTCAATTTATAAGATTATTATTGATTATTGAAAGTTAAATTAAAATATTTTCAAACTCAAAATTTATATAGATTAACTCAAGTTTAGACAATACAATGATAAATATTGTAAACTATCTAAAAAGTACTACTAATTAGAAGATTTAATGATTTATAATTTAAATTAATTTTATATTTAAAAATATTTTAAATTAACTTTTAAAAAATTAATAATAATCTTTTATAAATTAGAATAGACAAAGTATATACTAAAAAATTTATGTGAGATCGAGACATGAAGAGGAGAGAGAGAGGGAGGGTTTATATCTAGATCTAATGTTTTGAAATCGGACCGGCTCAATCGGTTTAATCGGTTGGACTGAGAATCGGTCCTATGTTCGATTTGATTTGGTCCGGTTAAATCAATTCGGTCAAAACCTGGATTGAACTGGTTGACCAGTGATGGTTCAACCGGTAAAATAGATTAAGTTGACCTAATAAATAGATTTTTATTTATTTTTTACTATTTTTTTGTGCCAAAATTTTTTAATATAAAATTAATCACTTTTAGTATTATTTTAACAAAAATTCATTATATTTTAGTTTATAAAAAATGAGATGTTTTAAAATTTTATTGATTGTTAATAATATATATTTTTATATATTTATGAAATCATTGGTTTAATAATAATTCGACCACTGGTTAAATCAATGATCTATCATTCCGATAACTTTTCTAGATTGATGACTAGTTCGAGTCTAAAAACATTACCTAAACCTAGCAATTTATCACCTAAACCCATGGGTCACTTAATTCTCCTGTTAATTTTAAGGGCTTGGACATGAATAAATATCACCCAAGAAAAAGTTGGTCTTTTTGACCCGATCCATTTAACCCCTACCCGTAACAACCCAACTTGCGGGTGACTCGGTCCGTTAGTTAATATCTAATATTACTTTTGTTTAAATTTTCCCCTATTAATATCCACTAATAAATTAATTCTAACTATGTCATCTTTTCTTCATAATTAGTTTTCACTCCTTCCTAATCCTTTTACGGCTACCAATACTATATATTCATTCTCCATACATAGAATATGACAATGGTGAAAATATAATTTTAGTTAACGAAAGTGATGATAGTATCTTATTTTACAAATAATTTTACGCTTTTATGAATTTTTTATTATTTTGAAAGAAGTAAAGTTTTATTGCTTAGAATATTTAAAGCAATTTGTGTTTTATTGTTCAAAAGAACTTGAAGTATATATATTTTTCAATGCTTAAGAAAATTTTTAAAAAAGTAATAAAGTCTATAAAAATATGACCTATTAAAAAATGATATTTTTGACCCCATCCAAAAAACTGGGCCCATAATAACCCGATCCGTGAATGATCTAATCCACCGTTTGCCAGATCTATCCATACCCACCGCCCATGTGCACGCTGGCTCACCAAAACTAAACCCATTATCCATCCAATTCCAAACCTCCTTCTCTCTCTCGCCTAGCCTAACTCTAAACATAAAAACACCAAACTCCTCACACATCTCTCTCTCTCTCTTGTTCTTTCATTACTTCTCCCAAACCCTCACCAACAGCAACCAAAATAGGAAGCTGATTACCCAAACAAATACTATATCAACCTATATATCTTAGATCATGTATTCATATACATACGAAGTTAGAGAATCAAGAAATGGCCAATTCATCTCATTTTTCAGCTCAAACTAAACCTTCCTTCCTCCTTTTCTTAGTTGAAGGTTAGTATTATATATCATTTCGTTCATTCATTACACACCAAAAAAAACCCACCAAGAGAAATTCATTAATTAGCTAGTACTGATCTCCAAGCTAGCAAATTAAAAAGATGGATCCATTAACAGCTCATGGTCGTCCATTACCACCTCCTTTTCACACTAGAGATCTTCAACTTCAGCCGCTTCAATTTCATAACCACCAGCAACAGCAACAGCAACAGCAACAGCATAATTCCGATGACGGACAAAGCGGGAGCAGCGGCTTAAGCCACGGCCTAAAACGCGAACGCGACGACTTTAACAACAACACCACCACAACCACCACTATTGAGGGTAAAGAATTGGTCTCACTCACTGGATCAGAGGGTGAAGGCAATAGAAAACCGCGAGGCCGACCTGCTGGTTCCAAAAACAAGCCCAAACCCCCCATCATAATCACCCGGGATAGCGCAAACGCCCTCCGGTCCCATGTCATGGAAATCGCAAATGGTTGCGATATCCAAGACAGTATTTCTGCTTTTGCCACCAGAAGACAAAGAGGGGTTAGCATTTTAAGTGGAAATGGTACTGTTACTAATGTTACTCTAAGGCAACCAACTGCACCATCTGGTGCAGTTGTTGCCTTACACGGAAGATTTGAAATTCTCTCTCTTTCGGGATCCTTTTTGCCTCCTCCGGCTCCGCCTGCTGCATCAGGGTTGACCATTTACTTAGCTGGCGGTCAAGGCCAAGTAGTCGGAGGGAGCGTGGTAGGACCCCTAATCGCGTCTGGTCCAGTGGTCATTATGGCAGCATCTTTTGCGAATGCGGCGTACGAGAGGCTTCCGCTAGAGGACGAAGAGTCTCCGGTCCCGGGGAGCGGACCCCTAGAATCCCCCAGGATTATTGGACAACAGCAGCAGCAACAGCTCATGGCCGACCCTAACACTAATCTATTTCACGGTTTGCCTCCAAATCTTCTTAATCCAAGCCAATTACCGACTGAGGCATATTGGGGAGGAGCTAGACCTCCTTATTAATTTACCAGAGAAAGAAACTTTAGGTGCTCCATCAGTTACTTGGCTATGATCAGTACTTGGCATTTCTTCTTATTTTTCTTTGATTACTTGGTATTTTTTAAAAATTTTATGTTAATTATCTGGTTATTATTAGAAGTTTATCTTTGATTAAAGAAGGCTGGATGTACAAAACTTGTGAATTCTTTGCGGGTTTTATTTTAACTAAATATAGCTCTTGCAGTTCACTCCATGTCATAATAGCTAGTCAGTAGAGTAAGAAGAGGAGAATCGCGTCTCTCTGTCTCCCCCCTGAAAATGTTAGGTATCTGGACAGAAGTTTAGTTTACTTAGACAAAATATTACAGTGTTGTGCGATACAATTAACCTCGTAGAGTTTTGTCTAGGTAAACTAGACTATTTCTTTCTACCTCTCTCTCCCCATTTGCTGGTTGCAGTTCAGGTAACTTGTCTGTTAATTGTTCATTCACTACCTGCAGAAGTTAAAAAGCTAGCCCACCTATTTTTTCAGGTTGCCTTTTGTGTGTATGGTTGTTTTTTAAGTTTCCTATTTTCGTACATTTCAAACAAACCTTAAAACAACCAATTTAAAGGAAAATCCAACTATTTATTACTATTAGAATTAACTTTTGGAAACAGTGATTTTTACTAAATTTATAAGCTTTCTGTCACCAATTTGTATATATATGTTTTTTTTTTATTGGAAAGACAAATTTCTTCAAATTAACAATATCTATCATCACACCAAATTAATTACGCTTTCTTTCCTTCGTAAACTTTTCTATTGCTATTAGTAATATATACTGATTGCTCCAAAAAGGTGATGAGAGGAGATGAGATCCAAATTAAGTGTAGTGGTCAGCTAATTATTTGGGGAGCCTTGCTATATGTAATTATAGCAATGACTCATATAATAATATGTACAATGACTTAATGTAAAAATAGTTAATCCATTATTTTTATATTGGATTATTATATACATCATTGCATGAGTTATTACTCAAAGTAAAATTCTTATTTGGGAGGGTGTCATCAAGAGTGATTATATGCATGAACAAAACAGAAAGGTATGGGCTTCAAGCATGCATCCTCTCTTCTTTAATTATCTCCTGTACATGTTTTATATACGAGTACTATACACATATCTTATGCTTTTTTGAGACTATTTTAGTTAGGGTTGTATTCATTTGAAAATTGTTACCTTAGAGCAGACATGAACATTGGATACTGGGTTACACATGCAATTGCTGCATCTAAACTTGGCTCCTTTTCGAGGCAACCTACCAACTAATACAGCTCCAAACAAAGTTGAAGTTCTCTCTCTCTCAGTAAATGGGGTGGAGAAATTAAGTGACGTAAGTTAATAAGCATCTTATCTAGATTCAGGAATTTATGAATTAATTAATGATATCTCCTTTATAGAAACCCTGGCTACATCTTCATTTTTTATTTTTTTTTGTGTGTGTGCAAAGATCTTGTTGTTCAATGTACTAAAACTCTGTACTCCATATACCTTGCCCCTTTTCTTTCCTTTAATTTACGTAATGTTTTAATTCTTTATCACATTCATTTCATGGTAGACAGCTTTTTTTTAGTACTAGGTTCTTCAGTTTCAGGAGTAACTTATATTAATTTATAGTATAAATTTTGGAGAGTAAAGTCATGTAATGAACCTTTTTGGATGCCATTTTTCCTAAGTTTTCATTTCACCAAGTGTTGAATGGTTGTGGTACGTAGGATTGTGGATGTAGTTGGGGATTGGTATGACAAACTTTTAAGTTTAGTGGAAATCATATTTGTATTCGTATCTGGTTTTCGACGAATTTTAAAAATACAATTCATATTCATTATTCAAAATAATATCCGACTATAGATAATATACGTTTACGTTTATTTTATTTGAACGAACAAATTATTCGAATGTTTGAGTATCCGAATTTGTTTATCAATCATCTAATAAACAATTCATTCAAATTATTTACAAAAACTAAAATTTTTTTTGAATAAATACTCATCATCATTTAAAATTTAAACAATAATATTAATTAAACATCCTAATCATAAAGGGGAGAAAAATATCAAACACATCATATCATCCATTATTGATCATAAAACCAATCAAAATTTAAACATCCTAGAAAAAACATCAAATTAACGACACTTCCAATACGAATTTGTTTATCAATCACCTAATAAACAATTCATTCAAATTATTTACAAAAATTAAAAGAAAAAATTGAATAACAACTTATCACCATTTAAAATTTAAACAATAATATTAATTAAACATCCTAATCATAAAAAGGGAGGAAAATATCAAACATATCATATCATCAATTATTGATCATAAAACCAATCAAAATTTAAACATCCTAGAAAAAATATCAAATTAACAACATTTTCAATAAAAGGTAATACTAATTTATCATTTATTCTGATTATCGCACGTAAATTTTGAAAATAAAATATTTGTAACAAACTAATAACTATAGTATTGTTCTTGTAGTATATAATCAGCTCATGATCCCATGTGAAACACGTGATTTATTTTGTTATAAAATTATTGTATTATTTATACTAATTTTCACATTATATTATACTAATATATTAATTCTACTAATAATAGATTAGTGTTGTGTACAATGATTTTTATACAAAGAAAATATTTTTTACTGAAATATCTTATTTAACTATTAATGTATAACTAATTATTGATGAAAAATTAAATGAATTTTAAAATATACAATAATAATTCTTCTACTTTTATAATATAAATGATAGTATTTCTCTTTAAAAAAAACTATTTGTTTTTATATTCCTATGTTCATCTATTTATGTAATAATAAAATCTTAATTAAACTCAAATAATTGTACTTATATAATTTAATAATAATAAAATATTATATAATAAAATATTATTGTTATCAATAATATGAATTTTAAATAACACTAACTTAATTAAAAAATGTATAAGAATTAGTGGTAAGTAGATAATTATGATAGTAAAAATGTAGATGAAAATATTTTGAAATTAAATAATAGGTGAAAAAATAGTTTCTTTTACTAAATTTTAACTTTATATTAATTCCTATATTTTAGGGTTGTAGGATCATTTCTAAGTTTTAGTATTGAAAGACTATTTTGTGTGCTATTATATATATATATATATATATATATATATATATGCGTGTGTGTGTTTATTTATAGTTAAGATTTATTTCTAAATTTTAGAGTGAAAGGACCATTGTTAAAATTTAAGGTTGAACCATAATTTTGTCTTATTTATTATTATATATAGATATAGATGTTGATGTAGATAAGTTGTGCCTCTACATTCAACTTCAATGTGTTGAAAGATCGGTAGCGGTGAAATATATATATTTGTTGTTAAATGATATATTTTAGATATTTGACACTTTACACTAGTAAAATACATTAATTAAAATTAAAAAAATTCAGTTTATTAATATTATATTTAAAAGTGTTATTTCCTATTTTTTAAAAGTGAAATGACATTTTAATAATAATTTTCGTATAATAGTAAAAACTAATTATTATATATGTAAGGAAAGTCATTTGAAAAAATTATGTTTACTTAATATATAATGATGAATAATTAAATTATTAATATATATACAAATTATTGATATACGAATGTCGGATACGGATATGAATTCGAATATCGGATACTAGATATCCGTTATTCATCGGATATATTTATGGTTAGATGTTAAACAAATACATGCAAATACACTTATATTCGTATTCGTATTTGTTTATTTGCGAATGCCTTGAAATAATTGAATATGGATGCATATGCTTTATTTTAAATACAAATAATAGCCACTTTAATTTTTTCTAAATACAAATAAAAATGAATATGAATTTTTTGGTTAACATTTATAGCCTTACTGACAAGTTATGGTATTGATTTTTAGGTTATATATATACACGCGCACACACGTATGGCATGTATAAAATTTGGTGAAACTGTCTAAAATGAAAAATGTAACTCTATATCCGGCCAAAATATAAACGGAAGTTGTCATTAGGGTCCGTTATTTTGCTTCATTGATTGAACAACGAAAAAAATTAGTAATCTATAAATTATTGTGCTTCATTATTAGCCTTATATTTTTCAAGTTTCGATGCAAACTTTTTGAAAAATTGTGGTTCTTTCATCTCAAATTAAGTGACCTAGTTTGAGGATAATTTAACTACTGTTAATGAGCTTGATGGGAATGAATTGGAATTTGATTCGACGAGTTCACTAAACGGGGAACTATAGGGCCAGGTGTGGGCCCCAAGCCCTCATAATTTTAGGAATCTCCCTTAATTTAGAATGTGCATTAGCGACTTGTTTATTTGCTAAAATTATGGACTCTTATATGTAGATATTGTAATTCGATTATTTTATTTTTAAAAAAAAAATATATATTGCGAATATTTATGATAACGGCAATACTTATAAGAAATATGTAATAGATAGATAATTTTTTCTTATAATTCTGTCTAATCACATGTATTTGTATGTTTTATAATTATAATTCAATAAAAAAATTATCGCAATTATAATTCTATCTTATTTTTATATTTTTTAATTTTTGAGCTCCTATTGTTTTTAGCTATGCATCACTCACTATTTCTCTCTTTTGGACTGTTACATCTCTTTCGGTAGAAGATATATGAGATTGACCCTAGATAATCGTGGGTTATTCCATGTCCAAGAAACTTAACAAGCTTGAGAAATATTCAACCACTAATATACATTTTGGACAATAAATAACCTGATTTTTTCCCCACTTTCCTTGGTTTATTCACGGACCTTTTCCCTTTCCTCTCTAAATTCATGAACCAGAGCTTAAACATGTGTTGAAGAAATTTGGATATTTACGAGTAATAGACAACTCTACTCACCATGCTCTGCCAAGTGGCAGAGCAACAGCTTAATACGGCGTCTCACCGGTTCATTACTGGCATTCTGAACAATCCACAGAAGCGCACCATCTTCAGTCAAAAGAGTATGTCCGGTTTTTGAGCCTGAGATGGTGACAGTAGCCTGAGATTGGTATCATGATGCATATACAAAAGCTTAATTCTTTTACCTCGTGATAAAAGTAGAAGTATCATGAGCTATTATGTCCAACAATATAGAGCACGCTCACTGCTTCATGTGTTAGCACACAATAAACAAGAGGCAGACACAAAACCTTGTAGAAGCAAAACTTTAATAAAATATTGAACCTGTTGACGTCTGATTTTCGCTCTTGCAGTGATCACCCGTCAGCAAGATACCTGTACAAACAGCAAACCGTTATCACCTCACAGAACAGTCGTGGTTGGGACCGTCCGGAGATGCTCCGGTGTAAGAGTAAGTTCAGGGGAATAACGTCACAATGGAGGAGCTTTATCATTAGCTGGAATCTCTTAGACGTTTGATAAATTAATGTTAGTGATGTAAAAAGATCCAATACCTCTGAAATTGAGAGGTGGCCAGTATATATTAATCCATGCATCCTCCGCTGTCCAGTCATACTCTCATGAGTACAAGCAAGTAGTTCTCTTCCACCTTCTCCACTTGGTTCGTTGGGAGGAGATACCAGCCTGGGTTCCTCCCAGTGTCAGTCCGTCAAAGTGGACAAAATAGGCCCGGACGTCCTATCAACCGCCTGAATAAATAAAGATCTGTGAACCCGGGCCCAACAGGAAGGGAAAAAACCCGACCCGGCCCAAGCCACATGAAGAGAAGGGATTCATGGCCCAGAATGCTAGGCCCAAAGAATCCACACCCCAACATTGCCCCCCACCCTTCCATTTTATTTTTCGAAGATAAAAAGAGAAATAGAAGGGTAACCCCTCCGAATACACAGGAGTTTAGCATAAAAATAGGGATATTAAACCTGGTCCAACATAAGAGGGATAAACTGATATGACGTTAAACCCTCGCGCCTTCGAAATAAATATTCAGTTTTCAAAATAAACTCTACCGCAACAGTTACCTTCTTCACAACAATACACCGTCTTCTCTCTCTCTATCCTCTGCAACTGCCCACTGCTTCCCGTAACCGCCTAATCGATCGACGAGTACCCTTCATTCTTCTCTCTTTCAAAGATCTCCATACTGACTTTCGATTACTCAAAGCCCCATAACCCGAATCTTTCTCTCTCTCCTGCGTAAATCTAAAATGACATCATCAACTAGCGCTGCCGCCACGACCTCCTCATCCTCTGAGGCGAATCCGTTCCGGCCTGCCCCTTTAAACACCCCGATTCCCAGCCCGTCCGGATCGACGACTAGGGCGAGGGAAATGGAAATCAGAAAACTATTCGAGAACACTGCCATCTACTCGCATGCTAACACCCAATCATCAGTCAGCAGTGAAGCCGTTGAAGGCTTCAAATCCGAATTCCAGTTTCCAGGGGAGTATTGTCTGAGAGCCCCCAACCCCGATGAAAGAATGTATTGGAGGCCTTCCAGCCCTCAACTTGCAGTTCCGACCCAGGTGCTCCGGAATGGGGTCAGATTCCCTCTCCATCCTTTTATCTCTGATTTTCACGATTTCGTCGGGATCGGGCTCGCTCAGTTGGTCCCAAACTCATACATTCACCTGGTATGTTTCATCGCTGCCTGCAAGCAGTTCGGCATTACTCCCAGCCTCGACTACTTCTTCCACATCTTTTCTCTAACCAAAACCAAGGAACAAGGATTCCGATCCCTGAACCGCCTCCCTAACCAAAGGGCCTGGATGCTCCCCCCTTCTAGTAACAAGGGCTGGCACAGTAACTGGTTCTTCGTGTCTAGCCTAGACACCCACCTTCTTCAACCCTGGGGTAACCCAGAAAGGCCGGTGATCGACGACATCGCTGAAGACAGGGAGGAAGAATTCGAACGGTTCTGCCAAAACATTCCCTCAGAGCCTTGGGACATCAACCTTCTTTCCAACCTCCAATGGCTGCACGACCATGATCGTAAGTTCTTTACTTTCTTTAAGAAGTCCATTTCGTTTCGCTATTTATATTAATCTCCCTCTATTCCTCGGGTTTCAGTAGTGATCTACAAGACTCAGCCAAATGTTCCGAGGACACAGCTACGCATCCGGCCAGCCCCCCAGGTTCCATCTCAACGCGCCGAAGCCCCTCAGCCTTCCAAAAAACAAACCGAAGCCCCCCGACCTCCCAGGAAACAATCCGAAGCCCCCCAGCTATCTACGAAGCAATCCGAAGCCCCCCAGCCATCCAGGAAACAATCCGAAGCCCCCCAGCCTCTTCGAAAGAATGCCCTGGATTTAACTGACATCGAGAAACAGCAGCTTCGAAGGAAGCGCCGAAGACTGACCAGAGTCTCTGAAGGTAATCAATCTATCGCCGAACCCATCTATGTTCAACCCTTGAACTTTGTCCGACCCCCCACTCCATCTCCACCTCGCTCTCCCTCCCCCAATATAGGGGACAGAGATGCACCGCCCCTTATTCCATCACCCCTTAAACCTCCATCTACATCACACAGAGAAGTCAGACCTTCCCCTACCAAACACACCCCACCCGAACCGAGGTCGCACGGCAAGTCCTCCGACTCCGAACCCCCGCCAAGCGAGCCCCAACCTCCTCCCGACAAAACTAATCCACCCCCAACAGCATCCCCTTTCTCCCAACTATCCTTTTTCCCATCGGACCCTACCTCCCCTATTCCGAAGGAATTGTACAATTATTTTAACCTCCCGACTGACGATCGGTACTTCGATTCATCCAACCTTAACAGCTTGGTGAGGGCCACCAGTCTCCACCTGGGTCAGGTATGTCTATTGCGTGACTTATGACTTCCTTTTACGTCCTTTTGAAATCTACTCATATCTTGTTGTGTTATTCAGGCATTGGGAGGCTTTAGCCGCATACTGGAATTTTAAGAGCAGAACCTCCATCAAGCCGAAGTCATCCGCCAGCTCCAGGCTAAAATGCAGGAGCTGAACTCCCAACACTCCCAGCTTCATCAAGAGCACAGCCAGCTGCAAAACGACCATTCTTCCCTCCATGAGCAGAATGATCAGAAAGAAACCCTCATCCAGTCCTTGCAGGTTCAGCTGATCGAACTGAAAGCATCCAACAAATCTTGGGAGGACAAGCTGAACGATGTGATGAACGAAAGGTCAACACTTCTGCAGGAACGAGCTGATCGCAACAAGTTGATAGAAGGGCTTAAAAAGGAGGGATCAGATCTGGCTGGGCGATTGGGAGCCTTGACGAAAGACAATGCTCTTAAAGATGAAGCCGTCCAGGCGTCGATGGCGGCCAACAAGCTCCTGGAGGAAGAGAACCTCCGACTGAAGGCCCAAATTGAATCAACAGGGGAGAGCAGTCGTCAGAGGATTATTGAGGAGTACAAGAGGTCTAGCGAGCTGACCGAGGCCGTGGTGGACCAGTACAACAAGGGATACCTCTTCGCCAAAAACATGGTGGCCAACGCTGGGGTGAACCCAATCACGTTGGGCTTTTCTTCAGATGAAGATGCCGATGAGGAGGAGGAGGATGACCCCCCTGTAAACCCAACCCCACCAGACCCCACAATCTAATATGTAATATTTTCATTTTTCAATTGTACAAAAACAAGTTCGAGTAAATTAAAGTCAGTTTTCTTTAATCTGTCAAGTAAATTTTTCTTTTAGGCCGTAACAACCAAACTAAAGAAACATAAGCAGGAACAGAAAATATTTTCATTAAGGAACCATAATGTGATATAACGGTGCTACATCAAGATAACAAAATGAGGTTTACAACAATGAGGTCCGATGCTTCCAAACGAGAACGATAGGCGTTATCACTACTGATAGTACCTTTTCAACCTACCAGCATGCCAAGTGTTCTTTACATCCCTTCCCATCATGTCCCGAAGTCGATAAGTCCCCTCCTTGACGACTTCGGTGACCTCGTAAGGCCCTTCCCAGTTGGGCATCAGTTTCCCGGTACTACCAGGTGCCGAGGCCTCCACCTCCCTGAGTACCAAATCTCCGGCCTCAAACCTTCGAACTCGAACCCTTCGATTATAGTATTTGGCTGTTCTTTGTTGGTAGGCGGCCAACCTCAGCAATGCAGCATCCCGAACCTCACCCAACAGGTCGAGGTTCAGTCTGAGCCCTTCCTCATTGTATAACTCTTTGAAGCATGATACCCTGAACGAGGACGATCCGATCTCGACAGGGATCAAGGCATCAGTCCCATATGCGAGTTTGAAAGGTGAGTCTCCCGTAGTCGAACGCGGAGTGGTTCGGTAAGACCACAGAACACTAGGCAACTCCTCGGGCCAACGCCCTTTTGCCTCATCCAGTCGCCTTTTGACCCCTCTGAGGAGGGCTCGATTCGTCACTTCTACTTGCCCGTTGGATTGGGGATGGGCCACCGAAGTCTTTCGATGCTGGATACCCAGATCGGAGAGAAGTTCTTCAAACTTTTTTCCAACAAACTGCGTACCATTATCAGATACGAGTACCATCGGGATACCGAACCGGTAAATAACCGATTCCTTCATGAACTTCACGCAATTGTCTTCGGTGATGTGACGGAGTGGCTTAGCTTCGACCCATTTGGTCATGTAGTCGATGGCCACAATCACGTATTGGAGCTGACCTTTGGCCTTGGGAAGGGGTCCCAATAAGTCAATTCCCCAAATCGCGAAAGGAATAGGAGAAAGCACCGATGACAACTCCTCGGGAGGTTGGTGGGGAACCGAGCTATTCATCTGACATTTGGGACATTTCTGCACATACCCCTTTGATTCCTGGAACATAGTAGGCCAATAATACCCCTGCCGAACCAGTTTGTAGGCTAATGACTTAGCTCCCATATGGTCCCCGCAAATCCCTTCATGGACCTCCCTAAGCACGTAAGATGCTTCGGATGGGACTAGGCATTTCAACAAGGGAGACGAGTACGATTTCTTGTACAATTCCCCATCAATTAGGCAGAAGTAAGAGCTTCGGTACTTAATTTTCTTGGCCAAGATCTTATCTGTTGGAAGCTTCCCGTCAGCTAGGTAATCAAGATAGGGTGTCACCCAGCAATTAGACCTTTCTATGCACAGAATTTCCTTTCTATTGACACTTGGTTCAGTCAGGACCTCCAGATACACCGATCCCGCAAAATCCTCCACTTGCGTTGTAGCTAATTTTGACAAGGCGTCGGCAGTTGAGTTGCCTTCTCTTTCGATTCCCTTGACATCATAAGATTCAAATTTGAGGAGCATCATCCTTACTTCGGCAACGTAACCGGCCATCCTCGCGCCTCGAGCTTCAAACTCACCCTGGATCTGCTTCACAACCAATTGAGAATCACTGAAAATGATCAAATGACGAACTTCTAAGCTTCTTGCAAAACGTAGGCCAGCCAAAACTGCCTCATACTCTGCCTCATTGTTGGTGGCTCGAAACTTAAATCGTATAGCCTGTTGAACCTTGAAACCTTCGGGGCTTAGTAATATAACTCCTGTCCCGCTAGCTTCAGCATTAGTCGATCCGTCGACGTACATGGTCCAACAAAAAGCAGGGCTTAGCTGCTCCCCTGCTATATGGGCGACGTCGAGGGTTGGGTCGCCCCCATCTTTAGAGAAAGTACACTCGACTATGAAATCCGACAGAGCTTGTCCCTTGATGGCAGTCCGAGGATGATATTCCAGATTGTACTGAGTTAATTCAACAGCCCATGCCATCATCCTGCCAGAGGCGTCAGGCCTTCCCAAAACTTTCTTCAGGGGCTGGGTTGTGTAGACAACAATAAGTCGACCTTGAAAATAATGCCGGAGCTTCCGACTGGCTACCACTAAAGCGTACACACACTTCTCCAAGTTCGGGTATCTGACCTCTGCATCACGTAAAACATGACTGACATAGTACACGGGTCTCTGAACACCTCCTTCCTCCCTAACCAAGGCCGCACCAACAGCCGAAGAGCCTACCGAAAGGTAAAGGAACAATGGCTCTCTCGGGATCGGTTTCTGCAATAGAGGGGCTGCCATCAAATACTTTTTGATGCCTTGGAACGCGTCCTCACACTCTGAGTTCCACTGGAAGGTTTTCTCGTTCTTAGGCCCTTTCAATGTGTCGAAGAAGGGAATGCACCTTTCTGCCGATCTGGACATAAACCTTCTCAGAGCTGCAATACAACCAGAGAGTCTTTGAACGTCCTTGAAGCTTTGAGGAGATCGCATATTTAGAATTGCCCTGATCTTTTCAGGTTTAGCTTCGATCCCCCTCTTACTCACCAAATACCCCAAAAATTTGCCTGAACTAAGACCAAAGGTGCACTTGGCAGGGTTCAGACGCAGGTTGTGACGTCGGACCGTTTCAAAACACTCTTCCAAGTCTCGAAGATGATCCTGCATTCGAAGGCTCTTAACAATCATATCATCCACATATACTTCCATGTTCTTCCCTATCTGTTTCCGAAAGACGGTGTTCATCATCCTCTGATAAGTGGCTCCGGCGTTTATCAAGCCGAAGGCCATTCTCCGGTAGGCATAAACGGCCCGATGGGTAATGAATGCCGTCTTAGGGATGTCCTCTTTAGCCATATTAATCTGATGATAGCCTGAGAAAGCATCTAAGAAACTCAACACCGAATTGCCAGAGGTGGCATCAATCAGCTGATCGATATGTGGAAGCGGATAGAAGTCCTTGGGACAAGCCTTGTTTAAATCCGTGTAATCTATGCAGACTCTCCACTTTCCATCCTGCTTCTTGACCAGAACTACATTGGCCAACCACTCCGGGTATTCAATTTCTTCAATAACCCCCGCATCCAAAAGTTTCCCTAGTTCGAAGTCTATAATCTTTTGACGCTCGGGCGCAAATATCCTCCTTTTCTGCCGCACTGGTTTCCTGTCGGGGTCAACGGCCAACCGATGTACCGCTATGGCCTCTGGGATCCCGGGCATGTCTCGGGGGGTCCAAGCAAAGATGTCAGAATAGTCTCGTAGTAGCTGAACCAATTGCGTCTTTATGCCCTTCGGTAACTCGACACCTATTTTCATTGTTTTGAATTTGTTGCCGGGTATCAACTCAACTTCTTCAACGCTCTCGGCGGGAGTTGCTAGGGGTTCCGTATCCCCCTCTGCATAAGGCTCTACATCGAAAACCATGGCACACTTCTGCCGACTGACCCCAACGGCCGATGCCGTCACGGCGTGACGATAACACTTTCGAGCGATATCGATGTCTCCTTTCACCTCTCCCACCCCCTCCGGAGTCGGGAATTTGATCTTGAAATGGGGTATGGACGTAACGGCATTCAGAGCGGTCAGAGTGGTTCGCCCTAAGATTGCATTGTAGGCAGAATCCACTTGAACAACGAAAAATCTCACCTGCAAGGTGACCTGCCGTGGGGCTGCGCCAAAAACCATGGGTAATTCCAAAGTGCTGATCACAGGTACTGCTTCATTTGCGAACCCATACAACGGTGACTCTGTCCCAACCTGCAACTTCACACCCTGGAGATCCATTCTCTGATAAGCATGGCTGTACAACACGTCCACTGATGAACCATTGTCGATCATTATCCTCTTCATATCCACCGGTCCAACTTGGGCAGTGATTACCAGAGCTCCCTCATGAGGCTCAATGGCCTCGGTTGGGAAGTCATCATCAGAAAAGGAGATGACCGTCCTGGGATAAGGTCGAGGGGTCGACGGGCACGGGCCTGTCAGCGTTGATATGGAGCCGGAAGAACGGCGCCTCTTGCCCGACCCTGTTGGAGAAGATCCCCCTATTATAACGTCAACTACTCTTCGAGGAGGGTTACTTGGTTCGACCCCCTTATTGGTTCCCGACTTATAATTATCTGTTCCCCCTCCTCGGCCAATCACAAACTGTTTTAACTCCCCCTTCTGAACCCTAGATTCGATCATGTCCATTAGTCCGGTGCAAGCCTCCGTGGTATGCCCGACCCGACGATGATATACACAATAAGGCCCCGATCCATTCGGTCTATGGATCGGCAGCGTCTGCCCCGACCCCTCTTCCTGTCTGATTGCTTCCAAAATTTTGACTCGCTCGGCACTCAAAGGAGTATATGCACGGTTCTCCGCCTTTGGTTGGAAGGGTGGTCTTCCCTGATTTGGCAGCCCACCTCTTTGCTTTACCCGATCAAAAGAGGGGGGTCGGATGTCCCCACCTCGATTTCCACCATAAGCTTTACTCTCTAAACCTCTGTTCTTGGGTATCAAACTATTCATAGCCTCCTCAACCGCTATAAACTTCTCAGCTCTGTCGTATGCATCCAAGAGGTCTTTTGGAGGGTTGAACATTATGTCCTTCATCATCTTCCGGTTTTGGGTGACATCCATCCCGGTTGTAAAGAATCCCAACGCTTGTATCATATTGAGGTCACTGATAGTTCCCACCGCATCCCGAAACCTTTGAACATATTGGCTCAGTGACTCATCCGATTTCTGCTTTATCTGCATCAAAGAAGCCGTCACCTTGCCTCTCCTCTTATTACTACCAAACCGCTCATGGAACCGCACGCTCAACTCCGCCCATGAGTGGACACAATTGGGGGGCAATGACATCATCCACTGCTTGGCTCCCTTCTTAAGCGTTGTCACAAAGATCTGACACATGCCGGCCTCTGAATGGTCATAATACCTCATCACCCTTTCGTATGAACTGGTGTGGTCATAAGGGTCACCAGAGCCATCGTACATCTCAAGAGGTGGCAATTTTTTCTTGGGATCGGCCTTCTCTTGATCAATAGCTGTCGAGAAGGGGGATTTCGGATCTAAAGGCATAGTTCTGGACGCTTCGGCTCCGGATCCAGCCATCGGCCTTGCCTCCGCCGCTACCAACCTCTTCTCCAGTTCAGCTATTCTTTCCATAACTGGATCAACCGCAGGGACA
Organism: Hedera helix; assembly: GCA_947179155.2. Classification (NCBI taxonomy): domain Eukaryota; kingdom Viridiplantae; phylum Streptophyta; class Magnoliopsida; order Apiales; family Araliaceae; genus Hedera; species Hedera helix. The sequence continues at coordinate 37,977,394 of OX359287.1, forward strand.
TACGGGACCATGCGTTGATCTTGCCGACCCGAAACTGTCACTGGGGCGCCCTGTCCCACTTCATAGTCTGGGGTCTTCAACCTTTCTCGAGAGAAATGACCGAGGGAGGCGGGACATGCTCCTTCTGACCCGTCCCTACTCGTGCGGCCGATGTGCCCCAAGGAAACTTGGGAGGGGGGCGCACCCCTTATATCTTTCCGACCGACCCGGTCGTGTCTCATATAACCCTGAGACTGGTGTTTGTCCCTTATATCTTCTCGACCATCCCGGTCGTGTCTCATATAACCCTGAGACTGGTGTTTGCCCCTTATATCCTCTCGACCATCCCGGTCGTGTCTCATATAACCCTGAGACTGGTGTTTGCCCCTTATATCCTCCCGACCCTCCCGGTCGTGTCTCATATAACCCTGAGACTGGTGCTTGCCCCTTATATCTTCCCGACCATCCCGGTCGTGTCTCTTCCTTCCTTGCTCTGACCTGGGTCTACTTTGCGGGGTATCGGCCCGCTCCCTACTGCCAATGGTTGCCGACGGATCCTCTTGTAAATTCATTAGGTGGTTCTGCCAGTCTACCTGTCTGCAACGCAAGGCTTCCAATTCTATCTCAGCCTCTCTAATCTGGGACCATTTATCTCTTTCAGCTCGTTTGCCCTGGGGACTCCTCTCCAAAGGAGATATTCCAAGCTCCGAATTCTCCCGATATGATTCGGCCCTCTCCGAAGCGGGTGGTGTAAACAGACGCCTCCTAATGGGTTCAGAATGGGCGTGGGCCCGAGTTCGCCCCGACCGATGAACTCCCGACCAGTGTTTCTTTGAGGGTCCAGTACTCACCTCATGGGGGTCAAAGGAAGACCCCTGCCGACCTTCATTAGAACTACCTCTTCCTTCCATAAAAACGATCTTTATTCGAAAACAACAGGGTGACTTAAGTATCAAACACCCCTCCTTCTAGCGCCAATGTTGACGTCTGATTTTCGCTCTTGCAGTGATCACCCGTCAGCAAGATACCTGTACAAACAGCAAACCGTTATCACCTCATAGAACAGTCGTGGTTGGGACCGTCCGGAGATGCTTCGGTGTAAGAGTAAGTTCAGGGGAATAACGTCACAATGGAGGAGCTTTATCATTAGCTGGAATCTCTCAGACGTTTGATAAATTAATGTTAGTGATGTAAAAAGATCCAATACCTCTGAAATTGAGAGGTGGCCAGTATATATTAATCCATGCATCCTCCGCTGTCAAGTCATACTCTCATGAGTACAAGTAAGTAGTTCTCTTCCACCTTCTCCACTTGGTTCGTTGGGAGGAGATACCAGCCTGGGTTCCTCCCAGTGTCAGTCCGTCAAAGTGGACAAAATAGGCCCGGACGTCCTATCAACCGCCTGAATAAATAAAGATCTGTGAACCCGGGCCCAACAGGAAGGGAAAAAATCCGACCCGGCCCAAGCCACATGAAGAGAAGGGATTCATGGCCCAGAATGCTAGGCCCAAAGAATCCACACCCCAACAGAACCACAAACTCAAATTGTTAGATAATAGTTCTAACAACATGGTACATATTACAATATGTTGCTGGAGCCCAAAACCTAACCTAATACTTAATAAGGTAGGAACTTGTATAAATCTTTCCGGATGAATCTATATTGGTTCTCAGTTCAATTTCATTTGTCGAGGCCCGCCCCCAGACACTTTGATTGTCAGGACTCTCGTTGTGCGGAATTTTCAATTCCACACGCAACTTGTCTGGATGCCTACCTCTCAACCTCATCTCTTAGCTTTATCTGGGAAATGGGACGAACACCAGTATATATAAGAATCAAGAAGGAACTATGTCGGAAAACTAAAAGAGTTATGCGTGAAACTAAAGCTTTATTAACTTAGGTACGAGACATCCAACCGCATAAAATAGCCCAAAAAATCCCCCGTGAGGTATGTAACACGCTGATGCCTTACTTTAGAAGTAAAGAATTTCGACTTTATAATTTTAAAAAAATAAAAATAAAGAAAAGCTAATTGAATGAGTATACCGTTGCACATGACAATAGCTCCAGCAAGCATGCGTAAAGTTTGAGGATCCTCAAAATCTCTTGCTGTCATTGCCAATAGACTGATTCCTATTACAAGTTCCTGACTGGCTTCTGCAAAAAAAAGGACAACTTAGAAGTGAAACAGGAATGTAATATCAATACAGAAGCAATTAACCAAAAACAGAAGCCACAAACTCTCAGGGATTATGGTTTGCGTATTGCAGAGGGGGAGGTTGGACAGACTGGCAGATGCAAAAAGAGAGTTCCCGTTCATTACAAGATTGAGCCATTGGCTATCAGACCAGCTGCTACTCTGAAAATGATTTAATCATCGAAATTTCTAAGAAAATGAGACCGCCAGCTTGACAATCCTTTCCTGATTAGATATTGTATAGTACATGATGCAGGAAAATTCTAGTGACGTGAAGAAATGTTTGAAGATCACTTTTCAGGTGTTTTAGATTCCAAACTCGATAGCAATTGGTAAGATAATTTTGATGTCGAAGAAAAAGGGGAAACACTTTCTGTCGAAAAAAATGTCAATACAAAAAATTAACAGCAGTAACAAGTATACACATGCAAATCATTTCTGCTCACTGAGTTCAACTTATATCATACTTCTTCCTCCTCTCCCAAGGAACCATTCAAGACAACCGTATTAAAGATATTGAAATATATAATGTAAAGATGTGGTATTCTTTGGTGTACGGAGGTTGTAGGTCCCTGGTAAAGGTTAATGTACCATTTGCAAGAACCTAAAGAGTTGGAAAGGTAAATGTTGTGAGTTATAGTTCAAGATGTTGAAGTCAAAAGTTTCTCACAATTTGCTTAAGATATTAACCAAGACATTGCAGCAGAATGTATTAGGTTACCGGGATTAATCTGTTTTGACAGTTCTATCAGGATTAATATTAATTTACCTATATCATATGTCCTCACAATTTTATACACCAATCCAACAGAAGTTCAACAAAATTAAGAAATAGAGGGGGGAAATGAAAAAGTATATAATGTTGCATTCTACTGTTTCTACATGTGTTACAATGTATGCTGAATGTTCAGTTTGTTAAGTGTCAGTTTTAGATGCAGTTGGATGATAAAACAGCCTGAAATTAACAACCAACAATAGAAACATCCATTTAGTTGCAAACTTGCAATAGATTGAGGGAACTGTTATTTCCACTGTAAAAAATGTTATTTTTGCACGTGGGCCTCATTTTTTGCCTATAACGACGGTTTTAAAACCAAACCGTCGTTATAAGTAAAAAATGGGGTCCACATGCAAAAATAACAAAAAATGTTACGGACATCAGTTTCCTAGATTGAAACAATCAACAAGGACGAAGATAATATATATAATTATTTATAGCTTAGAAGCTCTGAGGCTATTCAAATAGTTACCAACCAAATAAACCTTTCTTAACCAGAAACAAGTAGACTCAAATTGCACAAGTCTACATACACAACATTTAAAACACAACACCAAACACTACATCTATCGTGTCATGCCCCACTTTTATATGATTAAGATAGATGTAATGTTTGGATGTTGTGCACTTATAGTTATTCACTCAAATTGTCATCTTTAGATGATAAAGCTTAAGTTTAAGTTGAGAAGTGCAAATATGTAAGTTTGAATCAAAAGAAACCGATTACACAAAACTAAGGTAATTAGTTTCCCATTTAACAACTTCTGCACGCCTCTCTAGTCATTGTTTGGTGACATCGTAAAACTATGGTGGCCAGAAGAGAGACTGCAGGATTCAAGTTTAAAGGTAAACTAGGTAATAGCTTTTATTATATACATGATCAATAATGAGATCTATACACATTTAAGTATAAACCAGTGTTCATGTTATCCAAAAAATGTTGTTTTACGGTGTATTTAAATATTTAAAAAAACTTTTTCATTTGGGAGGAAATTGGGAGGAAATATTTTATTGGGGAAAGAGATGTTCAGGTTCTTGATGACAACGAATTTATTTTGATTGGTCGGTATTAGGTTGTAGTCTGAATTTGAGAGTAACTAGAGTTTGTGTTTACCTCTTTCAAAGATGATAGTGTTTATATTATGTTTACCTATATGTTGGATATGCATACGTTTGACTTTGATATCATAGCTATCAATATGGAGTTTGTTGCGTTCACCTTTTCTTATTTGCCAAGGGTTTGTCTCGAGTTTCCTAGTGATGGCTAGAGGACTCGTGAAATCACAGGCCAGGAAGCAGAAACCCCATCTCAAGAACAACAGAGTTCTTATTCTTGGGTTTGGCCTTTTTTTGGTTACTTTCATTATCCAAGACTATTTTTAAGCTGGCTGACGGGAACATAGGAAATGACCTCTAATTTCCTGTAGTTTTAAGTTTCTTTTCGAAATGTAGAGCCTTTATTTTTGCTGTTCTCATGGAAAAATTATGTGGACCCTATGTTATGTAAGAGACAGGAGCAAACGTCTTTCGGTAATCATTACTACATGGTATCTGTTAAAATGCACTTTTCTTTTATGAGCTTTGATTATTTTTTGGTTGAATTTAAACCCATTAATTGATTGATTTTTCCCCCCACTATGTTGTATGAAATTTAACAATCTTGGCTCTGCAAAGGTTGGATTCCAAGACTTTTTAGTTCTTCAGATGTGGACTTAACTATTGTACCAAAGAGGATTGATTTGATTGAATTTAAATAAAATTAAAAGTGCATTTGATAGTCTACTATAATGAGATTAAGAGAGAATAATATATGATTCAAGAAGGAATTATATGTTGTATTCTAATTGTATCTAAAGTGAAATATATGAAAAAATGTATTGTTGTTTGCAAAACTATCTTTTTCAGTCTCACATTAGTATAGAGTAAAACTATTTAATGCTTTATAAATATAAGTGAAATAGTTTAATTTACTTGTGATACTAAAGAGAAGACTTAGATCTGGTCACAATGACGTGCTGCAAAACACCACCCGCTTACATCCCGGGACTTGCGTGCGAGTCACATTAGGCACACTTTTCAATTTTTTGTTTTTTAAGTATCTCTACATCTTATTATTTTCTAAGAATCTCTCTAAGGATCTCTACAACTTCTTACGCTAAAAAATTATTCAACATTTCATATATTGAGTATTCATTAGTGAGTATATTATGGATTTCAATCTTTTGTTTTCTAAGGATCTCTACGTCTTCTTATGCTAAGAAATTATTCAACTTTTACAAAGCAGCATATATTGAATATTCATTAGTAAGTTGCTATCACTGTGAATATAAATGATTGACATATATTCTAAAGGTATATGTGAATATATATAGAAGCTAGACATATATTTTGGAGGTATATTGTTAGTAGCCTTTAGTAAACTTTATTGGTAAAAAGTAATAAATATCTTAAGAACAGAGACAACTTATGTCAAACCTTTCTGTTCCAATAAAAACTGAATGAAATAATTCTGAATGCTTAAATAATATGAATGAAGTAGATTTCTGAATACTGAATGAAAAAAGTTGTTTGATAAGTGACATGTTTGAAACATCTGAATAATATATTTATACTATTTTACCCCTCTGAAAAAATTCAAAATTGTTATAAATTTATTTAATATTACTTAATATAATAGTTAATATTTGTTTTAATTTTTTTTTACTTCATTCAGTTAGAACTTAACCATTCAGCCAAAAAAATTAGACTTAGTCATTCAGCCAAAAAATTTGACTGATTCAGTTATTCAACCAAAAATAAATACACCAAATAACTGAACAATTCAACTATTCAACTCTATTTAGCTAAAATCAAACAGCCCCTTAATCTACTTAGAATATTTTTGATTATTCATGTAATGACCAAGCTACACACGAGCTACATACAAATGCCTAGCTTGACATCCCAACTTAATTACAAGTTGATTTTGTACAATATATTATATAATTAGATTTTTACTTTGGAATTCCCAATATTTGTTTCAATTTTTTTTTTTATAAATAAATAATATTTTTTTTATAAAGAAAGGTTTTGTTTTATTATAAGTATACTATATAATAACGTGTTCAAGTAATTATTATAATTTTATTATTATGTCATTGTTATTAAAATAATGATTTATTATTTTAAAAGTAATTGTAAAATAAAATATATTTTAAATATTTATATAAAGAAATTCTTTTTATAGTACCGTGGCAGCAAAAAAAGCAAACTATAAAATGAAAATATAAATAAAAATAAAAATAACCTTGCGGATAAAACTGCCAATAGTGTGGATAATGAAAACTCAATTCAACCTCTACAAGTACGAGTCTCAGTTCCTCCTCTCACTAAACTCCTCAATCGGCCCTCATGTTGATCTCTACACTCAATCTGGGGTAGATTCGAATTGGGTGGAGTTCAATCTTCCACTGATTCAATCAATAAGGCTTTTTTAGCTTACACTGCATACTGAATTTGTGAGTCTCTCTCTCTCTTATTCATTTTCATACCGTAACATTGATTCAGCCATATACTTTTCTTTTAAGAGGTCCAAAGCTAATGTTAAGAGTATTTCATCTGATTATATCAATTGTTGCTAACAAATTTTAAAACCCAGAATTGAATTCCTAAGCCATTGAAGATTTTGTGATTGTTATGCCAAAAAGAAAAGAAAGAAGCTTCATGACTGAAACTAAATTACTTCTTTTGGGATCTTATTTTTGTTTTGCTTATTTTATGCTTATGTAGATCTTGGAGAAGTTGTCTGAATATGATTCTGAATGGATGCTCCTTGATGTCTGGAGGAGTTTGTTTAATGGCTCGCAAGTCTTACTACTCAGCTCCCGGATGCTTACCTCGTGTGTCCGTTAAGCTTGCATCCCCAAGCGTTAGAAGTTCATGGGAGCCTAATCGAGAGCTGAAATTCGGCTCTTTCAAAGGTTCTTATATATATATATCTTCTGAAATTAATTCTTACACAAGTTTACGTTAAGTTTCATTTGTCTCTTGAAAATAGAACTACATTTGATACTATTTTAATTGTTTTTTTCTTTGTCTAATTCACAGTAGTTTGGGGAAATGCTTTTTGGGCCATCCGTGCCATAGACAAACCGGTTTCCCACCTCTCCAAGTAGCTACGCTAGTTTTCTAAAACAAACTTTCCCAAAAAATCCACATAATGCACAATACCTCTGACACAGCGAAAGGCGCGTTGAATCCAATCAGCAACAAAGATATAACAAAAGACTGTTGAATAGTCAAAGTGTATTAAGAAAATAATGATTAAAGTTAACTGAAAACAAAGCTCTAACGATGTTTAAATAGTACGGAAATAAGTCAGAAACCCTACTAGGACAATAAGAAGCGAAATTACATAAAAACTTGTTAGTTCATAAAAATCAGAAAATTTTCGGAAGGCCCAAATCACCCTTTCCCATGTATTTTTGGGCCCGAAACAACATACGTCATGGCCAAAAGTGATGAGTCTTGTAGACCTCGTCGTTAGCAGTACCTGAAGAATTATATATGTGCTTGTGTGCCATCTTAAATTTGTTTTTCTATTTGATAGCAGGTATTCAATGTCTTTGTCTTTCTGCTGGGTCATCGCCATTGCTAAATGGGGGTCTTTGTGGCTTGTCACATGCCATCTCCAGGATACCTATGCGGCGTAGAACTGTTATTTCTCCTAGAGCAGCCAAGGATGTCCCCTCTAGTTATAGGTACCCAGCCATGACCAAGAAGCCGAAATGGTGGTGGAGATCTTTGGCGTGCCTCCCTTATCTAATGCCACTTCATGAGACATGGATGTATGCTGAGACTGCCTATCATCTGCATCCTTTCTTGGAGGAATTTGAGTTTTTGACTTACCCTTTTTTAGAAGTTATTGGGAAATTGCCAAGCTGGTTTTTAATTGCATATTTCTTAGTTGCTTATCTTGGAATAGTGAGAAGAAAGGAATGGCCACATTTTTTTAGATTTCATGTTGTGATGGGGATGTTACTGGAGATTTCACTGCAGGTGATAGGGATTATCAGTCGTCGTTGGTTGCCTCGTGCTGTATATTGGGGTAAGGTCGGTATGCATTTTTGGACTGCGTTTGGTTTTGCTTACCTATTTACCGTCTTAGAAAGTATGAGGTGTGCTCTTACCGGAATGTATAATGACATTCCGTTTGTGTCTGATGCAGCGTATATTCAAATTCCTTATGATTAATTAGGGTATTAAGCCTTGTGAGTCGGGATAATTTTGGTGGATTTTTATTCAGATTAAAGCTCAAAACTGCTTGACAGTTTAGTGTGTACTTAAAATTCTAATGCTTATTGCTTACTGACTTCGATGCTGTGAATTCACCTTCTCTTGCTATGAATCATCAGATGGTCTTCTTGTAAAGTTCCTTTTGATGTCGTTCTCTTGTAATACACATGCACGCACTCCTTCCGTTTAAGAAAAAGCATAGCTCGGGCAGGTGTTTTCTGCGTAAAAGTGAAACTAGATCTTGAAAGGGCGACAATAAATGGAATGGAGACGGGAAAGTTTGGTTGTTGGTAATGGGTTGTGTGTAATAGGACGATATAATTCACATTCATCCATTCTATTAGAATGAGATCTATTCCACCGACTTACACATAAAATAAAAATTAAGAGAATGAAATGATTTTTATTCCACAGAAATGGTTTATGAATTCATCAAATACACCGTGTTCCATTTCATTTTTTCAGTCAATTCTTTTCATCTGTTCTAGTATTCAATAATTTTATCTCAAAGTGCTTGTTTGATAACTAGATCCACCACCTAACGTTGAAAATAATAAGTGTTAAGCTAAACAAGCTTGTTTAATAACTTTATCAAATTATAAAAAAATAAGCTTTCGGCTTATTACAGTTTACGATTTTTAATTAAGCCCGAATTATGCATTAATGGTGAACATGGTTAGCCTAGATTCATATACGTTCTCACCCCTTAACACGAAAAAAGCCATAAACACAAAAATCATAATAAATAGGCTTTTCATCTCTTAATACGAAAAAAAATCATAAGCACAAATAACATGATCAATACACTCAAGAAAGAACCCTAATTTAATCACGTAGTTGACATTCTTTTGAAAGAAAGAAAATAATATACGCAATGTAAGTAGGATTATACAAATTTCACGTGTATTCCTGTTATAATCAAGTTCATTGTCAGACAATTCAAAGTTCAATCCTCAAACGTCAAAAGCTAAGATTTATTCATCCTTAGCAACAAATCACAGTTTGTTATTTATATATATTGCACATTATTTCACAAATATGAAGGCTTGTCTTGGACTCATTTTTGACATAATTTATTTTCCATTTTTGTTTAGGGAGCAACCCCCCCTCTTTTTCACCAGAAATAAAGTATTGTAGTCGAACTCTTCTTCACTGTCAAATCTCTTTAATTTTCTGTTGAGATCTATCATGTAAAAGTACTCAAATTGGACCAGCGATTACAGACTTTCATACCAATTACATTTACTCCGTCATATTGTAAATTTAAAATTTTCCCTTGCAGGCAAAGTGTGTCATTCCAACGAGGATTTTCATATTTTAATTTTTTTTTAAATCATACATAAAAGATAATATATATATATATATATAAACTCTCTTTTCGACAAATTGAGCAATCGTTTACACACTCACGTGACTTGTTCAGAGCTAGCTCGTTCTCAACCAAAAAACCAACATTTTATATTAAAAAAAAGGTAATTGTCCAACATTGTGTATGCTGTAACTGTTGGAACAATACAGAAAAATAAGTAATAAATACACGATAAACCATTCATTATATCCTGTAAATGGAACACCGAACCAAGATGAAAGAAAATTTGAAAGCCAAGTTCCTATCCATCCTCGATGATATCCCTGTGTACATGCATGCATGAGGTGCTGCAGTATTTATAATTATACCTGTGAAATGGAACTTTACCGGCCAAAGGGACGTTACAACATGAACAGTTGATGTTCGTCAACATGGCATTGTTTGCCAATGAGCTGCTTGGAACAACACTAACACCAGGAATTTTAAGGGCTGCAGCTGCTGCTAGTCTCCTCTCAGCAGCAGCAGCTCTTTTTTCTCTTTCTGCAACTTGTGTTTTCCTCAGTTCTTCCTGAGAAAAGTGAGAAATGGGGAAAATGTTAATTTAGGATGCTGTAAGTTACATTTTGAATATCTAAAAGGGATGATGAAAAGTTAGATCAATCGGATGATTAATCAAATAAGCACAAGCATTTCTGTATGTGACAGCTGAAAAAAATTAAAGAAACACAAAGAAAGAGTCAAATATAAAATGGGGGGTGTGTGTTTATGAAAGGTTGAATGTAGAAAGGAATACTTTTCAGCATTGCAAGAATTATTTAGCTTCTTTTACAATGCCCGTTATGACCTATTTTAGCTGTTAATACATCGAAGATAATGTAACTAAAGAGCTGAAGAGCCTTAGGAAAACAGTGTGTCAGATACCTCTTTAGACATAGGTGGACCACCACTGGATTGAGACTGTCCTTTGAGAACTGGATTCAAGGTGGCCCCATGATTTCCTGAAACGGATGCAACATTTTGAAGTTGAACAGCCTCAGCCTGCAGATTGATATCACAAGGTTGTTTAAGAAAAAGATCAGATACTATTGTAGAACTATTAATGGATAAAGAGAACCCATCTCTCAAAAAGGTCATCTTGGCAAAATTTATTCATGACGTGAATGAAATTTCAAGGTGGTCCCAGCTGCCCCATGTTATGGGCAACCAATCTATTCCTTAATTATAATTATCATTAACTTGCATCAGTTAGCAACTGTCAGTTATTAAACGATTTTTTTTTCTTTTTTAATATATAGTGAGTTATTAAGCAAAATCTTTGCCAGAACTAAGAAAACATACAAATTTTTGTGTTTCTTCTCAATCTGAAGACCAACTGCAAAATCACAAACATAAAACAGTGAAAAGATGCATACATTCAATACCTTGTAAAGGAAATCATGCAGGAGAAAAATATTGGATCACGACTTGACGGATGAGGAGGGTTCATTAAAAGTTCATATTTGAAAAGGAAAAAGATGGCAAAAAGGAAAGCATTCATTCCTCTTTCAAATCTTGCATCTCTATTATGTTTGCCCTGGTGGATTTTCTCCTTTATTTTATACAAGTCAGATATCTTGGATTACTAATTGTTGGAATTCAAGGCAATCAGAATTTCTTTTAAATGATATTCAAGAAAAGAATATTTCAGAAAATTCATAGAATTAATAACTTTAATACGTCTATTTTGCATGGATTCTCGCCTAGTTCCCCCCCCCCCCCCCCCCCCTCCCCCTCCCACTTCCCCAAAAAATATAAAATAAAATAAAACCCACACCCACAAAAAAATGCCTCCGTCCTAATTATAAAATCATTATTGACTTTTAAGTAAGACATTTCCAAACCCAAATTTGAAATCATTCATTAAAAATTATAGAACAATAAATCTTACAATCACTAGTCGTTTTTAAATATTTTACAATATTAATCATTATATTGACTAAAACAAAAGAAATTTATATCAATTTTGTGTTTAAAAATATCTTAAGTTGACTTTAAAAAGTCAATAATGATCTTATATTTTGAAATGAATAAAGTAAATAAATAAATAAATAAAACAAAACAATACAACTGACTAGATCTCAACAGTATTATCGTGACAAACCAAATGAAAACATTATAATGCACATAAATTGCAGATTGCCCTTTCTAAATAATTTATTTTGGAATGAAGATTTTTTATATTTTAGATCCGTAATAGTAAATATATATTCAATTATTCAAAACCCAGTCCATTGGAGCATAAGTTGTATAGAAGTTTAAACTGACAGATTAAGTTCAAATCTAGCAGATATCAGGATCAAAGTGAAGAAAAAGTACCTGAGCCTTCTTTTCTCTTGCTTTTCGTAATTTCTTTAAGTCTTTTGACCTCGCTTTTCGCTTAGCATCTTTTTCTGCCTGGACAACCACAAATTGAGATCATCAAGAACAGCCAAAAAAATTTCTTCTTGCCTGAATGAGGAGCTAACTATGTATGTGTGTGCGTGTACATACACTACATATGTATGTATATGTACATACATACATTTAGACACACAAGCACACACAAGGATTCATTTCATAAATCCCTACCACAAGAGACATGGATCATCTTATTTCCCTTCATCATTAAATACCAAAGGACACTCCTGCGCCATTATTTTAAACATACTTTTGTGACATTATTCAGGGTAGATTCAATATTAAGTATTTTGAAAGGAATGGAATAACATATTAGTTAAGAGCACTCATCACTCAGTTTCCCACTTTATTAAAATCGATTATAATATGACTTCAATCAACTTCAATCGGTATAATATGACTACGATCAACTTCATAAACAACTAAATTTAGGTCAACACTGTCAGAAACTGAATGTGTTATTCATATTTAAAGAGTGTTCATGCCAACGCAACATAGAGAATCAATATGATTAATACATTGAGAGCTATTAACAGGTGGGAAATTGGAATGAAAGTAGATCAAACATGCTAAGTGAATGTAGACAAATCTCTGATCAAAATACTCTTTTACATGCCTCGGAAACAAAATAACAGAGAATTCCCATAAGATCATGCAAAGCAAGGTCATTGCAATGAAAAATAACTGGTAAAGTCAATTTAAGTGCTAACAAATATCAAGGAATCAATGCAAGTTTCCAAAAGAATCACTTGTATCATATATTATCACTTCTTAGAAAACAAGCAGTGAGGCTGACTGTTGGATAAATTCACTCAACTGCTTATGTAACATCAGTCTTACCTGCTTAGCATTTTGAGATTCTTCCATTTCCTTGGTCAATGCACTGGGCACTTTAGCAGCATTCCAATCCCATTTATCAAGGTTAGAGGCCATATACCGTCTAAATGCATTCCTTACTTCCTTCTCTGTTGCAAGCATATATGGGGTCCATCCCCTTTCATCTTTGATGCAAGGATCTAGACCTTGTTCTAGGAGTTCCAAAATTTTTTGAGCATTATTGGACCTCGCTGCTTCATGTAAAGGTGTTGATGTATGTTCACTCTCACTCTCACTTGATATGGATAAATTTTCCAATTTTTGGACAACAGAGAAGGCTTCAGTACTTTCCTGGCTATCCAAGATATCTCTCAAATCCTCTTTCCTGAATTCTGGACAGCCATCTGTAGTAATGCTTGAGCTTATCTTTGACTCCTCTTTGGTGATTGGCATTATTTCTTCATCTGCTTCATGTGAAACTTGTGTCAGGAAGTTATATAATCTCTTAGCTTCCTTCAAGGTAGGCCTCCGGACAGTCAATGGAACATGTCGAACACCATGATGCTGACAACTAAAATATGGTTTTTCTCCGTCAAAAAGTAGTTGACGATTGCTTGAAGGAGCATGAATGAATATACAAGAGGAAGCATCAAAATAAGGCTTCCAGGCAGCAAGTAATTCTTGAATTTCCTAATTTTTTAAGAGATGAATAAGTCAATAACCCAAATTAAGCAAGTATATTAAGTCGAACCCATGTTAGTAAAACCTAAAGTTTAAGCTCTATGGCTAAAGCAGCAGAAAAGAAAGCATGTTCAAATAATGTAAGAAAAGGCGGGAGTGAATGCAGGCCTATGATAAGACTACCAAACAGTCTTTACCAAAGTAAACCAGGTGCAGGTAGCACAGTTGTACTGGAAAACAAGTTATGGTATAAAACACATGCATCTCTCAAAGACTTTTTCACAAGGTATAATGTTACAAAATGTGTTTTAGTCTATGGGTGACAACAATGAATATGAGGGAAAAGATTGTGTATAAAGTGAAGTTTGGTACAGTAGGTAGACCATAGTTTCTCTTTCATGTCGAAATTCACTATTTAATACCTTTTTTAGGGCAAGTTCATTATAACGCCGAATTGAGGCTCCTGCAGAATGTGCAATCTTCCCACTTGCATCTTTTGATGACTGTTTTTTACCAGATCTGGCCCTTATGACATATCTACATGGAAAAATAAAGGATTAAAAGAAGAAGACCATGTCAGAAAGACTACCACAGACTCGCAATATACAATAAGATGCTAAACAGGAACAAAAAGTAAGCATGAACCTGTGGAAGGTTTTGTGGGCCACAACACAGTTACCATCAAATACACAGCCAGCGAAGTGTCCACCCCTCGCAAGCAATACAACCCTAAAATGGGTATTATCCCTTGGTTCATGGACCAAATTATTCAATTTCTCGATCACTTCCCTCTCTGTCTGACATGGCATGCCACCGTCATCCATAATTGCAGATTTAACATTCACGAATGAGATATTCTCGGAGTCATCCATAAGTAAACATTTCCAGATCGAAACTGTCTCTCCTGTCTGTAAATGTATAAATATTTTCTTTTTATTACCTTCAACCAACCCCCCATTTATAGCACTGCGAAGACCAGATACTTTGTCATCTTCATCTTCTGATCCTGATATACTGGATATGTCATAATCTTTGAAAAAAGAATCAGAGGTTAATTCATCAACATCTTCCTCCTTCACAGTATCCTTTCCAGCAATACTTAGCTTTATCTGAGATCACATGTTGACAAATAAATGCACTCAGTTTAAAACACAAATACAGTTATGGAACAAACCTAATTATAGTATTAAACCCAAACACTAGTAAGATATAACATCAACGTTTTTAAAGCATGAGCTGACAGGAGTAATATAAGCAGCATGTTCTACTGTCTTCAGAGTACAAGTAGCAACTGCAAACAGGTGGCTTCCAGCATCATGAGACTGTATCACTAGGAAGTATGAATACTTCCTTCTGGGTTAAGTCCTAAAACCTAATCATATAAAAAAATATTTTCAAACTCACCCTTTGCAAATAGAGCATTTGAAATTCTGAAAATCATCGGAATTTGAAAAACATGACCCCTCAAATATTATAATTTCAAAGAAAAAATGAACAAAGAAAGTCCTATACTCCTATTGCATTGAAAATTTATTGGTTCCACTAAAGTTTTTAAACTAATAATTTCATTCAACTAACTGAGCAGTTAAATTATAGAGAAAATCTGAATATGTTATTGCTAACCCAACTTTTGTATGGGAAAATCAAGAACCGTACAATGCACTTAAGGATTGTACCTTTCTCAAGTAAATTACTATAATGGATACAGACATATAATTTCCTTTAATCAATAAACATTATATGGAATAATTGCTCGATAATTCAATCACTTTAAACTGCAATCCCTCCTGTACCGTTTCAAAACTAAGTATCGGGAATGGATTTTAGAAGGCACGATGGTAGATTTATATAACGTATAGTTCATAATTCTTGTTATGAGATTCATCAGAAAAAATTAATTAAAAAACAAAATATATTTAAAAACATATAATCTCAAAGTGTGCTGTTTAAATGTGTTAAAAGATGTACCAATATCACAATTTTCAAGATGGTTCCGGACTTGGGACATAAAGAACAGCATAAGCAACACTAACAAGTGAAAATTCAAGCCTAAGTTGTGGTAGTTGGTAAAGCGTTCAAATTTTTAAACCCCAAAGAAACATTTATGATGATAGAGCAAAAGCAACATCACAGTCTAATGCTAAAAGTTAAAAGATTCATCTTTGCTAGTTTGCTTTCTGAAATTAACAAAAATTGTCCCTATAATATTATTTTCCCATAGAATCCAGTAACGTATTGTCACCAGAACTTGAAATTTCTAATCCAAGACCAACAATTATAACGGCTGTAAAAGCTGCATCATGATATTATGCTACGAGCTTAAAGACTAAATCTTTTGGCATGATCATATCGTGTTCATACATAAATCAATGAATTAGATAAAAATGTAGGGGATAAGAGCTTAATTACATTGAATCGGTGAATATCGGATTTGAAGTGAGACCGCTGGTCTAGGAGAGAATCGAATTCGACCCTACATGTATTGCAAGTCCATTTCTGCATCAAATTTTTCGAACTTTTCTGATCTTGTTCGTCCAAGTCGTCTAGGGTTAGGGTTTCGACTGTAGGGTTTTCGAGGGGCGGCTCAATTACCGATGATGGAGATTGAAGGAGGCGACAAGAATGGAAGAAGTTCTGTGGGAAGTCGAAGATGGAACCGTGTCGTTTCTCTTCCTGATTAGTTGTGGAGGTGACGGCGGCGCTGTGGGCGGTATGAGTGGAATGGAACTCGGTCGCCATTGTCGTCAAACTGTGTGTGTTCGTATCTGGTTTCAATTGATTATTATATGTACAGTATTAGCGGGACGAAACGACGTCGGAGCTAGATGATAAAACCATCGGTCCTTTTTCTAGTTATACATCCAAACAATAAAAGTTGATTTTTTAATTTTTTATTAAATAAATTTAAATATCAGTTTTCAATTAACAAAAGAATTGACTTTTTCTAATTTTTCCGACTTGGAGATATACATTATTTGGGTTGATTACTTCATTTTTTCATTTAAATATAAAAAATGATAAATTTTACAATTTTATGTATTATTTTATTTAATGCCACTCATTTATTTAAACAGATAAGTAATATGGTGAGTCGTTTTATAATGTTATCAAATTTCATGTATCAATATGTTTTACAATTATAATTCAACAAAAAATATTCACAATATATAATGAAAATTGATATTTTTATAACAAATTTTGATATTTTTACACGTAGGCTTCACATAAGAACCAATCATGTACCTCTACAATAATAAATATGTGTGCCATCCGTGTGAAAATATTAAAAATTATTGCGAAAATATCAATTTCCTATGTAACAGAACTCATTAAAATATTAATTTTTGAAGGAAAAAAAAAAACAAAATTAAAACTTTAATATACTATAAATTTAAACAATCACCAAATGCACAAAAAAAGGGTACCTCTTTGTTTGATTATTGCCTAAGCTACATTTTGCTATACAAATGATAGCTTAAAAATTTAATGTTAGTTTAAGTATATTATTTAAAATGTTAAAATAGGTGTGCTATAAATTATAATGTTGGTAAAAGGGATTTTTTTTTTCTTTTCACTTTTGTTTAATGCAATTTGAACTTTGAAGTGGAAGGAATTCAAATTAGAAAAATTAGATATAAATGGAAACTCGGGTCCATGAGCCCACCAAGTTGGTGGAGGTATCGGCAATGAGTCATTTCCCACTGCATATGGGCCTCCTGAATAAAGTGCAATGAGTTTCGATTTTTCATTAGATATGGGCTTCTTCATTTAAGCATGTGGTAGTTTTTGGACTATTGATTAGCGGTTTCGGCCGACTAATTTAATATTTAATTAATTTTTTAAATTTAAACTCAATTAAATTCAAAATATTTGAATTCAACTCCAACTCGAGTTTGATTTTTTTATTAAATAGTTTTATTTATACATCAAATCTTAATCTAAAATTAATTATGTTTGACTCGTGTTTAACTTTTATATTGGACACGTTAAATCTTATATTATTTCGTTTACAACACTCTACCTAATTAATCTCAAATTAACAACAGGTGAGAATACTATTGCACCTGCTTAATTAAAAAATATAAAGGGTTAAATATATTTTTAAGACTCTACCAAACACGATGACTAAGAGGAAGAAACTGAGTTGGACAAATTAATATACTATAATAAATTTAAATTAAATATGTTTTTATCAAATTAAACTCAGCTTATCTAAATATATTAAGGGAAAATTTAACATGTGTCTTAAGGATACATGTTAAGTACACAATTTAAGATAATATTTTCTTGAATTGTGTACATATTTTTTTAATTTTTGTATTTGCATTCTCACGCAGTTTAAGAAAATATTCTCTTAAACTGTGTGTTTAACATGTACCCTTAAGACACATGTTAAGAAAACCATATATTAAAGCCATATATGCTCTCTTTCTTTAAATCTTTTTCCTCTCTCACCATCACCGCCACCTGCAAGCTGACCCAATCAAGTGGCTCTTGCAACTAGCAAAGTTAGATCAGTTCATAGTTCCATTTCAATCTCAGATCTAAAACTAACCATCAAAAAATAAAAATAATGATCTAAATCAAGACCAACTCAAATCTATCACTATTCATTGCTATAGGTAGATCTAACTATTCACAAAAAAGTCTTATCACCATCTTTATCTTTCTGACCCATTACAGATCTGCCATCTCACAGCCACCACTGTCACCATATTTTCCGATCTAAAGCTTTATTATATGTCATTAAATTGATGATGATGTTCAAAGAGTTATTATTTGAAAATGTAATTGAAATTATTTGGATCCTAATTGTATATGTCAAAGGATGAAGATGAGATAGTGTAATTGCCACTACCCATTTCAACAATTTTACAAACAGGATTTGGTTGTTACAAATTAACAATGCAAAGGTGTCGTGGTGTAGTTGGTTATCACGTCAGTCTAACACACTGAAGGTCTCCGGTTCAAACCCGGGCGACGCCAAAATATTACCTTTTTACTACTCCCTTTTGTTAGATGGTGTTATAAATGGTTGTTTTATAATTCTACCCAATCTCTATTTTACAATTATAATTCAACACAAATTTATCGAACATTATCATCTTACATTACTAAATTAACAACAAAACGGAGAGACTAATAATAAAACAAAAATCCAAATGGATCTTTATTCACTACAAACAGTGAAACATTATTGAAAAGAAAAAATGTGATTAGTCTGAGCATCCATTGAATAATTTTTCCTAACTAAAGTCTCAAAATCACTGTTTTTTGTGTAAACCTTTTAAAAATTTGCCATGAATTGAATAGATTCCAAAGATTTCCAAACTATCCCTTGATCGGAGCATTTTATTTATTATCAGAGAATGTTAACCAATGTTTACACCTAAGATGCCTCCATCACACCCCCAAGTAAAAGGTGAAAAAAAGAGAGATGAAAATGAAGTAAATATAAGAAAATCTAACCAGTCAACACATCTATTAAAGCCTTGAGAAATGTTTCTCTCTCTTTCACATCCTGTGTTGTTTTATCATCGTAGTAACATTAATGGGACATGCAAGAAACATCATGCAGCTCACATTGTCAAGAACTTACAAAAAGAAACGGCATAATCAATTCGGCCTCATCTCTAACACGAAAAAGCCATAAACACAATCTGCTGTAATCAATACGCTCTCATCTCTTAACACGAAAAATATGCAAATCTAAGTAGAATTATGAAAAATCCATGTGTAATCTTGTTATCATCAAGTTCGTTGTTTTCTTCCTAAACCATTAACAATTCTTAGATTTCAGTATCTGCTGCAGAGTCTATATAAAGGGGAGGGAAAAAAGGACTTTTAAGAATTAAACAACAAAAATAAACATATAAAAATTTAAACAAAATGCAGAAAGCTTGGTTTTATGAAGAATATGGTCCTAAAGAAGTACTCAAGTCGGGAAACTTCCCTATACCTTCTCCCAAGCGCAACCAGCTACTTGTCCAAGTTCACGCTGCAGCTTTGAATCCTATTGATTTCAGGATGCGCCAGCGACCCATTATCCCTGCATGTTTTCCTGTGAGTAAATATTATTAGTCGGAAGTAATGTTGTTTTTTTATATTATTATTTTAAAAATTCTATAAAAACAAAATATGATGAAATCAACATTATTCAGATATCAGCATGACAGTAATCCAGTTTTATGCTATGCAATATACTGATGCAGGTGATTCCTGGCTGCGACATGGCTGGGGTTGTGATACAGAAAGGTGCTGGTGTTTCGAAATTTGATATAGGTGATGAGGTCTATGGAAATATCCATGATTTTGATATGGGGGGAGAAGTAAAACAGCTTGGAACCCTAGCTGAGAATATTGTTGTGGAGGAAGGTTTGGTTGCTTTAAAGCCGAAAAACCTTTCCTTTGAGGAGGCAGCCAGCTTGCCTGTCGCAGTTCAAACAGCGCTCGAAGGCTTCAGAATATCTGGTTTCAGAGAAGGACAGACAATTTTTGTAGTTGGTGGAGCTGGTGGTGTGGGATCACTGGTTGTTCAGCTGGCCAAGCATTTGTTTGGCGCTTCTAAGGTTGTGGCAACAACAAGTACCACAAAGTTGAAGTTAGTTAAGAGCTTGGGTGCAGATATTGTTGTTGACTACACCAAGACAAGATACAAAGATATTATGCAAAAATACGATTTTGTATATGATACAGTTGGTAATTTCCCCACTGATTCTATATTTGTCATGGATTTTAAGTATTACCCTTACCAAGAACTTGCATAAATTACTAGTATTTATCTAGAAATTTAACAAATCACTGATAATGATTTTTTCCAATTGAATGCCATTTTCAGGTGACTCAAAATATTCCTTTGTGGTGGCGAAGGACTATGCTCCAATCATCGACATAACATGGCCTCCATCAAATCCTAGAGCAGTTCACATAAGCTTGAAGGTTTCCGGGGAAATTCTAGGGAAGCTTAAGCCCTATTTGGAGAATGGAATCCTGAAGGCAGTGATTGATCCTGCAGGACCCTTTCATTTTTCTAATGTTCCTGAAGCTTTTGGATATCTAGAAACTGGAAGGGCCAGAGGAAAGGTGGTTATCTCTTCCTTCCCGTCGCAGCCGCTATCCTTTTCTCTCTAGAAACATTATCAATGATGAGATGCCTATAATGCTGAAATAAACTTCTAATGAATAAAATGTATGCATCAGAAATTTTGCATTCTTGCTTGAATAATAATAACTATATTTTCCTATGCTTCTTTCAGTCCAGAGAGAGAACCAGGGTATTTTATCTATTCTATAAATATAACTATCTAGTGAATCAGATTAAACTAATCGGCATTTTTTACAAACTAGGTTTATCTATGGGCCACATAATAAATAAACTACCCTTTCAACTCTTCCATTTTTGTCCTTCAGAGATTGAAGGTTATTGGTCATTTAATAATAATGATTTGATTAATGTGAAATATCTTATTAGTCATAATTAAAATTATTTTATACCTAATGGAAAGCTGTTGGATTGAATGAGCAAGACACGATAGGAACCCAGTAAACAAGACATGACTTAGAGTTTGATGATGATGTAAAAACACTTGATTAATCTGAACTGACAAAGACTTCCACTCCTAAACTAATGACTCCAGTATACAAGTTGCCAACTGCCACAGCCAAAATAACGCATTTGTTAATAAATTAATAGATGAAGTCAAAATACAATTCTTGTAGGAAAAACAATATCCTTGTTTGTCATTGATATTCCTAGCAAGGCAGGAAAACACAAGTACACATACATATATAAATGTTATTTCTGTGGGAAAAATTCACCCTTCGAGAGCTTTATATTCCAAGTCTGAAAGATCTGGTTGAGTTTATCCTCAGGCTAGTATTTACTGCATTCCAAATAGAATCTAGTTTATCTTGAGAAAGTTCATCCTGATTCCCATCTCCATAAAGCTTAATACTATCCACCACTATTTTATCAGGAGAAAGGTTATTAAGATTCCATCTCCATAAATATTGATCGTGCCATATAGCTTTATAAATAAAATCAAACGGTAATAATTCTAACTGGCGTGATTTTTTAAAGATTCTGAGGTGTAATCAAACAACCAAAACAGTATTCATACCAGCCTATAGTATCTCTGATCATGAGAAACCATGCACTTCAATGAGTGTCATCACTAACAAATCCTCTCCTCAGAAAAGGACAGGGAAGGAATTTGTTTCTTCGTTTTTTTCCCCTTGTTTTTCTTTTCTTACAATGTAATTTCAGTGATGTAACCTAAGGCTTTTTCTCGTGTTTCTCTCTTTCTCTCTCTTATTCTCTATCTGTCTATCTGTCTATTTAGATATATATATATATATATATAAATATATATATATATATACACACACACACGCTAATAATAAATGAACAAACAAAATACCTATTGCTGCTTAACTTTCAACATCTACAGACCATATATTATTTTCCTAGGAATTTCTTGAGAACATCTACATTTTTATTCAGTGCTTTATTTTCAAACATTTACTGTTGTCCTTTGGACGTGGCATCTCTTGATTCATCATCCCTCCGTCGTTAATAATAAATTGAATTTAGATAAATATGCATATCTACTTTTTAAATTAACCAAATTGTTCAGACCAAGAATAATAAAAGAAGATTATTACTCTTTTCCATGTAAATATATAAATCATAAGTCTTCAAGTTATTGCACTTCATTTGTTGAAAATATTAGAATTAACAACATTTTTATATAAGCTTATGAACACCAGGATTATTGAATTATTAATTAAACTTAAATTAATAATGAATTTTAGAATTACAAAGTCAATATTGTTTCATCCAACCCAAAGAAAATAAATTAGCAATACATAATAGAAACAAAAGCAGAGAATAAGTAATGACCCATAATTATGCGCTGCTCTGTTTCTTGTTCCTATCAGCTGCTGTACGGATGATGCTCTGAAGCTTGCTGGACTACTGCGTCACTGAGCTGTGCTGCTGGGAACCACCGAACTGCTGCTACAGATCTGTTTTGTTACCGCAAATTCACGATCTCTTTCTCTCCGAAAGCGAACTGCTCTTCGAGTCGTGCTACTGTGTTGGGTTCAACTGCTTCGGATGGTTTTTATATTATTCTCATGTGGTGCTCCTTTTATAAGCTATAGTTCCAGCTTATTTTTCTCTAGCACGTACTTCACTTCTTTTGGGCCTGCTCTTGATTCACAATTGGGCTTCTCAATTTTTTTAAAAACAAATCTATACCTGTTCACCAAAATAATTCTCAATAAAATAAAATAAAATAAATATAAAATTAGATAAATATATATAAAATATGCTCATAAATATACTACATGGATGATACTATGATACGATCAACAATCCTTCTTGACCTTCCTCAAATATGGACTTTATCTATGCCATCTTCACCTTCTTACTAACTGCATCGCTACTTCTTCTCATAACCTTTGCAGCTCTGATGTTAAAAATCTTCACTGGAAAATCAATCAAAAACCCGCTATACCCTCCAGTGGCTGGAACTGTATTTGGTCAGGTGTTTTATTTCAACAGGCTCCATGACTACCTGGCAGATATCGGTAAAAGACACCGTACTTTCCGGCTTCTTGCTCCAGATCATAGTGAACTATATACAACTGATATGCGAAACATTGAGCATATACTTAAAACCAATTTTGATAACTATTCCAAAGGTCAATATAATCAAGATATAGTAACAGATCTGTTTGGCCAAGGGATCTTTGCAGTTGATGGTATTAGGTGGCGGCAGCAAAGAAAGCTTGCAAGTTATGAATTCTCGACAAGAGTACTGAGAGACTTCAGCTGTACAGTTTTCAGAAAAAAAGCAGCAAAATTGGTTAGAACTGTTTCTAAATTTTCGATGGCCAATACAATCTTTGATATACAAGTAAGTAATCTGAAACCTAATACTTTTAGGAGTAATCTGAAACCTAATACTTTTAGGAGAATCCTTATGAAATCTAGCCTGGTGGCTGTTAAAGATATGCCTGAATTTTTGCAGGACTTGCTAATGAGATGTACTTTGGATTCCATATTCAAAGTTGGATTTGGAGTGGATTTAAATTGCCTGGAAGGATCAAGCGAAAATGGGAGTGCATTTATCAAGGCCCTTGATGATTCAAATGCATTAATATATTGGCGCTATGTAGATCCATCTTGGCAGCTTAAGAGGTTTCTTAATATTGGATCAGAAGCTTCCCTTAAGAAGAACATTAAAATCATCTATGATTTTGTGCACGAATTAATCAGTAACAAAAGGGAACAGATAGATATGCAACAAAATACAGTAAGTTATTATTCTCCTATTTTAAAGCTAATTCAATGGCTACTGCTAACATTAAACATTTTCTAGTCTGTGCTTTATTTTGATTTACTATATCAACACATATCTGCCATATAAAATAACGCCGATGAAAGGCAACGATCTGAGATGATAATCAACTCATATTTTCTAGAAACTGCATAGTATTTTCTTGATGATCACTTCTATATGATGAATTAACTCTAAAGGATGGATATGTAGCTTTATATGTTGTATTTGCCCTTTTTTCTAAAGATGTATCATGGCTTCTTATAGCATCCGAGTAGTCTCAATCGCAACTGGGGTTCCTATATCCTGAGTAGATGGCTTAAATAATACAACATATGTTTATCTATGAAATGGTTACTTAATCTTAGAAAGTAGTTCTCTATTTTTCTATTTTGATGCTAATTTGACCTTAAGATATTCTTTCCTGAAATCTAGAATGACAAAGAGGACATACTGTCAAGATTCTTGGTAGAGAGCAAGAAAGATCCAGAGGAGATGAATGATCAATATCTGAGGGATATAATTCTGAATTTTATAATAGCTGGCAAAGATACTACTGCAAATACACTTTCATGGTTTTTCTATATGCTTTGCAAGAATCCACTTGTACAGGAGAAAATAGCACAAGAAGTAAGAGAAGTTATGAGTAGTCAGGGGGATGAAGCTAGCATCGATGATTTCGTGGAAAATATAACTGATGAAATACTTGAGAAAATGCACTACCTTCACGCAGCATTGACTGAGACCTTGAGGTTATACCCTGCAGTCCCGGTGGTAAATTATCCCTGTAACCTCAGAGAAAATTTGCTTTTTTAGAATATTGATTTCTTAAACGTCTAAAATTGATAATGTTCTCTCTACTGTGCTTCTTAAGGATGGACGGTGTGCAGAAGCAGATGACATTCTTCCCGATGGTTATAAATTGAAAAAAGGGGATGGTGTATACTACTTATCGTATGCAATGGGAAGGATGCATCATATCTGGGGAGATGATGTTGAGGACTTTCGACCTGAAAGATGGCTTAACAATGGAATTTTCAAACCAGAATCACCATTCAAATTTATAGCATTTCATGTACGTAGTATCTTCTAGAAAATCATTCCATTAACTATTGCCTATATACGTGACTGACAAGACTTTCTTACATTTCTGGTGGTGTGATGCTTTTGTAGGCTGGACCGCGAATTTGTCTAGGGAAAGATTTTGCTTATCGCCAAATGAAGATAGTATCAATTGCTCTTCTCCGCTTTTGTCGGTTCAAACTAGCTGATTGCACAAAAAAGGTGACTTATAGGACCATGCTTACGCTTCACGTTAATGGAGGGCTTCATCTTTGTGCAGTTCCAAGGCCAGCTTAGATATATTCTAAGATGTAATAAAAACTATGGTATTTTCTTCAAGGAATATTAAAGGTAAGATTTCGGTGGAATTGTGGCAAGTTAGCATGATTGATTCTCGAGTGAAATTCATGATCAATTGTTCTAGAAGAAAATTACAGCATAAGAAAACCAAAGGTGCTATAGTATGGTCGTTTTTGAGATGCAAGTGTGTAACTGCATAAGGTGTCTAATTGGTGAAGTAAACACGAATTTCACCTTCTCTTTCAACTCATCAATGGTCATCTTAGCTTCAAGTAGTACTGACAGACGAAGACTCCCATTCATTCACTAATAAAAATATTCAACCGCAACAGCTTCTTAATCATATTAGTAGATTGAAAACACGGTCTGAACACAATTCTTGTAGGAAAGCAAAATTCTAGTTACATTCCATATATTACTACAAGTTCAGCATCTTACGTTTTAACCATCATGGTCATACTACAGTTAAACAAATATCAAACAAGGAAATGAAACCAGCGTCTAAGGTAGCCTATGTGTAGCACTGATCATGGGAGACCATGCAACTTTGTGAGTATCACCGTTAAATCTTTTCCTCAGAAAAGGATGGGGGAAGAGGTTTGTCTATATTCACTTTGTTAGTTCCCCTTCAAGTCAATTTTTCAGTGTCTGTCTGTATAGACTATAGACAGATACATATGCATATGTGTAGTATAGGGACGGATGCACTCTTTGGCATACCTGGGCAAGTGCCCCGGCAGCCGCCGACCGGCCACTTTGGCCGCTGCTTGTGTGCCCCGGCAGGCATCCACTACATCATCTAGATGGCCATAGCTTCCTCTGGTACAGATCTGCTAGGGTATTGTACCAATCGGAGAGCTCAGGATGGGAATTGCGAAGAGAATCCAGGTATTGCAGAGCAGCCATTGCTGACTACAACGATGATGGAAGGAGAGAGGGTTTTTAGAAACAGAGGAGGGAGGGGGAGGGAGACAGCTGGAATACACGTAGAGAGAGACTTGTTATATATTTAAATCTTATCGGACTCTCTCTCTCTCTCTCTTTCTGTCTTTCTTTTGCTCAAAGAAGGAATATAAAACGTGAGAAAATACTTTAATCTGGATTTTACCATAACAGGCTTGAAGCACAGATAAATGACGATAATAACATTAAATATTTTATAATAAAATAATTTTTGAATTATTATTTGTACAACTCCTTTACTTCAAATTGACTTAAGATATATGATATTTATATAAGAATATAAGTAAATTGACTTAAGATATATGATATTATTAGGTGATGTAGAGGTTAAACCATATTCAGATCATCTTTATATCTTAACTATAATTTGAATTTGGGATAACTTCTCCAATTATCACTTTCGTACATCTTGTAATCTAACAATTTGTATTTAACGACATAAATTATACTTATCCATTTAAATATATGCAAAAATACAAATCATAACTCTTCTAATTATACAGCTTCCATAGCCTTTCATTTGTATGGGAAACCAAATGATAGTTTTTATCCTATTTAGAAAAAATAAGTCCTTATCTACATAACATTTGCCAATATAAATAATTATGCATATATATATGTTACATGGATGATATGATCAACCCTTCTACAAACCTCCTCAAAGATGGGCTCTCTCTGTATGCCATCTTGACCTTCTTACCTACCTATACTCTAATACCACAAATACCTCCTCAAATTGTAATGGAATTGATGGATAGAAATTTGAATTAGAGAATAGGAAGACAAGAATTAGAATACAATTTCTCAGCATAAACCCTCTCTTTTCAGCTTTATAATACAGTTCCACTAACCTATTACAGCCTATTACATTTAACTATTACTAACAATTCCTAACTAACTTTCCCTCTCATTTCTAATTTGAAATAACTGCTCTTCCCGCCCAATCTTCATTCTGTTATACTGATGTCAGCGTCCTTAGATGATAACTGCTCCCAACTGTAATGGACCTGAGTTGAATTGGGATAACTGACATTCCTTTATTAGTACCATTTAACCTTGTGTTATTGGCTACTGAACATAACACCTTCCTGCTGCTGTATCCATTACTCATGTACTACATTTGCTAATCCTGCTGCTTTATCTGCTACTGTAATACTAGCTTTTCTGCTATTGAGATTACGGCGGGATAGAAAGCGCCGGTCCCGTCATTTGGTCACCGATTGAGAACGGTTAAATAGGGAATACTTTTCAGGTTTGAATTGAATGTTGATATTTGGGGGGGAGTTCGGGTTTATTGTCAGTGTGGAAAGAGACGGGAGAGCATGCCGCCGACAAGTACGCGCCATTTCTATCTCCGGCCGGTGGGAAACGAGTGTGATCGAGCGGGTCATTATGTGGTGGATTGTGGGGGCGTGTTTGGTTACAGTATTTGGTTGACTATACCATGTAGTCCCGGTGGAAAATTTTCCTAATAGCTCAGACAAATTTTATTACTTCCGGCGAATAACTTTCATTCCACACAAGTCAAGTGAAATTAAAATACATATGAATTCACTTGATCTAATTTATACAATTAATTTTGATTATTGTAAATTATCTAAAAACTACGACTAATTACAATATTTAATATTTTCATAACCGTCATGAATCTTAGAATTTCGCGAATTAATTTTTTAAAAAAAGTCAAAATATGACTGATAGTCGCGTGCGTATTTGGTTTTTTTACAACTATATTACTTATAATTTTGTGTTTGTTGTTTTCCTTAAGAATAAAAGGCTGCATAAACACATTCTCCTTGATGGATTTAAATTGAAAAAGGTGGTGACAAAACGTATAAATTGATGGAGGCCTTCTTCATATTTGTGCAGTTCCATGACCAACTTAGATAAACTTTTCAAATACTACAAGAACAAAGTTACATTGAGGAATTACCATCATTTTACAGGTTCAGAAAGAAAATATGTCGTGTTTTGTTATTGAGAACGCGATTGGTTAGCATGATTGATTATTTTGTCTAATTCACTATTGTGAATCCATATATAAAATTAAGATTTATATTCGACCTAATGAATTTAATGAACTAAAGTGAATAAGACGAAAATTAATGACCAACGAATAACGAACTAACGTAACTTGAGAGCTGCTATCCCGAGTCCCAAGACAGAAGGCTCGTGGGGGCAACTCATATTAGGAATCGATTGAGGAATTTAATTGGTAACTAGAAGAATTGGATGATTTGGGCACCACCTGGATAATTCAGGATATTTTAATAATTTCTCTATCATTAAGAGTATTTCTAGAATTTTTCCCTTTGACATGTGTTTGGTACATGACCTGGAGCTTATAAATACTCCTTCACTTGACAAGTGAATGGATTTTTTTGGCACTTTGAAATCTCTTGACCACTAAAGTGTTCTCTCTCTCTCTAGACATAAACAAATTAGAAGAAATTGGGAACTTGTGAAACAACTCTGAATCGAGTGAATAAAAGTGTTGGCGTCGCCTATCTTGAGTTCACTCAAAACACTTGCCATGGTTCTTGAACACCAGCAATTATGTCGTGATTCTGAGAGTTCTGTCACGTGTTACTCCGGTAGTTGTTCATCGGTTCTTCTCCCCTCTTTAATCTCTCAATCAATTCTATATCTTTTACAGGTTTTTCGTTTCCACCGTTATTACGAATTTTAATTTTTAGTAAGGTACGTAATTTTTGTGTGTACAACTATATATCAAGTTTTTCGAAGATTTTTATTTTAAAGAAGTAGTGGATATTTTTAATTAATGGAGTATGATCCATATCTAAGACTAAAGATATATTTTCAACCAACTTATTTACGGTCTTCCATGCAAATCGTGGACGCCTGTAAAGTTTATATTTTTAATGTTTT
The DNA here is from genome assembly GCA_947179155.2 of Hedera helix. Taxonomy (NCBI): domain Eukaryota; kingdom Viridiplantae; phylum Streptophyta; class Magnoliopsida; order Apiales; family Araliaceae; genus Hedera; species Hedera helix. Next base: position 38,006,425 of record OX359287.1, read on the forward strand.
TAGACAAGACTTTTGGGTAATGTAAATGGTTTCTAGTTTTCGCCATTGTACTCCATTTAAGGGATGATGCTATGTGTGTGTAATTAGTGTAAAGAGTAGGTAGAAATTTTATTATTTTATTTGAAAGATAAAAGTATTCGAAAATTTTAAAAAATGGATTAAATTGTGATATGAATCGCTAACTAGAGTTTTCGATTTTATAATATATTAATTTTTTAACCAGCGCAAACATGTGCTAGTGCGAGAAATACATTATATAAAATCACGGATTTTTTGAGAAATAAAAAATATAATAACTAAGAAGAAACAACAACAAAATTTATGAATAGAATTTAGCATTTCAATAAAGAGATTACATATAGATACAGATTTTCTTTGCTCAACTTTATATAATCAGAGTAAATTAAGGATTTTTTAATGACATACAAAATGTGTTAGGAATAATAGTTGTGTAAGAAATGTACAAACGCTTACATTCCCAACAAAAATAAATGCACTGTCCAAAATTATTTATCTTTCAAGAACTAGCTGAGTTAACTCACTACATGATAAGAATATCAAAGGTTAAGTTGGACCATTAAATAATAATAATAATATTTTTTTGCTGATAGAGTCGTATGAACGTGTTGGTAATAATTATTGTGTATGAAGCATTGAAGCGTACAGACGCTTACATTCTCAACATAAATACCTGCATTACCCAAAATTAATTAAACATTTTTCTTATAAAATAAATAAGACTCTTTTACGACGAAATACTAACAAATAAATAGCAACGGACTCAATTGTTAAGTTGAGGCCTTGAGGGGTTACTACCTGTTAGAAAATTTACAAACCCGGCCCCACTTAAGGTTTTAATACGATATACTAATTTTTAAAAAATAGTTCCTCTAATTTATATAATAATCAAAATATTCTTCTATGTGATTCGATTAGTGATAATTCAAAAAAATTTAGCCAATATTAAATAAAACTTAAAAAAGAGTTTTTAATTTATATTAACTAGAGTTGTGATTCTCATCTTTCACCGTACGTAAATTTATAGATTTTTTTTGTTGATATTTTTTAATATATATGATGAAATAAAGTAAAGAGACATAATGTCAATTTGTAGAATAATATTTTTCATTAAGTTATAATCAAATCAACGTCCTTACAAGTTGAAGTACTAATTATTTATTTATTTTTGAAACAGTCGTTAATTGAAGAAGAATCGAAGTAATAATATTTTTTTAAACAGTCAAAACAACTGTAATATATTAAAATTATAATATGTTACGATGATGAAAATATTACAACGATAGAATAACAAAATAAAAAACTTTTCAAACCAATAATAGACATCAAATTAGAAAGAGCTGGCGTAATTAAATTTGAATTATGTGAAATCTTGACACCTTTAACTGTACGTAAGTTTATAGACTTTGTATATTTGTTTGATTTTTTTTTTTGTCTGTATATACTATATATATGTGTATATATGAGAAATAATATTTTTTTATAGCCAAAATATATTAAAACTATAATATTTCTCCCATTTTAAAATATTATTATTAACTTTTTAAAGTTAATTAAAGACATTCAATTTCAAAACTAACATATGTATTCTTTTAATTTTAGTTAATAAATTAATTAATATTGTGCATTATTTTAAAAGTATTATTCATTGTAAGATTTATTTTCTCATAATCTTTAATAAATCATCTCAATTTCTAATTTTAAAAATGTATCAAATTTACTTGAAAAACTCAATAATTATCTTATAAGTTATAACAAAAGAAGTATACTACAATAATGATATGATTACAGTGGTAGAAAATCAAGATCAAAATCTTTTCAAACTAATAAAAAAATATCAAATCAAGTAGAGAGCCGATCATAATAAAAGTTAGTAGAAACCAAAAATATTTGAAATATAATTTTATTTTTATAAAAGGTCAATAGAATACGCAGATTTAAATTGTTTCTTCATTGTGAGCGATGAAAATCCAACCATTTTGAGAACTTTATACACGTACATATCTGAATAGATCTATCTTTGATAATCAACACAACGAAAAATAAATCTCACAACCAAGAGAAAAAAACTCTATAATAGAGAAAACAACTCATACAGAAGAAAATAACGAATCATTTCATCTAGAAAATAACATTTCAAATAGGAAAAAACAAACTCTCCCACGTAAAGAGAGAAGAAAATGTTCATAAAAGAAAGAAGTGTAGAATATAATGTCTCTAATAGGTCAATAAATCAACAATGGAGGCTAGGTTTTTTTTTTTTTCATTAGAGATAGATGGCAGATAAGGGAGAGGTAGATAATTAATTCAAGTTTAACTTGGTCGGAGTACTAATTAAAAAAGTCGTTAGATGTCATTTTCCTTAGCTAAGCACTTTTGACGGAAGTTATACTTCCTTTGTCCATAAAAATATAGAAAGTGCTCTATTGTAAAATGTTGAAATTTTAAGAATATGGTTTATTTCATGTTATTTTCTACATTAATAAAATATGTACTTGAATAGTGATGATATTATAATAAAATTATAACGATAAATTTAAAAATATCATATTATTTATGTTGTAGTATCATCAATATATAAGAGAATTTTGTTTTTTTTGTTTTTTGAAAACAGATAAGACTCTTATTATGAAAAAATGAGAGCAACTAACAAACAAACTGAACTAAATGTAAAGTTGGGGGATGCTACCTTCATAAAGTTTTAATACGAAACTCCCAATTTTAAAAAATCCATTCTAATAAAATCGGATTTTAATTTTATGAAATTGTCACACTTTTAATCACTGTAAATTTAGAGACTTTTATTATATTTTTATAAAAAATAATCACATTTATTCTTTTGTTTGTTATCTAACACCCTTTTTTCAACGCGGGAATACAATGTTGAATAAATCCAAATGCACAATTTTAAAACACAACTCTAGACACAAAATGCATTACAATCATTAAAAAGTGAGATCTGACACGGAAATTTCATTTTTTAATGGTTAGAATGTATATAATATTTAGAATAGTATTTAGTTGTTAAATGTGTAGAGTTATCTTACAACATTTATTATAAATTTCAGAATATGACAACGTTATCTAACATATGTTCGTGTTCCCACCATCTTGGATGTTTTTTCAACGGCGTGAATGCAACGTTTTTTGGTTCTAGCTTATAAATACCTTTTACACAGGTTTAGTTTTCTCCAAAACACAAATCTCTTCTTTCTTTCTTTCTTTCTCTATATCTCAGCCCACAGCATTCAGTATGGTGTCCATTAACTTTTTCTTCCCTCACCCCTCAAATTCCATAGTAGTCATTGGACTTTCAATCTTTGCTTTTCTTGTCCTGAAACTCTTAACCAGGGGAAAACAGGGGAAGAAAAAATACCATCCAGTTGGTGGTACCATATTCCACCAGCTACTTAACTTCAATAGGTTGCATCATTATATGACTGATCTTTCTGCCAAGTATAAAACTTACAGATTGCTTAGCCCATTTAGGAATGAGATTTATACAGCTGATCCGGCCAATGTTGAGTATATTCTCAAAACAAATTTTGATAATTATGGCAAGGTATGGACCCTGTTCTCTTTTTCCTTCTCTGCTTTATAGACCCACAACATATTGTTGGTCTTTGTAGTGAAAACTTTGTGCTAACATTAGCTTATTACGTGATGTTATTGTCTGGATTCAGATTCTATGAAGTTGTCACACTAGTTTAAAATCGCGTAAAGTTCTATGTTTCTTAAAGTTTTTTAACTTAGGAGATAAGCACCGTTAGTCAGTTGGGAGCCACAATTTTTTTTTTAAATTATTAGAAAAATTCTAAATAATAAGAACAACAAAATGGATCAATTAAGTTCATAAAAAATACTATCTAATACACATAGTCCAAATGATAAAAAAGAGATTTCATAGATATGTTTGATATTAATATTGTTTTAACTTAAATGGCCGAACACACGTTTTCTATAGAGCACACGTATTCTGCATAATTCAAGTACAAGTTAATTTCATATTTTAAGTGCAATTATTTTTAAGTTGTTCTTAACTAGGTACTAAATAAGGTAATTTAATTATAATTTAACTACAATACAACTTAACTAATATATACTAATTACATTTTTAATTTTTTTTAAAGTTATTATTCAACTTAACTAATATATACTAATTACATAATGATGAATGTGCTCATTCAAAAGAATTCATTTTTTTTTGTTTGCGGAAGCTTCTGCAGCCACAACCTTTCCAATTACATGCAACTATTCTAAATTCTTATGATGATGTCCAAAATCACTTGAGCAACCCCTTGGAGTTACCCAAAACAGTACATTCATTTTCATAATATCATTATTTTATGTGACGAATGTAGCCTCATATCTTTATACTACCTGACAATGCTTAAATCACAAATTAAAATGTGATGATTGTAAGTTTTTTTTGCAACATGTTGCAGGGATGGTATAATTACAGTCATTTAAGTGATCTATTAGGTGATGGGATTTTCACAGTTGATGGGGACAAGTGGCGCGAACAGAGGAAGGTATCAAGCCATGAATTCTCAACAAGGGCGCTGAGGAATTTTAGCAGCGATATATTCAGAAAATATGCGGTAAAACTCGCTAACATATTGACAGAAGCAGCTACTTCCAATCAAACAGTTGATATCCAGGTGAGTATGCATGGTCATTATCCAACTAAACCCTCCCTTTGACTTGATCAAATCTAACGAAGAGGATAAATTAATGTAGGATTTTTTCATGAAATCAACCTTGGATTCGATATTCAAAGTTGCTTTCGGGGTTGAACTTGATAGCATGTATGGATCAAGTGAAGAAGGCACCAAATTTAGCATAGCTTTTGAAAATGCAAGTGCATCGACAGCTAGAAGATATGTTGATATCTTCTGGAAGATCAAAAGAGGCCTGAATATTGGATCAGAAGCAGAATTAAAGACCACTATCAGAGTGGTTGATGAGTTTGTTTATAAAGTGATCCGTGGCAAGACTGAGCAAACGCACAAGTCACAAGATGATTCTTCAGTGAGTTCATCGCATCAGAGCTTCTTTTCCTAATTAAATATTTAGTCATTACTTTAAAGTTTTGAGATGTTGGACAAAAAAATTGTGTCTAACCTAATTCCCTTTTCGAAGCTTAAGATGAACTATGTAAAAGAATACACATTACAAGTACAATCAGGCTCAGATATAAAACGTTGTTTATTCATTTTACTTAAAATCATTTGCCATTTGCAGTTAAAGAAAGAAGACATCTTAACGAGGTTTCTGCAATTAGGCATGGATCCAAAGTACTTACGCGACATCATACTGAACTTCATAATTGCTGGGAAAGACACGACAGCAGCCACTCTGTCATGGTTCCTTTACATGCTTTGCAAGCATCCCGTAGTTCAGGAAAAGGTGGCACGGGAAATTAAACAAGCAACCAGCACAAAAGAGAGTACAAACATTACCGAGTTTGTGGCAGGTCTAACTGAGGACCCCCTAGAAAAGATGCATTATCTTCATGCAGCTCTGACTGAGACTCTCAGACTCTATCCTGCGGTTCCAGTGGTAAAGAAATTTATCATATTAAAGATATACACTGCATATTTGTACCTATATCTACATCATATGTGACCCAATATTTAGAAGAACTTGTCACACTGACTTTCAATGCTATCACTCCGAAATTTCAGATAAAGAATCATATACATCCCAACCACTATAATCTTTAATTCTTCGTCTGAGTGGTTTATATTATTATGGTCCCTTTCATTTCCCACCTAAATAAACTAGCTAGCTAATAAGGTCGTCTTACATATTAGCTAGATAGGGACTAATGGATCCTACAGAAAAGACTACCAGTGATCTGCTTCGCGTAGAAATGTTGTGCCAATGCCTAATTCCAACAGTTTTCTGTTACTACTGCATTTATATAGTTGCATTCTCTTCAAATAAAATAAAAATAAAACAAGTTGAGTTTTAATGTCCTATGCAGCTATATCTAAATTTTGCACACGCTGTCCTTGCTTAATGGTGCTTATAGTTTTTTATCTGTATATAAGCTGCATTGTCAAATACTTGAGCAGAAATTACAGTAAAAAATGGAGAGTTACCCTCCCATCATAGAACAAAACTGAATATATTCACATCCTGAGTAATATAATTGTATTTGTCAGCAATATTTCGTTGTTTCAGGATGCAAAAATATGTTTTGCGGATGATACTCTACCGGATGGGTATAATGTGAAGAAAGGTGATATGGTGGCTTACAACCCGTATGCAATGGGAAGGATGAAATTCTTATGGGGTGATGATGCTGAGGACTTTAGACCGGAGCGCTGGCTTGACGAGAATGGTATCTTCCAACCCGAGAGTCCCTTCAAATTTACAGCCTTCCAGGTCAGCAGAAAACATGTTACATTTTTCATTAATTTTCTGTAACATCTTTTATCTGCGTTTTTAGTTAATGCAGATAGATGTAGAAAAAATGTTATATTACTGAGAATTCAATTCATGTTTCCTGATAGCTCTTATTTAAAGCATTAAATTTAGCTCATATATATATATATATATATATATATATATATATATATATATGATGATGATGATGATGATGATGATGATAAACAGGCTGGTCCGCGAATTTGCCTGGGGAAGGAGTTTGCTTATAGGCAGATGAAAATCTTCATGGCAGTCATGTTGCATCTTTTCGTGTTTAAATTGAGCAATGAACAGAAAGAAGTTAACTACAGAACAATGCTTAATCTTCACATCGACGGAGGCCTTCAAGTTCGTGTCTTGCACAGATTAGGCCACTAGAACCTCATGAATGTATCCAGGGGCGGATCTGGCTTATAGCCAACTATATATGGCAATTGCCATAGCTGGAACTATGTATTAATAGTATTATTCAATTTATATTATGTCATACCTCGGCTTGTAGAAGTGTTTCTTATCTTCCTTGGTGTCTGTAGCTCTCCCTCAAACTTGAGATTGTGTTGTAATGTTTCATAATAAATTCTTCATTCCTTTCTTTGTGGAATGAGTTATGTAGAATCAAACTATCCAACGTTATATCAAGGGACAAAAATCATATATGAAGATGGAATGGAGAGGACGTCACCACAGGATCATAACATCCTAATAAATTTCCCGGGAAATACATTACCAAGTTATTTTGTATATTTTTAATAAAAAGGAATCGTAATCAACTATATAATTAAAAGTATAAACTTAGTTGCACAAATTTTATATTCATCTTTGTTCTTATCTATTCAAATTAGTATAAATAATATTTAAATTTGTAACAATTAAATACTATCTAAATTTATAAAGTATTCAAAAGATTTTCAAACAAATCAAAACAGGCTTCAATACGTATTGAATTAAACTGAGAAATATCGAAAACTCCATTGGAGGATTATCAAACATCACACATTCAAAAGATCTACTAGTACTGTGATGCCTTACATATGTATTTATAAAAAAAATTAAAATTAAATTAAAATTTAACTACTACAAATACTGAACTGAAACAAGCAACTCTCTTCATAGCAAAATATAAAGGTTAGGAAGGAAAAACAAACACATTTGAACACTATTGAACTTTCATCTACTTTGATATCAAAGAATCGGACAAAATATACAAGCTCAACCCCTGATACAATACAGTCTCAATGGCCACAATAAATTACAACCCAATCATGTCAAAATCTATACAACAGCCCTGTGGTAAATTTACTAGATGATACACTGTTATGAATAAAGTTTCTGTTTTTCTCTTGTTGGGAACATATTTTTTACACCCGCAAAGATGGCTGCTACTGTAAGTTAATTATTTGCTTTAATTTTGAAGAGGTAGCAAGCTTTCCTATGTTGTATCCATTTCGGTGGCACCTCTTTCAAGCATCTCTTTCAAAAAGTAGTCTTCCTCCGGCAGATAAAAAGCTCCCGCAAAATTCATCATTTTATGAGGGGGCTAAGCCCGTCGCCTTCCCAACCAAGCTTGAGCATTTGATCTACAACCTTCAAGCTCAACTACAAGCAACAAGAATATGATTCACGTAAGATAATAAATATTTCACAAACTAAAAGTCATTGTCAACCCAGCCTTCAAACATAGTTTCGTTTCAGTAGCTATGGTGTTTCCTATTGAAGGGAAAAAGAAACAATTAATCTCTCTTTACATGGTTTGATTGAATTAAAATTACCATCTGTTTTGGAAGAATAGTTTGCTTCACTAATATGATTTTAAAAAGTAATTAAATTGATTAACAGAATGCTGATCCTGCCAAGTATTAGTGACCACTTGACCAGGAAAGAAAATGTCAGGCATCCAAGAAACTCCATCTTCCACAATTTGTTCTAAGTGTCATGTATGGCCCAAAAGAAAGAATTTTCTTTCGACATAAAAATAATATATACACATATATATAACATTTAATTTAAAGAATTCTCCCCTTTTTTTTTTTGTAAAATTAAATTAAAGAATACTCCTAATTCTAAATGTGTTGAGGTTACTCTCAGAGGAAGTAATTTCATGTCCATATCCACCAAATCTGTGAATGAAGATGACAACCAACACTAGAACTAGGACATCGTACCATCTCAACTGAACTTCAGTACGGTATCCCAGAGGTTCCTTCTTCATATTTTCTTCAAGTTTATCTGAGTCATAGGGTTCATGAAATCACTCCTTTTAAGGCAATAGAAAGAAAGAATGAAAACCTCTTCTGTACCTCAATATAATAGTAAATTTAACTTCAAAAAAAAAATAGCCACACTTACATCCATCATATATGCAGATGGCAAAAATCGCAAGACCAGTGCCAAAACATCACATCTTCTATAATTACAGTGTCATTGGTATATCGGCCTAGAACATCATAATGGACCCAAATAAAATAAGTGATCATTAACTCATTAATAGCAACCAATGTAACAATAACACCCAACTTGGGACCCTAAATATGCTATCCCATTTGGACAATTGCACCACTAGTGTTTCTCTATATAATACACTCTCTCTCATCCACTTTGAATGTTATGATTCAAAACCATGGTTTCTGGTATAGAATTAAAGACGTGCCGCTCATACATTTTAGATATCATTTTTTATACCCCTTTCCCAAATGTGCGATTTTAAAATATTAAAGAATAATTTAGAAAAGACTATATGACAAAATATTATTTCTATACAAGTTTCCTGACTGCTTAAACACTTGAACTTTGTGCCACAGATATGGTTTTGAACCATGGCATACAAAGTAGAATAGAGGGAGTATTGGAGTGTATTATAAACACTTTTCCAAACAAAAAGAGAAAGAAAAGAATTCTTATTTCTCAATGCAAGAACAAAGAAACCTTGAAACAAATTATTTTTCGAAACTGCACATCATGATGAATCCCGAAACTTGTACCAGGACAACTTCCATCAATTTAAATCCAGTCTAATAATCGATTGAAAATTCCACAAAGGATATTTCCATATTCAGAATAGTTCTAGAGTAAAAAGGGACTATTTTTTATTAACAGGCAAATTAACCAGAAACTTTGGATTACATCATGCTAAGGATTTGGTAGTTGGTCTTAATTACAAACCACTAACTTTTAACACGTGAGATAGTTATTTCATCACTTGCTTCTTTCCAAACCAGGGAAGAAACACATTTCATTTTTTTTTTCCTTTACAGCACTTTTAACAGGCAATTATGCACCATCATCGGGAACCATTTTAGAATATTAAAGAAGAGAGAACCAAATTCAACTCACCGCGGGATCAGTGAAGATTATCAATTTTCTATCGGCAGTAGACACCAAAAGATTTGTGTTATCCTTGTTCAGAGCCAGTGTTGTAATCTCTTGCCCTTCTCTCAGTTGCACTGAATGAAATAACTGAAAGAGCATATGCTTGTTAGAGATATACATTCTAGATAAGGTTGATTCAATTGAAAGTTCCTGTTGATAGGAAGACCACACATTAAAGGAGTCAAAAGAGTTCTTTTAAAAAAAAAATATTTTGTTTTTGCAAATCTTTGTCGGTAAAAAGAAAGTGTCATTACCAAACCTGAACTAATTTGAAGAAAAATGCCAGAATCAAAGCTTAATATTTTATTTACCATCATACCTTTAGAGTATGCAGATCAAAGAAGCAAATCGAAGGCGTAGAAATATTCAACCTATTGTTGTTGTCACATACTCCATCGTTTTCTAAACATGAGTTTAATCCAATTACAACACTCCGTCCATCAAAAGAAACCTCCATGCAAGTAACACTAGAGGAGAAAGGCAGTTGTGCCATAGCAATCAGAGTTCCATTAAGAGTAAAGGTGCTGAGAGTATGGACTGATCCGTTCCAAGCAATAACAATCCCATCAGAGGAAAGGCAGACCACATCAGCCTTGACACCAACCAGCCTTCTGATCAAGCGGCCTCTTCTTATAGAATGCAGCAAAACATCAGATGAGTTGGAGCAAGAGACAACAATACCAAGGTCCGAACTGACTGAGCAGCATAGTATTTCACCAAGATGGCCCCGAAGGACGTGTATGGGACCTTCAAAACAACGTCTTCTGCTTTTGTCTGCTAAGGTGCTTGCGATAGGGCTACCACTTGCTGGACTTGGCTCCCCTAAGCCAGTGGGAAGTTCTGCCGTGCTACTTGGGCGAGGAGTGGATGAACGATGTATCCTCCAAAGTAGTACTATAGAATCACGGGATCCCGTCACAAGATAATTGCTATCAGGTGATAAAGCAAGACAAGTAACTGGAGCACAATGCCCTCTGGCAATTTCCAAGGCCTTTGCTCCATCTGATGATATGAGTCTGACACTGTTGTCCACGTGCCCACCTAGTCATACATTGAAAAGTTTGAAGTGGGAAATAATGCTAAATGCCAGGAAGAAAAAAATAGTAAAGACCTCAGTTCTTAAATAGCGAACCTAAACATCTCGCCATCAAATTAATATATGTATGTATATCTATATATGTGTATATGTATGTATGTATATATATATGGAGAGTAATGTATAGCACATAGTGGGTACAGGGCTTTACATGGCCACCAGGTCTTGCACTGTTCATTTGAAGATTTGGCGGCCACAATTTAAAAAGTATCCGACTTTGATTATTTTTGACAACTTGCTCCTACTCACTTCGTAGTGAATGGAGACTTGACTTGCGGTGAGGATGGATACTACCGCAACACTGTTGCGGAAGGCTTTGTATATTTTTAAATCCTGGCTGCCAGATTTTGTAATGAAAGGTGCATATCTAGTGGTCATATAAGCTTCCATTGCCACCATTTGCTATGGATCAGGATATATATTATAGAAGATCCAGGGCACTAGTTGCTAAACTAATAATTCAATAGGCAGCAGCTCTTATCATCATATGCATTGGGACTTCAACTGAGTGGTTACGCACAAAGAGGTCTAATACCAATATACCATTTCTTGAAAAATAAATGTTTTTTTTCTGGGAAAAAAACCACAATCGAGAAAAACCTAAAGGGAAACAAACACAGTATGTTGTATAAAATTCGAAATTCTGATGTTTCACATTTCAAATGGATCAAATTTAACCAGCATAGCACCACTCTAAGTTTCTTCATTGATGACTTACTAGTTAGCCACATAGCACCACTATAAGTTTCTTCAATAGTGTAACTACTACATTACCTTTATAAACAAGAAACCAAACGGAAAAGAAGGAAAAACAGCTACCTTAAGTTATAAATTTTACCATCATTTTTTGTCAGCTTTATTTGGCAGATGATATATTATCATAGCTGATATTGTTTCTACTAGAGGAAGTGATTTATTATAATACTGTACTATGCGCATCAATATTTGTACTTTGTACTGGCGATAGCAAAATTGCCCAGGAATGACATTGATCAAAAAAATTATGTGATTCTACAAATACTGAAAATCTCAAATTTAATACTCCGCTGCAACATGTATGTCAGTATGTCTAGCCTTATTCAAGCATAATGCTCGACATAAGATAATTTCAGATCATATAGCTTTCTGAAGTTTTAAGCACCTCTCAACCTATCTCAATCTCGTTAGTATTATTGTATGCTTGGAAGCACAGATACTTCCCGGAGGGCTACAAATTCGTGTCGGACAAAAATTCACTTTGACACACCCGAACACGACATGAGTCCGCGAGGTCCTCTTTTCTTTTTAAAGTTTGGATACGCTTCGAACACATCGGGACTAGCCTTGGACACGTCATCACACGCTAGAGGACAAGCCTGGGGTTAGGGATGGCAATCGTGCGGTTCCAATTTTTCAACAATTTGGAGCCAGTCTTACAAAAATTTGAACCGGAACCGCACCGCACCAGTAGCGGTTCAAGATTTTTCTATACCAAAACTGCAACGGCTGATTTATATTTTGAACCGCACCGTACCGACTTGCGCTGGTCAAAATTACTAAATTTTTTAATTTAATATTTATTAAATTAGTTTAATATTTTTACAACACATTCTAATAACATTCATTAAAATAACTTAAGAACATATTTGTCAGAATCTTACGATACGCGCTACATACGGAGACAATTCGATACATATCACAGGGTGACTCTAAAATAATACCATATCTTATAATTCAATTACGATTCGATACGATTCTTACAATACGATACTTTTTAAAAACAACCAACTTGAAATTTTTTTTCATGTAGATTTAAAAAACTAAAAACAAAACTTTTAACCATTTTAACATTTCAATTGAAGAGCTTTTCTAACAAAAACATATTCTATATCGCTTCATCACTTTTTAGAATACTATATCTAATTGAAAATGTCGCTTTATTTTTTTCATGTCATTTTCTATAAGCAGATAAATAAATCTCTACTTGTTAATTTGAATTATTCTCTTTTGTTTTATAGATTAAAGGTGAATCTAAATTTTCGTTCTCTTGTTACTCTATAAAGATTACTGAAATAATATCTAACAAATCAATTTAGAATATTTTGGCTACTGTTTAACTTTAAAATTTATTTTTAATCTATAATAATATTTACTCGACTACTTTTATATATAGTCAAACTTGTGGTTTATATGTTTAAATATATATTACTACATCTCTTATTTTGTTTCCATACCTTACTATACGATTCATGATACGATACATGAAATACGATACGGGAGTTTTTAATATACGATACAATTCACGATTTGACAACTATGCTAAAAAAATATTAGCAAGTAATATAAGAATGTATGTTCAATTAAAATTTCGATAACATTGTTATAATTTTAACCATATCAACTATATATAAAAATATTCATAAATTAACTTTTGATATAAAAAAGTAAAAAATAATTAAAATATATGTTTAAGTGACTCTCTGATTATATATAATACTATATAAAAATAATAATACTATGAAATATTGAGATATAATTAAATTAAACAAATATATATCGAACGGTTCAAGAACCGGTGCACCACCGGTTCAAGAAGTTGTGCGGTGCACTGGCGATTTAGAGGCAAATACCAAAACCGCACCACAATACTCTCAATTTAAAAAAAATTGTGCCAAAACCGCACCGGCGAAGCCAATGGTTCGGATAAAAATCGGTCGGTTCGGTCGATTTTGGATTGATTTCAGTTTAAATTGCCATCCCTACTTGGTGGAAAAAAATTGCAATACGTAAATTGCAATATAAAAGTTATGGGTTATTTTATGTCTTTTAAGTTTAGACATTATTATGTAAATTTAAGATATTTATTATAAAATGTGTTTGTGTTTCTTATTATTTTGTTCAAGCTTTTATCATGCTATATTAATATTAAATTTTTTTATTGTAAACAATACATTTATATTACTAAAAATATATACATAAAATTGAACGTGTCCCCAACGTATCGTATCCGGTTCTTTTGGAAAATATTGTATCCCGTGTGCTGTTGTGTCCGAGTCGGTGCTTCATAGATTGTATGTATTAGTTCTAGTTGTATTCAAGAAAGGTAAATGACACGTCATTATGACCGAATTTTATTAAACAATGAACATATAGCTCAGATCATTCTTTGACTACATAAATATTTTTTTCAGTACTATGACTATATGAATAAATAAACTGCTGTTGAAATAGGAGAAGAGGCAGAATGGTGCCATTGAGCTGATTATGCGTGTTAAGGAATGGACAAACTTATAGCAGACAAGGTGCACCCAAGTATTCATCCATGTGGTCGCAAAAGTTAGATCAAGTAAGCATCCACGTTAAATTTTTCATAATAAAAACTTTAATCAAGTAACTAAGGTGAATGAACCTTACCGGTGATAATTTCTTTGTCACATGTGACAGCGACTACAGCTGAGCTTCTAATTCCAGAAGTTGCAAATGCGCGTGCTTGGGGAAAGTGCCACTCCTCAGAACCAGAGGCAGTTGATACTTTGAACATACGCATAAATGTTCCACTGGAGTTGCTTGCACTGGCCTTTCCATGTTGAAAGAGGAATGGTGTACCCTGACCATCAGGTGTGTTTGGCTGCCACTTGTGTTGTGCTATGTGTGCTGCTGGAGCGTTGATATCAACAATTACTAGAGAATCTGGGGATGCAAATATACGAGCAGCAGGTAGATTGCAGCGTTCCGGAAATGGGACAACATATGGTTTAACTTCTGTGGGGTTCCGAAAGATGGTCTACATGCAAAAATTCAGAAAGCAGACTAATTTTGTAAACTACAGCACAAAGTTGAACGTTCAATTTAGTAGGACTTAATCTTTGTCTAGCTATACTCTGAGAAGAATCATGAAATTAAATATTCAAAGATGCTCTTAAAAATATTATCCAACTATAATATAATATTTCTGTTGTGTCTATCTATATCGTTCTTTTAGACGATATATCCATGTTAATTTATATGTTTCTTCTGCCTATCCATCTTGTGACCAATTACTAGGACACACGCACACAGTCTCTCTTGTCAAGAAATTATGTATCAAGTCACTTAGTAGGTTAAAATATAAAAATGTTTCAGTTGAATAAAATGTGATTTCAGATAGAGGGGCCGGGGGAGGGGGGGGGTGCGGGGGCGGCGAAGAGGGGGAGAGTGAAAAGTCCCGAGTTTACCAACTTGTTTAAAAAAAATTAGCTGAGCCTGTTAGAGATGGGGACCAACACCTTATATCGTGCATTTCTCTTCTCTGTCTATTAATATTCTTTGTTATTAGGGGAAAGCAACAGATAAACCCACAAAATAAAGCAACCTATGCCAAACCTTTTCATGCAATAATTTCAAATCAGAACAAGTGGAAAATTCAGAGGTTTTAAGGAAAAATATCAAACAGCATAATAACGATCTATGGCCATTTACTTGTGGCATCACGAATAGCTAGCAATATGGTATAATGCGAGTACACAACTGTAAAATATATTTGACTCAAGATTAAGAAAAACTGCCAGAGAGTTATTTAACAATCTAATTCAGTATCAGTATAGACTTAAGGGAGATGGTGAATACAACTTAAAAGGGGCGGAAGAGGAAATCAGAAACTGAAAAAAAAAACATGCGAACAATATAAACATATCCAGATGCCCAAGAAACTGGATGCAGCAACAATAGATAAAGAATTACCTGCAAATGAAGAACATCTGCTAGTGGCATTTTCTTCAAGTGAGGGACGGTTAGAAGTTGGGATGGGGTTTGTCCAAAGTAAGCAATTTGATCCTGTGTGGCGCGTTGTTGTACCTTTTGCAGATATTTAATGTAAATAAGTAAAAGTTGTCTGAAATGAAAGAATGCAACCGAGAAAACCAAAAGAAAGAAAAAGGCAAACTTACAGGATCTAAAATTTTGTCAATATCTACAGTGCCTTCATAGGTGATGTAAAAGAAAACATTATTTGCTGATACAGCCTCTTTTCCTCGTTGCTTATACCTATAATATAGGAAAGTATTGTAACATCACCAGTTTTCTAAGAATAAAAATTGATATACATTTGCTCAGATAAATAAGAATTACATTCTACTCCATCTGTACATCTAACCAACATAGAAGCAAGAAAATCATAACCTTAAGGTGATAACAATTCAGAACCAAACATTCACATCACAATAGAGCTTACCCAAATATTAGATCAATCCACTCATGCAAATGTGCTGACACATGCTCACTCTCAAGAGCCATTTGATGCTTATGAATGAAATCAACTGCATTTTCAGCCCAAGCAGGAAGTCCAACAGAATCTGAAATAGTTAAAATTGGAAAGTTAGACAATAGAAGGGGCTATCCTCGTTCTTATGCACAAAAAATAGAAGGCATGCATACCAAGTCTTTCTCCCAGCTGTGTTGTACCAAAGTCAATTGAGTTCTCATTAGTCAAGATCTCCGGAAGGTAGAACATCTCAGGAACCTACGATGGAAACGTAAACAATGTTACAGAATATGTTGAAGACAGAGAAAGACACTGGAAACCATTTGAAGACCTCAAATATTATCCAATGGTATTTCATCTAGTGGAAGCACTTGTGGGGTAAGGTCAACAGATTCATACCAGTTCCTTCACATCACTCATGTCCTCGAGAACTCCATTCCAAGTTGCAGCAATATCTGAAAACATTCTGTCTGCATGATCGAACTTTCCACCTTGTAATTGAATTGCTAGAGTAGTAAACGGTTCCACTCTACTGAGATAATATAAAACCTGTCGCATACGAGCAAGTTTTTAATGTTTGATTATTGTAGTCCCATGTTGTATATGCATGAAAATGACATCAAAGAAATCATATGAAAGACTGAACATTAGACAAACAACAATACAACATAACAAAGATCATCTAGCTATCATAACGTAGTACAACCAAAGCAACAAGTCAACCAGGGAAAAATCAGCTTACAGCACAAACCCAATAAATTGATTCTTAACATGATAGAACATATACAAACAAGAAGCTCACTTAATTAAAATATTAAACAAGAAAACTTACTGATGTGAAAAACAAAAATAATACAAAGCTCATGAGAGTTGCCTAACAACAAAAAGTTTAAGTATTATACACACCACACAAACCCAAAAAGATCGATTCTTAACTTATGGAAAATAGACATGACAAGTAAACACCAACTGATCACTTTGCATGAACTTACAATTACACTGATGTTATTCTTAAATCAAATTAAACTGATGAGATAAACAATTTATACTGTGCCTTTCAACTATAATCCATCATCATTGTAACCAACTCATCTAAAAGCTTAAGCTATTAAAAAGAGGCATCAACAATGTAAATGCAACTTTTATGAGAAGAAACAACCTAAAGTGCATTTACACTATCAAATTAATATAAAGGCAACATACGGTCAGGAAAATTTGACCTTGCAAACCCATTAGCTATGATACCATGTTAAGTAACCAACTCATCTAAAAACTTAAGCTGTTAAAAAGAGGCACCAACAATGTATATCATGCTAATAACCATAATTGGAGGGCAGCAAAAAAAATTGCAACTTCCAAGTGGTAAAGATCCATATATTTGCGACATGCAAATAATCCAAGAAAATTGTACAGCAAAAGTATTGGTACTTCATGTATTGCAAATAATAAGCACAGATGTAAAACCAATTTTAAAACATATCAACATCAAAACAAATTACAAATACAAATAACTGCCAAAAACAGTAAAAGAAGACAGGGTCACAACTTGCTACATCTAAACTTCATGCTATAAAGATAAAGTAGTATATAAAATCAAAGGAAGACCTACTGTTCCAGCACTTGAGTAATGTGAACCATAGTGAAACTTTGGGATGACTGGATCATTAAAACTGGAGTATCTCTCATGGAACTTTTTCAGCCGATAGGGACTTAATGCACCAACAGGCTGCAAGTTGTACAATGATCTATTTTAGCTACGAGCGTGAAACTGAATACAGCTTTGAAACGAAATTTCTAAGATGACACCACCTTCGAAAGATCTCGGTAAGAAGAAGGACTAGAAAGATCCAAAGTCTTTGAACTGTAATCAGAAACAATCCATGGGAAAACAGGATACTGCATAAAAGAAACTAAGTTAATAGCAGAAACAAAGGATTACCCTTTGTAAAATAAAAGGAGCTTTTACCCAAAAAAAAATACCTACTTGAGTGATGTCATTATAACTACGCCCAGCTAGGGTATTCAGTTGCATTAGATATTCAAAATTGCTGATCTGCAAATGACATATTCATTCGAGAAGAAGAGGATATAACAATTGAAATTGCAGTAACAAGGATAAGATGAAGATACATCGCAAGTTCAATCTGTAATTGTACCTCCCACCTAGCCCAACGTTCCATGAGTTGAGTTCTCTTCAAAAGCTGATCAGGTCTCTATACCAAAAAACATTACATAGTTTGAGATATTATAAATAATTAAGCCATCTGATTTCTTTTTCTTCTTTTATTATAATAAAGATATTATATTCAACAAAGACACCAAGGGGTGCCACCATGTAGTCATGTACAGAAATCTCAAGTCCACAAGATAAATTCCTACAAAATATCAACAAACACAACTGAGCCGGGAAAACAGGTTTTTACCAAATAAATAACGGGGACAAAATAATGATTAACATGAAAAATAGTTCTCTTCTGTTTTTGACAAATCCTCCCCCACCATCTGATTTATAATTGAAAAGTATTAAAGACACAAGCTGTGTTAATGATGTAGAAGGAAGAGAGCACAAGAAGAATACAATATAAAAATAATATTTTCATCCTCCTAAGAAGTACACAATGCACTGGACAATTACATGAAGCCTTACTCATTTTAACATTTAACTCTATAAACTTGAAGGCACTGCATTACTAAATATAGGCTAAATACAACTTGACTAAAATAGCACACAATATTGAAAAATAAACACATCATACTAATTTCAAATTAGATTAATTACAAGCAATCTATAACCAATAATATTAATAAGCCCATAAATCCAGTCATGCAAGATTCCAATTTTATTGGTGTCTCGCTTCAATGGGCATGCAGTTGTGCAAGTTAATCTAGCACATTTGGTCCTCTACGTGTTGGTTATTATCAGAAGTATGAAGTGCAAAGGCTGTTTTAAAAACATAACTAAAACATAGTGAGGTAAAAACCTGAGTTGCCAGGTAAATATTGTTCAAGTGAAGAGGGCGAGCTTGAACAATAGCTTGATATGCATCTCTTCTCCCCTCAGTACTCTGAAGAAAGAATTAAACAAGCAGATTAGCTGGCATTTGTCAACACGAATCTGCAAGGGAATCAGACAAACACAATTACTAAGATCATTACCCCAAAATCAAAGAAGAAGTTTGACCGGTCTACCATGAACAATTCCAGTGCACTTCTTCTTAGGAGATATCTGTAATAACAGATAATAAAAAAATGAACAAAATAAGAGGAGGCGGGCTTTGGGGAATGAAAGAAAAAACACAATTGTATCACTAGTAAATTTGACCACATTATTGAAACTACAGATTTATATTAATGAATTTATATACAGAAGCAAATAATATCCAGCAGAAGATGGTAGCTACAATTGAGCTTTTATGATTCGACATCAGGTCCAAAAGACAACCTGATAACCCATTTACCAAAAAATTTACCAATGAAATCAACCGTTGTAAGCCAGGCAGAGTGTAAGTTCACCAACAGGGGGACCAACAAGATAAGAAAGGAGCTTCATTTAATGTGTTATCCCATACGTTCTCCGAGGTAAACAAAGGTGATGAAATCATCAGGGCACCTCATAGGGATTGTTTTTTCTCTTGACTCGTGAATGGGTTATAAAGCTTACTTCAGATATCAGTCAGCAGGGCTCTAGGCAAGGAGATTATACGTGGTCCATGTTATATACAAGGGAGGAGCAAGAATTTAGTTTGACAATGGAAAAAAAGATCACATATACAAAAGACTTTGACAACTATTTTTAATATTTAAGACAATCCAAGTACTAAATTTTCCCCAAAATAAGATGACAAAGATCTATACTGTTAGTCCCCAGTTCTCCAATAAAATTATTACTCACTAGTATTGTTTAGTATTTTTTCTGAATGATAATGGGATCAATAGACCACCACGTGTATCATGTAGCTCCGCCAATTGCTATATGCAAGTGTTTCACAAGTCCTCGATATATTTTTTAGAGAGTAAATACTTTGTCGTAGCCTTTTTATTTTCCATCAAAGGCCCAGCCTTGATTAGGGATTAGATTCCATATAGTGAACTTATGAGTGACATAGTAGCTTCAAATGCTCATCAGCTCACTTCAGAACAATTTTAATATAGTCCCCCAGTAACCAGGGACGAGGTGCAAAATTTTCCATTAGAGCATGATAAAATGATTTATATGGGCACAAGTAAGCATGTAATTATAGATTACATGTCCATCTCATAAATCCCCAAAAATTAAGACACAGAAATGCAACAAAAGTTCTCCATCAAGGTCATCGTGCATATTTGGTAACAAAACAAATCAATTATGTATAGAAAGATGCGGAGATATAAGGGAACTTTGAAGGTAGCTCTTGAGTCTTAATGGTCTGCTTGGCCTCATTCATATCGTATTTCAGGATACAAGGGTCTTTTCCAAGCTCTGGTATCTCTTTTTTGGACTTATTTGCATAAATGTTGCTAGAGGAATTAGTACAACATCTTTGGGTGTTCCACCTCCTTTTGACACCTTCAAATATATTTTACTTATTAAAAGATATACTTAGAGGTTGGAGTGAAAAGAATTTGCAAATAAGAACAAGGAATATGGCGAAAAACTAATAGGTACTTCAGTACTACCAAAACTACGAGGATTAGATACAAAGTGTTCTAAATGAAAGAATGAGGCACAAACAAAAAATGACAACAAACCTATAATTATTTTCTAGTTAAGGGAAGGGAGAAAGTCTTTGAGGAATGTGGATGTCGTCAAGTCCAGCCCATAAAAGAGTGGTGGATTCCATTTATTGTCCTTAGGCCACATGAATGTGATTATTTACACTTAATTTGTCAAAGCATCAAGGATGTTATAAGGGATTACTTTCAAGTGAAATTTTTTGGAATTGGAATCATGGTTTGGAGTGGGCTTATAGAGAGAGTTTTCTTTCCATTGGACAGGACAAGGTAGACTTTCATGAACTTGGAGATCCAATTCTTCTGAAAATCAAGTAGGGCCAAAGATTAATTTTGTCACAAAATCATCCCTTCTTTTATAAACCACACACCCAAAACACAAATGTAAAATAAAGGTGGGCAAAAGGCTTTTCTACTCATTTCTCCAGCAGCAGACAAACAAGACTGCAAAATAGTTAACCAAAATACATGAATGAATTGTGTTAAATCACCACTTGCCCTACAAAAAGAAATTATGAGAAAATGGACCAAAGACTATATATTTACTTGCTTAGAAGTGAAAATTTATTAGAAAAGAAAGACTACCCAAAACAAATGTGGAGCTTAAAAAAAATAATAGACCCACTAAAACAAAGGACAAATAGGCAAACCATAGAATCCTTATAGAATATCTACATAGCCAATTAACATCCCAAATGCAAGGGCAAGAACAAGAAAATTATTATCCAACAGCAGAAGAAAATTTAATGGCATTATTATCCAAAGTAAGCTACACAAAATAGTATACTAAAGTTACATTTGACCGAAACGATGAATACATATAGCATCTATTAATACTTCATCTGATGTGCAAACAGAGTTTGCACATGGAGAAACAAATCAAGGTGCGAATTACACTAATATAATTTGACAAGATCCAAGTAGGAAAACTTAAATCAAAGACCTGACAAAACAAAAGATCTGAGATCCTGTTACACTGCCAACTGGTTTTAAGCTAAGTATTTAGATACAAGGGCCAACAGGATATGACATGCTCTAACAATTTATAACAAATAGCTATCTAATTATCAACAGAAGTATGAAAAAAATATACTCACAAACGCAAGTATGGATATGATGACTAAATTAATATTCAGATTCAAGATTTATGCAAGCATCTTTATATGTAATCATTGGAAACTCAGAAAATCAATAATTATGAGACTAAGTGCCCAAACAATTAATGCTTTCATATTCAAACTCAATTCATTAAGCAAAAGATTTTTCAACTCACCTTCTGCTATATATTTGATGAAGGAAAGATATCAACCAGCTCTGATCTTTTTCTTGAACTCGATTTTCAATAGAGCAGTCTAATTCATCCCCCATAGGATTCCTCTCAGCTTTATCAACAATAAAATTAATTCTTTTTGTTGTGATCTGGAAAGGACAATTGTTCAAACAATCAACACCACCTATTTTAAATTGGTTCCATAAGATAGATTGAATATCTGAATTAGTTTAATATGTAATAGTTCTAGAAAATATATCAAGTAAAAATTGCTTCACTTAGTTGCATGCAGAATTTCGATCTTGTTCTGATAGCATAATTTTTCAGGAGTTGCCTCTAAGATGCTAAGAATTGTATCAAACATCACTGTCTTCAAAAAGTGCATCTACAAAGATCGACACCATTAATAAAATTTGCAGAACTTACTTGAAACATTCCTCGTAAAACCTTTAAAGGCCGGACCATTGAAGCTGAAAGCTCAAAAAGAATAGTTTCGTCATGTTCACTAGGAACATAACCAGGTGCAACAGCTGAAGGGGTTTGCACAAACTCCTGATCACTAGTAACTTGAGGATCGTTAGATTCAACAGGAACCTGCAAGGGCTGCTCAGCAGTCTCTGACAGCCTCGCCTGTGTCTCCTCATGATGTTCTGCACCTTCTTCCCTTTCCTCTAAATCAGCCTCCCCTTGTTCGTCATCCTCGTCTACTACCTTCATCGAGATAGCTTCTGCAGCCAATACAGATGCTTTAGATGGACTAATGACATTCTTTTCATCATGTTTCGACACCAAGTTATCTTCATAATTTGCAGCAGCACCAAAATGATCTGAACTGCGGTAGTTCCTCCTCAAACATCGCCTCATCCTTGAAGAACTTTCCATGCAATCTAACTTCCAGAAAACCTGTGAATCGAAGGTTTTAACTTCTTAAAAAAACTCAATGTAAAGACAAAGCTTTTAATAAAAGATATGCAAGGTTCTGAACCATCAACATACATGCTCAGGATTGCATAAATGGTCACTGAATGGCCCAAAAAGACTTTTCATCTCTATCAAGTAATGGATGAGTTTGCGCCATGCACGTATGCCAGTACAAAGACGATGCTCAGCTATTACATCAGCTTGTGCTCGCCTGTCAACCTGAAAATATAGAACCATATTGATAGTTGGTTTACACACTTCAGTAGTCAATGACAAGTTTGAGGAATTGAGGCATGATGATACCTCTGATCTTTGCATGTTTCTAGCTAAAGCTAAACTTCCAACAAGGACAGCAATAAACTTATAGGATAAAGCATTAAAATCTTTCCCATAGACCGACTTTGAATCAACTGACTGAAAGCATTCCATCCAGGCAGACCCCATGGCTTCAGAGACATTCCATCTCTTAACTCGTTCCATATCACTGTTATTTCGCCGTTGTGCAGATGTTGCCATTGCCACAGCACTGAGACCTCTTCCTGAACCAATCTTAGCATTGCGTTCAAGATCACGTGCGGCAGCCAATGCAGCTGCTTTTGCAGCAGCTTTGTCCTTTGGAATAGCTGGTGATTTGCTTGGAGCCTCCAGAGGTTTTTGAAAACTTGAGAATGTATTAAGCCTGGTTGTTTTTCTCTCTAGCAATGAAGAGTCACGCCTGAGCTGTGTATTTCTTCCAGTTGCAGTGGTTTCTCCTCCACCAGCACCAGCAGCAATCATTGCTAATGCCATTGCAGCAGGAGGTGAAGCAAATGCAGCTGCCCATCCAGGAGACATCATAGCAAGAGCAGCCTGAATTATTATTTTTAGATAAAAGAAGAATTTCATTAGAAAAGAAAGAAACATCAGACGTGGACAAGCAGCACACCAAAGAGCAGCCTGAATTATTTTCAACCGGAAGTCTCAGATGATTTTGCTAGAAACAACTGGAATCAGGATGGTCTACTGCTTGTGTGAATACAAACACCCACACACATAATTCTATACTAGTCACAAGACGTGCAATTAGAGAATGGCCTTTTAGTATTAAAAACAATATGGGAGATGGTCACTTTTTTAACTGGGTAGTGATTTTTTTTCCAATTGTAATTATAAGATTATTTCCTATGATAGAATTGTTACATCAAAACTACCAGGCACACCAAAATTGAAAATTGGTTGTTCACTGTTCACCACACTTAACTTATATTATCTAGTAGAGATATGGGAATTGATATTTCCACATGGTTCCTCTCACATGAAAAGTGAGTGGGTCCCTCATCTATGTGAGAGGCCAATGTGGAAATATCAGCTTCCGATATTGGAATTGAATATATATCCACCGGTCACTGAGGAACAGAAATTGCATACAAAGAATTAATGACACAAAAAAAATGATATTCAATGAAGCGTTTTAAAGACGAAACAAAACTCAACAGTTCCACAAATCGTCAGAGGAGAACTAAGGCCCCACAGTTTCTTTATACTCTAGGAAACTGATGTAGGTCAGCTATCACTCAAATACATGGATAATGAGGACTTAAAAAAGCATCTGAGGCAGACTAAAACTAAATTTTATTTCTGGATTTTGTTTAGAGTTCTTATTTAAATTAGTAGCAAATATTATTCACGTTGATACACAGCTGGGCAATGTGCATTTCACTGAAGCATCCCATTAACAGGGTTTCAACTTTTAAGGTTTTTATTTACTTTATTTTCGATAGTTTAAACTATGGTTACTTAAGGGCTTAGATTAAACTTTAGTGTTTGTAGTCTTTTAACTACAATGCAGCTTCGAAATTGAATAACTAATGTTTTATATTTTTACTTATATTTAGTTGAACTGTGGAACTTGGCAGATTTCTGTTGAAAACTTGAAATAATGCTTAATCATTTTTTTTGTTGCAAATATTTTTTCTGTTATTAGCTACCGAGCATTATAAACAAAAAGAAATATTCATATTAAATTGAACTGATTAACATTTCAACGATGGAAACATAAAATTATGGATAATCTGTTTATTTCTATACTCTTGGGAAATAGAAGGAAAGTTGATGTTCAACCTCTATAGGCAAAGCATCTGCAGCTAGTGCACGGTCATCAACTTTAAGAGGATTCAAACCATCTGCAGTACCAAGAGAGTGGATTCCTGCCAATAGGGGTCGCCACCTCCTCAAGGTAGCAACAAATGGTGGCAAAATGGCATCAAGATACTGCTTGCGAAGAGGAGTTCTGTCCTTGCCAACAGCATGCCACACCTGCCACATACATTCCATAGTAAGACAAAACAAGAACAGAACAACACATACAGCGAAGTGAAGACCAGTGTGAACTTTAACAATATAAACTTTCAGCCTAGGAAAGAAGACAAACTTCTATCGAAGAACTAACCTCAGAATATAGAACACAAGAAGCAACCAACACTCTCTGTCTCTTGGACTCAGAAACTGGCATGTTCAGGACAGGTGAAAGCACACTGTACATCAATAAGGGTTAGTATTCCAAGGAATCTAGCAAGATCTTCAACTGACATTTTAACCAAAAGAAGATGCAACAACTGCTGGAGGAACAAGATTGATATCAAGAAAATGTAAACGTACTCTTCATGTATGATGTAATTACTATGTCCTGCCACGGTACCACAGAGAGAGAGACTAGTGGAGCCAAAATGTCCAACTGAAAAGTTTAATTAAACTTTAAATTTTATAAGTTTTAGGATTTTATTAGTTATATTTAGGAAATAAGGATTTTAAAATATTTTTGTGGTTTCTTCATTTTGTAAGGAATCTACCACTAAATATATTTAGTGTTAAATGCACTATGCATCCCCAGTTTACCCTCATTTTGCACTTTGCATTCCATGCTTTATAAATGGACACTTTGCATCCCACACTTTAAGCGCGCCGACACATAACACCCTTTGGCCAAAAAATCATTAATTGGACTAATAGAGTTAAACTATTTTGACTCACGTGCTGTCTTTTCAAGGGCAATAATTTCACTGGTGAGACTATTTTGCCCCTGAGAAAGCAGTACATGGGTCAAAACTAACATCTAGTGGTATTGACCCAATCAACGCTAGCATTTTAGCGGTATATGATTGTTCTGGCTTTACCGACCTGAATCAAAGAGAGATAGTGATGTTAAATAACCCACCATTCAATTAAGTTGAGTCTCACTTTGAGCTCGTTCATTTACTAAACTGCCCAAGTTTGAACTAAAAGTTAGGGCTCATCTAGTAAAGGAGCAAATTTCAAACATCGTAAAGCTCGACTTGGATAAGTTTGTTGACCATAAATATTTTACCAAATATTTCACATATCTTAGTATTTAAGTAATTCTTTTGTATAAATATACCTAGTTCATAAATAATACTCACTTCGTCCCACAAATATTACAACATAGGTTTTTGCACAAAGTTTAAGAATTTTCAAATTCTTATCTGATTTCCTAATCGACCCTATGAAATTTGTGGTTGAAAGTGTTCCAATAATATGAGCACCAAAAATTTTAGTTAGTGAAGGAACCCACTATATATTCAAATGATAAAAGTGAAATGACAATGGGTAAATTAATCATTTCACTTCACAAAAGTTACCCAAAAAAAGAAGTGTAGCAATTTTTGTAGGACATCCCAAAAAGAAATTTGTTGCAATATATGTGGGACGGAGGGAGTATGTTTTATGATTATATAACATATATAAACTGTCCAAGAAAATGATTTTTCTATTGCTTTTATATAAAAAACAATAGCTATTTTTACGTGATTTATTACTCTTTAAATGATATATAAAATTTGATTATACTTTTATATAGTCATGATTATACTTCATTTAATGGGACATAAAAGTTTTAGTATTTTAGTCAGATACTGCACAATTTAATGTGTGTGAAATATTGAACTTAATAGTCAGGACACCAACAAATTTGGTGTCATATGAAGACTATTATACGTAAATACAGGACTTGTTTGTCACGCTCAAGATTTTTTCTTTTTTAACTTTTCTTTTTTGTGATAAATGAAGTCAAGTCAACACCCACAAGATTTTCAGCTCCTATGATAAAGCACACAACTAATTTTTGCACCAAACAGCATATTAGTTCAACCAGCAGAAATATAAAAGATGATATAATTCATACAAATATATGACTGAGAGAATAAGGCTCAGATGTGGATAGGAGTTATACTAGGTGCTTTTTATTTCTAAGAAACTGCAGTGCGAAGAATTATACAATACTATTTTGTCCAGGCTAATAGAGAAAATAAGGGATCGAATTCTTGAGAAGGTTCAAAGTAGGGAAACTATAGCACGTACCTCCACAACAATGCTGATCGTGGTGTCCTAATTGACATTCGAGCAGTGTTGTCAAGGGAGGAAATGCCGCCAGATCGTCGATGTAAACCCTCAGACAAGCCATCTTCAATGTTTACATTTTTCATAAGCATACTA
This sequence comes from Hedera helix, assembly GCA_947179155.2. Lineage (NCBI taxonomy): Eukaryota > Viridiplantae > Streptophyta > Magnoliopsida > Apiales > Araliaceae > Hedera > Hedera helix. The sequence goes on from OX359287.1 coordinate 38,033,947, forward strand.
GTTTCACCATCATCTTCTTCCCTCATTGAGACAAGCACCATCCGAAGCATGCATAAGAATGGCTGATCACTGTCTAATAACTGGTACAGCGCTGACATACCTCCCATCCCAGTACCAGATCCTCCTCCAATGCCAAGGCCACCACCAAGTCCAGACTCGTCTAATAACAAAGCTTGTAGCATGGCAACTGACTTCTTTACTAAAGGAAGTTCAACCCAGTTTCCATTTTCATCTTTCTCCAAAGAAGATCTCCAAGATTCCCAGCCACTTCCACCACCACCAAAGTCTGTTGCTGAAGGAAGGCCAACTCCATACCACAATCGACTCCTGAATTTCCAACCTTCAGCTAAATCTACAGTGCAGCTCCCATATGACACAAAAGCACAGGAAACAGATTGATAAGGTTCAGCTGCAGCTGCAGCAGTGAGCCGCTCCATCACAGCTGCAGAAATTTGCCCTTTGGAATCAGCCATTGAAGCAAGTACCTGTTTGAGTTTAAAATATATTTAATTACAAAAAAGGAAGAACTAGAAAACAATATGACAGAACATATAGAAACAATCACAAAACATTCACTATAAGCTTCAGCGTGAACTTGATGGTCAGCTGTCTCAGCTATACATACATGCCCAACCCTGGACAGTAAATATAAGATTGTCAAAAGCTGGTACTACTAGTCAAATGATTTAATGAAGTAACAAGCACTAATAGTATTAATCATAAAGAGGGCTTTTTCTCTTTTTGCCTTTTTTTTGGGGGGTTAAGTAAGAAAGTTATCCATACAGCTACCAATGGGGTACCAAAATTATTTATTAAAAAAAGAAGAACAAGAAGTAGATCGCATCATCAAGTCACAAACCAAAATCATGGTCTGAGATTAAACACTCCAACTAAAGATCAGAAAAATCAACAGCTGAACATGTCGATACAGATGACATGGCTGTGCAAAATGTTCACAAGACACTCCGAAGAAACAAATGATAAATAACACTCATCAACAAGCAAACAAAAGATACTGGTGTCATAGAAAACAAATGCACAGCCAAAGTAGTGAATGGATTAAAGAAGTTCTAAAAATCATTCATCTTGCAATTACTTAAGCTAGAGGATTCTCTTACCGTTAAAGATTTTTTGAAGTGGTGTATTTTCTCGACAATATTACCCCTCACATTTAATATACATGCATACATATGTATGTGTGTGTGTGTGTGTGTGTGTGTGTGTGTGTGTGTGTAAATACTTTTAAATAGAAACATAATTTTGGTGTATTTTCTAGTCAATATTACCCTTCACATTCAATATATATACATACATACAGATATATGTATGTGTGTGTGCATGTATTTAAATACAAAAATAATTTCTGATCTAAAAGGTCAAATAAAGAGTAAGCAAAAAAATTAGTTCACGTGTGTCAATTTAAGACGTGACATGAGACAATATAGTTACTTCATTTATTTATCTCAACTTTTCTATTATACAGAGAATGTCAACATAAAGCTAGTCTGTTCATTGTTATTAAACCCAGGATATCTTAAGCTATATACTGTATGTAAAGCATGAATTACTGAACGACAACAAAATATACAAAAATATTTTGTATACTTTTAGCAGGCACCCCATTTCATTACGTTGGCAGGGATTTATAATTTTAGCCACTAGTCTTTCCCACTGGACAATGGCCTTCATAGAATTGACTTTAATAAGGTAGTAGATATTAAGACACTAAATAAAAGTCAACATTTTAACAAAGCACGTATCTTGTCTCAGCGGTCACTGGCTTATGTTATCAGCCAACTTGGTACTACTTGCAACAAATCCAAATTTTGGTTCCCAAAATTTTTAACATATCCAGTTGGTTCTCAAAATACCGTCCATGACATTGGATTGACCTCAACCCACACTCTCCCCAACACCTAATTGGTCCAGTGGGTTTTCACTCGTAACATTCAGCTTACAAAATATTAAACCCCAAAAATAAAAGCATTCTAATTGTCGAATCAGTCAAGGATTAGCCTCGAATCTACTGAATTTCCGGCTGAACAAGTTGTTCTGGGCTGGATTTGAAAAAACTTTTTTTTGCTAAATTTAAAATCTATTAAGATGGAACTATTACAATGGCTAAGGGGCATGAACTTTGTATATGCATGAACTGAAAAAGCTGAAAACATACATCAAGGGGAAGTCCTCCAGAATCACTTGATGATGATCTGCGTTCAGCCACAGCTTCTAATGGTTCTGTGCTGAATGAAGCCTCATTCGAAGTGTTACCCGCTGGAAGTACGCGTGACAGAGGCGAAGCAGAAGAATCCAGAAAAGTGGAAGTGCTATATAATTTGCTTTGTAGACGTAAATGATCTTCAACAAGCATTAAAATCACAATTGAGTTCTCTACCAAGGCCACCGAAAGTTGAGCCGCATTCTCTGCTTCTGCCTTAGAATCCATTGGTGATAACCCCTCAGCCGCGACACCAGCAGCTGCTGCAGCAATAACTTGTGTCTGCATCAAAACACAAGGAAAAGAAGTATTTTTAACTAATATACTTCTTTCTTCTCAGAGCGCAAACATCTTCTAAAATTTAGTCAATTAAACATTTGAAGGGGAAAAAAATAGATCAACTTAAACACGAAAGGAAGTAAGAGCTAAGGAGTAAGGATAAACAACGTTTGAAAGAAGGGGGGGAGAGGGGAGACTCTTATAACCAGATAGTCTTGCAACAAAATTCAAACCCAACTATTTTTTTAATTATAAGGAAGGATGATGAAAGCATGTATAGGAAGCGAAAGCCATCTTCAATTATTTCTGTTAAATTTATCCAAAGAGAACTCAAGGAGATGTAACCAATCTATGCCTACAATAGGGAGAACTGAAAATGAGTAGGCAGAAAAGCTCTGACCAGTGAATGAACCCTTTCCGTCCTAAAAAATAAAAGGTAACTCCTCCCAAAAAGGAGAAAAGGATCATTGCCCCTTAATTATACTCCCTCCATTCCACAAAAAAGAGTCATGTTTGACTTAGAAGTTAATTTGCAAAATCCTAAAATTCAAATTGTGCTGTGAATTATTTTAATTTTCTTACTTAGTTATACTTTTTCAATAGTTTACATACTAACTATTGCATTAATCAAAAATGAATAAATTTACATCACTTTTGAATTTTAGGATTCGCAAATTGGCAGCGAAAAAAATCAAATGGGACTCTTTTTGTGAAATGGAGAGAGTAGTAATTATGTTTGTTCATGAGCCCTTCATTTCTTACATCTCGCATGTTCAGGTTGTTATTTTAATCTTCAGTGGGCTCTTTTTAGATCTTCTTCATCTTTTACTTAAATTGAAACAACACTCATCCTTCATATCTACTGCACTATTCCTAATTAAGTTTATGTTTCTGTTGTTTATTAACTGGAAAACAAAATATATATATGTATATGTATATGTATATGTATATGTATATGTATATGTATATGTATATGTATGTATGGAACATTAAGGTTATACCTGAACCTGCAGTTCTCTGGCAGAAAAATCCAGCAATTCCCCCAAAAGCCTTCTTTTGAAAATAGGGAGTGATTCTTCACGTCTGTGAAACACAAAGGAGATTGAATCACACAAAGTAATCTATAATTGTAGCTGCTATAGGTAATGAGATCAAAGCGACAGTAAAAATTTACTCCCCCGTAGGATTTTGTTTGTTTCCATAAAGATATTAAAATAGGATTGTAATAAAATAATTATAAATTTAACAAACACATGACTATCATCATGTTCCTGCTGAACTCTATCGAAATTTCAAATAGGAACAAGAATAGATATATTCAACTGACCATATATTGCTGTTCAAGGCAAAATTTAACAGTACACTAGTTAATAACAGAGGAAAGCACCTGATTCGTTGGTCTCCTGTACTAGATCCACCAATCATAGAAAGCCATTCTGCACAATGAATTGTAGCTTCAATATCCTGTCAAGGGAAATAATAACCAGATAAAATAAATGAACTGATAATACTACTAGGCTAGGAGAGATTATATTCCATGAACATCTGATAGAGTGAAAAAAATGAACTGTTACAGATATCGAGAGCGTGATTTAAACTGATACTCTTAACATGATATCAGAACCATGGCTTGTAAGGTCTTAAGGTCAAGCCTTTCCATCTGATATTTCTTCCATTTAGTTGTGTATCAGTTATGTATCTCTGTAAGTTTCTATCTATATGAGATGGGCCACACAAACAGGAAGACCTTGAATGCTTGATATGCTCTGTTAGACTATTTTACAACAGCGTTAGTTTTCAGTCTAACTAATAGCTTAATAAATAAATCAAGCCCCAATGAATAATGTTAGCGTTATCCATAAACATCACCAAAAATGGCAAAACATGTGTAATGTAACCAAGTACAAGACTTAAAAACTCTTTTTTTTACCAAATGTTCATAGTGCTCAATCCCTTCCAAATTGGCATTCACACTCTCTTACTCAACTAAATAATATAAGAAACCTTCATCATTTCCTCTTCACAAGAAATCACTCATCAAACAGTCCAATCTCTTCTTTAAGAAAATCAATAAAGATAACAATAGCATGAAATATGCAGGCAAACTTGTTAAAGTGGTATTGATAAGTATGGCATCAATTGACCTCTTTTGGGTAAGTATGTATTTTTTTTCCAACCTCCTCTCAAACATCTCAATTATTGGGTATCAAATGGCGTTTGCGTTATGAGAAACCCCTAACTGAAAACCCCAAATCTGAAATAGAAAGATAGCCCAATCCAAACCCCAGAATTGCTGCCACCTCTTGACCTCTCTACATTCCCCACAGAAATCAAGTCCCTCTTTTCTAACATTTCTTTTGAGCCCCAATGACTCTTTGAAGCAAATGACCACATACCTAAGGCGACTAAACTGCTCCAGCTCCGTACCCGGTGTCATCTTCAAACAAAAGGAAAAAAGAAGCGCTAGACTCCATCTTATCGTCCTACTAAATTGCTTACAATAACCAGCTATATTGAAAAAGCCTCAGTTCCTCATATGGTCAGTGCTTTTGCTTACTCATTAGTTCTTATCAAACTCAAGACTAGCTACTTATTATAGTTATGGCATCTCAACAAAGCTTTTTCTCCTGCTGAATCATCAAATGGACGTTCATTCGTATTCTGGATGAGAATAAGTCTAATTTCTTCTTTTGGATTGTTAAAAGAACTTCAATTCCTAATGAAGTATATTTGTTTCATTATGTAAAGAGAAATTTTATTACGTAGAAGGAACCTACAGTAAAAAGGTGCATGTACAATCTCTACACAAGCCAGTCGGAAAGGTGCCCTTGAAGGCTCCCTTAGCATAAAGCCTACGTGAGGCAAGGAAAGTAATCATTTCCTTCAACAAATTGAAAGACAAAAAGCTTTCCCTTAATATAAGCCCTAAGGGAGGCAAGAAAAATAACCATTGTAGCTTTCCCTAAACAGTGTAGCATCATTCCAAATTTACTATAAAGACGAAATTAAGATTACCAGGGAACTCTTATTGCCTTTCATTCCACGTACCGGGTACTATCATTCTGAATCGTGGTACGACAACTAAATGCCTTGTGCATTCTACCATAAATAGGTTCCTTGTACTTAATTTCGTTTTGCATACCCAGTCGATCAGCGTTTTTGAACTATGGACGAAACTACTATATTATTTTGAAACCTCATTTCTTCCAAATCCTTAATTGAATTATCAACATATTTTACGCCAAAGCAAGGCAACCACGCTCCTCCACCAGTCCAAAATAGAATTTCACAAGCCCCGCTCAAGAAGCTAAGGCAAAAATAAATGAGAATTTGTCTCATTACTCAGTGTTTGTGCATAAAACAAATGTCCGGTTGTGTAATGTAAAAACAGTATAATGAGTTAAAATCTCATTTATTCTTATACTATCCAGTCGCATCATCTGCAGAATAGTTTTTTGGGGAGTTTAGATACCTTAAGGAGTATCATTTCTCCTTCAACACTTTATCTCGTACAAAAATTTATTTGCTCAAGACAAAGAGAATACATGTGTTCGTGATAGTGCAAAGTATGTTGTCTCGTAGTGCATTAGAATGGCCAATTGGCTGTAATAACTTTCAGGGATCCATTTCTACTATCTTAGGTGGGTTTGTTGTGTGGGGCTTTGAAGGTTCAACATAATTAAGAGCTCTTTTGACTGATTTAAGTATTTTCATGGTATGTGCTCTTCTTCTTTTTTAAAGACTCTTTGTACTCCTAAGCAGTGTATTCTCTCTTCTACATCCATAAAATATTATGCTAATAAGAGAATAATGCAACTATTCTCCTATCTCGATTTCCTGATATTCTGATATTCATGAATACCAATGATTTTAAAGCTTTAAATAATGTGAAACCTGAATCAATTAAGCCGAAATCAAAGGAGTTAAGAAGTACAAAAGCAAGTATTATATTAGTGGCATCATCAATGCAACAAGAACAGATATAGATAATGGCTCAAAGTAAACTGCAGAAATTATTATATGATAATTTTATATTAGAGAAAAACATAAGAGATTTACTAAGAAAATGAGAGAAGTGGGAAACACAAGATATTGACTCCAAAGAGGGGGGAAAACAAATAAATTCAACCTTCCATCCATCCTTCTGGCGCATTGAATGCTCTAACATGATTATGAGGAAATTGTGTATGAGGTCTTCCACGTCTTTCAAGGTTTGAGAATTTGACTTACTTGACCCCTTCTGCAGGGAAAAGTAATATAATTAAAACATGTCAAGACCTACTAATAAGGAAATATGTTTGATAGATAACAACTTATATCTTGTCTTAAAGAATTCCACCATTAGCTATACATAATTTTGAAGAGGGAATAAAAGTTTTCAGATTAATATTAAATATTACCTCATAATTAGATATAAGAACCTCCAAAATCCACTCAGGCCATTCCTCCATTTGTGTAAGACTGTTTCTGTTTTCATGATGACTGCAAGTCAAAAACAGAAGATCCTGAAATCAAATACAGAGGAACATATAAGAAACTGAAAATGACTTTCATGAAGATCATGGTAAGGAATTAGACCTAAGAATTGGTGGCAACTTAAATCCAAGTAATTTGATACAAGACATGTGAACAGATAAGACAAAACATAATGAAATAATCAATCATCAGTGTAAATAATAAATTAATTCAAAATTTACATTAGAATTAAAAAAATAAAAGCATGCACAGAAACTTTGAGTGCTATTAGTTCAACTGATTTGAGATAGCAACAAGTTATACACAAATTGGTTTCTTGAAACAAGCTGTGGAAGTGGTAGCACAACATGGTACGGATAATCATCTTCCTTCAAAGTTCACAAGCCTTGATATTGAATGTTGGGATATCCAATCAAGTTTTTCTCATCCAAGTCCAATCAGATCTTTGCTCATAAAACCAATCAGTTTCAAAACTCACCAACCAGTATACAACAACCTTTAACTTGCACCGTTCCTTTATGATACTAAAGATCATAGGTTAGGGCAATTTCCATCAAAATAACCAGTCTCACTTTCGTAATTTAGTGGCGGAGAATATGGGAGAGAAGAATTCAAAATCTTCTACGTAGACGAAGTAATTCCAGTATAACTGTATAAGACCATAATTAAGAGCTTTTTGTTATGTTCACTACTTTATTTGACACTATTTATAGACTCGAGTATTCAGGCCTCCATGCCAATATAATCATGACACAATGTATTAATAAGGTCACTCCTCTAAAGCCACCACTGACTAGGGGTGCACCAAAACCAATAAATCCAATAAAATATAATTAGGAACATGCCAGCCATCAAAAATCTTAGCGTTAAGTTCCATCAAAAGACAGAAAACACACTTCTGCAACAGTTTTTTATTTTCACAAACAGTTATTACATTAGTTTGCTGAGATTTCATCTGTCATAACACAGTTCTTGAATGGCCAAAAGATTAGTATTTCCAGCCAACTGATATTATATGATGAAATAAAGTTTCATCCTTATTTAATGCAACAAATGCCTTGCATTACAAAAAAAGCAACCACTAAGACCAATAACCCAATTGCAAATTGATAGTGGATTTAAATTACTGGTCACATTAGAGTTACTTACCGAGTGTATTATCATAGGTCTGCACTCCAACAAGAGTTTAGCAAAGAGCTAGGTTTTTTCCAGTTCACCCCTCCAAGTTTAAAAGACTAAAACTGGGATAAGGAATTGTTTACTAAAGATTAATGCAATTAGTTCCATTTTTACTAAAGCTCAGTCGTGGTACTTAGACATATTTTTTAATTTTTAATAAGAGGCACTTAAAAATATTATTAGACACGCCCAAGCATTATCCCTACGATATAATGGTCTGGTATTTTCCCATAACCAAACCAAATTTTATGGTTAGTTGTACTAAAATCTTAAAACCAAACAGAACCTGATGAGTAATTATTTTCTATATATTTTTATAAAATCCCCTCTCAAGCTGCCAGTCAAACAAATTCAGGGATTGCCTTAATAAAATAGAACAGAAAACAACCACATTTTTCGTCAAACTGAGTAACAGTATTTTATACAGTTATAAATTATACGAAACAAATATTATTTTTTCAGATAGAAGAAAAAGTTTAATTAGAAAGAAGTGAATCAAACTTAAGATGACAGAATGTTCTCAAACAGCAAATAAGGAAAAATAGAATGTCCTAGCAAAGGACAGCTCGTCAATATTTATGGAGATCTAAAGTGGAAACTCCTCTAAAAGACCCCATAGCTGAATCCCGCAGATAGGCTGCAAAGAAAACACAATCACATAACAAAGGCCAGAGGTCAAGCCTCAATTTTGTATATGTTATAGGAGGTTGTACTATTTAAATGGTTTTAAAATCCAGCACTGAATTCAGTTACTCTTGTGACTACTGGTAAAGTTTTATTCCTACATATAGGAGTTTGGAGAATTTGGTTCCTTAGAAGTTTTGTAAACATTAAACTCGATGAGGGATCAGTAGGTCTCTTCTACTGGTCACCAATAGGTTTACATAGAAACATTAAAATACAGCACATGCTTGTTGTTAAGCTTATTTGCAAAAGTAGCCGCACTAAAACTTCATAGAGAAGACAGAAAAATATGGTCTACAAAACAAGGGAACTGGAATAGAAGATAGTACCTGTAAAGCTCGATTTTGCAATCCCTTGGGTGCATAAGGAAGTGAACGCAAAAGAACCAATAAAATTTGCAAATGCTCGAAATGATGACCAGAATCATAAAAGTTCATCCCATCCTCTGTTGATGACATATTTAACTGAAACATAAAATATATAATATAGAAACACATCAGGTTCACAGTTCGATGTAGACACTTTACAAATAGGAGAACAACATGAGGTCAGTATTGCTAAAATTACAGTGTCATGCTAAAGTTGGGCTTGACAGCTAAATTGAATTGTTCATTGGTAGACTTCTCTATGCTTATTTAGTAGCCTTAGGCCCTTCCTTTAAGTCCAGGGTAGTGAATTTGGCTGAGAAAAAGTGATAACAAGATCAACAGGGTGGAAGAAGCAACACCAATCTAAGGAAGTGTACGTTCTCTAGTAAGCCAACCTACAAATCTATTCCTTCTCCCGATTCTAACTTTAATAAAGAGGATACTTGAGAAGCTTGAGAAGGATTTTATTTGGGAAGGCATGATTGGTGTTGAAATAATTAGCTTTGTTGATTGAGATGTGTACCATTAAAGTTACTGATGAATGGAGGAGTTAGAGAAAACAAGAAAAAAAGGATATGTCATATACCGATGCTCCCAATAGAGCTATATAGACGTTGCTAGTCATAAGCCTGTTTGGTGCCGCTTGGAAAGCCTTCTGTAAAGAAAAATGTAGAAGAGAAACTTTATCATCAAACATGGTACCACCTCCCTCAAGCAAACCCAGAGAGTTGCCTGCCACGTCTGAAGGAGCATGCAAACCAAACTTGAGATGCCCTGATATAACTAAAGCACCTAAGAGGCCAATAATGGAAACAAGGATACCGTCACTAGTATCAACATTGTAGACATTATTCCTTGCATTTTCACTACTTATTGGGAAGCGTATACCACCCACGTTTCTTAAGAAAGAATTGTCAGAAGCAGACGTCATCCTTTCAATATTAGAACCTGAATTAATAGCAATTGGACTGCAACCATTATTGTGAAACTCAGATTCAAGACACCCTTCATTTAAAGTCAGTGTCTTCTCTTTTGCACCTACATCATCGCCATAACCACTTTCTAGAACCTCGCTTCCATTTTTACATTCAGTCTCCAGGACAACTAATTCTTTATTGTTCTCAACTACGTGGTCAGAATTATCATCGTCTCCAATTTTTGCTTCACGCTGCAGCAGGACAAGAAGTGTTTCTATACCACCAGATGATATAAAGGCCTCTGCAAATGTTTGAGCCCTGAACGTATTTGGCTGTACTATCAACCTATGTATCAGGTGTAATACCCTTGCAACCTGTAAGAAGATAATTAGAGGACAGGATCACAATACAAGGGTCAAACAATAGCAAATATACACACACACACACACACACACACACACACATATATATATATATATATATATATATATATTATAAGGGGATAGTGCCAGCCCGGATACCACAATCTACAAGGTGCTTTGCGTGCAAAGCGAAGAATCAGAGTGAGCCAAAAGCCACACAAAATAGACACAATATAAACAGTAGTCTTTATGGCAATTTTCAGACTAATTTAACCAAAAATTTCAAACTATGCCAGATTCTGTAAAACTAGACTTGAGATATACAGTCAGTTACAGCGATATTATCAAGTTCAGAGCAACCCCCTACATTCTACTGAAACATGTTGAACACAAATTTAAGTAAGAGTATAATAAATCAAAAATAGAAAGATTGGCTAGGGAGGCAAATTAACAGTCCTTGTAGCTAATTAGGAGTGGAAAACATAGAAAGACTGATGAGTGACGACTCATAATTAGCCACTTATGAATATTCATAACGACTGATGGGCAGTGGTTACATCAGTCTTTCTATGTGTATTAGCTACATGACTCCATTTCCTCCCTCTCTGATTTTTTTTAGCCTAGAACCCTAACATATTAGTTCTTGATGAAAGGAAGAGCTTGCTTAACATGTTAAAGAACCCAAGAAAACTCTGGACCAGTCAAAAAAACTATATTTCCCTCACTCCGTAAGCACATATCTAACATAAGCATCAAAGGACTAAATATATCTTGCAAGTGAAAAAAAGAAGAGCTTTCCTTTTCCACTATAGTGATAAGCTAAGTGTTTGCTTTTTTAGGATAAGTGATGAACTATACTGTCATCATTCCATATGCAAGTACAAAGTACTACTTCTGTCCAGATTTATGTCGCCATCTTTCTGTTTTTGGGATTTCTAATTTTAACTTTTAAGTATCCACGTTTAAAAATCAATGTCCTTTTGGTTATAATCGCCTATATTACCTTTATATACGATGATAAAAGAAATACTAGTCGAGGGTTCCTATGGACTAAATTGATTAAACTTTTCCTCTCCTTAAACTATGTGTTTGCTTCAAGTGATCATATGAAGTTGAATGGAAAGAATAATCCCAAGGGATAAGAAAGAAGATTCTAGTAAAAAAGGGAAGAGTTATGTTAGGTGTAACCCGCTATGTTTGTTTGCAATGACGATGAATGGGATTGAATTAACTATTTCTACTTATTTATACTACTTCAATATCATTAAACACTCTTTTGTACTTGGATTAGTCCTAAGATGACAATCCATGAACTATATTTTTACTCATGTGTCCATTTTTTACCTCACAAGGGGGTATTATTTAATCTCACATTCCTCCTTGGGATTATGTAGTAGAAACAGAAAAAAAATAATCCATGAGATTGTCATATTAGGACTAATTCAAGGACAACAAAAGTGCTTAAACGTATTAAGTAATATAAATAAGTGCAAATAGTCCAATCTATGCAACATAATTGCAAAATAAACATAACCTAGGAGTAGATTTCAGATATTTTGTATGGCATTTTTGTTATTTTGTTAAGATGTGATAGATACTAGAATAAGGAGATAGTAGCTTCTACTAGGTTCTGCTGAGTAGCATAACTATGTGCATGGGATGTATTTCCATATTATGCATGATTTGAATGAAATATCGGATTGAGAGATATTTTATCTCCCGTATCCACTTCTTCACCTCAAATTCTCCTTATAAGCCAATTAATCTTCTTGTAACTTTATTTATGAAATCTTCTATTGCTTCGTTTTTCTCTTAGGATTCCCCTTATCCTAACAAGTTCGGTCAACATGCAAGAAAGGCCTAGAAAATAATATGATAGTAAGAGAAACTATATTATAATCACTAATAAGAAATATCTAATGTATGGTTTTAAACTAGTCTTGAGATTAATAAAGCATAGTTATTTCCGATATAGAAAATCCATTAAAAAAATTGTATGACGTGTAAGAGTATAACCAAGTAATAACGTAATAAGGAATTTATCATTACTTGTCGAGTGATTAGAGACTTGCGGCGTCTGGTGTTTTTATTATGTGGCATGGAGTGCATAGTGCCAAGGTCGGTGACTGCTTTACTTAGAATGCAATGCGGGATTTAGGTGGGACAGGAGAGGAGACAGTTCTTGAGAATAAATAGAGGTCCTGTGATGAGTTTGGTTTTTCTTGCTTTTTAATTTTAATGAGTGCTTAATGGATTTAGAGTATGGTTTGTGGAATATTTGGATAGTTCGCTGTGGGAGCTTAATGTACTTATTTTGAGTGCTCCATTATCACACACTTTCAAAGGACCTTAGCACCCTTCCTCCCTTACCAAGTAAGCAACGAATCCTCTAGTGAGGCGGGACTCGTTCCTCTTAAAACACTCCAAAAGAGAATCTCATCATCTCCAAGCAACAGAACAAAATACAGAAACAAAAAAAAAATCTACATATTTTGTGTATGCAGCTTCACCTCCTTTCTTGCACTTTTAATCATATATTCTTTACAAAAAGAGATTCTTATTATTAAACAAAGAAATATTTATCAAAAAGAGAATGTGATACTACCTGATTTGGTTGTGGACAGTCAACCATGAATCCAAGTAAACAACGGACATCGTCCACAGCCAAGGAAGGAGAAGCAGCGACTACTAGGAGTTCAATGACGACCAAAAGTTCATCAACTAAAGCATTAATTTCACCAACAGGGCGCAATGCCTCATCTAGGGAAAACGTATTCATTGAATCTTTTTCACGAATAATCCAATAACATCTCCTGCAGCCATCAAGAAGCATCTGAATAGCATTAGCATCTCGCATTACAGATGACTCTGTAAAAACCATATCTGCAAGAGATGATAAAAGCTTCTTTTGCAGTCCATAGCTGCATAAACTCCATATTTTCAGATCCAATAACAATGTACTGAATAGCTGGACTTTGAGCGCATGGTTATATTTCTGAGATTGGCACAAAGTGACAATTGCTGCAACAAGTTCCTCATCTGCTACTCCATGTTTTGTAACATCAAGTGAAGACAAAGTTTGTAGAAGATAATTTAAAATTCTTGACAAAACTTCAGGCCCTCTTATGCGACACAACTCTTCATTGTTTCCAGGGTGCTGAATGGCCATGGAAATTATTCTGAATATTGGAGAAGCAAGAGCAGTTGTGGCAACAGATAAAGAAATGTTTCCCTGCTGAGGTTCCAAACTACTTTCATGAACATGGCTTACTGCCAAAGGAAGTAAAGACATGGGACCTCCATAAGCCAATGCCCAGAAGGCCTCTGCAGGGCGCATTCTTGTAGCAACATGCACTTGCCCCAGAACTTCAGCAGGTCTTCGGAGCATGCCTGAAATGTACACAATCAGTATTAAGGTATTATAGATGTAGCCTCTGGATTCTTTTCAGGCCATTCTAACTGAGAGGAGAAACAATAACAACACCCTAATCTCAATGGAAAAATAATAATGATACAAAATAAAGTAACATAAATTTAATTTTAAAAAAACAACCCTTAGTAATTAATATAGTGTTCCTGTTAGAGAAGGAATTCAAACCCTCTAACTGATTCGCCAAATTAAATCATATTAAGCCGGTGAATTGAGGATTCAGAATCATTTCAAAGGGTTGAAAATTTATTGGACTTTTGGAGCTTAACTAAAGAGGGCATAAAGGTTGAAGGGAATGTAAAAGGTAGAAAAAATATATAATGGGAAATTAATATAAAAACAGAAGTTTCTCACTATTCAGAATTTCAAGCCCTGAAAATGAATATTATAAAATCCAATAGGGGGTTTAACATCTACAACCTCATAGCTTTAGAAAAAGAAAATTCAACATTTAGCCCGTCACATTAAATTATTGTCAGAGAACATTGAAAATACATCGCTTAGCTTAGTTTTTCTTAATAACATAGGAGAAATTAAAAAAACCTGTAGCACCAGAAGGGGAAGCATCTGAACAGAAACGCCCACTGAGTAAACTAGGATGATAGAGCAGGTGAAGGCATTCTCCAATTTCTGCATCCAATAGTGCACTTTCTTCTGCCTTAGTTTGCACATATTTGCTTGTGGCAAGCCATGGTAACCCTGCCCCACTACCAAATGAAGGGAGTGCATCCCCTCCTCTAGCACCTAAGCGAGCCATTCTCTCTGGACCAATTGGTTCCTTAAAAATATATATAGGTCCCATCTCAGCAAATAAAGGGCATTGACGACGACGACGCTGCAGACCAGCCATTGTTGGTGGTGGATTAGTCCCAATACAGCAGAATGCAAGTGACTTGGAGATTCGGGGAAAATCAAAAGGGCGACTTTCATACAAAGATCCATCAATGTACAATCTTAGCTCACTTTCTGCTTTACCAAGTAACCCTTGCTTGCCAGTATGCTCCAGACCAACAAAATACCAACACTGTGGCTTGAAAGCATGAGTAAAATGCAAGGAAGTTTTCTTTCCCTTCCCACTACCACTTTCAACCACCAGAAACTGAGCATGGAAATAAGCCTCCATACCCTGATTATCAGCAGATAAGAAGCTGAACAGTCGTGGCATGTGTGCTGTGCCTTCACCAGCTAGCGCACTAGCAGCGGCTGCAGCTGACATAGCCGATGATTTCCCTGATTTGGCTGCAGCGGCGGCAGCTATCGCAGCCGCAACAGTGGCTGTGTTTAGAGTGTCGGCAAATGATTCAATGTAGATCCATGTCGCAAATGCATATCCATTAATGAATGGCCAACGGCTCTCTCCTGGACCAAGCAGCCCAGAACTTTCACCATCAAACTCAAATGTACATGCTGGACCAGTTGACTCTTTCCCGTTCATGGCTTTCTCCAATGACAGCATTAAACGAGTTGCCCAAACAGTGGTGAGAGTTCTTGTTATCACTCCAAACCACTTATGCAAATCAATCACACTGAGGGAATGTCCAGCTAAGTGCTGGATGCAGTAGCATAAAGGAACTCCGTCCCATTTCATTTGCTCTAGTACACCTACATCCTGAACAAAAATCTTCTCAGCTGACCGCAAAAGAACTCCCAACAGTCCAGCTGCGGAGCACATCGCTCTGTTTCGAGTACAAGCACGCAATATGACCAGCAATCCTCTAACCATCCGAGTCCTGGCTGACATAAAACCCTCAAAATCTCCCAGACCAGGAAGCCAAGGAATAAGCTCGCCTGCTACAATGGCAGCCCTGGAATTCAGCATCACACTAGGAGGATTGTTATCCTCGTCCTCTTCAAAAGATTCAACACCTCCCATTGTGGCAAGAAGTGAATCAACTACCAAGAACGCGATACTCTCTGCCTCCTCTCCATTTCCGAATCTCTGTGCGCCACTCACAATATTCTTCAAATTATCCATGCTTTCAGGCTTCCCCATAATAGCAGAATCAATTAAATGCAAGAGCTCCGGAGACACATTTGGCATAACAGGCTTTGGCCTGGGCTTATTTGGTGAACCATCAGAAGAGTATCCACCATCCCCATATACATACAAGCCAGAATCAAGACTAGTTGAAGAGGCAGATTGTCTGATAAAATCAACCGATTGTCTATCAGGCCCAAGGCTCGAATTGCGATCAGGGTGCACATTGGCATTTGGTGGAGAATTAAACCCAGAGGCAACTTTCTTGAGCGAAGATTCAAATGCTTCATCAATACCAACAGATGCATGTCTCACGTTATCTGAACTCCAGGACTGATTTAAATCCACATGACCTCCCTGAGATTTCAGAACAGTCTTATCAGCATCTTTTAAAGACACCTGCTCAAACAGGCCATCATCCCCAGCTGTACTTGCAGTTTCAACCCCTTGCAAGCTTTCATTATTACCTACATCAGATGGGTTACGATGACTGATATCAACATGTTCTGTATTAGATGTTCCTACTCTTTCATCCGAGTTTTCACTTTCTTCATCAATTTTCAAATCCTTCTCAAAAATTTCTTTATTCTCATGTGCTTCTTCCTCTTCCATTACTAACCTAATAAAACCTCATGCAAATAATTCACAGTATGTTACCTGAAAAGCCCAACTTCAATGTATGCAATATAGGACCAAAAAATGACATAGGAGATTCACAAGTCCAGCAAAACTTATAAAACCCACGTGTCAAAATATTTAATAGTCCAACACAATTAGCAAAAACAAATTATGTGAACTCCTTAGAGCAAACAACAGATCAAACAGTAATAATAGACTGACTTAATTAGCATTAAATATCAATCAATGTACTGGGACGGAAATAATGGGTTTTAATTTTATTCTATTGGCACATAATTAAAGAAAGAAACGTACTTTACAATGTTTTAATTTGTTTCCATTATACCCTTAAAGTAGTGTGCTGATAATATAATGTGGCCTAACATATGGTCAGACTAAACAATCAATGGATTCAATGCACTGATATGTGCAACAGGTGATTTAATTTAGGACGTCCCAAGACAAAAGTGATGTCAAATAAAATGATGGAAACGGGGGAGTAGCAAATACTACTCCGGCAACTACATTTCCCTGAAAAGGAAAAGAAATTAACTTTTTCAACATGACATGATCAATTATATCCTACACCAAAATGTTCACTCAACTGAGCCTAATACAGTTCAATTACACAAGTTCTAATTTACTTTAAAGTTTTCATCACTTTGAAGTACTACCTCCATTTTATTTTTGCTTCCAAGTTTCAAATTTACTATTAATAAAGCTGTATATAACTGTTTGGTGTTACCTACATTTTGAGGACCTGTTAAATTTTCATTACAAAGTACCCCTCAGGTTCAGTAACTAAACTAAAAAACTAAAATTATTATTCATGAATAGCTTAGATAATGCAGATCAGTTGGGCTTTCATCATTCCTCTAGACCAATTGAAGTAAATCAAAGTTATGTATGAAATGAACAGTTAATTTACATTCCGCCATAGATCTAGCTCAGGACTTATTTGCTATTGGAAGATCAGTCTTCTCAAAAACGAACTAAATGGATCATATATACATACATACATATATGCATGTATTCAGAGAGATTGAATGAAAGAATGAAGGAAATGTACTGACGGATTATAGCGGGATGAGATGCAATTTGTTACCCTTAAAAACTGGATCGGCAATGCTTCTTCGAGTGTGTATTAGTTATGCTTGAATTTGAAGTTTGAGGAGAGAGAAAGTGAGCAATAGTGACAATATATATGGGTGATTTTACGAGATGAATCGAAACGGAGAAAGAAATCGGGGTGTATAAAAATATAAATAGGAGGCGAATTGAGAGCTAGACTGAAAGGCCGATCAACTATTAGACACTGTGTTAAGTCAAATAAACAAAAAAAAAAGTACTCCTTTCACAAAATCTCACATACATATTTTTTTTGAATAAAATTAATATTATTAAAATAAAAATAATATTTTATAAATAAATATATATTGTTATAATTATTTTGATGATATTTAATATTTTGAACAATGTTTATTGTTTTGACAATAAAAATTTTATTTTGATAATAGAATAAATTTTTTTATCATATTAAATTAGGGTTGCATTTGACTATAAAATTAAATGAAATTATTAACTATTTTTTTTTAATTAATTGAATAGTATCATGCAATCATTTTGCAAATTGACAATTTCGAGTTTACCTATTAACAAAAATCATTAAAAAAAATCCTAATGTTTGAAGGCCAACAACCCTTCACTAGGTTCCCCTTGAGTCATTAAGTTAAAATGTATTTCTACAATTCAATTTATAATATAATAGATTCTAAAAAAAGTTAAGTTTTAAAAAGGAAAATTTTTCTTTAAAAGTGATTGTTTTATAAATATATCGCTAATTTAAAAAAAAAAATCAATTGAGCTTCTCTTTGGGCTGATTTTGGAACCCTAGTTTTAGGAACATCAATACCTTCTCAACCCCTCTGATCATTAATGTGTAGAACTAAAGCTTATGAGAGGTTGCCCTGTTAGTTCCCATGCAAGTCAGTTTGGTAATTTCATGTCATTTATAAAAATAATCATCTCGTTTTAAAATATAAAATTATTATTGATTTTTTTAAGTTAACTTAAAATATTTTCAAATTTTATCTATTTCAAATTATATGTTTAGCATGTTCTTGTGTAATTGACATATTTCTATGAAAAAAGTCTAATTTTTCTTTTTCTTGCTATTGGACAAGTTTTATCTATTTCAAATTATTTGTTCTTGTGTAACTAACTTATATTTTCATGGGAAGATCTAATTTTTCTTGTTATTGGAGTTGACAAACTTTTAAACCTCTCCTTGTGGGTCACTAAGGATAAATAATTTTTCTTGGAAAAGTCTCTTCTTGTATAATTAACCTATATTTCCGTTGGATAAGTTTTATCTGTTTCAAATTATTTGTTTGTGTAATTGACCTATATTAGCGTGCAAAGGTCTAATTTTTCTTGTTGTTTCCATGCAAAGGTCTAATTTTTCTTGCTATTTTGTTCCTATACATATATATTCTTGTGTAATTAACCTATATTTCCATGCAAAGGTCTAATTTATCTTGTTATTTGGTTCCTACATCTATTCTTGTGTAAAAAACCTATATTTCCATGCAAAGGTCTAATTTTTCTTTAAACACATTTTATCTGTTTCAAATTATTTGTTCTTACGTAATTGGCCTATATTTCCATGCAAATGTCTAATTTTTTTTGCTATTTTGTTCTTATATACGGAATGTTGTGTAATTAACCTATATTTATATGCAAAGTTCTAAATTTTTCTTCTTGTTGTAGTTGCCTAAAGTTTTAAACCTCCCATTGTGGGTCACTAAGGATAAATAATTTTTCTTGGACAAGTATTTTCTTGTGTACTTGACATATATTTCCATTGGACAAGTTTTATCTATTTCAAATTATCAGTTTTATCTGTTTTAAATTATTTTTTCTTGTATAATTGACCTATATTTCTATGAAAAGGCCTAAGTACGGACGCGGAAGGTGTCGTCAGAGTTAAGGAAGGGGAGGCGCCGATCGACAATGATGGCCAAAAGAAGGATTACAAAGGCGTCGGTAATGATGGCAATGATAATGACGCGACACCGACAAATTCGACTCGTTCCTTGAGAGATTTGAAGGTCTTTGTCATATCTCATCTAATTCAATACATCAAGTAACTTGAACTCAAGTAATTTGTTTCAAACCCTAACTTTTTCCCCTTTGGTGTATTCTATCTGAGTAAAATACAAAGCTACCAACTATTTATTTTTTTATTTAATTACTCATTTGCCCTAATTATTGAACATTTGACATTTACATGGTGAATTTTCATCCAAAGTTAATAACTTCAGTCAAAAAAATTAACAGAAAAATTAATAGTCTTTTTTTAATACTTACACAACTTAAAGGGTGAGTTATGCAAAAAAAAAAAATTGAGAAAAGAGTTTGTAAAAACGTATATATTGAAGGGTCAGTTTTGCATTTCAATCAAGTTCTTGTGTAAATAAATAACCTATATTTCCATGCAAAGGTCTAATTTTATTTTTAACTATTTAGAAATTGTATGATCCAACGTAGCACACATCTGTGTAGATTAGCCCAACAAGTATGCTAGATTAACTCTTTACCCAAAATATTAACTTATTAGGTTAAGTTTTTTGTTTTTTTTTTACTATGCACGTTAAGCGAAATTTAACAACCTTGCATTTGTCAACGTTGGATCTCAAGACCTCTTGGTTCTCCAAAATTAGACTTAATCACTGTACCAAAGAGACTTGGTATTAAGTTGAGATTCTACTATACTTATTAAACTATCTACAATTTTGAATTTATCCAATGTAAAATTTATGTGAAATATTCCAACAATTTCAACGAGTATCAATATGGCTTTACCTTGTTTGTATCATATTTACATGTCAAAGATACAAGTTTTTTTATGAAGACGTAAGGCAAGACAAGCGATTAGGTAGCTAAGTTGCCGTTAATTGAGCACAACCACCTCGCTAAACTCTCCTCAAGAAAATGGTGGCGCCAAGCCACTCTAGTGTTGTTAACTGGCAGTTGATGAATTATGTGCATTAGATATTAACTATGGACTAGTAGATTGGTATAACTTAGTCTCTCTTATGCTAGTTAATGTCGATAATTCTTGTTCTGTTTCAAAATGGGGTTTTCATTTTCTTTTACTAGAAGGGAGTAAGATGACTCCAAAAACTATAAAGCAACATAATATTTTTTAATTGTTTTTCATAACTTATTCAATTTAAAATAATAATTATTAAAAACATAAATTTAAATAAATATAACATTTTTTTTAATTATATTATTTTCTCATTTTTAATAATAGTATTTGATAACTGCCTTTTTTTTCTTTCCATAATCATGAGCTCCACTATCAAATAAACTTTGTTTAACATTAACAAACATAAATAAAGATATTTTTATCAAAGTTTAGTCATCATAGCAAACATGTAAAATGTTAAATCCCACGCTTATTAATTTGTAGACATTTACTTGTATTATAAATAAACAATTTACTTGTATTATAATAAAACAATATGAACCTATCATCCTACCATATACATAATATAATTGCCTCATAATATGCTCATAAATACCTCCATTAATGTATGCATAACTCCATTAAACCAATTTATGCAAAGAAACAACAATGGCTGACCAAAATTCAACCTTCAAATCCTCTATTAACATTGACCCCTACAAGCTTCTCAAAATCGTCCAAAGCCCAGATGGTTCAGTCACTCGACTCGGTCAACCCCCGTCCATTCCCCCCTCCTCAGAACCCTGTCAACTCACCGATTCCAACTCACTTTCTCTCTCAAAAGACATCATTCTAAACCCCACCAACAAAACTTTCATCCGCCTCTTCCGCCCTTTTTTTCTCTCTTATACAATCACAACAGAGCTCACAATCATCATTTACATTCATGGCGACAACTTCATTTTCTTCAGTGATGTATATTCACAAATCATGCAACTCTATGGCCACTCATACACCTGTTTTAATCATGTCTGTCGATTATCGCCTCGCACCCGAACACCGCCTCCAGGCTAAATGTGTAAACGAATCGAGTCGAGTCGAATATTAAATTGCTCATATTTAATTTATAAAATTTATCGAATATGAAATAATCGAATGCGATATCAAATCGAGCCCGAGTAATTTGAACTTTTCGAGAGAATATGATCTGAGTATCAATAGAAAATTACAATTTGAATAAATTCAAGTATTTTATCAAATTTTAAACTTTACTCATATTTGAATCGTTTATATTTCGAGTCGAGTTCAAATCAAACTTTTAGCGAGCCCAAACCGTTTGATTTATTTTACAGCCTTACTCCCGGGCAGCGTAAAATGATGCCACAGATGTTGTCACGTAGGTCCGGGACCAGGCATTAGGGATCAACGACTGTGATCCGTGGTTGAAAGAGTTAGCTGATTTTTCTAAAGTTTATTTAATGAGGACTAAGGCATGAGGAATTTTAGCATATCATGCAGGTGTACGTGGGCTAGATATTGATCTTGATCCAGTAAAAATCATAGTTTGATATTTAATCAGCCTTATTTCAATGGGGTCCATAGGACTCCATCGGAGATAAGGTTAGTTGATGATGGAGTGATGTTTTTAGTGGTTATTGGCATTGCCAGAAGGTTGTGATCGCAATCGCTAGTACTCTAACCCATTAGATGGCGAGGCTTGGCTGATCAAACGGCTCCCAAGGTGTTTGATAAGAAGGTAGGGAGAGGACTTGGATAGACAAAAGGGATTAACGAAGATGTTGGAAGCACATGGAGTGCACACAAAGTCAAAGTTTGAGGATAGATGTGACGCCCCTAAATTTAAGCCTACATAGCTCAATTTGAGACGCAAAAAATACACGGTAACTAATATAAACAGTACATATAACAAAAATACATAGCTTAATAATACACAACTAAGTCTTGATTACTATTATCACGCTATTATACAAAATGGTGAGGACTATTATCTACAGACTCGGACCATCACTTTATTCCCCGGCTAGTCCCAGCTACACTCTCAATACTTGAAGAACAATGGAACAAAAAGAAAAGGGTGAGCTCAAATAGCCCAGTAAGAAAATATCATGACTAAGATAATGATGAATAAATTATCATTAGCCTTCAGCAGTTGAGTTTTTAATTAAATATAATAAACAACAAGTTTTATATCAATAACTGCAATTAAATTCTTGAACAAAATTTAGATCAACAATTGCAGAGTAATAACAACCATTAGGGAAAAAATCACATAAACTATAATGTCCACTCGCTTATCTTTTTTAAAAAAAACATCATCAACTTTTATCACCTGAAACACCACTAGCCATAATAATATAAATTCATAGTTCTTGGTCATAATTATGCAAGTCAACAGTTTATCTTTGCACTACGGGCAAAATATATTCAAATATAACACCAACGGTTATGATCATACCAGTCTATAGTCTTTGGTCATAATCATACCAAACAACAATTCATCTTTGCACTACGGGTCAAAGATATTAAAATATAATACAAACGGTCATGATCATACCAGTTTACAGCATTTGGTCATAATCATACCAAACAACAGTTCATTTTTGTCTCAGACCAAAGAGAACATTCATCATGTGCCCTAAAAGATACATAATAATTATATCGCCTTTATCCCATCATGAATTGTCTGTGCCCCCAGCCACAAATATTCACCAATTATTTTTGCATTCACGCCAAAGATATCCACAACAACTTGATTATTGATGATTAGTACAAATAACAGTGATATAAATGATGAACTGAAGACACAGGATAAATAATAGATATTGAAAGTTTACAATTTTACTTTGTGCAGATTCAAATAATGTCCAAATTATCAACATGATGTAGAATGAAATTCAAAAAATGATATTCAAGATTCATAGTTCAAAAATAATGGTTAAAGTTCAAATAGAAAAGATCAGAAAAATAGGAAGGTTCAATTAAAATGATATTAAATATAGTGCAAATTATTAAGGAACACATAATTATTTTAGAAATTTTACCAAATAGTACTTACCATAGTAATTTTGAAAGTATGAAATAAAATGATATCCCTTACAAGTAAGAAAAAAATGATATTTTTTCACGAGTATGGAAAGAATGATACTCCTTACAAGTAAGAAAGAAAATGATATTCTTTTACGAGTATGAAAAGAATGATACTCCTTACCTTGATATTATGAAACAAAATTTATGGCCGAACAAATCATTCCTTGTTTGTCTATGTAGCAGTAAAGAATCTGACTTTTGGGTCTTCTAAAATTTTCAAATCTCTTTATATTTTTAAAATAATGTCACTATCGAAAAGATACACGGAATAGACTCAAGGATCACTCAATTCAGAGTTAATACGCATGCGTTATGAATTTTCAAAACTAAGAGTGAAAATAGTGACATAAATCATAATAGGTTATGATTTTTTAACATTTTAAGGCATGAAGATGACTTCAGATGATTTTTCTTCCTTCTTTAAAGTTATAGAGGACAAAAAACTGAAGGGACAAGCTTTGAATTCATTAAATTCTGACAAATAATGAAATTACTATGATTTTTTGAAAGAGTTATTGTACATAAGAAAATTTCACTCGGGAATTCAAATAAGAATGCAAAAGATTTCTAAACTATGAATGACTTAGAATATAAATGTAACACTCTAATTGATATTTACCAATACATGAGTTAACCTAACATATATAGAGAGAAACTTAATAATTTTTTAGAGAGTGGAAGAAAATATATTTAAGAAAGTTATGAAAAAATTCTTAAGTTAATACCTCTATTTATAGCAAAAATTCAAGATTTTCTAATTTAATCCAAATCGTTCATTTCATTATCTTTAATCTATACCATTCATTTAATAAAACGACTAACTTTATATATAAATCAATTAACTAACTTTATACATAAATCAATTAACTTTATCAATTAACTTTATGTATAAAATAATTAACTTTATATATAAAATAATTAACTTTATATAAATCATTAACTTTATCAATTAACTTTATATATAAAATAATTAACTTTACGTAAATTAATTAACTTTATATATAAAATAATAAATTTTATATAAATCAATTAACTTTATATTTAAAATAATTAACTTTACATAAATCAATTAACTTTATATATAAAATAATTAAATTTATATATAAATAATTAACTTTATATAATTTATTATAATAAAAATAAATAACTTTATCAATTCAATTATTCAACAATAATTCACAATTATTCATTATTATGACTAATTATTATAAATGCAGTGTAGTTGACTTTCTGAGTTAGATACTCACAATATAAGCAGAAAAAACAACTAATAATAGAATATAACAGTTTAATTAACATCATAATAGAGATAACAATAATGCAGAAAATAAGTAAAAGAAAGAACACGTTATTGTATAAAGACAATTATTAATTTAGTAATATGAATTACTGTGCATATGCTACTGTGACAATTATCAGTTTAATAATATGAATTATTGTGCATGTGATAATTATTGGTTCAATAAAGTCAATATTATGCAATAGCCACTTTATTAGTTCAATAATATAAAACACTGTATAATATTGTGTGATACTGTGCAACATCGTATGTTACTGTGTAATATCGTATGTTACTGTTCCTTTACTATCGAGTATTTTAACAGTTAAAAGTGATAGTACCGTTAACTATTTTTATTTAAAAAAGTTATTTATGTCGTTTTCTATATCCGACAATATTTCGTTGTGAGGTTTACCAATGTTTGGTTATTTCGGCGCCGTCGTACTAATCGAATATTTTTTGATAAGATAAAATTTGCACAAAATATTTTTAACTTAACCTTTGTTTCCTTAACCATTTACCGTTTCAGAAAAAATATATAATTGAAGAAAAATTTAAATTATATTTCATAAAAGTCGGAGGCTTACAATGGAGGATTCCATGTTGTGGAGATTGTTGATCCAAGAAAGCCCAAGGATTTATATGATCAGGTCAAGAACTTCACTTACTCTTCTTCAATTGAGAGTTGAGAGCAAGTGATGGTTTGGACATTTAAATGTTTTAAAAGTACTAAATGCTCCAAACGATGTGTAACTAAACATGCACAACATCAACAACCTTAGTAATAATCGATAAATCATTCATTGAGTCATCTGAGTTCTTAGTTCGGATATGGGAGAGGGAATGAGCGAGGAAAAGATAAAGCGCCCGCCCCGACCTCGAGATTATGTTGTAATATACTCTATGTTGGTTTGCTTCAAAAAAGAGCTGACTATTTACTAATATGTATTTATTCATTTTGTCTATTTAATTACAAAAAGTTTAAATTTACAAATAGTGGAATAACGTTTGAATACAACTAGCTAATTTGCAAATAGTAGAATAACTAATTGTCATATTTTGTTAACATTCTGACACCTTAAAAATTAAAAGAAGGCGAACAATTGATGTTTCAATTGAATTATTTTGTTTGTGTATTTGTAGTTAGATGCCAAATTGGCAATACCACTCCGGCTTGTGAATAGGTTGTCATAGTATCTTCTCGGTTCCTCTCTATGTCCTTGTATGTATTCTAGTTGTTTTTGACCATGAGTCGCTTGTAAAGAATTGTTACTAAATTATTATAGGTTTTTGTATCAAATTTTGTGGTTACCATTCTCTAGAGGTGAGCCAGAAACACTAATTACGGATTAATTGATTATCAATTTGATTTAGTTACAAAATTCTACTTTGTTGCTTTCTTTCACTCATTTTATTTTTGGTGACGGGAAAGGATTTTTGTTGTTGCTAAATAATCCATTTTATATGCAGTTGAAGCCTGTTCTTTCTGCCTCCGAGTGTTTTGAGATAATGTTAAAAGTTTTAAATTAATGGCAAGCGAATAATTTAATGGCTATTTATATGTAAATTGTGTTCAATATTTGGGAATAAAGTAAAGCTTTGAAGCAAACTTCCTAACTGATGAAGAGTCCAAAATGCATCACTTCCACTGCAATTTATGCACCCAAGTCATAGGCCAGATGGTAGCACCACCCCTTTGCATAGTAAAAAGTGTGAGAGCAAACCCTCCCCCTCCTCCCCTTCCCAAATGTTGTTATGAACTAATGGTAAAAAATTTTTTTGTAATTTTTGTAGTTTTAGTTACACCAAAATATATTTTTAAGCGTATTTTAAAGATTTTTTTATTACTTTCTAATGATATTCAAATTAAAAAAATTTGATTTATAACTATTTTTTTTTTGACAATACACCCGGATAATTTTTATTATTCCCCAAATTAAAGTCACAATGCTATCCGTGTAACGACCCGGGTCAAATTCCGAGTCCGAATCAAATCACAGCAGAATAAGACCCAATGAGTTGTCTCAATAATATCTTCTTGGGTCATCTTAGCCCACCACAAACTCACCCAAAAGGTCATGACTGATGGTATTAATGATAGCAACTTGGGTCCTTATAAACACATCTAAATATCCCACATTAACTGATGTGGGACTGGAGTGTTACAAACTCCCACACTTAAATACCTGACGTCCCCGTCAAGCTGAACACATAGTCACACAAAGCCCAGAAACTTTGCCTTAGGCCGAACACATAGTCACACAAGGTCCAGAAACTTTGTCTCTCTAGCCATTGTGGGATAATACCAGCGGCCTACTAGGCCCGCCTTCGTGTCCCCACCTCCCGCAACCCGATCAGATGACCCGACCCGAGCTTTCGAGAGTCGGCTCTGATACCATATGTAACGACCCGGGTCAAATCCCGAGTCCGAATCAAATCACAGTAAAATAAGACCCAATGAGCTGTCTCAATAATATCTTCTGAGTCATCTTAGCCCATTACAAGCTCACCCAAAAGGTCATAACTTATGGTATTAATGATAGCAACTTGGGTCCTTATAAACACATCTAAATATCCCACATTAACTGATGTGGGACTAAGGTGTTACAATCCGAGACTCTAAGGAAGTCAGAAGAGGAGAGCAATTATTTTGGGGTAGACTTACTACTTAGATACTTTCACCAACTACTTAGATACTTTCTCCAATTATCTGTTCTACATTAGACTGCTCAACATTTACCATGAGTACAATAACTCATACACCAGAGGTGCATCCTTTCAGTTTCTCTCGTGCTAGAGAAAGGTCATTTCAATACTCTATCGCCTACACGTAGAATAATATAAATAAATTAATAAGTAGTTAAGATATTTAGTCTTAATTAAAGTTGATATATTTTTAATATAGTATATTTTTTTCCAAAAATAAAATAAGCAAAACTTCACACTATCTAATGAGAGGGAGGGTGGAAATGTAAAAATAATAAAATAGTCGTAATCTTCGTGGAAATAAATATATATTCCGTATTTTTTGTTATTACCTGTACTTATATTGTTATACATTGATCTGACTTGTATTATGTATTTTTTTTCTAAAGTTAGAAATATTTTAAAGAAAATTTACTAAATACTTAAACTAAATACTAAAATATCAAAATTATTCTTATAATAATTTTTAAAATGTAACCTCATAAAAATAAAATAATAGTAATATACTGTTTTCACAAACACACAAAAATAATTACTAAAATGATATTTGGTTGGCCGGAATTAGAGGCGGAATGGAATGCGGAGCCCATTTCATTGTTCAATAAAAATATCATTCTTACGAGGGGGTTGGTAATTGTGTTCCGCTAATGGAATGAGAAAAGAAACGGTGGAATTAAAATTGCCTTTAACAAGTCAAAATCTTAAATTCCTAACATATTACATAAATAAATTATTATATTATAAATATAGTAATATATATCTTATTATATTATAATATATATTATGTATAATTAATATACTATATACTCCTACGTTACATATGATATAAAATATATATTATAATATATGAGAAATGCTATATGTAATAATCTAGTCAATGACATTTGTTAAAAATAGTGAAACCCACTATGTAAGTAGTGGATTCTACTATTTTTAACAAATGTCATTGGCTAAATTATTATACATTTCATGTGTTTTTAAACAAAGTAGAATAATTTATACTTTCATTTAGTATCGTAATTTATTTCTTTTTAATAATTTAAACACATGTACATATATTTTTATTCTATTTTTATTAAAATTAAAATTAAATCCTCTATTTTTATTAATATCATAAATTAAATAATACCATTTGGCCAAAAGTCCTCCGTATTTAGCATCACTCTCTATTCCTAATAGAAGCACGTTATGTACACTATAAGAACTAGTTCCCGTGATACAATGAGTAATTGTAACTAAACAATTTTACTTTATTCTTTCTTCTCCACGAAGGAAGTAAAAAGCAATGGACAAGACTTTGAGAAGACCAAAGCTAACGAATCAACTTAAAGAGTCATTCAAAAGGCATATTCTCCGCGGGACACTTTGGGATGCCCCCACTCTCACTTTCACTAATTCATCACCTAACCTTCCTTGCTCTTTCTTTCTACTCCTCCAAACGAAGATTTGTCACTCATCTATAGGGAAAAAAATTACTCCATTTGCTATTTTTTTTGACCCTTAAACATCGACATAATATGTGATTTATTTTGAATTTTGGTTAAAATTCGTGAAAGAGAACAATTTTACAAAAAATAAAATATTAAATAATTCAGTATCAACGTGAAGTGACAATTTTATAATTTAAATACTTTATATATGATAGCAAAAATATATGATTTACATTGTGATGTGACAAAATAACATAATTTTGTAAAATAATAAAAATATATTAATAATTGATTAACGTATTTACTGACATATTATTAGTATTATTATAAAATATACTATATCTTTTCTGAAAATAAAATAAACAAATATTTATAGTATCAGCTATTCAGCTTCAAGTGAAAACAAAAATATGTGAAACTAATAAAATAGTCGTAAAAATAAATACTACTCCACCATTTACTGAAAAATTATATCATGTTTTTCGAATATGGTAAATAATATGTCCCCTCTCATATGAGAGTGAGATTTACACGCGATAAGATCCACGAGGGGATTTACACGCGATAAAATCCGTGCCATAATGCGTAAAGCCCATTCTCATGTATTTATCCATACATCAAGAACAAGAACACGGAATAATTACTCCCATTTACTCCGTATGTTTGGTTGCTGCTCGTACCAGTTACATACTGTTATACATTACATTGATAAGCCAAGTCAAGTTAGATGTACTGTTTATCCCCAATTATTTTCTGCCTTTATAAATGAAGATGAAGCTGAAGATGAAGACGGAGTGGGCAAAATAACCCTAGTGCATGCTCTGAAGAAACGAAATAATCAGAGAAAATGTTCACAGTTACTAGACAGAGTGAGTATCGCATTGACATTCATCGGCTAGATGCTCCTTTTCTTGCACTTTATGGCTCACACCAACAAACTAATGAAGAATCGAGGAAGCAAAATCAGTTTCTGGCTTTATTGAAGAATCATGTCCACAAAGAATGGCCTGCTGCTTCATTGCATGTTTATGGGTCATCTGCTAACTCATTTGCGTTAAGAAATAGTGACATGGATGTTTGCATTTTGATGGATGGCCCTTATTATGTTCAGCAGTCTGTTAGAAAGTCTGATGTTTTGTTGAAGCTGGCACGTATATTGAGGTTGAATAATTTCCAGGATGTAGAGGTAAACAAATTTGCCCCTTTAATTTATGTATGATTTTGTCCTATAATTTTGTTCACTGTGGTGTTAATGGGTTTTTCTGAGTTTTTTGTATGATGTTCTGTAATATGTAGGATCTATGTATTTTTCTTTTCCTTCTGTTTTCCCCTGACTGGAACTTGGAAAATGAGAGGGAAAATTCCTTGGAGTTTGACTAACCATCCATTACACTACACTTAAATCTATAGTTATTAATATTGGGTTTTTATAGAAGTATTATTATTTCGATCTAGGTTCATTATACGAGTGTTTTCCTTCTTTTGTTTATTATTTATTTTATATACCCTGCTAGGGATTTTGATGGTAGTATTCATTCTCTGAGGAGTCATATTCTACAGAAGAGAGATCATTTATTTCACATTTGGAGATTTTTGAAACTAACTGATGCATTTTGGTGGAGATGGTTATTAATTCACTTTGCTTTAAAGGAAAGATTGAAACAGTGGTTTATACTTTTATGATCACGTCACAGGGCACCTTCATTAGTGGCTCCTTTTGAAGCTGGTATTGATAATTTGTGCATACTATAAAATTTCAAGGATGGGAATGTTCTCATAATGCAGAATTTTTATGACTTTTTCCCTGAGCTATTGAGATGTTAGAGGTCTTGATTATTTGCATTCTTACTTTCGAGTTAGTGCCACTAGTATTTTGTTTTCTTAGGAAGCAGCAGGGATGTCGTATCCCCTCCATCTCATTTTATATGTCGTCTTGAAAGCAGCGTAATTGCCACGGTACAAACATGGATGATAATTTAGAGATTATGTTTTTTCAAGATATATATATGTTATTTAGCTCTGAAAGTGAGTTTATGGGATTTGATTTTAAAAAGTATTCAATCTAAATGTGTTGTTTGCCTGCCTTAAATCCGTTTAGCTTGCACAACACACTATGAATTGTGATTATGCATAAAATCAAGTAACTTTTTTGCTGGAAATTGTTTTTTACATTTTCTTACGGGCTATCTTCTTGTCTTGGGTTGCGTTGCATCCTTTGCAAACACTGGTTTAATTGAGCTTGTGAGCTGCGTAATAGTCTTTCTAAAACAAGAAATAAATTATCATGTATTCATCCTTTGGCACTATAGTAGATTTGAAGCCCCTTATTTTTGGCTATTATGGAACTTTCAGTGCGCTTTCATCTCTTCTGCTTTCGCTCCATAATGTCATGATTTAGAAATATTATTGTTAACTACTAGTGTTCCTCCATGATCTGTTGTTGATTTTATGACATCTTCAATGTTAAATTGCAATCAATGTTGGTGCTAATTTTAAATTCTGGTTACAGGCAATCACAAGTGCTAGGGTGCCAATAGTGAAATGTAAGGATCCAGTGACTGAAATCTCCTGTGACATATGCGTGAACAATGTCTTTGCTGTTATAAATACAAAGCTGCTAGGACACTATGCACAAATTGATTCAAGATTACTGCAGCTAGCTTTCGTTGTAAAACACTGGGCAAAGTCGAGAGGAATCAATAAGACTTACCATGGGACTCTATCTAGCTATGCGTGAGTTGGATTGACGAATCCAATGGTACTTGTGTTCCTTGCTCATCTTAATTCTAGTTAGCTAATTATATTGTTTGTTTTCCAGATATGTCTTAATGTGCATCCATTTCTTACAACGTCGTACACCTGCTATTCTTCCATGCTTACAGGTGTGTTATCTTATTATCTGTTTGTTATAATTTTGTCAAAGGATGGTTATTATCTCTGAACTCATAGATGCTTATACATTCTTAATTCCTCGAGTCCTTGTTTTTTTTTCCTTATCAGGGATTGGCTAGTACTTTTGAACAAAATGTAGGTGACACCGAATGTGCTTATTTCGATCAAGTGGAGGAACTTCGCGGTTTTGGATCCCGTAATAAGGAAAGTATTGCTCAACTGGTTTGGGAATTTTTCAATTATTGGGCGTATCATCACGATTATGCAAAACATGTTATATCTGTGCGTACAGGACGGTTATTGAGGTGAGATAATTCTATATATGAAGTACTTTGTATACTCAAATCTATATATGCAAATTCATAGTAATACATGGATAGTATCTCATACTGCTGTTCAAATGTTTTAAGCTTTTGCTGTTCTCTGTTTGTCACATTTCGTTGTTAACCTGTAAGGATTCTTATATATGCTGTATAGTTATTTCGATGTCTATGCACCAGCCGATTTGGTCTCTTCTTGCTCATGCTATCTACCACTCCACCACTAGCCCCCTTCCCCTGTTATCCTCCAACAATTTCACGGTTATATAACGAGTATAACCAAGGCCGGTGTGGTTTGGAGTCTTTCTTGTGGAATTCCATGTGAACTTGTGCCTTCATTCTTTAGAGATTTTATATATCTTCTTCGGGTATCTCAATTGATATACCCGTAAATGCTTCTTTGTTTTTTGTTCTGTGGAAATAGTGTTCATGCTTATTTTGATGCATTACCTATTAGACAAATTTAGAAACACGTACACATACATAAATGGGGATGGACATTTTTATTCTCTACTGACTCAAGGGTCTTGAGTTATGTATTATTTGCAGCCTTTTATAACGAGAAATTTTTCTGAACTTGTGCAAAACCTGAACATATGCTCAAGTGCAACTGAAATTTAAACTGCTTTAGTGTATCCTAATTTTTACTGACCCACTGCCTTTACTGTTTTTCAATGTACAGCAAGAGGGAGAAAACCTGGCATTGGAGTACTAGGTTTGAGCGTCATCTGATGTGCATTGAGGATCCATTTGAAGTATCACACGACCTGGGCCGATCAGTGGACGAGTTTAACTTGGGATTCCTAAAGAGAGAATTTAAACGTGCTGCAGAAATTATGCAGTATGATCCAAATCCGTGTGTGAAG
The DNA here is from genome assembly GCA_947179155.2 of Hedera helix. Lineage (NCBI taxonomy): Eukaryota > Viridiplantae > Streptophyta > Magnoliopsida > Apiales > Araliaceae > Hedera > Hedera helix. The sequence continues at coordinate 38,067,030 of OX359287.1, forward strand.
CTCTTTAATGAACCATAGCTCCGACAGTTTTCTCGTTTTGGTTGATCATGGGATAGTTGTATAATTTATATGTATAGTAATGCAGTATGATCCTAATCCGTGTGTGAAGCTCTTCAATGAACCATAGCTCCGACAGTTATCTTGTTTTGGTTGATCAAGGGATGGTTGTATAATATATATATAGTAAACTCCCTCTAGGGATATATATATATATATATATATATGGTGAACTCCCTCTGGTTTGCTTGATTTGATTGATCAAGGGATGGTTGTATGATATATGTTGCTAGGCAACTAGAAATATTTTGCATGTTTGAAGAAAACTTGGTTCTATAACTTCACTTGTATGCCTTAACCAATCATCTACTTTTTCAGTGTCAGAAACCAGCTTGAATCTTCAATTTATTGCAGTAAGATTTAATCAAATGTTGCGTTTGGAATAGCACTCTGAAATTTCAAAAACATTAATAAATTCTAAATTTATTATGCCACGCGTGGTAAGGATTCCAATATTATTACTTAACCAAATTCATGGCTAGTATTACTAAGATAAAAATGTCATGATATGCATATGTATTAGATATAATTTTCGTATTCTCTTAACTAGTAAATTTTTTATCTGAATACTAATCACACGTGATTACCTGCTTGAAGACATTCGATCCATACCCATGCGCCCAAGCCCAAGTCCCCAACAATCAATTGGGACGGTCCATTTGCCTTCAAGCCTCTCTCAAATCTCTCAGAATTGGGTCCATTAAGCGCATTTGACACCCAACTTCCTATTCTAATTTGTTAGTAGTATTTATTAAAAGAGAATTGATATTTTCACAAGTAAAAATGATAGTTTCACAAGTTCCTCTCTTACATGAGTGTGTGACCTATTTACTATTAATATGAGAGATAACTTATAAAATTATCATTTTTGCTGGTAAAAATATCAATTCTCTTATTAAAATTAATACTATAAGGATTTTTCAAACTCCCCCCCCCCCCCTACACACACACCCACCAGCCCGCCAGGCCTCTCAATTTCTCCATGAATATTCCAGAAAAACAAAAACAAAAAGAAAGCTGGTAATTAAGTAAAAAGAGATGAAGAAGATTTTAAATTCATATTAAAGATAAGAGTAGTTGTTTCGACACAATTGGTTAGAAAGTTGAATCAACAATTAAGTTTGAATGAGAAATACGTACTTTGTAATAATAAAAATAGAAAAGAAAAAGAAATCAATTAAGTTTTTATTATTGTATTGAAAAAAATGCGGTGTGAAATGGTAAAAAAAAGGTCCTTATTCATATTGTCTATTTTTAAGTATCTCAATTGCAGTGTATATCTATCTGATCGTTGGCTGTGATGTGTGATGTAATAGAATGATAACATTGTCACATATATATTTATTTCAATCTCATTTCACGGTCTCTTCGCATGGAACGAGAATTACTATAATAAAATTTCATTTTATCGAAATAAATGATTTATTATCCAAGATTCATTTTATTTCTACTTCCATTTTATTTCTTCTGTCCAAACCATTACTAAAAGTTCAAGTTTACCATATATATATTCATCAAGGAAATAGTAGGTCAACAACTGCTCTTGCAAATGGTGGAATAACTAAATGTCATGGTTTTTGAAATTTTGACTAAACCATTGTATTTGTTTTACGAAATCAATTCACAAAGTCAAGTTAAGGAAGTACCCTCGCACGACAGCAATCAAGCAAACAATATACTATATAATTATCCATATTCAATGCCATGCATCTATAATTGTATACGCACCCATCTACCTCCATAAACCATTAAAACAACAATGGTAACTGCTCATGATCCCTCCTCTTCCATTATTGACCCCTACAGGCATCTCAAAATGGTTCCAAACCCAGATGGTTCACTCACCCGACTCGACTCATTCCCATCCATTCCTCCAAATCCAGAACCCAGTCAAACTCACCGATTCCCTCACCCCACCACCAACTTTCCCTCTCTAAAGACATTCCTCTCAACCCCATTCACAAAACCTTCATTCGCCTCTTCCGCCCTCGTTTTATCTCTCCACCAAACGCAGCAACAAAAAGGCTTCCCATCATCATCAATTTTTATGGAGGCGGCTTCATACTCTACAGTGCTACAGCTGCTCCTGTTCATGATTTATGTAACCAACTTGCAGATCAATCTTCAGCTTTGATCCTGGCCGTTGAATATCGCCGGGCTACCGAACACTGGCTCCCCGCGGCAAACGTTGATGCCACGGAGGCTATTAAGTTAGGGACCAGGCGAGGGAGATCAACGGCTGTGATCCGCAAGGGCGGAACCAATAATTTAAATAAGATTGGACTGACCAAATCTATTTCAACTTAAGACTACTTTGAACTGGGTTGATTAAGACTATTTTAATTTAAAGCTATTTAATTATATAACATATCTAATAATAATAAAAAAAATTGGAACGGGTTACAGTCGACGGAGCCGACTAGTAGCTCTGCCCTTGATCATCCGTGGTTGAAAGAGCTAGTTGATTTTTCTAAAGTTTTTATAATGGGAAGTAGCGCAGGTGGTAACATAGCGTACCACGCAAGTATACGCACATTAGATTTTGATTTGACATCGATTAAAATTGTAGGGTTGATACTAAATCAATCTTTTTTCGATGGGGTTTAGAAAACCCCATCAGAGTTGAGACTAATGAATAATCAGGTTTTTCCGTTGGCAGCTAGCGATTTGATGTGGTCATTAGCATTATTGGAAAGATGTGACCGTGATCATTAATATTCTAACCCGTTCGATGGTGAGACTTCAAATGTGGACGGCTCTCGAGATGTTTGGTGAAAGAATTTGGTGGGGATTTACTGATTGAATTCGGTTATTATGAAGTGAATTTCATGATTAGTTTATTTCTAGACCAATAAAGTACTGACACGCGATTAAAAAGTGTTTTATCTATTTACGTGTCAACACCTTATTGGTCTAGAAGTTAACTTACCATGAAGTTCATTTCATAATAATCGGATCCCACCCATAGATAGAATAAAGGAGTTGGTGGAGATGTTTGTGGCACGTGGAATGCACGTGGTGGCCCATTTTGAAGATGAAGGGTCTCATGGTGCGGAGCGGTTTGACCCAATAAAGGCCCAAGCTTTGGTTGCACAAGTTAAGGATTTTATTAGTTCTTTTTATGCAGTTGAAACTTTAGAGTTGAGATTGATTATTTTGACTGAGGTCAATGTTAATTTATATCGGTCCCCGTTATTAGTTGAGGAATATTTATAGGCTACCATTGTCCATTTATGTTTACCCTAAATGAAAATATTGATGTTAATATTTTAATTTTTATAATGTTCTATGTATTACTAAAATTTAAAATTCTAAATACAGCATACATGTACCTCTCCAAATAATTATTTTATTGAACAATTTTCTCCCATCTCCTAAAATACACACAGTAATTAATTGCAACCCAAAGAGTTTGGAAGACAGTTCAACATATGTAAATAATACTCCCTCCGTCCCATAATAAACGTCTTAGTTTGACTTTCATAGTTAAATTAATCATTTTTAAAATTAATAAATCTTTAAAAATATTGAAGTTATACGTTGAGATATTATGATTATAATAAATTTCGAAGAATGTACCATTAATATAAAGTTTCGTAATTTAAAAATTCTATATAAATATTTTTAATTATTTATTTTAAAAATGATCAGTTTGACCATTGAAGTCAAATTAGGACGTTTATTATGGGACGGAGGAAGTAAAACATAAGAAAATGAAAAATGATATATATCGAGAAATATGATGATGCAATTAGATGATAAATAGTGTAAAACGTTAAGCGATAAAATAGAAATAGAATAATAATACGTGAATTTTTTTTTAATTTTTTTTTCATATTCATATTTATTAATATCTAATATCAATATAAATTTATAGTGATATGTGTAGCAGCATCCTAAAAAAAATACAACTCAACAACTAGTATAACTATCCATATTGCCATGCATCCACTTACTTGCATTGCATTGCATTTTGGACACACCAACTTCTTTGGGCTTCCTTGAGTTATTTGCTTTATTCTTATAAACATAGAGCCGAGACAGAAAAAACACAAATTAGTATATATATAAAGTACGTGCACTATAAAACGAATAATAGAGTAGATTGGTCCTGGACAAAACTACTCATGATCTGCACTAAAATTCAAAACGACGTCTAACATTCAAGTGATTAATACATTTTCTTTAACAACTCTGTAAAAATATATTTAGCTTAACAAATCACTAGGATTCAGGAATTTTAAAGATGGTAACTCAAGGTTTTAATTTATTACTAAGAAAACTTTGTTGAATAATTATGCTCAATTCTAATCTCCTATCTATCTATCTATCTATCTATCTATTATATAATGGGAGATGGGTGAGTAATTATTTTGGTGAAGCTCCTCACAAAGTAAAATGATACGGTAACTTCCTCCTTTTTCCTACTTTCTCTCGTCTCTAACTTCCATTGTTTTCTATTTTTTATGTGTATCAAATAAGGACTAGTTCATTATAAAGGGAGAGGAAAGAAATATAATTGCCTATTATTGAGGCTGTGTAATATTTATAATAAAAATAAAAATAAAAATAAAAATTTACTCTCTCCTAGAAAATTAACTTTATAGTTTTTTAACTTGCACACACATAATTAACTTTAGCTTTACTTATTGACTTTAGCTTTACTTATTGATTGATTGAGTAGGCGCTTTATTTAAAGAAAGAAAAGAAGAGACAAATTGAGGCTCCACTGCTCTACTTTACGTTCATTCATCACCATCTTCCTTTTACTTTCTTCTTTCTTCTCTAGAAAGAAGGACTAGTCAATCATCTACATATCCTAGGCCCTAGGGATTTAAAGGGGAAAATTCAAAATAGTTCATTTATTCTTTTATTATAATGCTTATGGTTTTATCCCTTTCTTTGGAGGGTATATATTTTAGTGGACACAAAAATATGTGATGTGATTTGTATTGCGATGTGATACAGTAATATAATTTATAAAATAATACAAATACATTAATAATTAATTAATACATTTATTCACAACAAAAAGAATATATTTTTATTATACAATATATATGTATATTTCATAAATAAAATAAGAAAATATTTAAGTTATCAATTATTGAGCTCCACAAGAAAGCAAAAAATTGTCATATGTGAAAATAATATAATAGTTGTAAAAATAAATATTTACTTTATATCCCTATTTTTCCCTCTTCACTCTCATTATCTCTAAATTTCTCTCACCCACTCAATTCTAGTTTTTACTTTTTAACTAGCTCGTGATCTCATACGAAACATGAACTTTTATTATAAAATTATTATATTATTTATATATTTTTATATTATACTATACTAATATATATATTAATTCTAGTAATAATAGATTAATATTAATGTTGTGCACAATATGTAAGACCCCGAATTTTATGAAATATAAAATTTAATTTTTCTTCATATATATTTTTTCATGAAACAGTAAGTAGTTAAATTGATAAAGTTAAAAGTTAAGGATGTTATGTGCAAATTTTATTTTGTCGGACAATATTCGCTTTGTCGGGTAATATTCGTTTGGTCGGGGAATATTCGTGTCGTACGACGGCGCCGAAATAACAAATTATTTATGGACCCCACAACGGAATATTTGTCGGATATAGAAAACGACAGAAATAACCTTTTTAAATAAAAATAGTCAACGGAACTGTTAAAATACCGGTGATAAAAGAATAGTAGCATACGGTAGTTTTTGGTATTTTCTGTAGCACACGGTACTCTACAGTAACACACGGTATTGCATAGTGTCTCATATTATTGGTCTGATAATTGACACCGTAACTGTTACGCATCATTTCATCGATAATTGTCACTGCATAATATTTTATATTATCAATTCAATAATTGTTGTTACACAGTATTTTGCATTATTGATTTAATAATTGTCATTACACTGTATTTTATATCATTGAGTCAATAATTGTTGCTGCACTGTTTTCTAAAATTATTGAACCTAATAATTGTCACAGTAACATATGCACAGTAATTCACATTATTGAATCAATAATTGTCATTACACAGTAACGTATTTTTCTTTTACATACCTTCTGCATTATTGTTATCTCTATTACGGTGTTATTTAAACAGTTATATTTCATTAATTTATTGACTTGATATCTAAGAGCTAACTATACTGTATTTATAACAATTAGTCATAATAATTGAATTGATAAAGTTATTTGTTTATAATATAAAGTTAGGTGATTATTAGGTGATATGAAATGAATGGTGTAGATTAAAGTGTGAATTATTGTTGAATAATTGAATTGATTTGTTTATAATATAAAGTTAGGTGATTATTAGGTGATATGAAATGAATGGTGTAGATTAAAGTGTGAATTATTGTTGAATAATTGAATTGATTTGTTTATAATATAAAGTTAGGTGATTATTAGGTGATATGAAATGAATGGTGTACATTAAAGATAATATAATATTTGAAATGGATGGTGTAGATTAAAAGATGATCTTTAAATGAATGGTTTAGATTAAATGAATGATAAGATTTTTGGCTATAAATAGAAGCCTTAACTTAAGGATTTTTCATAAACTTCCTTACTTGTTCTTTCTTTCTCTCTCTAAATACTTTTTGTGTAAGTTCTCTCTAAGTGTTCTTAAGTCATTCCTAGTTTTGAAATCTTTTGTATTCTTCTTTGAATTCCCGAGTAAAATTTTCTTATGTACAGCAACTCTTTCGAAAAATCGTAGTAAATTCATTATTTGTCAGAATTTAATGAATTAAAAGCCTGTCTCTTCAGTTTTTCGTCCTCTACAACTTTGAAGAAGGAAGAAAAGTCATCTGAAATCATCTTCATGCCTTAAAATACTAAAAACCGTAACCTATTCTGATTTTCGTCACTATTTTCAGTCTTAGTTTTGAAAATTCATAACTCATTCATATTAACTCCGAATTGAGTGATTCTTGAGTCTATGCCGTCTATCTTTCCGAGAGTAACATTATTTTAAAAGCATAAAGAGATTTTAAAAACTCTAGAAGACTCAAAAGTCAGATTCCTTACTGCTACAAACAAGGAAGGATTTGTTCGGCTATAAACTTGTTTCACAATATCAAGGTAAGGAATGTCATCTTCTTTCATCTTCTATTATTAAAACTTACTACGGTAAGGAATACCATTCATTTCAAACTCTTAAATTTACTGTGGTAAGGAATGTCATTTTGAACATCATCTTCTTTCATATTCTAACTTACTATGGTAAGGGATGTCATTTTTTTTTCATACTCTCAAATTTACTACTCGTAAGGGATACCATCTTTTTCATCTTCCATTATTCAAACGTAATATGGTAAGGGATTATCATTATTTGATTCTCGATAATAATATTGTTTCTTCCTTACTCATAAGACGTGCCTTTTATTTCCATGTATTAAATTGTGGGAATAACCTTACGGAGCGGATTGCCGCCTGTTGGTGAATAACCTTTCGTATTCATTCATTATTAATCTCTGAGAATAACCTTACGGAGCGGATTGCCGCCTGTTTGGTGAATAACTCTTTGTACTCAAATTCTATTAAATTGTGGGAATAACCTTACGGAGCGGATTGCCGCCTGTTGGTGAATAACCCTTTGTATTAATTTCCTTCACCTTTTGTTAATCAAACTTACTACGGTAAGGGATACCATCTTTTTCATCTTCCATTATTCAAACGTACTATGGTAAGGGATTATCATTATTTGATTCTCGATAATAATATTGTTTCTTCCTTACTCATAAGACGTGCCTTTTATTTCCATGTATTAAATTGTGGGAATAACCTTACGGAGCGGATTGCCGCCTGTTGGTGAATAACCTTTCGTATTCATTCATTATTAATCTCTGAGAATAACCTTACGGAGCGGATTGCCGCCTGTTTGGTGAATAACTCTTTGTACTCAAATTCTATTAAATTGTGGGAATAACCTTACGGAGCGGATTGCCGCCTGTTGGTGAATAACCCTTTGTATTAATTTCCTTCACCTTTTGTTAATCAAACCTGCTACGGTAAGGGATATTATTTTCTTTCATACTCCTAAATCGAAATTTATTATGGAACTATTGCTTCTATAATTCCTGAAAATATTATATGTTCCATAATAGTTGAACTTCATTATTTCAACTGAACCTTCCTATTTTCTGAACCTTTCTATTGAACTGTAACCGTTATTCTGAACTGTGGATCTTGAATATCATTTTTAAATTTTACTCCACATCATGTTGACAATTTGGATATTATTTGAATCTGCACAAAGTAAACTTTCGATATTTATTGTTCATCCTATTTCTTCTGTTCATCAATTGTCTCACTATCATTTGAACTAATCTTCAAGAATCAAGCTGTTGTGAACATCTGTGGCCGGGGGCACAGATGTGATATATTTGTTGAACAGATGATAGGTTAAAGGCGATATAATAGGTTAAAGGCGATACATCTGTTCGGTGTCTTTTATGGCACGTGGTGAATGTTCTCTTTGCCCTGTAGTGCAAAAATGAACTGTTGATTGGTATGATTATGACCAAAGGCTGAATCTGGTATAATCATGACCGTTGGTGCTATATTGAATATCTTTGGCCCGTAGTACAAAGATGAACTGTTGATGTGCATGATTATGATCAGGAACTGTGAATTTGTATTATCTTGACTAATGATATTTCAGATGATAAAAGTTGATGATGTTTTTCCTAAAAAGAGAACCGAGTGGACATTATAGTCTGCATTATTCTTCTAATAGATTACTCATTCCGCTGCTATTATTGATCTGAACGTTGTTTAAGAATTTAACTGCAGTTTTTGATATAAACCTTGTAGTCTATTGTATTCTATCAAGAACTCAACTGTTGAAGACTAATGATAATTTATTCGTCATTATCTTAGTCATGATATTCTTTACTGGGCTATTTGAGCTCACCCTTTCTTTTGTTCCATTGTTTTTCAACAGGAGATGAAAACATAACAGGGTCTAGCCGGGGAATGGAGTGAGGGTTCGAGGAATAGTTATCATAGTCTTCACGTTTTGTAAAATAGTGTGGCAATAATAGTGAAGACTTAGTTGTGTATTATTATACACTGTATTGTTGTACGTTGTGCTTTGTTGTAATAATTTTGTTGTAGTATTTTGACGACTCAAGTTTGGGCTGTGTGGGCCCAGATTTGGGGGCGTCACACAATAACTTTTATGTAAAGGAAATATTTTTTTTCTGAAATATCCTATTTAACTAATAATATATAACTAATTGTTGATGAAAAATTAAATAAATTTAAAACTCTACAATAATAATTCTTCTACTTATATAATATAAGTGATAGTATTCATCTTTAAAATTATTTATTTGTTTCTATATTCCTACGTTACGTTCATCTATTTATGTAATAATGAAATCTTAATTAAACTAAAATAGTTAAACTTATATAATTTAATAATAAAAAATTATTATATATTAAAATATTATTGTTATCAATAATATGAATTTTAAAGAATACTAACTGTAGATACGAAAATTGCATACCTTGTTAAGATTAGGTTCGTAGTAATGGTGGAAACGAAAAATTCGCAAAGAGTATGGAATCGATCGAAAGATTGGAGAAGGAAGAAGAACCGGTGAACAAATACTCGAGTAACATGTGACAGAACTCTTGGAATCACGACATAATCTTTGATGTCCGAGAGCCGTGACAAATGTTTTGAGTGAATTCAAGATAGGCGACGCCAACACTTTTATTTACTCGATTCAGAATTGATCACAAATTTCGCAATTCCTTCCAACCTATTTTTTGTTTTAAGAGAGATAAAGCTTTTAGGTGGCAAATGATTTTCAAGTTCCAAGAAGTCCCTTCACTTGTCAGGTGAAGGGGTATTTATAGAGTTGCTTAGCACATAGGTCATGTGCCATGTGACGTCCCCAAATCAGGCCTACACCACTCAATCTGAGTCGCCAAAATACAAACAACAACTATTACAATATAGTACTCAAATAATACGCAACTGAGTTTTCACTATTATTGTCACACTATTTTATAATATGTGAAGACTATTATAGCTATCACTCGGACATTCACTCCATTCCCCGACTTGTGACATCCCAGATTTTAATAAGATTTCTAAATAAGAATCTTGACTAGTTAAGTAAAGGTTAACAATTAAAACCTAGTTTTGATTGACAAAAAGTAGTAATAGTGATTAAATATAAATTATTATTTAATCAATGTGTTAGAAGTGACCTATGTGGTTGATTTTGTAAAGCGGGGCTCTTGGTGTAAATAAGAATTTATAAAATTTTTATGGATCATTTATCTATTTAAAAGTGTATTAGCAACGTAGCAGATAATGCAATTATTATATATATGAATTTTCGATGATTAAATGAAAATAAAATGGATTAAAGATAAAGGACAAAAAATAAATTTTGTAGGATACTGTTGTGTTAGCAAGTGATAACTTGAATATATGAATATGTATGTATAATTGATTTGATAAAAAGAAAGAAGGAATTAAAGTTAGAAAAAAATAAAAAAAAATGAGGAAAACATGTGTGAATTGAGAGTTAGTTATGAATATTAAAGACTAGCTTAATGAATAGGCCCAGAGATGCTGGGTGACAGAAATGACAAGGTAACGTATGATAGTATGTGTAGAGAAAGAAGGTTCAGTTTAGCCTAATCGGTGTACTAGGAATTTGTCGGAATAATAAGGATAATGATTTTGAATGTTTTGAAGTTATTAAGAAATTAATATTTATTGATTGAAGTAAGATAATCTTCATGTGATGTGTAAGTACATGATATAATACTCCCGAGAGTGAGTAGAAAGAATGTGACATGCACGTATGGTTTAAATTGACAGATATGTGTTAAGTAAATAAGTGAAATGACGTAAAAATCATAATAAATGTATTATGAGTTTAAATGGTTAAATGAATGAATTTTTGGTAATGCAGTCAAGGTTCGCTTTTCGAAAAAGCGATTTATGAAAAAAGTGAGTATGTCGACTATTTGTGATGTCGAGAATTGAAAGTTATTAAATATGGAACCAAAAAGGTTCGTAGAAAATCGAGAATGTAATGATATGCAAAATAACATAATTGTAAATTATAGGTAATTAATGAAATTCAATTTTTGAAGTGTGACAAGTGTTATGGGACAAACCAAGTATGAATTAATTTGATTAGGAATAAAATTCAAGCTTAAAAAAATGAATTTGAATAAAAAAAGGACTTGAATTGGATTAAAAATAATCAAGTTATGATTTAAGAGAATTAAAAATTCTTTAGAAAATTTGACAAATGACCAAGTTGCTCTCAACAATCTAATTAATGACTATTGAGCCCTAAAAGGGTGAAATGACCAAAATATCCTTGATAAATTTTGTAATAACCTATGTGTCCCAAGTGATGAAATGACGAAAATGCCCTCGATTTAATATTGAAAATGATCAAAATGCCATCGAATGAGTTAACCATGGTTATGTCACTTAACTAGCCTAGTTAAGGCTCATATAATTAAGTTAAGCAAGTTAGTGCTCTTATTTTATTTCCGAATTGCTGAGTTTTAAAGCTGAGTGAAAGAAAAGTGAGAAACCATGAAAGTTGAGAGAGAGAGCTTAGATTTCTTGAGCTAGAACGCTTAAATGGTTATTGAGCAAAAAGAAAAGATGAAGTCCTCATCACGAGGAAGCTTTCTATGTAAAGAAGTTGGTCATCCAAGAAGGTATAATGATGTTTAAGTTATTAAACTTGTTATTTATGTGCTTAAATTCAAGAATAAGGATGACCATGTATGTATCTTTGAGATATATGACGTGATTATGTGAGTTACATGCTTCTTGATTAATTTGTTTTGAAACCCTAAGCTCAAAGGTTGTAGAACAAAGGTGGTGCACTATTCATGTGTATATTCAAGCTAAAAACCATGATTTATTGGTTGATCATGTGTTATATGTTGGTGGTTTTGGTGAAAACCTAGTTGGAAAGGATAAACATGTTTAAAGTATATGAAATTTCTAGCTAGATAGCATCATGAGTTTATTAATGGTCCAAAAGTGTGACTTGTTTAAAAATTTATACTATATTAGGCTATACTTTGTGTATAGGCCAAATTATAATCTGTAAAGTACATTGAAAGGTACATATAAAAGTTATGTGAGTACACAAAATAGTTAAATGAGTATATGTTAATGTATGTGGGTATAGTGTTCAAGGATTGAAATTGAGTTTAAGTTTTGGAAATGAAAAGTTTGTAAAAGTAAATGAAAATTCAACTTAAAGATAATTTTTGACAATTTTGAGGAATTAAGGGTGAAACGAGGTCAAATGACTTAGATCTACGTTATTACACGTGTCTACGTTGATTTGGTAATCAACGGATGGAAGTTAGATTAAAAATTTGTTTCGAACGATCGAAATCGATCGTTTCGACCCTAAATGATTTTTTATGGACAAAACTCGCCTCGTGCGAAGTTTAATTGTTTTTAAGGCCTAGACATGTCCTATATGACATATATGGACTATGTCAAGTATTGGAATGACGTTTGGAAGCAAATGGCCAAAAATCACAAAGTTGGTAAAATTGAGTTTTAAAGTTAAATTTTTTTCTAAGTGTTGAAATGTTTTGAAATGCTCTCTTACGAGCTATTGCTTCGATAATTTTAAGAAGTCAAATGGGTCAAGTTATAATTTTATAAAATACTAGGTAGTAAGGTCTAGATGTGGTCCAAATTTGGACTTAATTGGATATATAGTTAAAGGGGTTAAAAATCAATAAAGTGGCTACAAAAATCAGGATTTCTGTTTCTGCAGGACTGCGTCGGGGCGCAGTGTTTTGTACTGAACACTGCGTCGGGGCGCAGTGTACTATTCATGGCTGAGAGGATTTCGCGGCCAGTGAAGTTTGAAGGCGTCGGGGCGAGATGTACTGTAGCTGATTTTTTTTTAAAGGCCCAAAAAGCTGTATTTTTATGAGGAATGATAGAAATAGATTATATAAGCCCTAAATTGTTATATAATGGTCAATTTAAAGGATATTAAGGTATAATGAAATAATGAATGCCATAATATAATATGTCTAAAGCTAAGTCAAACCATGTTATGAGTTATGTAAAAGGTCAGGAACGAGTTATGAAGTATTATTAACCTATGTAAAGTATCATACATCAAATGTGAAATGATTAGAGACGAGTGGTCTTGTATTTATGAGTTAAGTTTGAGAAAGATTGTAAAACATGTTATGATCTTATAATGACATGTAGGTTCAATATAGACAGAAAGAGTTTGGAATTAACAAACCGACGCGATGAAGGATAGAAAGAACGAACGAGGAATGTAAAGGTTAAATATATAGAGCGTACCAGACAAGTTTTTCAGACTTAAATGTAATAATTGTTCTACGTGAACTATGTGATAGTAAAAGATTTGAAATGTGCACTCCGTGTAACTATGCGCCTTAACTGTTAAATGCAATACGTGACATTTATGCATAGCATGGTAAAGTAAATGATGCACGACGCATGAATATAAACTGCAAGCATGAAATGTATTATCTGATTGACTTGTTAAGCCTTTGTGCTACTCTTACTATGAACTAACATTTTCAGGTAAAGTACGAGAAGGCCGGAGGTTCCGATTAAGCTAAATGTAAAGAATGCTAAATGCATAGATAAACATGAATGAATGTAATATATTTCTATGTATGATATATATAAATTCAGTAGAGGAATGCAAACTTGTACATGTATAAGTTATGTAACGGCCTGATTTTAATGTTAAACCATAATAGTAATAAGGAATGAATGGTTTGTAAATCAATAGAGATAAATGTGCATGTATGTATTATTCAAAGAAAGGTTGTAACGATGTAAGATTAATGTATTGTTGTTAGTCGAGTTTTATATGTAATAAACCCGTATGTATGGTACAGATGTATGTAAACATAATTATGTACGAAACAGATAAAAGCAAACAAGATTATGTATGGATAGTTTAATGGTGGAATGTATTCACAGGGTATGCTATGTAAAATCATAATATATATATGATTTTGAAAATGTAATAGACTAGGTCATAACTTAATTATATATGATCTAAGTTCTCTTGTAAGGAGAATGAAAGTTATGATCCTGAGGCAGTTAACATTTGTAAATTAAATAAACAGATTTATGGACCGTATTATGGTTAAATGAATGGTTTTAAAGGTTAAAGGTTATGTATTAACGCACGAAATCGCCGTTAAGATGCTTTATGAATATATAATATGATTTTAAGATTAATAATTATGTTATCCAGATGTAATTGGAAATGAATAAGGAATGTTGGGATTTCGAAAGCGTTACACAACTAGTCCTATCTACTTTTTCATCTTTTATTAAGAGCTATGAAATAAAAGAACCCAGTAAAGAATATCATGAGTAAGATACTGATAAATAAATTATCCTTAGCCTTCAACAATTGAATTCACGATAGAATATAATAGACAACATGTTTTAAATCAATAGCTGTAGTTGAATTCTTGATAAAATATAATAGACAACAAGTTTTAGATCAACAATTGTAGTAGAATAAACAAACCATAATAAAATCATGTAGACTGTAAGACCCCGAATTTTATGAAATACAAAATTTAATTTTTCTTCATATATATATATATTTTTTTTTTTGAAACAGTAAGTGGTTAAATTAACAAAATTGAAAGTTAAGGATGTTATGTGCACATTTTATTTTGTCGGACAATATTCGCTTTGTCGGGGAATATTCGTTTGGTCGGGGAATATTCGTGCCGTACGACGGCGCCGAAATAATAAATTATTGGTGGACCCCACAACGGAATATTTGTCGGATATAGAAAACGACAGAAGTAACCTTTTTAAATAAAAATAGTCAACGGAACTGTTAAAATACCGGTGATAAAAGAATAGTAGCATACGGTAGTTTATGGTATTTTCTGTAGCACACGGTACTCTACAGTAACACACGGTATTGCATAGTGTCTCATATTATTGGTCTGATAATTGACACCGTAACTGTTACGCATCATTTCATCGATAATTGTCACTGCATAATATTTTATATTATAAATTCAATAATTGTTGTTACACAGTATTTTGCATTATTGATTTAATAATTGTCATTACACTGTATTTTATATCATTGAGTCAATAATTGTTGTTGCACTGTTTTTAAAATTATTGAACCTAATAATTGTCACAGTAACATATGCACAGTAATTCACATTATTGAATCAATAATTGTCATTACACAGTAACGTATGCTTTATTTTACATTATTGTTATCTCTATTATGATGTTATTTAAACAGTTGTATTTCATTAATTTATTGACTTGATATCTAAGAGCTAATTATACTGTATTTATAACAATTAGTCATAATAATTGAATTGATAAAGTTATTTGTTTATAATATAAAGTTAGGTGATTATTAGGTGATATGAAATGAATGGTGTAGATTAAAGTGTGAATTATTATTGAATAATTGAATTGATTTGTTTATAATATAAAGTTAGGTGATTATTAGGTGATATGAAATGAATGGTGTAGATTAAAGTGTGAATTATTGTTGAATAATTAAATTGATTTGTTTATAATATAAAGTTAGGTGATTATTAGGTGATATGAAATGAATGGTGTAGATTAAAGATAATATAATATTTGAAATGGATGGTGTAGATTAAAAGATGATCTTTAAATGAATGGTTTAGATTAAATGAATGATAAGATTTTTGGCTATAAATAGAAGCCTTAACTTAAGGATTTTTCATAAACTTCCTTACTTGTTCTTTCTTTCTCTCTCTAAATACTTCCTTGTGAAAGTTCTCTCTAAGTGTGCTTAAGTCATCTTGAGTATTTGTGAAGATCTATAAGTATACGTGTACTGTTCAAGTTAATCAACCTCATTTAAATCAATATCCAGTCACGTGTTGAGGTAAGGGATACCATCTTTTTCATCTTCCATTATTCAAACGTACTATGGTAAGGGCTTATCATTATTTGATTCTCGATAATAATATTGTTTCTTCCTTACTCATAAGACGTGCCTTTTAATTCCATGTATTAAATTGTGGGAATAACCTTACGGAGCGGATTGCCGCCTGTTGGTGAATAACCTTTCGTATTCATTCATTATTAATCTTTGAGAATAACCTTACGGAGCGGATTGCCGCCTGTTTGGTGAATAACTCTTTGTACTCAAATTCTATTAAATTGTGGGAATAACCTTACGGAGCGGATTGCCGCCTGTTTGGTGAATAACTCTTTGTACTCAAATTCTATTAAATTGTGGGAATAACCTTACGGAGCAGATTGCCGCCTGTTGGTGAATAACCCTTTGTATTAATTTCCTTCACCTTTTGTTAATCAAACCTGCTACGGTAAGGGATATTATTTTCTTTCATACTCCTAAATCGAAATTTATTATGGAACTATTGCCTCTATAATTCCTGAAAATATTATATGTTCCATAATAGTTGAACTTCATTATTTCAACTGAACCTTCCTATTTACGTGAACCTTTCTATTGAATTGTAACCGTTATTCTGAACTGTGGATCTTGAATATCATTTTTAAATTTCACTCCAAATCATGTTGACAATTTGGACATTATTTGAATCTGTACAAAGTAAACTTCCGATACTTATTGTTATCCTATTTCTTCTGTTCATCATTTATATCATTCTAATCATCCAAAAATCAAGCTGTTGTGAATATCTGTGGCCGGGGGCACAGATGTGATATATTTGTTGAACAGATGATAGGTTAAAGGCGATATAATAGGTTAAAGGCGATACATCTGTTCGGTGTCTTTTATGGCACGTGGTGAATGTTCTCTTTGGCCCGTAGTGCAAAGATGAACTGTTGATTGGTATGATTATGACCAAAGGCTGAATCTGGTATAATCATGACCGTTGGTGCTATATTGAATATCTTTGGCCCGTAGTGCAAAGATGAACTGTTGATCTGCATGATTATGATCAGGAACTGTGAATTTGTATTATCTTGACTAATGATATTTCAGATGATAAAAGTTGATGATGTTTTTCCTAAAAAGAGAACCGAGTGGACATTATAGTCTGCATTATTCTTCTAATAGATTACTCATTCCGCTGCTATTATTGATCTGAACGTTGTTTAAGAATTTAACTGCAGTTTTTGATATAAACCTTGTAGTCTATTGTATTCTATCAAGAACTCAACTGTTGAAGACTAATGATAATTTATTCGTCATTATCTTAGTCATGATATTCTTTACTGGGCTATTTGAGCTCACCCTTTCTTTTGTTCCATTGTTTTTCAACAGGAGATGAAAACATAACAGGGTCTAGCCGGGGAATGGAGTGAGGGTCCGAGGAATAGTTATCATAGTCTTCACGTTTTGTAAAATAGTGTGGCAATAATAGTGAAGACTTAGTTGTGTATTATTATACACTGTATTGTTGTACGTTGTGCTTTGTTGTAATAATTTTGTTGTAATCTTTTGACGACTCAAGTTTGGGCTGTGTGGGCCCAGATTTGGGGGCGTCACAGTTGGCATCAGAGCTTAGGGATATGGTCTTTAATGGAGATCTGGGGTAGAACTAGGAGGGGAGAGACGAATAGAATCAGTCACTAGTGTGTCCTACCTAAAATAGATTTTATTATCTAATGAGTCGATTTGAATGTAGAAACATGAAGAGATGAGTCAGTTTATTTGAACTAACATTTATTTTGTGACCACAGTTAATTATGGCATCTGGAAATCAGGAGGTTAACTATGAAATTACCGAAACAAATGTAGCTGCAAAACAAGAGGCGACGAATAATCTTCTTACAAACTCAGAGTTGAATCATTTGCCTAAGGCAAAAATTATGCGTGTTCTATCCAGTAAGGATGAAGGTGAAAGCTCTGCTACAGTCGTTCCAGATCCATTCTTAGAAGCAATTAAAGGAAGTAACGAACTTGCGGAAATTATTGCCTTTAATTTACTCACTAATTGGGAGAGTGATATCACCTGGTTATGCTCTATAGCAAAGGATCAGAATATATGGACTTTTCATATTAGTCTTTGGGATTTATGGTGTTCCAGCTATGATTTTCAAGATTATTTAAAAATGATGTTTCTATACTTTTGGGCGTTACAATTTAGAGGAATTCAGGTTAAGTTAGTCACTATCGTGGAAACTGCAGTCTATCGAAGATACTATTTTAATGGAAATCATTGGTACCTTACTACTGATGAAGTTGATGAACCCGAGAAACAGTTTACTAGAAAATTATTCAGTGGTATTCCCATGGTTGAAATACGTGAAGATCCGAATGAAGTATTCGGGATTCGATTTGACGATAACAGTCAAGAAACCGAATGAGGTGATAACCGGTAAGCTATTCATAAATTCTCGTGAAGTCTATGCCATATTAGATACTGGCTCTATCCACTCCTTTATCTCACCTATATGTACTCAACGTTTAAATTTGACTATTGAAAACTTAAATCTTGTCTTATCAGTTGAAACCTCATTGGGAGAAATACCTATTACATTTACTATCTATAAATCTTGCCTAGTTCAAATCAACAACCTCACATTACCTGTTGACCTTATTTCTTTGGAGATGTGTGAATTTGATGTGATTTTAGGAATTGATTGGTTGACTACCCATCATGCTAAAATTGATTGTTTTCATAAGATTATTAGTTTTCATATTCCTAATCAACCTGTCATGCAAATTCAAGCAACTAAACCATTGAAATCTATAACTGTTATTTCTAGCCATAAAGCCATTCGTTTATTGAAAAACGGATGTCAAGCCTTTTTAGCTCATGTCACTGATTTGAACAAAAATACGTCAAACTTGAATGATATCCTCATTGTTAATGAGTTTTCTGACGTTTTTCCTGAGGAACTTCCTAGCTTACCCAAAACTGTGAAATTGAATTTTGTATTGATCTTGAACTCGGTACCAAGCCCATTTTCAAAGCCCCATACCGAATGGCTCCCATAGAATGTCAAGAGTTAAAAGTTTAATTATTAGATATTGGTATCATTCGTTCTAGTACAAAACTTATATCGAGCGAGGAATGCGAGAAAAGTTTCCAAGAACTCAAGAAGAGACTGGTTTCAGCTCCTGTTCTGACCATACCATCAGGATCAGGAGAATTTGTTATCTACAGCGATGCTTCTGGCAAAGGTCTAGGTTGTGTCCTTATGCAACATGGAAATGTTATAGCCTACACCTCTCGACAACTCAAAGATTATGAGAAAAATTATCCTACTCATGATCTAGAGTTGGCAGCAGTCGTTTTCGCGTTGAAGATTTGGAGACACTACTTGTACGGAGAAAAAGTGGATATCTATACGGATCATAAAAGTCTCAAGTATTTCTTCACCCAGAAGGAACTCAACATGCGACAACGACGTTGGCTTGAGCTGTTAAAGGATTATGACCACACAATCCAGTATCACCCGGGAAAGGCGAACGTGGTAGCTGACGCTTTGAGCAGAAAATCTTATGCAAGTACAAGTGCACTGCTGACAACACAAAAGTGTATTTTGTACGACTTGCAAAAGATGGAGATAGAGCTAAAGACACCAGGGACCCACTCGAAGATTGCTCACGTGCGAGTAGAACCAGCTTTAATCGATAAAATTAAAGCTGCTCAAGCTACCGATCCGGAACTGATAAACATGATAAAGAAAGTACAAGAAGGTGCCATTCCCGAAGCAAGAATCGACGAGAAAGGAATACTTCGAGTCAACTCTCGACTATGTGTTCCTAACGATCCTGAATTAAAGCATAAAATCATGATGGAGGCACACAACACGCCGTTTGCAATCCACCCAGGAGGTACCAAGATGTATCGAGATCTTCGACATACATTTTGGTGGAACAATATGAAAAGAGAGATTGCGGAGTTTATCTCAAGGTGCCTAACTTGTCAACGTGTCAAGGCAGAGCATCAAGTTCCTAAAGGTCCATTACAATCACTTGAAGTTCCCGAATGGAAGTGGGAACACATCAATATGGACTTCGTGACGGGTCTTCCAAAAGTTTCTCAAGGCTTAGATACAATTTGGGTGATCGTAGATAGATTGACCAAATCTGCTCATTTCTTGCCTATACGAGAAAACTTTTCACTTGAACGTCTTGCTGGTATGTACATAAATGAGATCGTGAGATTGCATGGCATGCCAGTTTCCATAGTTTCTGATCGAGATCCTAGATTCACTTCACGCTTTTGGATCAGTCTACAAAAAGCTATGGGCACTGAACTACGTTTTAGTTCTGCATACCATCCTCAAACGGACGGACAATCGGAAAGGACGATCCAGACCCTCGAAGATCTTTTGAGACTTTGTGTATTAGACTTCAAAGGAAGTTGGGATAAGTACTTGTCGTTGGTGGAATTTTCTTACAACAACAGTTACCAAGCAAGCATAGGCATGGCTCCATTCGAGGCATTGTATGGAAGGAAGTGTCGCTCTCCAATATGTTGAAATGGGGTAGGAGAAGCAAAATTGTTGGGACCCGAGTTGGTACGCTTGACGACCGAAAAGATCCAAATGATCCGACAACGAATACAGACCGCACAAGAACGACAAAAGAGTTATGCTGATCTTCATCGGAGAGACGAAAGTTTCAACGTCGGAAATCATGTATTCTTACGTGTTTCTCCATGGAAAGGGGTTACGAGATTCGGAAAGAGAGGAAAGCTCAACCCTCGATTTATTGGCCCATTTGAAATCCTCGATCGAATAGGAACCGTAGCCTACAGACTAGCCCTACCACCAAATATGTCTCGCATCCATAACGTTTTTCACATATCTATGTTACGTAAATATGTGAAGGACCCAAACCACGTCATTGAGTTAGAACCAGACGTTATAGCAGAGGATTTAACATACGAGGAGGTACCTGTTAAGATCCTGGATAAGAAGGAGCAGATCCTACGCTCAAAGGTTATACCTCAAGTTAAGGTTTTATGGAGGAACCAAGATACTGAGGAAATGACCTGGGAGCTAGAATCTGAGATGAAATCTAAGTATCCTTACCTCTTCGATATGTCAGGTACGTCAATTTCGGGGACGAAATTTCATAAGGAGGGGAGGTTGTAAGACCCCGAATTTTATGAAATACAAAATTTAATTTTTCTTCATATATATATATATTTTTTTTTTTTTGAAACAGTAAGTGGTTAAATTAACAAAATTGAAAGTTAAGGATGTTATGTGCAAATTTTATTTTGTCGGACAATATTCGCTTTGTCGGGGAATATTCGTTTGGTCGGGGAATATTCGTGCCGTACGACGGCGCCGAAATAATAAATTATTGGTGGACCCCACAACGGAATATTTGTCGGATATAGAAAACGACAGAAGTAACCTTTTTAAATAAAAATAGTCAACGGAACTGTTAAAATACCGGTGATAAAAGAATAGTAGCATACGGTAGTTTATGGTATTTTCTGTAGCACACGGTACTCTACAGTAACACACGGTATTGCATAGTGTCTCATATTATTGGTCTGATAATTGACACCGTAACTGTTACGCATCATTTCATCGATAATTGTCACTACATAATATTTTATATTATAAATTCAATAATTGTTGTTACACAGTATTTTGCATTATTGATTTAATAATTGTCATTACACTGTATTTTATATCATTGAGTCAATAATTGTTGTTGCACTGTTTTTAAAATTATTGAACCTAATAATTGTCACAGTAACATATGCACAGTAATTCACATTATTGAATCAATAATTGTCATTACACAGTAACGTATGCTTTATTTTACATTATTGTTATCTCTATTATGATGTTATTTAAACAGTTGTATTTCATTAATTTATTGACTTGATATCTAAGAGCTAATTATACTGTATTTATAACAATTAGTCATAATAATTGAATTGATAAAGTTATTTGTTTATAATATAAAGTTAGGTGATTATTAGGTGATATGAAATGAATGGTGTAGATTAAAGTGTGAATTATTATTGAATAATTGAATTGATTTGTTTATAATATAAAGTTAGGTGATTATTAGGTGATATGAAATGAATGGTGTAGATTAAAGTGTGAATTATTGTTGAATAATTAAATTGATTTGTTTATAATATAAAGTTAGGTGATTATTAGGTGATATGAAATGAATGGTGTAGATTAAAGATAATATAATATTTGAAATGGATGGTGTAGATTAAAAGATGATCTTTAAATGAATGGTTTAGATTAAATGAATGATAAGATTTTTGGCTATAAATAGAAGCCTTAACTTAAGGATTTTTCATAAACTTCCTTACTTGTTCTTTCTTTCTCTCTCTAAATACTTCTTGTGAAAGTTCTCTCTAAGTGTGCTTAAGTCATCTTGAGTATTTGTGAAGATCTATAAGTATACGTGTACTGTTCAAGTTAATCAACCTCATTTAAATCAATATCCAGTCACGTGTTGAGGTAAGGGATACCATCTTTTTCATCTTCCATTATTCAAACGTACTATGGTAAGGGCTTATCATTATTTGATTCTCGATAATAATATTGTTTCTTCCTTACTCATAAGACGTGCCTTTTAATTCCATGTATTAAATTGTGGGAATAACCTTACGGAGCGGATTGCCGCCTGTTGGTGAATAACCTTTCGTATTCATTCATTATTAATCTTTGAGAATAACCTTATGGAGCGGATTGCCGCCTGTTTGGTGAATAACTCTGTAAGACCCCGAATTGTATGAAATATAAAAATTAATTTTTCTTCATATATATTTTTTCTGAAACAGTAAGTGGTTAAATTGACGAAATTGAAAGTTAAGGATATTATGTGTGAATTTTATTTTGTCGGACAATATTCGTTTTGTCGGGGAATATTCGTGCCGTACGACGGCGCCGAAATAACAAATTATTTGTGGACCCCACAACGGAATATTTGTCGGATATAGAAAACGACAGAAGTAACCTTTTTAAATAAAAATAGTCAACGGTGTTAACTGTTAAAATACCGGTGATAAAAGAATAGTAGCATACGGTAATTTATGGTATTTCACGGTATTCTACAGTTGCACACGGTATTGCACAGTGTCTCATATTATTGACACCGTAACTGTTACGCATCATTTCATCAATAATTGTCACTGCATAATATTTTATGTTATCAATTCAATAATTGTTGTTACACAGTATTTTGCATTATTGATTCAATAATTGTCATTACACTGTATTTCATATCATCGAGTCAATAATTGTTGGTGCACTGTAGTTTAAAATTATTGAATCTAATAATTGTCACAGTAGCAAATACACTATAATTTATATTATTAATTTAATAAAAATATGTAACGTGTTTCTTACATTATTGTGGTAACATTATTTTATATGTTGGACTCACAGGAAGAATAAATAAATAAATAAAATAATAAAATAATTAATTTTACTATTTGAAATAGTAACGTGAATAGTGACGTGAATAGTGACGTGAATAGTGACGTGAATAGTAACGTGAATAGTAAGAAAACATGTGGGGTAGGGTGGGGCCCACTGGAAGAAAATTTTCTCAGAAACGTGCTGAAGAAAAATTTTCGCGCAGCCCTCGTGTTGCTGCTGAATTCAGTATTGGCGTACGGCCACCTACCACGCATAGTAACTTCTTTTCTCCTATAAATAGCTTGTTCAGCTGAATAGAAAAATCACACCTAAAACATAAAATTTTTCTATAAGAATTTTATGAGTTTTCTCTGAGAATAGTAAGGCTATTTTGAGTGTTTGAAAGCCAAAAGGAGTGCAGGAATTTTTCAAGTAAGTCTTTTATTAAAGAGTAGTAATTTTATAAATTCCTATTTTTCACGGTATTCACAAATCTTCCTTTAGAAGACTCTTATTTGAGAAGATTCATTTTTAAAAGCTTTCTTTAGAAGATTTATTTTGGAATATTATTTTTAAAACTATTTTAAAGTTGGTATTTTATACTACAAAAATTATGTTAAATATATATAATTTTGATAGTTCATAATATATGAGTTATCATACACTTTGAAGTTTACATGTTGTAATTACTAATTTTATTATAAATATATAGGTTGATCAATCTCATTTAAATCAATATCCAGTCACGTGTTAAGGTAAGAAATGTCATTTTTTTACACTCTTGAACTTGCTACGGTAAGGGATATCATATTCTTTCATCTTCTATTATTTAAACTTACTACGGTAAGGGGTATCACTCTTTTCATCATCATAAATGGATATTATTTTCTTTCATACACCTAAATCGAAACTTATTATGGAACTATTGTTTCTATAATTCCTGAAAATATTATATGTTCCATAATAGTTGAATTTCATTATTTCAACTGAACCTTCCTATTTTCTGAACCTTTCTATTGAACTATAATCGTTATTCTGAACTGTGGATCTTGAAAATCATGTTTAAATTTCACTCCACATCATGTTGACAATTTGGACATTATTTGAATCTGCACAAAGTAAACTTCCGATATTTATTGTTTATCATATTTCTTCTGTTCATCATTCGTATCACTGCTATTTGTATTAATCTTCAAGAATCAAGTTGTTGTGAATATCTGTGGCCGGGGGCACAAATGTGATATAATTGTTGAACAGATGATAGGTTAAATGCGATATACTAGGTTAAAGGCGATACATCTGTTCGGTGTCTTTTATGGCACGTGGTGAATGTTCTCTTTGGCCCGTAGTGCAAAGATGAACTGTTGATTGGTATGATTATGACCAAAGGCTGAATCTGGTATAATCATGACCGTTGGTGTTATATTGAATGTCTTTGGCCCGTAGTGCAAAGATGAACTGTTGATTGGTATAATTATGACCAAAGGCTGAATCTGGTATAATCATGACCGTTGGTGTTATATTGAATGTCTTTGGCCCGTAGTGCGAAGATGAACTGTTGATTGGTATGATTATGACCAAAGGCTGAATCTGGTATAATCATGACCGTTGGTGTTATATTGAATGTCTTTGGCCCGTAGTGCAAAGATGAACTGTTGATCTGCATGATTATGATCAGGAACTGTGGATTTTTATTATCATGACTAATGGTATTTCAGATGATAAAAGTTGATGATATTTTTACAAAAAAGAGAAGCGAGTGGACATTATAGTCTGCATTATTCTTCTAATAGATTGATCATTCCGCTGCTATTATTGATCTGAACATTGTTTAAGAATTTAACTACAGTTTTTGATATAAACCTTGTAGTCTATTGTATTATATCAAGAACTCAACTGTTGAAGGCTAATGATAATTTATTCGTCATTATCTTAGTCATGATATTTCTTACTGGGCTATTTGAGCTCACCCTTTCTTTTGTTCCATTACAGGAGATGAAAACGTAACAGGGTCTAGCCGGGGAATGGAGTGAGAGTCTGAGGAATAGCTGTCGTAGTCTTCACGTGTTGTAAAATAGTGTGGCAATAATAGTGAAGACTTAGTTGTGTATTATTATACCCTGTATTGTTGTACGTTGTGCTTTGTTGTAATAATTTTGTTGTAGTCTTTTGACGACTCAAGTTTGGGCTGTGTGAGCCTAGATTTGGGGGCGTCACAAACTCTTTGTACTCAAATTCTATTAAATTGTGGGAATAACCTTACGGAGCGGATTGCCGCCTGTTTGGTGAATAACTCTTTGTACTCAAATTCTATTAAATTGTGGGAATAACCTTACGGAGCGGATTGCCGCCTGTTGGTGAATAACCCTTTGTATTAATTTCCTTCACCTTTTGTTAATCAAACCTGCTACGGTAAGGGATATTATTTTCTTTCATACTCCTAAATCGAAATTTATTATGGAACTATTGCCTCTATAATTCCTGAAAATATTATATGTTCCATAATAGTTGAACTTCATTATTTCAACTGAACCTTCCTATTTACGTGAACCTTTCTATTGAATTGTAACCGTTATTCTGAACTGTGGATCTTGAATATCATTTTTAAATTTCACTCCACATCGTGTTGACAATTTGGACATTATTTGAATCTGTACAAAGTAAACTTTCGATACTTATTGTTATCCTATTTCTTCTGTTCATCATTTATATCATTCTAATCATCCAAAAATCAAGCTGTTGTGAATATCTGTGGCCGGGGGCACAGATGTGATATATTTGTTGAACAGATGATAGGTTAAAGGCGATATAATAGGTTAAAGGCGATACATCTGTTCGGTGTCTTTTATGGCACGTGGTGAATGTTCTCTTTGGCCCGTAGTGCAAAGATGAACTGTTGATTGGTATGATTATGACCAAAGGCTGAATCTGGTATAATCATGACCGTTGGTGCTATATTGAATATCTTTGGCCCGTAGTGCAAAGATGAACTGTTGATCTGCATGATTATGATCAGGAACTGTGAATTTGTATTATCTTGACTAATGATATTTCAGATGATAAAAGTTGATGATGTTTTTCCTAAAAAGAGAACCGAGTGGACATTATAGTCTGCATTATTCTTCTAATAGATTACTCATTCCGCTGCTATTATTGATCTGAACGTTGTTTAAGAATTTAACTGCAGTTTTTGATATAAACCTTGTAGTCTATTGTATTCTATCAAGAACTCAACTGTTGAAGACTAATGATAATTTATTCGTCATTATCTTAGTCATGATATTCTTTACTGGGCTATTTGAGCTCACCCTTTCTTTTGTTCCATTGTTTTTCAACAGGAGATGAAAACATAACAGGGTCTAGCCGGGGAATGGAGTGAGGGTCCGAGGAATAGTTATCATAGTCTTCACGTTTTGTAAAATAGTGTGGCAATAATAGTGAAGACTTAGTTGTGTATTATTATACACTGTATTGTTGTACGTTGTGCTTTGTTGTAATAATTTTGTTGTAATCTTTTGACGACTCAAGTTTGGGCTGTGTGGGCCCAGATTTGGGGGCGTCACATAGACTATAATGTCTACTAGCTTCTCTTTTTTCAGAAAAATCATCATCAACTTTATCATCTGAAACACCACTGGTCATGATCATACCAAACAACAGTTCTTTTTTACCCCAGGGCAAAGAGAAATTTCATTATGTGCCCTAAAAGACATTCAACAATTATATCGTCTTTGCCCCAAGCTAAAGACATACCGTGTGCTACAATAAAATATCATGAAATACCATATGTTACTATTCTTTTATCACCTGTTATTTTAACAGTTAAAAGTGATAGTACTGTTGACCATTTTTATTTAAAAATGTTACTGCTGTCGTTTTCTATATCCGATAATATTTTATTGTAGTGTCAACCCATAACTAATTATTTCTTTGACAAACATCGTTAACTTAAATTTTTATCAAATTAACACCATACTATTTCAGTATAATATATGAAAAAATAAATAAATTTTATTCAATAAAAGTTGGGGTCTTACATGTCAGACATATGTCTGGTAGAAATTCCAAGAATACCTTTAGTAAGTAGGGAAATTCCTAGAATGCCCCATGTTACCCGAGTAATGTCCGAATCACCCAATTCTTTTAGCTACCAATCTAATCCCTCAACCAATTCCCATCGTGAGTTGTTCTCACGAGTTTTCTACCTTGAAACTTGTGACAACACTTCTCGGATCATGTTTTCAAGGTTTTCACTGTTAAGTTAAGAAAATCATACGAAACACTTTTACCGTAGGAAAAACCCAAAAAAATGTATCACGGAATGGGCAGAGACTAGCCCTAGGGGGCGAACCCTAGGGGTCCCGCTCCTCTTCCGTCGTATTTCAGTCGTTTCATGTTTTCTTGTTTAGTTTTCGTTAGTTTCTCTCGATTCTTCTTTCTATGACAAGTTTATCTTCTCATATTGAAGTAAAGAATGATCACTTTTAAGTTTTTCACAAGTTTACTTAGTTTCAGGTTCATTATTCATTCATCGTATCGCTTGAAACTCGTCCGTGATGAAATTCGGGAAACAAAACATCAAACGGGAGAAACCTAAGGGGTCTAATCCCTAACCTTTTTTTGTTTTTTTCGCTCTTCGTTAGTTCGTTCCCTGTCCATTTGCTTGTTATTTGTTATTTTTGTTTTAGTTCATTCAATGTGAACCCTAATTTTTTTCACGGACTTACACTAACTAAATTAAAAAATGTATAAGAATAAGTGATAATGGTAAGTATATAATTATAATAGTAAGAATTTAGACGAAATTATTTTGAAATTAAATAACAGATGAAAAAATAGTTTCTTGTACTAAATTTTATATTTCTGTTCGTACATTTTAGTGTTATAGGATCATTCTTAAGTTTTAGAGTTGAGAGACTATTTTGCGCTATTTATTTTTATATATATATATATATATATATATATATATTATAAAAAGCACAAAATAATCTATATTTTACCTTCATTCATCACCTTCATCTTCTTCCTTTTACTTTCTTATTTCTTCTCCTTCGAAGGAAGATTACTCAATCATCTACATATCTTACGGGGATTTAAAGGGGAAAATAATCCATTTGTTCTTTATAATGTTCAAGGTTTTATCACTACAAAAAAATGGCCTTTTGTGATGGCTCAAATTCATTACATAAATTCAAAAAATCATCACAAAAGATTTTTGTGATGACTTTAGCCGTCATAGAGGTCATCTTGTATACCCCTATCATGAAAGCCTTTTGTGATGATTAATACAATTACATTAACACGTAATCTATTATGATTGTCAAACCCATCACAAAAAACACACATGACTTTAGGGATTAAAGGTAAGAACATGAATATCTTTTTTACGGACAATTTATTTCACTATATTAACTGTATCAAATGATACTTGTATGATTTGAACCCTCCCCCATTTTCAAACTAAATAACGAGTATTACCATTACACCAAAGCCCAGATTATAACTATAATTTTAAAACAAAATATAAAAGAAAACATATATGAGTTGACTTACTAAACAAAATTAGTCCCACATAAGATTTGGTGATTACAATGGCAGTCATAAATACTCTATAACAATGGTAAAATTAGTTATCACTGAGAGTCAACATATATTTTATTGTTTTGTGATGGCTTAAAAATTCCATCACAAAACTTTTTGTAATTGCAGATAAAAGTCGTCACACAAATCTATCATTTTTAATGATTGTCATGACTGTCATAAAATATTGTTTTAATTATTTCTTTCATTAAAATATTAGTGATAGCTTAAATGCAATCACAAAAAGGGTATATCCATAAGTGATGGTTTAGTGCGTTAAAAAAAACAAAATATTTAGCGTGAAATTTTTGGTGATTGGCATGACCATCACAATTATAATACATTGATGGAAATATTAGTCATCACTAAGAGCTATCATATATGTTATTATTTTGTGATTGCTCAAAAAGTCCATCACAAATTACTATATTTTGTTATTATTTTTAAAAATTGATACAAAATTCCATCATATATTCTTTTTTTTTTTCTTCTAGTAGTGCATCCTTTTCTTTAGAAGAAATATATTTTAGTGTACACAAAAATATGTGATTTGTATTGCGATGTGACATAATAATATAATTTATGCCAATTTGAGGTTAACTACATCAAAGGATCCCGAATTAATTAATTTTAGGCCTCCTAAAATTCACATTCTAACCCTAAATTCACTGAATACCAAGTGAACGTCTGACACGTAACATATACTATACCAGAACGACAATTATGTAGGATTGAATCTACTAGACACATTTAACCTAATCAATTTGCCAGAACCATTACATGTTGACAGGAAAGGCGTACTTGAACATCAACACACAGTGCGCAAATAATTCTTTTTACAAATAAAATCAATGAAGATGACTCCGGTCCATCTGTTTATGAAGTTGGGTCATCGTCCACACATAAACATTGTACTAACTAGGGCTGTCCATTTTTTCTGATTTTTTTCTGATTTTTTGGTTAATCGGATCCATCCGAACTGGTCGATTCGGTATAAAATGGATCGGTTTGGTATAGATTTGGTATCGGTTCACCATTTTGACATTTGATATGTACCGATTTTATTATTTTATTATTATTATTAATAAATAATTAATAATAATAATAATAATAATAATAATAATAATAATAATAATAATAATAATAATAATAATAATAATAATAATAATAATAATAATAATAATTTTTGGCAAAATCAAAACCGAGTCGGTCTGACCGATTCCGGTATGAGAATTTTGATAGGTTCGGTACCGGTCCGAACCGAATGAACACCCTTAGTACTAACAGTTGAACAATTAGGTGTACTAAGCTAACAAGTATAACTGTACCGTGCTCACAGTAATCACTCATTTAGAATATATGATTGTACCGTAGGAACATTTTTAGTGGCCTGAATATTAAGATGAAAATGGTTTGATCGGGTGTTGAAAACTAAATCGATTTTTTTTGGGTTTGTTATTTGGAATTTGACATTGGATTGAAGGAGACAATAAAGATGAGGAGTCCCATCCTCACGAGTTTCTGAACTTACATAGATGTATAATGGTTGAATGGAGTAATTTAATTTAAGAAGAAGATCAAAACACTCTAATTTTGGTAATGGATATTTGGAATATAAATATTTTTGAATTGAATTATGAAAGAATTAATTGTGGGCATTTTGCTTCAATGAAGTCACTTCAGGCTACAGTGATAACCGCTTTAAAAAAGTATGAGAATCGGTGGAGTACCGAAATGACTTAAACAGGGGTATATCGTAAAATTGTTGAACGACACTAAATTGAGATATACTAGTATTTTAATTTTTATTGTATAATAGTGTTATTAGATAGTTTTGAGTTTGCGTCAAATTAATTTAAGATAATTTTTAGTTTACGTCAAATTAATTTAAGAATTTTATAATGTAATAAGTTATTATATTACATTAATTTGATATATTTTGTTTGGTTCACCAGTTACATCTATTAGCTACCCATTATAGCATAATACGATTACATTAATTTAAATATTTTTTATTATACCTATTAATAAATATATTAACTCATTATATTCGTAATATAATAAATTATCAGAGACATAACAATAATTATTTTAATTAATTTAATATTTTAATTTATAATTTAATTTATTTTTTATATACAATTATATAATTTAGTAAACTATAAACAATTTTAAATATAATAATATTATAATTATTATATAAATATTGAGAATATTATCTATTGTATTACATCACGAAACAAACCATCTCACCTAAATAGTAATCATTTTATCAAACAATTTTCTCCCATCACATAAAATCCACGAGTAATTGTAACCACACAATTTTACTTTATTCTTTCTTCTCCACGAAGGAAGTAAAAAGCAATGGAAAATAATTTGGGAAGACCAAAAAGGACAATCAACTTAAAGACTCATGCAAAACACAATGATGAGTAAGGAGGCCCCGCTCACTGTCACTTATTCAATCATTCATCACCCAACTTACTCCGTATGTTTGCTTGCTGCTCGCACTAGTTATATACATACATTACATTGATAAGTCAGGTCAGCTGTCATGTTTAAGCTAGGTTTTCCCCAAATTATTTTCTGCCTTCATAGATGAAGATGAAGATGAAGATGGAGATGGAGTAGGCAAAATAACCCTAGTGCATGCTCTGTAGAAACGGAAGAACCAGAGAAATTGTTCGCAGTTATTTGCAGCACAAAACACATGCAGTTGAGCTCGAGATGAAAAGAAAGCAACCTGAACTCGAGTTAGAGATTGCGAAGCTCGATCTTGAGTTAGCACGAACGAAGGCGCAACAGACGACTTCAGAAAAACAATTCAAGTTAGAGATTGCGAAGCTAAATCTTGAGATAACACAAAAGAAGGCGCAACAGGCTTCAACAAAAGAACAGGAAGGTCCCAAATTTCCTGAACCCACATACAAAGCGGCTTTACCAACCAAAGAAGTGGCAAGAGCTAGGAAACTAGTTCCGTTGCTTAACACCACCAAGTCTTCCCAAAAGGACAAAGCCCGAAACGGCAAAAGTGGACAAGGAACCCAAAATGGACTCCCCACCGGAGCCACAAAACTCAGTCCGAAGCCCAGAGGCCAGGACATAAACCAGAAAAAGCCTACCCTGAAACCAGCGGCCCATTCACAAAAGCCCAATCAAGGTAGCAAGAGGAAAGCAATTTTGGACCAGGTCCAAGACCAAGCCCAAGCCCAAGCCCATATCGTCACCAACCGACCCAAGGAAGCTGCCAAAGTTCTTAATGAGATGTCTGCTAAGCTTAGCAAGCAAATGGAGGCTTTGGTGGACGATCTAAAGGACAATCTGACAAAGAGGGACGAGATTTATTTAGAGAAAATCAATAAACATGCAGAAGCAGTTTTGCAAGACACAAATGCAAAATCATTAAAGATTCTGACAGATAAAGTTTCTGATATGAGCAAGAGCAACCTGGAATATATCAAAGAGACTTTTACTACTGTAATGACTATGGTCCATGAAGAACGAGAACGTGCTGACAATAAACATGAAGAACTTTCAAGGGACGTGACTAAAACGCAGAAGCAACTGAAGAAAATGGTTCAGACCAATAAGGAGCTGACTGAAAAAGTAAATCAACTTCAGAAGGATGCTGTCAAAAAAGGAAAGAAGAGTCAAGTTCATAGAGTTCAACAATCACCGACTCTTCCTCCTTTTCCTGTACCTGTCGCACAAGTCATTCATATGTTTGGACCTTCTGTCCAGCCAGGATCGTCGAGTGGTGCAACATTTACTAGCAGAAGGGCTCCTGCTATCAATTACCTCCGGTACGACAATCAAAATCTTCAAGGGGTGGATATTGTAGAGGAAGAGCATAGTGATCTTCTTTTTCTCGGGCCACCAGAGACTTGTGAACAGATGATGCAGAAAGAGAAGGGAAAAGGCGGTATGACAGGATAGCATCATATTATTCCTAAAGGGCACAAATAGGTTGCATAGATTTTTTAAAATATTAGATTAAAATTATTTATTCAATAATTTATTAGTTAACTTATTTAAATTATGTACATCGAAATATTATGTTTTATAAAACCCTTCAAATATTAATGAAAGACCTTAGTTTTAAATTTAGTGATACAAATGTAGAAATAAATCTAAGTTGATATTACAGTTTATATGACAGTTATATAAAGTAATAAGGAGACACAATATTTTAAGAGATTCAAAGTCTAATTAAAATACTCTTAATTATTTCTTTCACTTCGAGAGTAAGAATGATCCATTGAAGATGGAACTAGGTTAACTAATAACCAATACAACTTTGATTCCCTAAGAAACAAACAAGATACTAAATCTTGATAAGTCACAAAGACTTAATAAGTCACTAAACTTTACCAAATATAGCCATTTGGGTAAAGTAGATTGGACATCTCATTTTCATTAACACACTTAAGTATATTTAAGATGGAGTGGTGTGTTGAAGAAGCTTCTGATCCTCTGTCATAGAACAACCATTAACATGTCAGAAGTTGCACTATGCGATTCTAGTTGTCTTAGGATTGTAGAGTCAATCCTCATATACTTTCAGTATATGTTTTTGGTGACTCTGCGATTTGGCTTTACGTTTAGAGTCGCTCTACAATCTTTGAGCGTCTTCAGACACTTTGCGATCTGATGTCACTCTACGATCTTAGAGTTACTTAATGTCACTCTACGATCTTAGAGTGTTGTCACTTTTTGTTCGACGACTTTGCCAGACCACCTTAGTTCCTTCTGCGATCTTAAAGAAACTAAA
Source organism: Hedera helix (assembly GCA_947179155.2). Taxonomy (NCBI): domain Eukaryota; kingdom Viridiplantae; phylum Streptophyta; class Magnoliopsida; order Apiales; family Araliaceae; genus Hedera; species Hedera helix. Next base: position 38,100,817 of record OX359287.1, read on the forward strand.
TCTTTTGCTCTACGATCTAGGACAGACCAATCTAGCTATTACATGTCCTAACTCTACGAAATAGATCAAACTAAACAAGTTTGATCTATATGTTCTTTTACAAATATACATTAAGTATTATTGTCCTCACTAAATTATATAGATTAAACATAAATGTACTAACAATCTTTCTCTATTTGATAATGACAAAACAAATAATTTCAACAATTATCAATTATTTTAATGCATGACAATACATAATTTAGATATGTCCTATATTGCTATTATCTATCGATATATTTAAGGTATATCGTAAAATTCTCCATTCATATTGACACTGAATTGAGATATAGATATTAATATTTTAATTTTTATAGTATAATAGTGTTATTAGGTAGTTTTTAGTTAGGACCAAATTCATATAATAATTCCGTAATGTAACAGGCTATTACATTACATTAATATTTTTTGTTTGATTCACTAGTTGCATGCATTAACTCATTACAGGTATAATACGATTACGTCAATTTGAATGCTTTATTATTATTATTATTATAACCACCAATAAATATATTAACTAATTACATCTGTAATACGATTAGTCATAAAAAATATAAGAATAATAATTATAGCTGATTTAATATTTTAATTTACAATTTTTTTTTTTTTTACACACAATCATATAATTTAATAAACTATACACAATTTTAAATATAATTTAATAATATTTTAATTACTATACAAATATCAAGATTATTATCACTACATTACAACTCTATTATATTACATCAAAATTTTATTGAGCAGCGAAGCAAATCATCCCACCTAAATACAACATACATGTAGAGGTGAGCATAGTGCGGTTTGGTGCGGTTTGAAGATCAAACCGCACATGAAACCGCTTAGGTGCTGTTTGATAAATTCAAAATCGCACACGAAACCGCTTGTAATTAGTGCGGTGCAGTTTTGAACCGTGCGGTGCGGTTTCATTTGGTGCAGTTTCGGTTCCAAAACCAATTAAAATAATTAAGTTTTATGCAATTTAAATTAACAATTTAGCATCACACAATATTAAATATCACTTTAATAACACACAATCACACACAACTTTACTTATAATGTTTTGTCTAAACAAAAGCAAAATAGAATATGAAAACATGAATGATGTTATCTCCTTACATATAAAAATTTTAAACAGAGATAATTATAATTTGGGATAATTTCAAATATTTGTACATCAAAATAATACTTCTTGATATGCTCCATTTTGACAGTGCGTGGTGCAGTGTGGTTTCTTTTATACGGTATTGCCCAAAACCCAAATCGCATTTGGGATTTTTCAACCCACCTAAAACCGCCATATATGTCGAAACCGTTGGTACTATTTTAATTGGTATAGTTTATACGATTTTTGGTGCGATTTCGAGGGCAATTCAGTTTATTACTCACCCCTACATACATGTATCTCTCTAACCTAATCATTTTATCAATTTTACTCTCTTCTCCACGAAGGAAGTAAAAAGCAATGGAGAAGACTTTGGGGAAACCAAAATAGACGAATGAACGCAAAACTCATATTCTCCAGAGGACCATTGTTGAGGAGGCCCCACTCGCACTTTCATTCATTTATCACTTGATCTTTCTTTTACTCAGAGAAGTGATACTTTTATAGTGTTTTTGTTGTTGTTGATATTTTCACATATAAATCGTCGTCATAAACTTATAATGAGGGTTAAAAATTGTTATAGGCATATAATAATATTTTTTTTAATGTAAAAATATCAAAAATCCTTTGAAAATATTAGTTTCCTTTACTTTCTTTCCTCTCCTCTAAACAAGATTTATCAATCATCTACTCATCTACATGTCCTATCGGGAATAAAAATAATAACAAAATTAACTTTTACACGGGTGTAATTATTTTGTTTTGTGCGTTAATTTATTAAATTTTTAATTTTTATAATTATTCTATTAAATTAATTAAAAAAATTTAATTGAGTCATTTTGTTAAATTAAAGTAATAGATATTACTTTATTTTCGACATGATAATTTTTTATTAATTCAGGAATGACGTGAAAAAACCACATAGCTTGTGCGATTTTTTTATTATTTCAAAAATGACATGTCATTTTTTTTATTATGTTATTAATTCAAAATAAAATATATAAAACTAAAATTATTTAAAAGAATAAAATCTATATAATTAAAATTTAATTCATAATTTTTTTAAATTTTTTAATATAAATTATTTTTAACATTAATTTTTTTTGTGACTTCATTTAAATTCTTTTTTAATAAACATTTATAAAAAAAATTGCCTTTAATTGTCAAAAAGAAAGAAAAAAACTATATCACTGTAAGTATATATATACAAATATAGGAGATGATCCATAGCAAATATTTATTTTGACAAATTATTTTTTCCATCCGCTAACTAAAGTAGCTGAATACATGAAATGATTATTTTTTTTTAATACCATTCCGCTACCTAAATTGATAGAGTATAAATTTATTTATTTTTTAATACTATTCTGCTACTTAAAATAGTGGAGTGCTAAAAATTTTTTATGTATTATTTTTTATACTATTCTAGCTCTTTAGTAAGGGGATTCATTTAAATCTTGTTAAGTCGCAATTTTGTTAATTAATTATGAACAACAAAACCTTCATACGCAAAAATTCTAGAAAAAAAAAATAATACTAAATATGATCATTACAAGGAGAATATCAAAACAGAACCCAAACAACTTACCCAAATATCGGAATAATAAATTCATTTTAATGATTGTTTATTTTTTTTTAATTCGTTACTTTAGGTGATGGAGTGTTAATTTTTTTCCCTCATCCATCCGCCAACTAAGAGTTAAAATGGAATAAAAAAAAATAATAATAAAAAATTAGCACTTCACTTGAATTGTATAAAAAGAAATAAAAAATTATTCTATGCCAATTTAAGTAACAGAATGGTATTAAAAAAAAAAAAAATTATTTCATACACTCTGCTATCTTGATTAGCGAATGAGAAAAAAAATTGTCACAACAAATGTTTGCTATAGATTATCTCCATACAAATATATACAAAATATATTATGTGATTAATTCGAAATAATATATATATATATTTAAATTATGTAAAGGATTAAAATCTATATAAATAAAAATATACTTCATAAAGAAAAGACTCGATGAAGAAAAAAATAAACTTCTGTGAATCATTAAAATCTTATTTTTTACTCCTAAAAAACAAAATCCATGTTTCCTGTCGATTAATCATTCAGTCCCCTATCCCGAGCCCCGCCTCCGCAGCCGCTAGTCACCGTCCTAAACCAAACCCCTTTCAATTAAAATTCACCATCACCACCAGTCCACCAGCTAAAAGTAAGGACTCAAAAATTTCAAGACATCACTCACACCTCACCACCATTTCCATGTTACCATAACATATTCAATCAACCGCCAATACACAAAATTGGTCTAAATTGCAATTAAAAATTCAACAAAACCCTACTGGGTATCAAAACCAAAGAAAAAGGAAGAATAAAGGGTGAACCCTAACCTTCCGCCGTCGTGGTGTCAACATTAAGCAACATCAACAACCACGGCAAAACCTAACTTTCCGTCGCCGCTGCAACTTTCCTAACAAATTAAATTCTCAAAACAATAAAATTTCCCCAAATTGCCCCAAGACTCGAAGATCGGTTCCTTGACTAGCAGGGCTGATTTGACAAAAGAGAGAGCACAGTCGGAGTCGGGCACTCCAGCAAAACATCCTCCGGAAGGAATACCAGGACCAGGATAGGGCGTCCTATTTGCTGAACCTTGAAGCTCAGATGAAGGGCTTTCTGAGTTGCTTTGCCATGGATTTGGATTTGGTAAAAACCTTCCAAATCCAGGGGATTGATTTAGATTTGGATTTTTGAGTTACTTTTGTCGACTTGATATGTAATTTATTTTGAATTTTGGACAAAATTGGTGAAAGAAAACGGTTTCACAAAAATTGAAACACAAATTAAAATATTAAGTAATTCAGTATTAAAGAGACAATTTTATAATTTAAATTTTTTATATATTATAATAAAAATATATGATTTGTATTGTGTCGTGACACAATTATATAATTTTTTAAAATAATACAAATACATTAATAATTAATTAATATATTTATTCACAACAAAAATAACATATTTTTATTATTATAAAATATACTATATCTTTTCTGAAAATAAAATAAGTAAATATTTATAGTATCAGCTATTCAGCTTCAAGAGAAAACAAAAATATGTGAAACTAATAAAATAGTCGTAAAAATAAATTCTACTCCACCATTTACTCCGTATGTTTGCTTGCTGCTCGTGCTAGTTACATACTGTTATACATTACATTGATAAGTCAAGACAGGTTAGCTGTACTGTTTAAGTTTTTCCCCAATAATTTTCTGCCTTTAAAAATGAAGATGAAGCTGAGGATGAAGATGGAGTGGGCAAAATAACCCTAGTGCATGCTCTGTAGAAACGAAATAATCAGAGAAAATGTTCACTGTTACTAGACAGAGTGAATGTCGCAGTGACATTCATCGGCTAGATGCTCCTTTTCTTGCACTTTATGGCTCACTCCAACAAACTCATGAAGAATCAAGGAAGCAAAATCAGTTTCTGGCTTTGTTGAAGAATCATGTCCACAAAGAATGGCCTGCTGCTTCATTGCATGTTTATGGGTCATCTGCTAACTCATTTGCGTTAAGAAATAGTGACATGGATGTTTGCATTTTGATGCATGGCCCTTATTATGTTCAGCAGTCTGTTAGTAAGTCTGATGTTTTGTTGAAGCTGGCACGCATATTGAGGTTGAAGAATTTCCAGGATGTAATGGTAAACAAATTTGCCCCTCTAATTTATGTATGATTTTGTCCTATAATTTTGTTCACCATGGTTTTAATGGGTTTTTTTGTATGATGTTCTGTAATATGTAGGATCTATGTATTTTTCTTTTCCTCCTGTTTTCCTCTGACCGGAACTTGGAAAATGAGAGGGAAAATTCCTTGGAGTTTTACTAACCATCCATTACGCTACACTTAAATCTATAGTTATTAATATTGGGCTTTTATAGAAGTATTATTATTTCGATCTAGGTTCATTATACGAGTGTTTTCCTTTTTTTGTTTATTATTTATTTTATATACCCTGCTATGGATTTTGATGGTAGTATTCATTCTCTGAGGAGTCATATTCTACAGAAGAGAGATCATATATTTCTCATTTGGAGATTTTTGAAACTAACTGATGCATTTTGGTGGAGATGGTTCTCAATTAACTTTGCTTTAAAGGAAAGATTGAAACAGTGGTTTATGATCACATCACAGGGCACCTTCATTAGTGGCTTCTTTTGAAGCTGGTATTGGTAATTTGTGCATACAATAAAATTTCAGGATGGTAATTTTCTCATTATCGTAGAATTTTGATGACTTTTTTTCCTGAGCTATTGAGATGTTAGAGGTCTTGATTATTTGCATTCTTACTTTTGAATTAGTGCCACAAGTATTTTGTTTTCTTAGGGAGCAGCAGGGCTGTCGTAACCCCTCCATCTCATTTTATATGTTGTCTTGAAAGCAGCATAATTGCCATGGTACAAACATGGATGATATTTTAGAGATTATGGTTTTTCAATACACACACACACACACACACACACACACACACACACACACATATATATATATATGTATGTATGTATGTATGTATGTATGTATGTATGTATTATTTAGCTCCAAAAGTGAGTTTTTGGGATTTGATTTTAAAAAGTATTCACTCTAAATGTGTTGTTTGCCTGCCTTAAATCCCTTTAGCTTGCACAACACACACTATGAATTGTGATTATGCATAAAATCAATTATCTTTTTTGCTGGAAATTGTTTTTTACATTTTCTTACTGGCAATCTTCTTGACTTGGGTTGCATTGCGTCGTTGCAAACACTTGTTTAATTGAGCTTGTGAGCTGTGTAATAGTCTTTCTAAAACAAGAAATAAGTTATCATATATTCATCCTTCAGCACATGGTGGATTTGAAGCCCCTTATTTTTGGCTATTATAGAACTTTCGGTGAGTTTTCATCTCTGCTTTCGCTCCATAATGTCATGATTTAGAAATATTATTGTTGATTACTTGTGTTCCTCCATGGTCTGATTGTTGATTTTATGACATCTTCAGTGTTAAATTGCAATCAATGTTGGTGCTAAATTTAAATTCTGGTTACAGGCAGTCACAAGTGTTAGGGTGCCTATAGTGAAATGTAAGGATCGAGTGACTGGAATCTCCTGTGACCTATGCATGAACAATGTGTTGGCTGTTATAAATACAAAGCTGCTAGGACACTACGCACAAATAGATTCAAGATTACTGCATTCGTTGTAAAACACTGGGCAAAGTCGAGAGGAATCAATAAGACTTACCATGGGACTCTATCTAGCTATGCGTGAGTTGGATTGACGAATCCAATGGTACTTGTGTTCCTTGCTCATCTTAATTCTTGTTGGCTAATTATATTGTTCGTTTTCCATATATGTCTTAATGTGCATCCATTTCTTACAACGTCGTACTCCTGCTATTCTACCATGCTTACAGGTGTGTTATCTTATTATCTGTTTATTATATTTTTTCATGGAAGGCTATTATCTCCTAACTCATAGATGCTTCTACATTCTTAATTCCTTGTTTTTTTTTCTTATCAGGGATTGGATGGTACTTTTGAAAAAAATGTAGACGATACTGAATGTGCTTATTTCGATCAAGTGGAGAAACTTCGCGGTTTTGGATCCTGTAATAAGGAAAGTATTGCTCAACTGGTTTGGGAATTTTTCAATTATTGGGCGTATCATCACGATTATGCAAATCATGTTATATCTGTGCGTACAGGACGGTTATTGAGGTGAGATAATTCTATATATGCAAATTCATATTAATACATGGATAGTATCTCATACTGCTGTTCAAATGTCGTAAGCTTTTGCTGTTCTCTGTTTTTCGCATATCATTGTTAACCTGTAAGGATTCTTATATATGCTGTATAGTTATTTCGATGTCACCAACCAATTTGGTCTCTTCTTGCTCATGCTATCTACCACACCACCACTAGCCCCCGTCTCATGTTATCCTCCAACAATTTCACGGTTATATAACGAGTATAATCAAGGCTGTCGTGGTTTGGAGGCTTTCTTGTGGAATTCCATTTGAACTTGTGCCTTCATTCTTTAGAGATTATATATATCCTCTTCGGGTATCTCAATTGATATACCCGTAAATGCTTTTTTTTCTTCTTCTGTGGAATAATGTTCTTGCTTATTTTGATGCATTACCTATTAGACAAATTTAGAAACACATGCATGAATGGGGATAACATTTAGATTCTCGACTGACGCGAGGGTCTTGAGTTATGTATTATTTGCAGCCTTTTATAATGAGAAATTTTGAAAGGGTTTTCTGAACTTTTGAGAAACCTGAACATATGCTCAAGTGCAACTGAAGTTTAAATTGCTTTAGTATATCCTAATTTTTACTAACCCACTGCCTTCACTGTTTTTCAATGTACAGAAAGAGCGAGAAAAACTGGGATTGGAGTACTAGGTTTGAGCGTCATCTGATGTGCATTGAGGATCCATTTGAACTATCACACGACCTGGGTCGATCAGTGGACGAGTTTAACTTAGAATTCCTGAAGAGAGAATTTAAACGTGCTGCAGAAATTATGCAGTATGATCCTAATCCGTGTGTGAAGCTATTCAATGAACCATAGCTCCGGACTTGAGTTATCTCGTTTTGGTTGATCAAGGGATGGTTGTATAATATATATATATAGTAAACTCCCTCTGGTTTGCTTGATTTGATTGATCAAGGGATGGTTGTATAATATATGTTGTTAGGCAACTCGAAATATTCTGCATGTTTGAAGAAAAGTTGGTTTTATTGCTCTACTTATATGCCTTAACCTATCATCTACTTTTTTAGTGAAAGAAACCAGCTTGAATGATCTTCAATTTATTGCAGTAAGATTTAATCAAATGTTGCGTTTGGAATAGGATTCTGAAATTACAAAACATTAATAAATTCTAATTTTATTATGCCACATGTGGTAAGGATCCCAATATTATTGCTTTACCAAATTCATGGCTAGTATTAATAAGATACAAATGTAATGTTATGCATATGTATTTGATATAATTGTCGTATTCTTTTAACTAATAATTTTATATAAATATTAAATTGATCGACACATTAACACGATTAATAAATAGGATAATATTAGCGTTGAGTATCTTGACATGAATAATTAAACGAGTAATATTAGTGTTAACCTATTTAATATAATATCTTTAATCTAACACGACACGAATTTACATAACACGATAAAATTACCACCCCTAATTACACAAAGGTGTAAACGCCGTTGTGTCTAAATAAATGGTAATTAACCCATACAAAAACACAACCTTTAAAACTTGAATAATAATAGTGGACTTTTTTAGTAAATTAATATATAATTCCATTAATTCAGCTAGATAAAAACTTAATAATATAATAATTATTTCTTCAAAGTCCCAACCGAATGCTAAATTAAGGTTTAATATCACGTTAGATCCTCAAAGTTTTACGTTATATAATTAGGCCCCTAAAGTATAAAACCTTTTGATATAAACCCCGAAGTACCTTATACACACCTTATCTGATATTGTGGCAAGATTTTAGCCGAAAATAGTCACTTTCTCCGAGACGACAACCCAAAAATTCGTTTGATCATTTAAAATACTATTTGATTGTATTGAAATGTAAACAAATTATCACACAAAAAAAAAAAAAAAAAAAATTAAAAGCAAAACAAAATAAAAATAAAAATCTTTCACTCCCTTTCTCTCTCCTTCCTACCACCACTCACTTTATATCTATTTCTCTCTCTTTGTACAAAATATATAATTACATGCAATCATATTAATGTAAAATGTAAAAAAGTATGATATAAATCATTTTTTTTTCTGCAATCTCAGAAATTAACTTTATGCGATATTAATAATTAAGGAAGGTTTAAAATTATATCGTATGAAGACAAATTAACTTTTTATTTGATCTTCAAGTTCCAATTCTTCGTCCATTTGTACTCCTTCAATTTCACAAATCAAATTCAAACTATTCAATGTGTATAGTACTCCAAAAGTAATCCCCTAAGAGAATATAGGTGAAGAAGTAATTTAAAGTTGTGAAAAATCCTAGGGTGAGTAGTTTTCTTTTTTTCTCTCTCCTAAACTGTTTAGGCTTAAGAATGAATAATGGTAGTAAACCTTAATCTACACTAAGGTCTCTCTTTATATAGTCGATTCCTCTGTTATTCTTAGATGACACAAAGATATTTAGAAGAGGGTTGAAAACATCTTTTCAAAAACTTAGATTAAAATTATTTATCTAATAATTATCAGTTAATTTGATTTAGTTAAGCACTGCGGAATATATGTTTTATAAAACCCCTTAAAGATTGATTAAGGATCTCAATTTCGAGTTTAGTGATATTGAGTGTGGAATCGAGTTTTAGATGATATCACAATTGATATGACAGTTTATTGCAGTTGATATAGCAGGTAAGTAAAGCAATAATAGAGACAATGATTTAATTTTAAGGTGCTCAAAGTTTAAACCACTTCTAGTCTTCTCTTTCACTCATCTAAGCAGGATCAAGTGAGTCACCTAAACTCGTCTTAGCACTAACATCCTATTTCCTAAGCTCTTTAGGATTTAGAATTTTAATATAATTCCTAAACTATTTAGGAACTAAAGTATAATAATAATAATAATAATAATAATAATAATAATAATAATAATAATAATAATAATAATAATAATAATAATAATAATCATATTTCTTATGTATAATTAGTATTTCTTAAATACTTTATTATAACTATAAAACTATTTAATTTGTTCCATCTTGATACATATTAAATATACTTAATTTATTATTATTTAAGCCAATTATTTCTATATCAATATTTTTCTTTCATGGTGTGACCATTTAGATTCAATATTATGCCAGTAGTAGAATAAATAAAATTAGAGCTATTCCAATTTTATTTAAACGAAATAAAATCTTTTAATTTTTGTATATAATTAATAATATTAATTATATTTATTCTACATTATGAGTAACACCTCTCAACATATCATGACTATTCGGATAATATGAAATCAACGTTTAACTACAAAGAGCTTATTCAATAAATAGTTATCGTATAATTAAATCTTTCTACCACACAATATTTCAATCAAATATAAAATATAGAATTATCTGTCAAATCTTATTTATTTGATTATATGTATTTTAATTATCTGAAGTGGAACTCTAGTTAAAGTTAATTAGAATCTCATATCTAATTTTCATTCTACATTGGTTAGGGATTTTTGAATTGTCAATGATCAAAACGTACAAGATATTTTCTCCATTTACCAGAAGTGATAAATCATTTGTTAATTATTCACATACCTTCATAACAGTTTGTTATACTCAAATATATCCTTTTATATACAAAAGTACTGTAATGATCTCAAGTCCAATGATTACTTGTACTACTATTACTACAAGAATTTCTATTGACAGGTATGTGAAGCTTCATTAGGTGTTCTTTTAAACGAGTTACGCTCAGTAAACTTATTCTATAATAAGCACCTACATATTTGCTTGAGTGTCTTCACATAAATAATTACAAAATTAATCAATTATTTTTAAAAGAGCAAGCATAGTATATACTAATCTATTCAGATTAGGATTAACTAACTCCATATTAGTGATCCTATAATTAAGAACATTCTACTTTTGAGCTATCTAGATTTTAGATCTTATTAATATGATATCATGATAATTCTAAAAATATTGCTCTAAATTATGTGTTTATCACAACAATTAATTATAATAATTAAACATAGATAAATAAGTACATTTAAATAAATCAATTTTTTTATTAATTAATAAATAAGATTATAAAATAAATACTCTATTATATCAAATGTGATTGACTTGAGAACGTACTACTTTTACTCTTCTCTCGACCACCACTTCATTTTTTACCCTTTCCTCTCTCCTCCCCATCACCACTTCATCTTCCACCCCATTCTCCCTTCTTCTCCCGACATAACCATTATATTCCAATATTAGAGTCATCTCCAAATTGACTTTTTCAGAAATTTCAACCTTCAAATTGGGTTTCTTATTCTATTAAATTGGGTTTTCCAGAAGTCTCATATCATTCAAACCACAATAAACAAAACCTTATAATCTAAATCAATCTTAAAAGGATTAATATCCAAAAAATATGTAGTTGTTAATTTGTACATGTTCTTTAGTTTTGACTGATCTTTTGTGTGTGTGTGTGTGTGTGTTTGTGACTTGGTGTGGGTGAGCATGAGCTTAGATGGTGGAGGCAGGGCCGTTCCTGAGACCTTGGTGACTCGGGGCGAAAAATGAAAATGAGACTCTTTTTGAAACATTGTCTTCACAAAATAAAGTAAAAATATATAAATAAAAAATACAGACTGTATCAAAAAGTGAGTTTCCGAAATTTAAAATATAATAGTTCAACTATAACAATATATGAGAATTTCGACTATAACAAAATACATTATGAAAAGTTGGACTACAACAAAATGTTAGAATATTTTATCCACGGGAAATTTGAGATCATTTTCTCTTACCGGACCTTTTTCCACAAACAGATCCCTTTTTTGGTTATCAATGCTATCCCAAGTGCTTGGATCAATCATACGTATCCAAAGTCCGACTTATTTGTTCTTGTTTTTTAGTCACATTATCATCACCTATATCCCCATTTATCTCATTCTCATTTTGTTCTAGATCAGCAACCTCTTCATTGAGTTCAGCTTCATCGTACAAAATTAACTTTACTTTACTTATTGATTGATTGATAGATGGTAGACGCTTTATTGATTTAGTGACGGGGAATCAACTTGTATAGAAAGAAAAGAGTCATGGAAAAGCCATATTTCCCTCTCCTCCGTCCACATAGAGGCTCCACTGCTCTACTTTACATTCATTCATCACCTTCTTCCTTTTACTTTCTTCTTTCTTCTCCTCGAAGGAAGATTAGTCAATCATCTACATATACTACGAGGATTTAAAGGGGAAAATAGTTCATTTGTTCTTTATTATGCTTAAGGTTTTATCCCTTTTTTTAAGACAGAATATATATAATTTGTATTGCAATGTGACACAATAACATAATTTATAAAATAATATAAATACATTAATAAATGATTAATAGATTTACTAACAACAAAAATATCATATTTTTATTATACAATATATATATATATATATATATATATATATCTTTTCTAAAAATAAAAAAAAACAAATATTTACGATATCAACTATTCTGCTTGGAAAGAAAACAAAAATTTATCATATGTGAAAATAATAAAATAGTCGTAAAAATAAATGTTTACTGTGTCCTTTTTTTCTTCTCTTCACTATCATTATCTCCTAATTTCTCTCACCCACTAAATTCTATCTTTTTACGTTTTAACTATTCCGTGCGAAGCAGGGATTTTTGTTATAAATTATTATATTATTTATACCTTTTTATATTATATTATACTATACTAATATATTAATTCTATTAATAATATATTAATATTGTGTACAATGAATTTTGTTATAAAATTATTATATTATTTATACCTTTTATATTATACTATAATAATATATTAATTCTATTAATAATATATTAATATTGTGTACAATGATTTTTATGTAAAGAAAATATTTTTTTTGAAGTATACCTCTTTAAAATGATTTATTTGTTTCTATATTCCTATGTTCATTTATTTATGTAATAATAAAATCTTAATTAAACTCAAATAGTTATATTTATATAATTTAATAATAAAAAAATATTATATAATAAAATATTATTGTTATGAATAATATGAAGTTTTAAAGAATAGTAACTAAATTAAATTTTATATAAGAATAATAGATAGTGGCAAATATATATATATGATAGAAAGAATGTAGATGAAATAATTTTGAAATTAAATAACGGATAAAAAAATTGTTTCTTGTACTAAATTTTATGTTTCTATTTTTATATTTTAGGGTTGTAGGATTATTCCTAAGTTTTAGGGTTCAGAGACTATTTTGTACAATTTATTATATATATATTTTATGTCACTCCTAAAATTTAGGATTGAACAACAATTTTGTATTATTTGTTATATATATAAATATAGATTTGCTAAGTGAATATATTGAGTGATGAAATTAAATTTTTACCCATATAATTGCTTGCTGTAAATTAAATTTTACCCATTTGATGGTTTTCACTAACTTCTGATGTTATCGCAAGTTACGATGGAAGGATTTGGCTCCTTCGTATTATAGTTCTCTTAATTTTTCTAAAATCTTATATTCTTTTAGTTCAAAAAGTATAAGCTTAATATTAACATTTTAAAATCAACATGAAATGTTCTTAAACTGAAAATAGATATGAATCAATTTTAATTTTAAAAAAATGCAATAATAAAAAGTATAAATAATTTAAATTGTATTACTAATTACAAATTTTATTATTTTTCAAAAGTTAAACGAATGACTTTAATTTCTTAATAAAAATATCTCATTGAATTTTTATTTTAATCAAATAATTCATACAACTGAATTTTTTTAAACTGTAATTTGTTATAAAAAATAAAAAAGATTATAAAACTAAGAATGAAATAATAATCTTTATGGTCACTTGTAACAACAATTAGTAGAAACCATGCGGATACTCTTAAAATAAATTGAACAGTTTTTCAACACGAGCAGTGTACGGAATAGTAAGTCCCCGTGATAACCACGTCCAAATTTAAAAAGAGTTATTATTGTAAATCAAAATTTGCGCACTAAGAAATATTTTCTAATGAAAAAAGTAATCTCCAGAAGATCTTATGTGAGAGTCTTGTAAGGAAAGACATTAGAAAAAAGAAAAAGAAATAAAAGAGAGGAAAGAAAAGAAAAATAAATAAAAGAAGAAAAAATGAGAAAATGAGAAAAATTAGGAGGTGATGGATAATGGGAGTGGAGAGAAAAAAAAATAGGAATACAAACATTAAAGTAAAAAAAAATATAAAAAAATGAGAGACCAAAAATCCAAAAAATTACCTTTTTTTTTGCTCTCCTCAATAATATAGAGCCCTCTCTTTACAATATACTATCCTGTTCTCAAAATGATAAACTAAGTATATTTTTCACATTTATTTTTATTAGTCTTATAAAATTATATAAATTAATAATAATTTTTTTTATATATTAATGGATCCTACTAAATAACATGCTTATCCTCTATTTTATGTAACTTTAACTTATCTTTTATGGACAAAAAAATTGTAACTTATCTCACAGTTTTGAGGACATAGGGAGTAGATGCATTACATTGATCGTCACCTGTACTGTTTAAGTTAAAGGTTTTATTTATGCCCGATGATTTTTCTGCTTATATAAGTAAAGAAGAAGACGGAGTAGGCAAACTAACCCTAGTGCATGCTCCGTAGAAACGTAAGAATCAGAGAAAATGTTTAGATATATTGCATGTCGCAGTGACATTCATCGGCTAGATGCTCCTTTTCTTGCACTTTATGGGTCACTCCAACAAACTGATGAAGAATCCAAGAAGCAAAAGCAGTTTCTGGCTTTATTGGAGAATCATGTCCACAAAGAATGGCCTGCAGCTTCATTGCATGTTTATGGGTCATCTGCTAATTCATTTGGGTTAAGAAATAGTGACATGGATGTTTGCCTTTTGATGAATGGCCCTTATTATGTTCAGCCGAGCGTTAATACGTCTAAGATTTTGCAGAAGCTGGCAGCCATATTGAGGTCGAAGAATTTCCAGGATGTAGTGGTAAATGATTTGCCCCTTTAATTTCTGCTCGATTTTGTCCCTTAATTTTCTTCAGGTGGTATGATGTGTAGGATGGATGTATTTATTTTTCTTTTCCTTTTGTTTTTCCCCAACTGGAACTTGGAAAATGAGAGGGAAAATTCCTTGGAACTTTACCAACCATCCATTACACTGCAATTTATAATCTATAGTTGTTAATATTATTGGGTTTCTGTAGAAGTATTACTATTTCGATCTAGGTTCTTACCTACATGAGTGTTTTCCTTCTCCATTCTAGGTTCTTACCTACATGAGTGTTTTCCTTCTCTCTTCTAGGTTCTTACGTACATGATTGTTTTCCTTCTCTCTTTTTTTACATTTGCTTACGGGCAATCTTCTTGTCTTGGTGTTTCATTGCAGCCGTTGCAAACACGGTTTAATCGAGCTTGTGAGCTGCTTAATAGTCTTTCTAAAACTAAAAATAACTTATCATATATATATATTCGTCCTTTAGCACCTTATTTTTTGGTTAATATAGAATTTTCAGTGAGTTTTCATCTCTGCTATCGCTCCACATATATTGTCATGATTTAGAAACATTATTGTTGAACTACTCGCATTCCTCCATGATCTGATTGTTGATTTTATGACATTTTCAATGTTAAGTTTCAATTAATGTAGGTGCTAATTTTAAATTCTGGTTACAGGAGATCCCAAATGCTAGGGTGCCAATAGTGAAGTGCAAGGATCCAGTGACTGGAATCTCCTGTGACATAAGCGTGAACAATGTGTTGGCTGTTATAAATACACAGCTGCTAGGACACTATGCACAAATAGACTCGAGATTACAGCAGCTAGCTTTAGTTGTAAAACACTGGGCAAAGTCGAGAGGAATCAATAAGACTAACCATGGGACCCTATCTAGCTATGCGTGAGTTGGATTGACGAATCCAATGGTATTTGTGTTCCTTACTGATCTTAATTCTTGTTAGCTAATTATATTGTTTGTTTTCCAGATATGTCTTAATGTGCATCCATTTCTTACAACGTCGTACACCTGCTATTCTTCCATGCTTACAGGTGTGTTATCTTATTGCATTTCTTATCTGTTTATTATTATTTTTTTCAAAGAAGGCTATTATCTACGAACTCATAGATGCTTCTGCATTCTTTATTCATTGAGTCCTTCTTTGTTTTTTTTTCCTTATCAGGGATTGGATAGAACTTTTGAACAAATTGTAGACAATACTAAATGTGCTTATTTCGATCAAGTGGAGAAACTTCGAGGTTTTGGATCCAGTAATAAGGAAAGTATTGCTCAACTGGTTTGGGAATTTTTCAATTATTGGGCGTATCATCACGATTATGCAAATCATGTTATATCTGTGCGTACGGGACGGTTATTGAGGTGAGATAATTCTAGCTATATGTGATGTACTTTGTCTACTCAAATCTATATATGCAAATTCATATTAATACATGGATAGTATCTCATACTGCAGTTCAAATGTCGTAAGCTTTTGCTGTTCTCTGTTTGTCACATTTCATTGTCAACCTTTAAGGATTCTTATATATGCTGTATAGTTGTTTCGATGTCTATGCACCAACCGATTTGGTCTCTTCTTGCTCATGCTATCTACTACTCCACCACTAGCCCCCTTCCCGTGTTATCCTCCAACAATTTCACTGTAATATAGCCAAGGCTGTCGTGGTTTGGAGTCTTTCTTGTGGAATTCCATGTGAACTTGTGCCTTCATTCCAATTTTGTGATTATATATGTAATATGTCTTCTTCGGGTATCTCAATTGATATGCCCGTAAACGTTTTTTTTTTTCGTTTTTCGTGGAAATAGTGTTCTTGCATATGTTGCATTACCTATTAGACAAATTTAGAAACACATACATAAATGGGGATAAACATTTAGATTCTCGACTGACGCGAGGGTCTTGATCAGTTATGTATCATTTGCAGCCTTTTATAATGAGAAATTTTTCTGAACATATGCTCAAGTGCAACTGAAGTTTAAACTGCTTCAGTATATCCTAATTTTTACTAGCCCACTGCCTTTACTGTTTTTCAATGTACAGCAAGAGCGAGAAAACCTGGTATGGGAGTCTGATGTGCATTGAGGATCCATTTGAACTATCTCACGACCTGGGCCGATCAGTGGACGTGAATAACCTACGATTCCTGAAGGGAGAATTTAAACTTGCTGCAGAAGTTATGCAGTATAATACTAATCCGTGTGTGAAGCTCTTCAATGAACCATAGCTCCGACTTGAGTTTCCTCGTTTCGGTTGATCAAGGGATGGTTTGTAACTATTTTATGTCTAGTCCTATTAGTATTTGCATGGTCAGTGTGTCTTCAAATTCCCGGTATTACGTATTCTTCGTGGATTTTACTATGAACTCCCTCTAGTTTGTTTGGTTTGGTTGATCAAGGGTTGATTGTACAATATAGTATATGTCAAGTCCGACTAGTATTTGCATGGTTATAGTGTCTTCAAACTGGCGCTATTACCATTTATGTGTTCCAGTCTTTTACTATGAACTCCCTTGCTGTAGAACGGTTTTATGGAGCAAGTTCAGTGTTTATATTCTGATTATATAATATTGTATAATTTACTTATATTTTGAAGACTAAAATATAGCTTGCATTTCAAAGTTTATAGCGTTGTTTATGTTTGTACCATAATATTTAAAACATATCTAAGTGGATTATAAGATTATATTCGCTAAACAAAATGCACTCACCAAGGTTTTAATCGTTTAAAAGTTGGGGTGCTTTTTGTTGCCACAAAATATGCATTTTGTTTGAAATAAGCAATGTTCTCATAATCGGTTCGTTCAGCGAATCGAAAAATGTACCGGATGGATGGTTCATTGGTTCAACCAATAGTCGAACCGTTATTGAACCAATGACGTCATAAATATATAAAAATATATATTATTAATAATTAATAAAATTTTAAAACATCTAATTTTTTGTAAGCTAAAATATAGTGAAATTATGTTATATTATTGATAAAAATATTTTTGAAAAAAAAAAAAACACTTCAAAACCAGTTTAATCGGGACATCTAACCGATTTTAACGGTGATCAATCGGTTATTGACCAAATTGGGTTAACCGGTCCAAACCGGACCGAAAAGTGAAGTATAAGTGCATAACATCTAAACATTACATATATCTTAACTATTAAAAAGTTGGACATGATATTGAAATTCATATCATATCTCACTTTTTAATAGTTAAAATAAATATAATATTTGAATATTGTGTATGTGATTTGTCCGTTTGTTTGCCAAAATTCTTGGTATATGTTTAAATACGATTTAAATATTAGTGTAAAAACTTTAACAGCTCCACAAACTTTAGAATTTGGAATACAAGCTGTATTTTGGTCTATTTTGATTATAATTTTTAGGGTATACGATTATTAAACAAAATGGAACCAGTAACAACGATACGTTTATTTAGTATTGTATATTGGTCCGATTATGACATATTGACATTGTCTAGAATATATTTAAATACTTGACAGAGATTTTATTATTTTATAAGTTCCAACTAAGGTGAATGAATTTAGAACGTATCAATTACTTTTCCATATTAAAAAACGATTTTTCAATAACAGAGTACTTGTCAATTGTTAAGAATATCTGGACTATATATATTGAAATAAAAAAAAAATATTCATAAAGTTTAAATCCTATAAATTACTCATAATTTTACATTATTAAATTTCAATTCCCTCTAAAAAAAATAAAATCATGACTTCATCTTATATTATATTACTCCACAATTTTATTATATTTTGTAAAATATTACATTGCATCACAATTTTATTGGGAAAATAAAATCCTACCTATGTGCTAGAGTGAAAAAATAATGAGGCCCTAGAATACTAGTTACGAGGATGTGTTGCACCAACGGAAAGAAAGCCATAAAAAAGAATCTAATGTCCATCATCAGTGCTGCTGCTCACTAAAGAACTATCTTCTATATCATTATTGCCACGTTTATTCTTTTCTTTTCTTTGTTTTTTTTGTGTCTCATTAATTTTAATTATAATATTATTTCATTTTTTTAATTTAAATTTATTATATTTTTTATTTAATTATTAAATTTTATAAAATTTTAATTTATCTCATATAATTTATTCACGCAGCGCTATGTCACCAGGTGTTAATAAAAATAAAACATGTCACATTTTTTTTATTATCTAGTCTTGGGTCTTAAATACAGGGGGAGAGGGGTGCACACAAATTCAAAAAATTAACCGGACTAAACCGAACCGCTAATAATTTAAACAAAAAAGCGCAAAATCAAAAAATTGAATATTGTAAAATCAAAAAACCGAGACTAGTTCTGTCGGTTTCGGTTTGGCCTATCAAAAAATCGAAACAGATCGAACAATTTAAAATTATAATATAATTTATATACTTTTCTAATAAATATTTATTTTATATAATTATATATTTATTTTATGCCTTTGTTGTGACGGACTTGCATAACTTCTATCATAGTCAATGAGTTAGGAGGTATTATATGTGTTTTTTATTTTCCTGTGATGGATTTGCAAGAACTTCTATAGTTCTATCTATTCAGTGATTTATTATGACAAATTAGCAATATGATGAATATCAAATTATCAATTACCAACAATATCATACATATTGTCAAGAACTTAAGAAGCTTCACATGGTATTATACACAAAAACTGAGATAGCATATTGAAATGAATTAATATTGAAATGAGAATTTAAAAATAAATTAAAAATGGTATTCTAGTACCTTAATTTTATTTAGGTCGGATGAATTCATCAAAATTATAATCTAAATAAAATTATGAAACTTAAGATTTAATTTAGCTATGACAGTTAGTTAGTTACACAATTATATTACATGTATAATAATATACACACTTGATTTTAAATTAAATTTGAATAAAATATTTTAAAGTTGACCAAAATTCTTAAGTTTTAATAACCAACTCTTCTCTTATGCTTAAATTTTAATAACCGACTAAACCAATCGATTACAGAGTAAAAATTTAAATGGTTTTGGTTTTTAATTTTTTATAACCAACTTAAATAGTTTGGTTATTTTTTTCCCAATCAAATCCACCGATGTGCACCCTACAGAGGGGAGGAAGGAAAAACAGAGTACATGTCATTTGTTAAGAATATCCAACCCAGTCAAACTTAACTCTACAAGCAAGTGAACTATTGTTCAAAGAATACATCATATTGACATTACATTCTCGGAAATTATGAGGTTTACACTTCAGTTCGAATCTAACATAGCTCTAAAACAAATCTTGTGGCGTGTTCTTACATATCAATGATGACAGGTTGACTTTGACAACATCCAGTAGGGGCACAAAAATGAATAAATTTGAATCGCACAGAAGAGAATAAACAATGTGGGAAATAGGGAATAGGAAGGGATAGCAGCTAAAAGTTCTCCCTTTTTATAAACTGTATCAAAGAAATTTGAGCGGTATCACATGGAGAGAGAGCGAGAGACGTATAGCACGACAATCTTCATCATACATTCATTCACTTAAGTTGCATTTCTTAATGTAAGGATGGTCAAACTTAATATACTTAGTCCAGTAAGATCGATACTTTGTCATTGCCAACTCTAGCCAGGGTTTCATGTTTCCGTTATAGTGAATAACAGCTGCATTGTCGATCTCTGTCCTATCAACGCTTGGGTTATAACCCAGACCAAGCACATGCCACGACTTGTCAAGTGGATGTGTAAGCCCATAAAATGTCATAAGTCCAGGAGGTAAAGTCCCAAGCTTCCACAGAACCCGGTCTTCGTTCTAATAACAATACAAGCAACAGCAAAATCAAAGCCATAGATGGGAGGGAAGTAAAAATTCCGAAAAATTAAGGTAATGTAGACAAGCTCATTAGTTATTAGAAACCCAGCAAAAACATAGCAACGAGAATTTTTATATTAGTTAGCTTGCTGGCCTTAACCCAACAAAAGTTTAACTAAGGTGGCTCATGCATGAGAGTCTATATAAGATATAAAAATAAATGAAGGATTGAGAACAACTTACCATATTCTGCCACTTGTGGTATATGCCAGTTATATCCTTCCTTTTCCACTCCTTCAGATCAAAGATGTTCATACCATAAGCCCAACCACATGCATTGGGATCAAAATTTCTTGCAATATGAGGATTTGAGAAATTTAGATACTTGTCAAAACGGTGAAAGCTCTCGCCACAGGTTTCAACTGCACCATTAACTTTTCCATGGAGATCCACTGACCACAATCCAGTCAAGTCTTTCTGAACAACAATGTCATCGTCAAGAAAAAGAATCCTATCCAACTTAGGATAAACCTGTGGAAGATAAAACCTGAGGTGATTAAGCATAGACAGATACTTTGGGTTCCTGTACTTCAGATTAGAAGCACCAGTAGTCGTATGATGATCTGCCTTGAAATAATACTCCTTCATGGCAGAGGACTCTAGCTGCTGCAGAACTGGACAATAGGATGAGTTAAGCCACTTAAATGCGTCGACATTTTCAACATGGATGGTAGCTTTCCCAGGAGGATTCAAAAGAAACCACATATTCATAGCTCCAAAGTTCAACTTATCAGAAACAAGATGAAATACATGTTTCTCTGGTTCCTGCAATTCAGCCAAGTACCATATTTAGTGTACAGGTAAAAGAGAAAAAGAAAACCCACATTTTTCTCTGACGTGGCACATATTTTTTATTTATTAAGTGAAATACATGTATATAGTGAGAATTTTATATTTTGAACCCATTATACCAGTATAATGATCTTATTTCCAAATTAAAAGCTTTTCAAAGAAAAGGTTGACAGGATTAGTAGTGTTATATGGAACTCAGAGCTCACATTTTTTTTTATCAAGATCATTAAGCTCTTCTGAGATATCACTATATTCATTTTTTAACAAGAACATAAAGGGCTCCTAAGATATTGATATATAATAACAGAGATATCCACCTTAGCATTCATGATAGCTGAGTTGATGACAACTGATGCAGCCAAGACATTGTCAGAGAAGAGAGCATAATGATAAAGATTTGGATTCTCCCGATTCTCACTTCTAGGGAACTTTCTTTTCTCTGGTGGAAGGAGGTAGTATTCTATGGTTAGGCGCATGGACAAGCAGTGGATTCCCTTCGGAATTGTCTTGGCTGCTAGCTGACTCAGGAACGTGCTCTGCTTTTTCAAGCTCCGGACTTGCTCATCAGCAGTCTGAAGCATTGCTCTCAGCTTCCCAGTAACAAGCTTACAGTCGTATAGTTTCTCTTTAGCTTTTGATAGCACTTGGCCCATAGCTTTAATTTTCTCGGCGGCACTGCAGACATATCGGTCATATTTGGAATCAAATAAATTGTGCCAGAACAATCAATATGTAGAACAGAAAGGGAGATAAAATTTTAACATATCCAAATGAGCAACATATCTGCTTACCTGCGATTCAAATCAGAATCTGTAGTTGCATCTCCTAAAGCATGTTGACTTTCTTTAAGTCGATTCTGTAGTTCACGGACCAAGTCAGTCTTGTTCTTCACTGTTGCAATACTTAGATACACCCTTGCCATAATCATTTGATCTCGAATCAAGCGTACAGTTGAGTCAGAATTCTCATTATCATTCTCTTTCCTCCAGATATTGTACTTCCCCAAGACTGCAGAGTCGACTGATTTGGAACGTTCAATGGCAGCATTTTCCAGCTTCATGATTACTTCATCATCTTGTTTTATCAAATCAGCTGCACGTTTTTCTCGTTTTTTCTCTCTCAATTGCTAAAGCGAATGTACAAATATAACATTATTGCTCAAAGTGGTATATAAACTGAAAAACGAGAGGATAAGCTCTTCAAACAACAAATGGTTGAAAAATTTAATCACTTGTTACTTACAGTAATAGCTCACTTTTTCAAATTTTGAAGAAACTAAGATACAAAAACATGAACTAAATTCAGAGAAGATATTTTACCCTTCTAGCTAGTTTTGCAGGTGTATCAACAAATTGAGAATGATCATCTGTAACGAAAAATGGCATCTGTTAAACCATATCTCTGTCTGGGTGAAGTACAAAACAAAAATTAGACGATGAATTATTACCATCTAAAGAATCATCTCGCTTGCCTCTAGGGGCTTCTCGTTTAGTTCTTGCAGCTATTTCTTTTGCCTTTAGGAATAAGATTAAAATCAGAAAATGTATTAGCAACGTCATTTCACATGGAACTTGCATCATATATGGTAACTGATAGCAATGAGCATGAAATACAAGCTGAAATCAACAGTGGTCCTGACCTCAGCAGAAGTGTAATTTTCCTCAAATGAAATCTCTTGTCCAACAAACTTCCACGACGCAGATAGATTATTTTTTCTGAAAGAATCAAGACTCAGTGGCCCTAAATCATTTGTGTTGGCCTTGATGACATCAATAACCTAAAACATATGCTTAAAGTAGTGAGCCAGGTAACTTGGAACATACTAACAGTAATACACTAGCTGAAACTACACAATAGCTGAATAAACCAGTACAAAATTTCCACTAATTCAAACTTGCCTCCCTTGAGAAGAGGGATTTAACAAGTTGCAACGCCAACCTTTGTCCCCAATTTAAGTCCTGCACTTTCCAAGATCATTTACTCAGAAAAAGTAAATGTACTGCAGTGCCGTCCAAAGCATGTCAGAGGAAAAGGAGGTTACCTGCTTACTGGGTGCAATATCATTTTGACCTGCAGAAAAATAAAAAGTTGCTTAAAAATGAATGGCATATGCCAACAACCCTACAAAATGAAGAGAAGTTACAACCTAATACACTAATGGACTCTTAGGTTCTGTTAATTATTGGGAGAAGGTCATGCATCAGTATCCTATACTATCCACTCATTATTAGACAGTAAAAGAATGGAAATTTAATTTAAGACCTAATTTGTTAAGAAATCAAACTGCAAAAGATGATGATCTAATTTAGTAAGCAGCAGACCTCACATAAAATTATTTATGTAGTAACTAGTACCACAAATCGCCAAAGTGCACAAGATGTTTACAGAAGGATATACCTGCCTGAGGACTAACTTTTGAAAATTAGCACGAGGACGGTCAACACTATATTTCAAAATGAAACAAGCTTTCAAAACACTATCCTTAGACCTTTGACCACATCAGTTATCGTTATGTTCAGCTCTTCTCAATGCTTGATATATGTAAGAATAGCCAACTCCCAAAACCAAATTCTCTGCTTACACAAAGGCATGCAAATTTGAACCCTAAAGAGTATCCAAACTTAAACCACAAAGGTATGATCCGTACACTTAAAAGGGGGAAAAAAATCAACCTGACTCATAATGAACTATAAGGTAATAAACTTACTTGTCATCTCTTTTGCACAAAAAAAGAGGCTAGCCTCACAAAACTATGGTCTTTGGCACCTCCATCACATCTCTGACAAATGTGAGCTATTCCCAAATATGATAAAACAAAATATTAACATAATTATGACTCTATTGGCCAAGAAGCTGACCAAAGGAAAATTTTCTCTATCATGCCTTTACTTGATTCCAACCTAATTCAACTAAAAGCAACCAAAACCTTAAATTCACATATAAGCATAATAAACAGATACTCCCCTTAGTCCTAAAAAAAAAAAGTCACCAAAGAAATTGATTTTCATATAATCATTAATCGCAGTCCAACAACAAACTTAAATATATAAATAAAAAATTGATTGTCAAAGACTCAAAAGTATATATTTTTTGAATAAACTATTAATTTGTAATGCATACGCAAATGCGTACTCCCCCATATAATCAAATAACTTAGCATCCACAAAAATAAGCTTACTTTCAACTGAACCAATTGAACTCAAGTCTTAATCACAAAAACGTCAAATGAAACCACAACGTATCCAGATTAATAATTTTTCATACTGACCAGTTGAAGTTGTAGTAGTGTAGAGTCCACGTCCCACGAAGAAAACCAATGGCGCGAGAAGCGAAAAGAAGATAAGAATGGCAATTGGGAATCGAGATCCAACGCCTCTGTTCCTATGGATGCCCGTACCTGATAACCCTTTTTTAACAGCCATAGCCTATCAAAACCCTTCAAAATTAACAAATTTCCCAATCAGCTATTATATATACAAGCAGAAAGAGAAATAGATTGGGGGAAATGACAATTGTTGCTAAATGGTGGTGAAATTGGGGAGAGATCTTATGAAAACGACTGAGTAATTGGTATTTCCTAGTTGAACTTCAACGTGAAGCATCTCGAAATCAACATCATTACGTAAGAATGGAGAAAAGGAAGAGAGGGAAAGGCAAAAAAGAAGAGAGAGAGAGAGTAAAAAAATGCCCTAATAAAGGAAAGAAGAAGAAGAAGAAGAAGAAGAAGAAAGTGTTGTGCTACTTTCTTGATTACTGTATTTTGATCATCAAAATCAGTGTCTCTTTTTCGTTAAATCTGTTAGTTAGTAAGAGTACAAGAACAGAAAATATAATGGGAGGTGGTAAATGTTTTCTATATTTCTTACAAAAAATAATTTATATTTCAAGAAATTTTATGCCGACCGTGAATTAACACATTTTTATCTTATCATAAATAATTGAAGTCTATCGTTCACGATTCACGTAGTTAAAAATTTAATATCAAAATGAATTTATTATTATAAATATTAACATTCTTTTTTATCATCTGCACTCCTAAAATTTTAAAAATTATCAAATTTTTAATAAATTCAATTTCGTCATTTGCGCTTATTCTAAAATGTTAATATAAATGTGCAACGATGAGTTGACAACATATATATATCAGAGGGCGGAGCCAAATGTCGATTTTACAAATTGTAGTCTGTCTTCAGAAAAAAAAATTATTCTATCTTTTTAAAAATTATAATTTTAAATTTGAGTATTGTAATATTCTTAGTCTGTTCTAATTAATATTTCTATCTCTACCACTGATATATATTATCCAAAATGACATATATAATGTATTTTTACTAATTTAATTTGTAAGGATAAGATAATTTCAAAAGAAAATATTGTAACTTAACAATTGCTTTTTTCAAACACAATCTCAATATACTTTTTACTAATTGTACTATTAGCAAAAGTTATTTATCACAAAGTCATGTTTTTGAATTGTCATGATCAGATATGGCTTCCCTCCCGTTTATGTTTTCCTCAATTTCACTCAATTTAAAATAATAAAAAAAACTAATAGGAGTAACAAACAAGTGATAGATAAAAGCATATTTTTAATGATTAATATTTTTTTCTCATCAAAAAAATAATAATTATTTTAAAATAATGATAGAGACCTATCTCTTTACTGTAAAAAAAAATCACAAAATCAAGTCTATTCACAATAAATCATAAATTCAACAAGCTGACTTCCTTAGGTAATCCTCCTGATCATTTTTTCAGCCTCTCCCCCTGGGCCCGCCCTTAAGATTGAAATGTATTTTTATATTTTTTACACTGTAATGACGCAAGTTCTTAAAAAAATAAATTATAATTTTAAATTTGTTATTATAATTTTATTACTATATTATATTATTAAACTAACAACTTATTTATTGTTAAGGATATATATGACACAAATTAGATTGGAACTTCTTCTTTTTTATCGAAGGGGGAATAATACAAATAATAAAATTAAAGAAAAATATGGAAATTTTTGTTTAAGGGTGATAGTTTGATTTGCCTGCGTAATTATTAGGCGAATAAATATAAGTGAACAATATTTTTTTTTTATATATAAAAAGGAGTGTCCCAATCTTGCACTTAAACTAAATTTCCTCTATCTTAAACTAGGCATCTTTGTAAGCCAAAACTTGGGTCCGTAGTCAAAGTACTGTTTGTTAGAGTTTATGCCCTAGAGGCTAATTATTTGATGTAATTGCTTAACATTTTTGATATTATATTTGATTGAATAAATAGATTATTTTATTATGATTTTATTTACTGCGTTATATAAATGTTAACATAATAAAAGCCCTTAGAATAATGATACGAATTATATAGCTTTAAGTATGTGACTTGAACATGAGATTATATAATTATAATTAGTATCATTGCTCTTAAATGTCCCTAGTCGAGTATCATTGTTAATGGGACAACAACGATGCATTGAGACTAGTATGTGGATTGACTGATGGCCAAATCTCATTGGTCATAAATATATGAGATATTTGAGTCAATGCATAGGTACATGTTAGAGAACAATGTACTGGACTGACCCACCATGAGAATTCTACATGGAGCATTATGCAAAGTGTCATAAGAAATTCTTATAGTGACAATGATGTAATGATCCTCCGACCTGAAGTCATTATATTATTACACGAGAATTTGTGTACTTTGATATCATCAAATGTCACCTTTAATAGGGTGGACAATAAAGGTGATTATTGGGTACATCATGAATCGTGTGAGGAATATGAGTGATCTAGATGGAATTTAACCCTCCTATATATTAGGGGTGATATCCATAGGCCTCTTGATTGAGTAGGACTATGAAATGCATGGCCATGCTCAAATATTGATTTGTTTCATATAGTCTACTCATTGATCAAGAAAACTCAGATTAAATTATGAAGAGTATGACACATTCCATGCCTCGAGTTTAATCTAGGATATAAGGTTAAAAGGATTAAATTACATTGAAACATTGGTCACGAAAAGGTTGTATCGAATCACCGATCTTATTATTATTTGGGTAGCAGTGATGCATTACTAGATGCCGCTCACTGTTTATAATTTTATAATATGATTTTAAAATTATTACCAACATAATAATAACCTATAGGGTCACACACTTATAACGTAATAAAAGGGAATTAATTTAAATTGTAAGTATTTTAAATATGTCAATATGATTGATAGTATTTAAAAATTACGAATTTAAATTAATAGGATAATTTGTATATATGTATATTAATTAAGTAAGACTTAATTAAAATATAATATATATAAATTCGGATTTTATTTTTCTATTTATTTTAGGTTTTAGTTAATTCCTATTAACTACTATATATATGATATATCAGTAGTCTAAAAAGTTACGTAAGGAAAAACTAAAACCCTAGCCGCTTTCAGAAAGAGGCTAGAGAGAAAAATAATTGGGAAATCCTGATCTTGGTGGCTAGTACCGCGATTCCTTTTGCTGCAGATCGTGGGACGATTCGCGGAGCGTTCGTGTGGATACCGTAGAGACGCAGTCGCTGGATTGCGTTGAAGATTCGAAGCTGTTCCAGAATTCAATCGTCTCCTGTCCATCTCAGATAATCGGTAAAATTATCTAAACCTCTGATTAATCTGTTTTCGCTTGGATCCTGTCTTAGGGTTTCGGAAAAAAAAAATTTAAATTCCGCTGCTTTCACTGTGTCGAAACCCTAACACTGTTTACGATGGAATTTAAGCTCAAGATTTACGACTGATCCCATATTCTGCACTTAACCAATGAGATAAATATTGTGGTTAAGTGTACAATAAATAAACATAATATTTAAATACTATATTTATTTTAATTATTAAAAAATAAAATATATCATTAAAATTTATGTTATGTGTTATTTTTTAATAATTAAAATAAATATAATATTTAATTTTATATTTAAATATTACGTGTAGACATGTCCTTTGAGTGCATAAGTTTACGATAATGGAGTACTATTTAAGAAAAGTCAATGTCAATAGTTGCATTAACAAGCAAAAAAAGGGGAAGTACACAGCTATTATGCAACACTGCATAATTGAACTGCAAATTTGCTCTTCAGCACATAATAATATCAAATTATTACGAGTCCAAATCAATGCTCAATATGTTGTCAGCTGTCCCAATAATAATTAATATCCCGCCTGTCATTTTGACTTATTTTCACCTAAAAGTTTATGGGTACATTTATATATATATATATATATATATATATATATATATATATAAATTTCTTAGAATGTATTATAAGAATATATTTTAAACGTTAAAAATAATACATAATAATATTTATTTATATATTTACACTGAATTCAATACATAAAAAAATAATATACTAGTAAACTCTATATATTAAATTTCATACAAATATATAAATAAATATAATTTACCTTTATTTTTCACGCTTAACATGTACCCTAAAAACACATACTAAGAAAACCTATATATATATGTTATGTCATTTTGACCTATGTTCTCCTAAAATCTTATCACATAAAAGTACATTGAGGCTTAAAAAATATTTTAATCCTACTGGACCTACCACGTGTTATGATATGAGACTAGATAAATTATTTTAATATTATGCATGTGTAATTATAAAATAAAAAAGTTAATAAGAAATGAGAGACATAAAAGACAATTTTTTTTGAGATAAAATAAAAATAAGAACAACGCCTAAATAATGTCACGGTTTTAAAAGAAGCTATTTTTATTTTTTTTTACTTTTCTAAATAAATAAGTCACATCTTGCACATCTTGCAAGCAAGGCAAGAGAAGTACGCAAGTGTAACTAGATAATCCAAGAAAGGGAAAATAAAATAAAATCAAGCATCACAAATACATGGTCTGGAAGTGTCTTTATGAATATGAACATTGTCACTGTCTGATGCATAACCAGAACTTGGACAATGCCATGCACACTAAAGGAGCCATAATACCAACAACAAAGCTAGCATGTGCTACAAGATCTTCACTGATCTACCTAACGAGAGGGGAACCAAAAGGGAAACACGGAACACAGGAAGATCCTTTCTACAGAATTGCCACGTCCAGGTAATCGCCAATCTGCAATTCACAAGATATAAGTTGGAAATAAATTCTTTGATTACTGATTAATATGGCAAGAAAGGCGCACTGATTTACCTCAAAGCCAACGTCACCCAATGCCTTGCTACCATTGTCTGGTCTTCTCCCATTTGGATAAGAGAATGTTCTTCCCACCTTTAAGACACAAACGTATAATAAAAAATTAAGAACGGCATAGTTGTTTTAATACTACACCCATTTAAAAAGTAAAATTCAACCTAAACCCTCAAACTAGAAATACAAGATAAAACCAGATTGGTCACTGTTTAAACCTAGTTGGGATATGATTAAGCATATATACCCCCTAATGTTAATCTCAAACATATTCAAGAGCTAAATTTAAGAACTTCTATTCCATAATGCAATATAGTACGTATACGCAAATACCACACATATCACCGCCTTCAACTTGCTATCATTCTTTTAGAAAGCTTTTCAGCCCAATAACAAAATGAGACACGGTACGCCCAGATTATTGATGGCAATAACCTCAATCATTCTGGCATTTTTAAGTTCAGGAACTTGAAGACTAAATAAATGATTAATATCAATATAAAGATTTAGGTTTGAGCAATTGAATGAGGGGGAAAAAAATCAAAATTCAGACAATTTAGCCATTACAAAGATCAGAAATATGAAAAGAAACGGGCAAAGGTTAACGGCCAACGAATATAAAGGAGTAAAGCACTATGCTAATAGAAAGGTAGTGTGGGATATTGATATCAAATTCAGAAAATCTAAAACATCCTGTAAATAGATTAAACATTCAACTCGGTAAATTATTTTTCTCCACCAAATGAACTTTGTGATCGCTTCATATTGAACATTATGTGGATAACTTCTGAATGATCTAAAACCTCACTATTTGTTATATTTTTCCCTTTTGGCAAGAACTCGTCTTCTGAAAATACAACAATTTTAGTCTGAATTGTTTGTTACAATCAGTTTCAAGTTAATCAGAGTAATTTATATACAGCACTCAAAGCAAGTATAAATGTACTTGATGCAGTAAGGAACAAGTAATAACTAGTACTTAACAAATGTATCTAGCCTGATTAGTTTATGAAATGAATTTTTTTCGTCAATAAAGTTTAATCTTCTGAATTTACACCAACTTCATGTTAAT
The DNA here is from genome assembly GCA_947179155.2 of Hedera helix. Taxonomy (NCBI): domain Eukaryota; kingdom Viridiplantae; phylum Streptophyta; class Magnoliopsida; order Apiales; family Araliaceae; genus Hedera; species Hedera helix. The sequence continues at coordinate 38,131,656 of OX359287.1, forward strand.
CAATTGCTTGCCATGTTGTGCAAAAGATTAACAGTTTAACAAGGTTTTTGCCTCATGATGATTGCAATATTCATAAACAATTTAATAGTGACTATACGTTAAAAACAATTGAGAGACTGCAGTTAGGTATCAAGTGTTAGCTGATGACAGTTCGTAAACACCTGAAACAACCATTATAATCCATAAAGATGTACCTCTGCCTATTAGATAAACAATTGGGCAAATATATCTGCATACAAGGCCTCAGATACACAAAAACATCATGCACTCAGACAACGAGAAAAAGTAAGTTACCTCTTTAAGCACAAAACGCCCAGTTTTAGAAGGATACACAAAAGCAAAGGACAGTGATGCATCTCTTCTTCTAGCCTCAGGAGCTACCTCTTTAACCTGAAAAGAACCACAATCAATTAATGTTTAGCAGATCAGTATGACAACAACATTACATTGGAAGCAGAGCAAATCTGTTCTTTCCCTTTCCATGTGCTAATCTTTGCATGCTAAAGCATAAAGGTAACTTGAAATGATACCCAAACAGTTCTTATTTGGGTTAGCATATAAGACAACATTAGCAGTGCAGAAACACCACGTCAGGTTTAGACCTTGTGGCCCCTTTCCTCCACAACCAGAAGTTCCCAACAAGTGAGACTCTACAACCCACATTAATTGGCTAGTTCAACCTTATCCATGGAGACCAGTAGACTTAACCGCTCTAGATCTTAACAAACCCCTTCTACCAATTTCCTAATGTTTTATTCCCCTGCCGACCCCACCCTCAGAAAGAATAAATTAATTTAAAAAAATATCTAAAACACCTCTTCTCTTCTCCAAATCCTTTCCTACTCCCTCTTGAGGATAAGGCTATATAAGGATTTGAACTTTCTGCAGGTTATATATCCCACTTTGATCAAGGAGAACTGTAACAAAAAAAGGGTTTTACGCCAAACTTCAATGAAGTTCCAGTTGTGGTTAACCAATGGTAGATGCACGAAGTGTTTAATGAAAGCAATTATGCAACATGTCTCTGGATGATAAAACCTTAAAAAAATAATCTTCGAGTTATGCATACATACACATAAGCACACACGCTCAGAGACACACACACACACACACACACACACACACACATATATAGAGAGGGTGGGGGAATATACCAGATCAGTTAGCTCACGGAGCGTAGCATCCATCCATGTATATATTTGGACCTCATCTTTGGGTTCCTTCCCTCTTACTGAAAACTCCAACTCAGAATGATGACCTCCAACCTGTAAAAGTTCAAGAGTGAATCAAAAGCTTGGGCCAAGTCTATTTTATGACTTGCATACGTATAGTACAAGAAGGGCACAACTTCATCCAGTCCACTTAATATTTATTTACAAGATATTATTTTTTTGGTTGCCAAGCTTACCACAGAGCTTTGGAAGTTTTAAGGAGAAAAGAAGAGAAGTGGGAGGAAATTATCTCACTTTTTTTCCACTTTAATTGCTTGTGAGTTTTAATGACAGAAAGGTAAAGAAAAGTGAAAAAGAAAATACCACATAACTGTGTTATACAATCAACCATACAAGAATCATAAAATAGAAGACAGACAAGAACGTAAAAGTAAATTTTGTGAAGGACAAGGATTTCCCATTTACAAATGATGCACATACCTTAGTAAAAACTCGAAGCAACAACGGACATGTCTGCATATCATTAAGCAAGAATCTTATCAATATGACTAATCAATAATACAATTGTAGGGTTATTTTCTAATCTAACTTTACTTGCCTTAAAGAAAAACAAAATAAAAAAAATAAACATAGTTTGAATGTTTGATTAACAGCGGACTACATGGATGATGGAACAATTAGTTATTTGCATTTTGGCCCTTTGCTTTTGACTATTACAATATATGGTAGAGGCATTCCTCTACACGGCTATTATTTGATAAAGCACATCAGTCAAAAAGTCAACCTTATAAGATACGTGATAGATAATAACTTAAGAATAACTACTAAAACTCAAATAATGATCATGTGACTCTATATCCTTACTATATATAAGAATGTTCAAAGAATACAACTACAAATTTACAAAAGTATTTCTGGAATACCTGATTCATTGTGGCAAGGAATGTTAAGGGGAATGGATTCGCCCAAATGGCATAAGCAGAAATTCAATCACAAATTCAACATTCTAAAAGACACAATTTAAAATCAGACCATATCCGATTAGTCTTCTATCCAGTTCCAAAAGTTTTGTCTTAATCATTTCTTAATATGGGCTATGTATTCTGTAATTTGTTAAGGGAATTTCAATTTGTTTAGACCTATGCAGAATGAAATATGTGACTTATGTATCTCTATCTGCTATATAGACATCCCAACCATCTGCCCCCTCACATCCCTCTACTCTCAAATAAATAAATCCCCACTTGTGTAACATTTACCCAAAGAAAAAACTGTGTGGTCTGAACTCTCTCCTTATTGACGTGTAAAGCTTCTTATCCGCACAGCATAACATTTGAATATTTTCAGCTCTTCATTTGTTACAAAGTTTCAAAGTTAAACAAGGGAAACAAGTGTTCTGTAGCCTAAACTTAGATAACCAAAAAAAGTCCCCAACTGGGGAAATTAGCTGCCCTTAAGATCCCAAGTTAACACTATAGCAATACCATTAAATTACTCATGTAAAGACAATCTCTTTCCTAGTATACCCAATCCAACTGAATGAGCTGAGTTAACACCAATAACTACATAATACTTTCATTAATCCTTTTCTTTGCTACAAAGTTTCTATCTTTTCTACTTCCACATTAAATCTCTTAACTTTGATTTTTTTAAATATGAAAAATTGTGTATGTTTACATAATTCTGAATCCGAATTGGAAAAAAAAACATTAAAGTTAATGAAATATGCTGTAGCTACACAAATATAGGACTGCTTTACCTAACAATATTACCAACTATTTCGAAGGAAATTTAGAAACCGAAAACAGAACTTTCAAACAAATCACACTCAATAAACCCTAGAAAAGCTGAAAGTTGAAAGATGAAAACCTCAAACCCAACATATTCGTGTGTGTGTGTTTTTATATATATATAGTTGTATGGATAATTATGTATAGATACACATTCTTACATATAGATAAGCACATAGATACACATATACACAAAGAAGGTGACCTTTTCGCGATCGACGGGTTCGAAGCGAGGGGCAGATTTGGCAGCAGGATGAGGAGGAGGTCCTGGAGGGCCACGCCCCGATTGAGGATTTGATCTCCCTCTTCTTTGCCCTTCCATTGCTTCACTCTTCTTCCTTCTCTGTCCTCGACTCCTGCTCTCTCTCTCTCTTCTTCTTTTCTCGCTGCTCAGTACTCCTTCAAACCCCTAATTGATATGTTTACGACAAAATCTGTTACACAAGTGTGTAATTCAATTGTTATTTATATGAAATAATTTTTTGAAATATTATTTTTATTTATAAAAATATTAATTATTTTATTTTATATTAAGTAATACTCTTTTTGTTTAATTTTATTTATTTTAATTAATTTTTTAGTATTAAATTGATTAATTTTAAAATAATAATTAAATAAATATCTTATAAATTTTGAAATCAAATAAGTTAATTTTTATTGTATATTTAATTTTTTTATGGTAATAATTTTGTACTTATATCAAATAAATTTAAGAATAACTTTTAATTTTAAATATAGTTAAGTTAATTATAAAAAGTCAATTAAGATAAATAAGCTTGAATATATATATATATATATATATATATATATATATATATATATATATAGAGAGAGAGAGAGAGAGAGAGAGAGAGAGAGAGAGTATATGTTAAATTTTAATTTAAATATCATAAATACTCTTAATTAATATAGCCAACTACTGATAAATACTACTATTATATATGATATTCAGACGTTTTATGGATTCTTGGCAGAAATGTAGGCAGGCAAGCCAATAAGAATTGATGTTGTTACTATAGCAAATTAAATCCAGAGGCCGCTTGCTTTAGCAGGAGGATTTGTACATGTAGAAGTGAACCTTGATTTGCCTCTAGCTACTTAAGAAGCTTGATTGATTCAGCTAGCTAGTTGAATATGAAAATCTCCCTTTATTATATATATATATATATATATATATATATATATATATATATATATGTGTGTGTGTGTGTGTGTGTGTGTGTGTGTGTGTGTGTGTGTTTCTCATGTGGACATGAAGAATCTCCAGTATGCGAAGCTAATCAATCTCTTGCATGCATGCGTCAAGGCATAGATAACTGATCCCAACAAAGGAGAATTAAGAACAAGGAACAGGAAGAACAATTTGGGCCATGGATGATGATGATGATTATGATATCCAGGAAGTATAACCCAAATAGGAATATGTACGCGTCCAACTTTGGTAATGGGCATGGAGTAACTAATGGATCGGGAACAATTCCAAAATTAGACTCCTTTAAGAATCCAACAAATTAAAATTGTGAGAGATACGATCGACGACAAAAGGAACATGGCAAGGCCAAAAGGATGGATGCGTGCAAGAAAGAAATTAAACTATATATGGAGGACAATCAGAATAGAAAAATCACGAGATCAATGAGAAAGTCAAGCATAGTTCACACCGAATTCGCAATTTCCAAAGACCCCAATATGCAATGCTCAAAACATTACTTGTCACGAATTGTAGCTAGGGGGCAAATATATATCAAGAAAAATATATATACTCAGTGCAACAGATAAGTAATTAGAAACCATTCGATTCTCCCCTCAAAACCAGCCTCTATCCGCTACCATCATTTGCATGCTCAGATATGTTCGAGCAAGAGATCAATACATACAAAATATATGGAAGTGGTCCAAATGAAGAATCCATCAGGTACGTATATATGCATTGTCAAGGGCGGAGCCAAGAATTTAAAATGGACTGAATTGGCCAAGTCTATTCTAACTTGGGGCTATTTTGGGTTAGACTAACTAAAGTTATTTCAATTTGGAACTATTTAATTATATAGTATATCTAATATAAAAAAAAATTAGGGCGAGCTACAGTCGGCAGAGCCGACTAGTACGTAGCTCCGCCCCTGTGCGTGGTCCAGATGGAAAGAAAAGGGCATTCAACGTGTCCACAAACTAGGCCCATGCGTATCCATTAACGAAGATACTCATCATGCTAGGTGCAGGTAATCAACGGTACATGGATTACTTGACAGAACTGATGAGGATCCATAAGCTTAACATGCATGCATGTTGATTCTAGTGGAGACCAAAGTGGCAACCTTGGAGGCATTAAGTTTGAAAAGATCAATTGAATTCATGGGAATGGGCACGAGACTTTGCTGGAATTCAAATGAGATATATGATGGTCGATGTTGTTCATGAAACGCCTCAGGCTCTGCATGCTAGCTGTTGTTCAGGTACATGCATCCTAGTTAGTTCATCTCCTTAATTGGATGCTTGCTATTATCTATCTATCTATCTATATATATGCTTCCCCTATTAATTCGTAGAATTAGAAATGAATTATGGGATCATTAATTAATTTAAAATCCTTCTCTATTATTACTGTTGGTATGCCTCGGTTAATTAGTTGTACGTAGGTGATTTTAACGAAATTCAAGGTCAGCTAGCTAGCATGAAAAATAGGGAGCTAGAGGGAGGGAATTAAACCTAATTTTAATATCAGGAAATTAGCTTTACCATTTTATTTTTTTTTGTCTTGTCTGCATGCATGATTGTTCGTTCCTTGATGGATTTGGGTTTTTCGGGTAACAAATTATTTCACGTGCACGGCCTATATATATATATATGCATGTATGTTGTTTACACCACCCTTCCTAGCTAGAATCCATTCGGATCATCATCCATTAATTTAAGAATTATTAAATCTCACTCACTAGTCACTAGCAAAGGGCCGGAGGCCATGCATGGTTTAATTAAAGGAATTTAAGTTTGAAATTTATGACTTTTTTCCTTTTTCAATTCTGTCTAGACTTGAAGGAACTAATTTGGGAATATCTTTAATTAATTAAAAAGAAAAAAACGAGGTGTTGACGTACGTATTTGGAAGACGTTCAGAAAACTTTACAATTTAAACCATCTCCATCTCTTTTTCAGAGGGAAAGAAGAGAGAATTTTAAAATATTTTAGATTTCTGGGCAATCAGTTCTAACTATGATCGGTTAAATTTCATCAAATGGCCGGTAAACACACAAAAGAAGAGCTAATCGTATTAATTTCCATGATTAAAAATGAGTGAGGTCAATGAGAATGAGTTTCTGATCCTAATTCCATATTAAAACTTTTTGTATCCCATTTTTATTTTTTGCTAGCTGATGAACTGCAGATCTAATCCTACTCACATAACTAATCTAATGCATTTATTAAATGACTTCTTTGAGAGATGAGGATTAGATCCAAATGCATGTTCATAAGTCTAAGTTGTTAATTTCTTACCGAAAATGCTAGCTAGTAGAGAGAATACAAGGGAAATTGGTTCTATTACTAGAATGAATTTAACCTCTGATCTAGGGGTTTATCTAGGCCTTCCCTTGATCCATAATAGAATATCCCAACTCCATTTTCAGTCTATCATAGATAAAATGCATGCAAATTTGGCTTCTTGGAACACAAATTTTCTATCTATGGTTAGTAGGGCTGTCCTAACTAAAAAAACCAGTCATTTCAGCCATGTTGTATGCCCACTCCCATTCCAAGTTAGGTTTGTTATGAAATGGACAAGATTGCTAGGAATTTCTTATGGGGACATTCCTTTTCCTTTAAAAAATGGCATGCTGTTAGTTAGAATACCGTCTCCAAAGCTAAGACAAAAGGAAGTTTAGGGATTAGAAAATCTCATGAAGCAAACCTAGCTTTTTTAATGAATTTGATCTGGAATTCCCCAAATTCTTATGTGGCCTTGGCTCTGAAACATTAATATTTTCAAAATTGTTCTCTCTGGGAAGCTGAAGCGAAATCACATCATAGCAGAACTTGGAAGTTTTTGATTATGGCAACAGATAAAATCCTCTCCTATGCTCACTGGCTTGTAAGTGAGGGAGATGCCATCTTTTTTTTGGTTTGACTGGTCGTGTGGGAATCAACCCCTTAGGGATCTTTTTGTTGGCCATTTGGATTCTAATATTGAGAGAAATCAAAAGTTACCGAGTTCATTGATCCTGGCTCCCATAGTTGAGATTTGGAAAAGATTAACATGTTTCTTCCTGATTATTTATGTTTTTTAGTTCAGTCTATCCCTCTCTCAGTTAATAAATGGACGAAGGATGCTCCTATCTGGCCTTTTAATAAAGGATTTTGTTCTGCAAAGTCGGCATATACACAGCTATTTCTTGTACAGAAAGTGAGTATACTAACAAAGACTGGGCTTGGTTATGGAAACTTAAAATCCCTCCTAAGCTTCTGATTTTCGTTGAAACTTCTTCATAACAGAATCCCCACTAAATCTAATTTACATTGGATTGTTAACAAGTTATGTCTAATGTGTGGTAGGGATTCGGAATCCCCCTGCATTTGTTCAAAGAATGCACTGTTGTTAAATTGTTTTGGGGTAAGCTTAATCATATTTCTGCATCTCCAAACTTTATGGAAGGAACTTTAAAGGATTGGATTAAATTAAATGCACCATCTTCCATTAACAGCTCTTGCTACCAGCTTCTCCTTGGGGAGTGATATTCAATTATGCTTTATGGAATATATGGATCAACAGGAATTCCAAGCCCCCCCCCCCCCCCCCCCGGCTCAATCATTGGAAGCTTTAGTGAAATAAGGAATGGTTTGACAGGAGCAGCTGTAGTTCTTCGAAACTCAAGCAAAGCTTGGATAACAGGAGTAACCAGAAAGCTTGTTGGCATAAGCCCAACTCTAGCTAGCAGAAGCATGGGCTTTTTATGATGGATGGCATATCTCTATATATGTTGGGATATGGGTTTTAAACGTGTTATTTTGGAATCGGATGCTCAGGACGTATTAAATCTTCTAAATTATGATTCTACCCTAATCCATCCCGTGTAAGCTTGCAGTAACCTGCTGAAAAGGGAGTGGGAAATCATGATACATCCAGCTCCTCAGGAAGCAAATAGGCTAGCTGATGATCTTGCAACATATGTTGCGACTCGAGGAGAAAGGATCCAATGTCACCAGAATCCACCTGCATTTGTTAATAATATTATGACTTTTTGACCCCACCCCACCCCTAGATATGTGGTTATAAACTCTTGAACCTTTGTGTGTTTTTGTGCTAAATATTTAATTTAATTTGCTTTCAATTTTGCAACCCAAAAAAAAGAGTAAATTTTTGGGTTTTGATGAAGTGACTAAAATATATTTCCCATTGAGTTGGGGGGAATTCCAACATCAGTTGAGCTATTGGCCAAAAGTAGGCCTGTAAACGAATCGAACTATTCTCAAACCGGTTCAGTTAGGTTCGAGTTCGGTTCGAATTCGATATGCTCGAGTTATCGAGTCAAGTTCGCACATAGTATTGAGTTCGATTGTTCGATCGAACATGTTTGCGAACCATGTAGTTTGGTTTGACTTTGTTTGTGAACAGTTCGGGTTCGGTTCGGTTTAGTTTGACTCGATTCAATAGATGTTCAAATTCGAATTGTATTTCTCACATTTTAATGTTTTTAACTTCTAACTACAAATAGTTAGTTATTTCATATTAAATTCTAAAGTTTGTTTTATCAATAATTCTTAAATTTATAGTAATTTTCTTTTTTCTTTATTACTTAAACATCTTTTTTTTAATAATTGATTCTAATTAAACATTTTTATTAAATAAATAATAAATAATAATGTGTACTTCACCACTAATTTAATTAAAATAATTTTAATATTTTCATAAAAAAATTTAACAATTATTGTTAAATTATTATAATTTACATCACTGATAATTTAATAAGTTATAACCCATGTTATAAATCACATAAATAAAGTCATTAATCATCATGAAATGACAATTTGATATTAATTAAAGAAATATACAATACAATTGCTTACATTTGCACGAGTTATTGAAATTGCTAAATCGAGATAGAGAATAGAAAAATCAACTCATCAATGTATTGAGAATTCACTAATAGAGTAATAGTTATTGTATAATTATTATTGTACATTACATCAACTATCAATCATATAATTAAAAGTGCAAACTTGATTTCATCAATTATGATTTTTTTAGTATTATAGATTACAATGTATATGTGAGACAGTGTGAAAAAGTGATTGGCTAACTTTGTTTTATACAATTAAGTAATCATATTTAGTGTAAAAACTAGTGTTTAAAGTTTAATAATCCAATTAAGCACTATGTCACAGTACCATTTGTATGAAATTAAAATGAGTTAATAATTTAAAATAAGCAAAAAGGTATATAAAACAAATAAACAAAATCTCTAAATTGCTTTAAGCCTTTGATATTAGAAATGTAGTTAATTTACGAAATTGTAAAATTTAATATATTACTTAAGTTTTTTATAAAAAAAATTATTTAGTTTTAAACAATATAATTATGAAAATTATAACTTTTTTATAAAATAATTTTCAAGATTTATGGTATTTAAAAGTTAATTATCACATCCCATTTGAATTAAAAATTCATATTTGTTCAGTTGAGAACAGAAGAAGTATCTAGTTGTAATGCATTTCAAGGTTAACAACTTAACAATATTAGTCTATTAGATATTAAATTAATCTAAATCAACTAAATTCACATTATTTAAAATTTAGAATTTTAAAATTTCATTATAAAAAGTCTCAAATAAGACTCTTTTTAAGAAATAGATAAAGTATTTTTTTTTTCTTTTGTTTCACCTAAAAGCGAAAAATGCAAAAATATGAAAATAATTAAGTAATTAAGAAAGTAGTAATATCTCTCTTTTTTGGGTTAATTGAAAGTAGTAGTATTCATTTATTTTAGACTAATTATGTAATCAATAATAACATTTACCACTACTACTAATTTAATATATATGAATATAATAAGAAATTAAAATTAAAATTTTTCAAAAAATATATATTTGGCCTATTTTTTGCGAACACGTGTGTTGGTTCAAAAAATATATATTTGGCCTATTATAGGCGAACTCAAGCATTTAGTTAAACTCAAGCATTATAGATGAACCCAAGCATTTAATCAAACTCGAGTATGTTCGCGAACAGTTTGCAAACGCTAACGATCTGAACTCGCACATGTGTGTTGGTTCGATAATGTTACTCAAACATGTTCGAATTTGACTAAACGTATTCGAGTTCGACAATGTTCGGATCGGATCGTTTACAACTCCTGCCTTTCTTTTGACTTTGGTTAAATAAAATAAAGAAAATAAAAAATAAGAGAAGAATAAGTCCATGGTGCCTGTTGACTTGATCAATTTAAGGGTGTGTTTGTTTAAAACTGATTGAAATAGTTCTGAATGCTTAAACAATCTGAATGATTCAAATTTTTTAATACTGAATGAAAAAAATTATTTGATAATTGACATGTTTGAAATATCTAAATAACATATTTTATTATTTTACTCCTCTAAAAAAATTCAAAATTATTGTAAATTTATTTAATATTACTTAATATAATAGTTAATATATTATTTATTTATTTATTACTTCATTCAGTTGTGATTTATTCATTCAGTCAAAAAAATTAGACTTAATTATTCAGTTCAAAGTACTAATCAATCCAACTATTTAGATTATTTTTATTCAAAATAAATTCACTGAATAAGTGATCGATTCAATCATTCAGTTTATAACAAACACGGCCTAAGGACAAATGTCATGTTTCCATCGTTCCATCAAATTTTCAAAATCTATATCAAATTGACATTTGTAACCCCAATAAATCTATTTTGGATCGAAAAATTATTAAATGCTTCTGAATCACTTATCCATACTATTTATATATCATTTATATAATGTGACTTATTTTAGGTGACGTGCCCAGTACCACCGGATAATCAGTCCTTCGGATACCACCAAATCAGCAGCAATCAACCTCTGCAGTTTCAGGCCAACAGGTCCAATATATCTAACAATTTCTTTCAGCCCCTAATCTAAATTGGGAGCAAAAATAGACAAAGCAGGATAAAATGGCAAGTGGGTGCGTCAGAAAATACAAAAACAGAAAACCTCTTGTTTTTTCCTACAGAATAGGGCTTCGAATCGAAACAGTAAAAGAAAGAAAAGATTACAGGAATTTGTTTATATATTGGTGGGATTTATACATAAGCTAAATGTATATATAATTCTGAATTTGATGAATTGAGCTAATTTCGCCTTTGTTTTTCATCATCTTCTTCATCTTGCTGCTGCTAATTTTTTTTTTCTGTAAAAATGGATAAAACTCCAAGGTCTTCGTCAAACAAGGCCAAACTGTCTTGCTGTTTCCCTGTTGCCATTAACAGGAGCCCTTCCTCTGACAGATTGTTGAGGGAGACAGGTGACTACTCTTAATTTCCTTTTAACTTTTATCGTTTATTTTCTCATTTCGATATTTCTTTTATTTCTTGGGATGAGGTAATTGCTAAATGGGATTGATCCACTTTTGCGTTTGGTTTTTTTTTTTTTTCAATTTTTATGCATTACCCATATGGAAAAGTCTTGGGGACCTAGGGACGGGTTAAATTTTTTATTTTATTTTAAAATGACTCCAAAAAAAAGTTCGATTTTTTAGAATTAAATTTTTTACAGAATACAGTGATTTAGGTGTGACTTGAATACATATAAATAAATGGTGTTTTATGGTCCAAATCACACTTAAATCATTGTATTCTGTAAAAAATTTGATTTTTTTTAAGAGTCATTAAAAAAAAAAAAGAGTCAATTGGTCGCTAGACCGGTCCCCTAGAAGCACCCTACCCATATTGTTTCTTGAGGCAAAATGTTAGTCAAAATTATAGAGTTTGTGTGACAAAATTTTTATCCGGGTCAGTGGAAATAATTTGTAATTTTGGTTTTCTAGATTGGCCACCTTTTAGCATTTTGTCTTGTGTTATGGGAAGAAGTTTTGTTTCTTGAGACATGAGAAATTAGAAACTTAGAAAATTTTCACCCAAGTCATTGAAGAATAGTGTTTTAGGGACTAATGTATTGTAAATTTTTGGTTACATTGAAGAGGGTGTAGTTCTAGGTCTTTTTATTTACCCATTAACTAGCATTTCATTGGTTTTCAGCATGGTTATTAAACCGGACCGGACCGCCAGTTCAACCAATAAAAATCGAAATCGATTGGCCCTCCGATCCGGTTCAAGCAAAAGAATTAGTTTTGGTCAAACCTGGTGATCCAATGGTTAAACCGGTAGACCCAGTGACCCGGTAACCGGATCACCGGTTTTATCGGTTCCCTACTCTCTTTTTTTTTAATTTTTTGCCTTTGAATTTAATTGAATGTATTCTTGATTGAGTTTTGAGTTATGATCATGATTTAATATCTCTATTTTCATATAAATTTAGTATTTATTTGAATTATATAAAGTAAACATTATACAAATAGATTTAATTTTTTTTTTACCGAATTTGATTGAATGTATACTAGTGATGTTTATGTTCATTTATGTTTGATTTTATCACTTTTGAGTTTTGAGTTTTTAGTTATGATCATGATTTAATTTATTTTTTTTATACAAATTTATTATTTATTTAAATTGTATAAAATAAACATTGTACAAATAGGTTTAATTTTTTTTTTTTTTGTAGATAAATTGATTAATTTTACATATTTACTAAATATTATATATAATATATAATAATAATTAATATATTTATTTATTTATTATTTATTACATATTAATGATGTCACAAGTTCAATAACGGTTTGACCACTAGTTGGAACAGTGTCATCCACCTGATACCTTTTTCGGTTCGATGACCGGTCCGGGTCTGAAAACCATGTTATTCAATATATATTGTTCACTTTTATGCATTCCCAGTTTTTAGTAGAACCTGCTCTTTCATTGTAGATTCTAGAACACTGTTAGGTTTGTAGTTTTTAGGTTGTGAAGGAATGTAGACTGAAGTTTACATTGTTGCATCAATATGAGGTTTTCAATTGTCTTGATTTATGTATATTGGTTAGTTCTGGGTTAACATATCTATTTTTTGTATTATCTGTTTTCCATATTGTTGAGTTCTGGGTTCAAAAATCTGCTCTTTTGTGGTTTTTTAATATATCTGGAAAGAGCAGTTTGTTTCATGTTTGTTCATAGCTGATTCTCAGCTTCCTCCCTATTTAATTTTAAATAAAGTAATGAGATGATTGAATGGCTTCCTCTAGTAATTTGCAATTCAAATCTCTTTGTTCATCAGATTATTGAGAATTTTGAACTCGTATATGATTTGAAATTTTGGATGATTTGAATCGTGTTTTTCTATGTCATACTTAATATCTTGGTTAAATTGGAAAAAAAATTGTTTTATAATGGTTAAAAATTTAGTAAAAAGGTTTTGATGTGCTTAGACTCTTAGTAATGTTTCATTTGGTGATCACAGAGGGTGACATCAAGTGTGTCTTAAATTGATAAATAAAGAGGTGATCATCATAGCTAAATAATTTTGATATCATCTCAGAATTTTTAAGTTACTACATATACAAATAATGTCTTCGAGAGCTTTTGAAACATTCTTGGCTACTAGAAATATCTAATTATTTTCTTTGTAGAACTGCCTTTCCTACCTATGTGCCTCAACTATTAAGCTATTTATAGAACAGAACATATGCTTTATCAAATTTATATGGTAAAATATAAATTAGAACTATGTTTCCTGCCGAAAACACAAAACCTAGAAGTATCACATCAGGAGATCTGTTATATCCCATTTTTCTTGTATTCTCATATACCATGCTCATATCCTTTGAATGCTTCTGTTACTAATCTCAACTATGGGTTTTGATGTAGGTTCACCAAGATCTCCATCTATAAAGAAGAAAGGGTCTCAGAAGAAGAATTCACTCGTGGTATGCTTCGGGGAACTGTTGATTGATTTTGTGCCTACTGTTTCTGGAGTTTCACTTGCAGATGCACCTGGTTTTAAGAAAGCTCCTGGAGGGGCTCCTGCAAATGTTGCAGTTGGGATAGCAAAACTGGGAGGCTCCTCGGCTTTCATTGGCAAGGTTCATACATGATCCCCTGCCTTGTGTATACAGACAAATAGATAATCCCTCCATTTGACACAATAAGTCTCAGTTGTCAGTTCTATTTGTTTCACAAAAAGAGTCTTATTAGTGATAGTAGTATAATTTGGCACAATGTCTTGAAGTTGCAATTATAATTTTATTATCATACCACGCTACTAAACTAATGGCTTTATATTTTTAGGGGTATCGATGGAACAAAAATATATTCACAGCTTTTGTAAATGGACTCTTTATGTGGAATCGAGGGAATAATATGCTTGAATTTGTCTTAGTTTGTAGGTAGTGTTCTAACTTGATATTTGTCTCCATCTTTCCAAATAGAATTCTCAGTAACTAGTTCATGTAATTTTACTTGAGGCCATTGGGATCTTAGGAAGTCCAATTTTTTGCTTGTTTTTCTAGAACTTGTTTTTGTTTATTTATTGAGGCTGCACAGGAGATGTGTAACCCCTCCTCTGACATAGTTTGTGCCTGCATAATCTTGTATGGCAATGGGTGTGTAAGATCGTACATGTTGGACATTTTCTAATACTAGTTGATGAACTCTAAATCGATCTATATGCGATCGTTAATTGCTTTTAAATAGTAGTTTGCACACTGCCATATGACATTTTAATTTTAACTTTCTTAAAGTAGTGATCTGGTCTACTATTACTCTAAATTCCAAATAAGGCTCAGTTCTGAGCAATAATACAAATTAAGTGAATGTGAAAGTTCTTGATTTTAGTACACATACTGGTCAATTTTACCTGTATGCTTTGTACAAAATACTGAAACACTCAATTTTGCTGATATAGCTCTTATAGCTTGCTCTGTTTGTTGTGCAGCTTGAGTATGCAATCTGTATGCTTCTTGATATTTATTTTCCATTATTTCGAATCTTCTTGTCATCTTCTCTTACGTGGCTTTTCCCTTTTAGTGTTGCACAGAACCTGCAGGACTTTTTTTTTTTTTTTGGCCTTCTTCTGTTGCTCTGGTTTATGTGAAAGTAATTCTAACCAAGGAGTTATCTATTGCATCTCAGGTGGGAGAAGATGAATTTGGCCGCATGCTAGCTGATGTTCTGAAACAAAACAATGTCGATAACTCTGGCATGCGTTTTGACAGTCATGCAAGAACTGCACTGGCATTTGTTACACTGAGAGCTGATGGTGAGCGTGAATTCATGTTTTTCCGCAATCCAAGTGCTGATATGCTTCTTACAGAATCAGAACTTGATAAAGACCTAATTAAGAAGGTAAAAACCTAAGGTGTACTTGGAAGCAACTTCTAAGAAAAAATAGGTTCATCTGTTTATTGATTTCTAGTATCATCTAGTAGATATCATTCTTTATACTCTAAAAACTTGAAAATCAGTAATCAAGCAGAATTAGATTACAACCCCTGTGGATATTTTACTTCCAGCCTCAGATATGATTCATCTTCATTTCTCAGGAAAAGCCAGCTAGCATGTGGCTATGTCCATTTTAATAAATTTTTAATCTACTTTTGCTGTAACATAAATGTGTTTTTGTTTGTTTAATATAATTTATAAAACATTTTTTTTATATATATCATACTTGGATACTTGCGTGTTATGCGCAGTGTCCATGGATGAAGGCTGTAATTGATTATTTAAGTGCTTTGATTATTACTCATGCAGGCTAGCATATTTCACTATGGTTCTATTAGTTTGATTGATGAACCATGTAGATCAACTCATCTCGCTGCAATGGAAGTTGCTAGGAAAGCTGGCTGCATTCTCTCTTATGACCCCAATCTGAGATTGCCTCTCTGGCCTTCAGAAGAGGCTGCTCGAGCAGGAATCATGAGCATATGGGATCAAGCTGACATTATTAAGGTACACTTTTCATTATTAGACATGACTATTTGGAGAGTTGAACTAGATCTCTACTTTCTTTGAAAACAATATGCAAACTTAACTGTTTTCACTTTTAAAATGTCTTGTGAGATTTTCAGATAAGTGAGGATGAAATCACTTTCTTAACGGGTGGTGATGATCCTTATGATGACAATGTGGTGTTAAAGAAGCTTTACCGCCCACACCTTAAGCTTTTGATTGTTACTGAAGGACCTGGGGGATGCAGATACTACACTAAGGTTAGCATCTAGGCATTAATATTCTAAGCTGCAGCAAATTTAAAGACATCAAGTTCTCGGAAATGGCAAAATTTCTTCTTTCTTTACATTCATTTGATGCCAACCAAATATATTTGGCAGGATTTTCATGGAAGGGTGCCTGGTGTTAAAGCCGAGTGTGTTGACACAACTGGTGCAGGCGACTCTTTTGTTGGCGGAGTACTCAACAGTTTGGCTTCAAATCCTGACTTGTATAAGGTAATGTTTAGAATTTTTAGCTTTTATTTAATCACATATTTTCCTTCACTGTTTTTTTACTAGTTATTGTATTGCACTCACTAGACAGAATTTCCTTGTAGGAAAAACAGGCATAGACATTTACTAAGAATAATTAGTTAGAACTTCAGTTATCAATACTTATATTTCCTCTGCAGGATGAAAAGAAATTAATTGAAGCTCTATATTTTGCAAATGGCTGCGGTGCTATAACTGTGACACAAAAAGGCGCAATTCCTGCCCTTCCTGCAAAAGAAGCAGTTCTCGAACTTCTGATGAAATGCAAAGCTTGACAAGTTAGATAATTTTATCGATTATCTCATATTAGTATATAACAGCTGCCTGACTTTCAAAGTTGACCATTATTCTTGAAAATATTATTCTTTTCTGTTCACTGATTCTTTGTTTCAGTCGTGTGTATATATTTTCTTACATTTAAATAACCTAATGAAAGCAATGAGTTCAAACAAATTCATAGTGCTCCCTCAGTTATCTTTGGTTAATTGCCTTTCCTTAATCTTCTCGTGTATAAGAAATTAAGCAGGACTAGTACTCGATGACAATTTGAGGCTCAAAAGTAAGGCTACAAATCGAACCAAACAGTTTGAGCTCGATTCGTGATCGACTCGAAAAAATATGAGTGAGACTCACATTCGTTAATAATATGATCCAAATCTGAGCACAAAAATAGTTCGAATAAAAATACGAGTAAAATCTGAATAAGATTATACTCGACTCGTTTAGGATTCAAACTACTCGAATTTTTAATCATGATCCGATACATAATCGATTGATACATATTCAAATAGATACTCAATACATTCTCTTATAATATATACATAATTAAACAAATTTTGAATGATCAATTATTATTATTATTATTTTTTAATTATAATTTTATATATTTAAAGTGTAATTATAATTATATTTTTTTATTTTTAAGTAAAATAATAGGTTCAATTAATAATTATATGTATTGTAAAACTAGTTACTATATGGAGACTCGAATTCGAGTTTGAATTTAAAGTTCGCGAATAGTTTAAATATAATTCGATCCGAGTCGAATCGAATTCGAGTAACGAAAATTCGAATCGAGCCGAATCTGAGTAAAGTTTTTCAAATATAGTTCGAATTCAAGTCAAATTCAAGTACGAATTTAAATTTCCGAGTTGAATCCAAACAGTTTAAAATCCAGATCGATTTGACTCGTTTGCAGCCTTACTCAAAAGAACAAAATATAGTTCACCAAACTAGCCATTATTGGTATCATTACGTGGTGAAATTCAAGTACTTTAATTTCTTGGATAATATTTAACACTTGATACAAGACATGGAAAATAGCAACCGTCCTAAAATGCAGCTGGCACAGCCTGACCTTATTTTATCACCTGTCATTTGGTAAGTACCCTGCTTGATGCTTTTTTCCGGAGTCCAATGAACAGTTCAGTTTCCACATCTGAATTCTCACTAGTTTCTATGGAGGGAAAAGTTTCTTGCTCTTCATTTGATCCTTGTCGTGGTTGAAGTTCATGCTGAAAAGTTAAAGATGATCGGTATGAATGTATGATGATATTGAATCAACCAACACATTCTCAAAATATATTCTTAAGTTGTATTCTTAATACAACTCATAGCCCTTAAATGACCTCAAGAATTCTTAAGGCTTCTTAATTTACACACACACACACACACACTTGACCCTTCTAAAGGCAACAGAAGAATCTTTTCATGATCTTTGGTGCATACATCATATTGTGCATTGCTCAAGCTAGTATCATCATTTGTTTTTCCCTATTTTATATTCATTGGTTTCTCTTTTCATTAGTTTTCTTCGTCATTTGTTTGCTCGTTTTCATTTTCTCTGGATCCAAAGGAAGAAATGTGCAAAACTCTCAAGCCTGATATTTCTCATGTACAAATCTGCATATTGAAATAAGACTAGAAAAAGGGAATGAATTTACCTGCGCACATAAGACTGCATTTTCAGTTGCTAGGGTCTTCTCCTGAAATTTTATAAGATTAAGGAAATCAGAGATAGAAAGACACCGACTTTTCTCTCCCATTGATTGCTCCAGAGAAATGGTAGACACTAAATTTTGGATCTTACTTAAGAAGGTTTAACTCCAACCAGTTCTCTTCTCTTTCATATTCTAAAGAAATAATGCAGCAGTTGAAAGAGAGATTGTATATGGCCTTTAAACTTAAATTCACTGCATTTTACCTTTTCCTTTAGTTGCTCAATCTGTTCCTTGAAAACCTGCGTCTGGTTTATATATAGACAAAGAAGATGTTAGATTATAAGTTCTTTTATATGAACCCAATTCATTTTGTTTCCATAATGATACTTTTTTAGTTCCACAAAAAGAGTCCTATATGTAAAATTTGTAAACTTTAAGGATATATTTTTCTTCCATAATTATCTCCAAATATAAAGAGCGTTTAGTAGTTGTGTTATGGTTTTGAGGCCTTTACAAATCTCCTCACTGTTATAGTGGTTAGAGAATAACAACGCGGCAAAAATAATAACAAAAAGAAAATCGAAATAAAATAATCACACAAGACACAAACTTATGTGGTTCACCCATTAGTTGGGCTAGTTCACAGTCGGCAGTTAATCAATTTTACCATCTTTTGAAAATTTTACAACACAATATAAGAAACCCTAATTCATCAGAAAGTACAAAACTATCCTTCCGGACCTACCGGCCTTTTGCTCTATATTAACAGGCCAATTACCTTTTGAATAGTTTTACAATTATTTCTCAATTAAAATTTGTATCAGGCTTCATCTAATAATATATGGGAATCCTAATGGTGAATGATGTTAGAATCCTTCGTATGCAGACGTGATATGATTTTCTGCTATATTAAATATGGAAACTCTAGTAGAGGAGTGGACTGCTATGGCGCGCAGTGCAATTGTGGTGTTATTATTTTAGACATTATGTTATTCTATAATATCACTAATAAAAAGAGGACACCTTTCGTAGGTTTTTTTTTTTTCGGTTGCAAAAATGAGACTTTTTTTGTTAAACGGAGCAAGTACCTTTTTTGCTCGAACAGTGCATGCACTCTTCTCCAGGTGCTGTTCCATCTGTTGCAGTTCTTCAATGGTGCATGACACCAGATCTTCTCCCACTAGTTTACTGCATTCAAATTTATAAGTTTAGAGATGCTTTAATACAACTCGATCAGTCTTAATGATAGGATTCGAGCATCGATCAAAAGCTTAAAAAGTAGGATTATACACCGTTTCGAAACTTCAAGAAGCTCTATCTTCTTTGCCAAACTTGCTGTCTCTTGCTTCAGATGCTGTCATTTAGTTTAACCATATAATTAGAAGAAAAAAAACATCTTTAAAGAAACTTTAGTGTTCAACACCAATTAGATGGATTATCATCTGCCATTATCCTTGAGTTTGAGGCTGCTTACTCGATTTTTTTGACTTATAAACATATAAATATACTTATATTTATGAGTGTGTATATGTATGGGGTCCGATCTGTGGTTATGAGAGCTCATATGGCTACCGCATTTATTGCAATGTGGCGACCACAATTTTTACGCAAGACTTGTTACTCACACACAAGCGCGCCCACATGAAAACAATTCATAGCACATTGTGGTAATGAGAATTTGTATGACAACTAAATCTTGTATTGTTAATTATAAGACGTGGGACCATGATTTTGAAAAATGCGTGTATTAGGAACAAGTAATCAGCAAATAATCAAGTCTCCAACTGTAACACCATTCTGTACTCGGAGAAATTTCTTTTTATATCCGACTACTTGTGCAATGAACGAAGCTCCCATAGTCACAATGTGCTATGAATCATTTTTATGTGTGTGTGTGTATATATATATATATATATATACCTGCATGTTCAGTACCGCCGGTGTTTTGTCATTTTGAGCATCTTTTGTGTGTTTGCGATAGCGTTCTATTGTCTCGTGCATGCTGAAAAAGTTCAGAAGTCAACACATGATATATTCTGATTAGAGTATATCCTCTTTTTACCCACAAAAATCATATAAGAAAAATGTAAAATTAAGTGTATTTTATTAATAAAAAAAGTACAATAAATGGGGAACAAGAAACCCACCCTCAACAGACTAAAAAACAAAACCAAAAGAGTACTTAAAAAGTGCAGTCTCTACATAATTTAAGGGATTGTTTTTGTCTATGAAGCATGCAATTAGTGTATATTTATAACATATTTAATATACTCTTTAGTTGATATAATACATTAGTATTATTACATACATTGTATTATAATTTTTACTTTTAGATTTATCAATGATCTATTGTAATTATGACCATATATTAGCATTCATGATTTATGAACCTAATTAACATTAAGTTATTTCAATGAACATTTACATACATTATAAATAGGATTCTAACTACATAATAAATTACAGGCAAAAATTCTATAAGTTTACTATAAAACAAAAAATATTGTCAAGACCACTGTTATTCTACCAGATGAATAAATGCGTATTATTTTTTCAATGTATCAATAAATGTCTTCATGTGTTAATATATTTTTCAAATGACAACATAACTTATTTAAAAATTGTATGTCGCGAAGATTACAATTCATAAAAAAAATATGACCATATTTTTTTTCCAATTATTTAATGTAACATATATCCATTATGTAGATTAAATTGACATATTATAATGATCTCATTTGAAATTGAAAAAATTAATATTATAATAACTATTCTCTTAAATATGTGGGTTTTTAAAGTTTTCTGTGTTTATCACGGTTATCAAACTTATATAAACATATTAGCAGAAGTATTATTATATGTTGAATAAAATGAAACATGGGTAGACTTGACAAACAGTACGATCTGATCTTAATGGATCGGATTATAGACGGGTCAGATTAATTTTGGGTTGGTCAAAATAGTCCAAATTTTTTTAAGTTAAAAATAAAAGGTCATTTACCCAAGTTGGGTCAGACCGAACAGGTTTGCAGACCAAATTTTTTCCCCAACAATTATAATTATGTTATATAAGTTAAAAAATTAACTTGACCATCTTTTTATTTTAAAAAGAAATAAATCATTTAGTACCTCAAAAATACTTAAAATATATGTACGTAGTTCAAGAAAAAAAAATATTTAATTTTATGAAACAATTTTTCTTTATGAATATCAGCTACTGTATTGATTAGAATTCCAAGTTTAAGGGGATAAACTTTTGAAATGTACGTCTATCCACTTGTGCACTGAAGGATATAACTATGCAGTGATCCAAAAGAAAGAGCCTAGGTAGAAAGAAAAAAAAAATTAAATGGAGTGTTATGTTGGATTGTTGGTCAATGAGACTTTTTGGTTTCTTTCTTTTTATTTTCTACTTTTTACCTTTTGATATTTAAATTCCAATACATGGGCGGGTCAATGAGCCAAACAAGACTAAAATAATCTTCTTATAAAAAATAATAATTAGTCCACGGGCGGGTCACCATGGGCCAGCTGAAATTGGGTTGAATTAAAATAATTTAAATTTTTATAAATTTAAAAATTAAGACTCAAAGTCTAATTTTTAACGAACTAAGTCAGTCCGCAGACCGAACCAATTTTACGATGTCTAAACATGGGACACATAGCAGTGGGAGTTAAGTAAATGGAAAGCATAAGGATAGATGCTTTAAAGACTAAGCACCCAACAGGCCAACACACAAACAAAACACACCAATAATAGTCATACTTTAAAAGCAAACAGTGACTTTAAAGGATACGCATGATTCTATAATAGTCATGCAAGAGATGAATGCAAAAAAAACCAAAGACTAGAGTGTGAATATTAACGACTGGTCCCCAATCTCAGTATTGTGATTGTGATCTATCTTTAAACCATTTGTAATTAATCCACCATGGCATCTAGTTAGTACAACTTTTCCCACTTTATCAACAGTCGTCTGCACATCTAAACTGTAGACGACAATATATTATTGTTCGCATAACTAAATAGTGGACAAAAACCAAATTTGAGTTATCAACTGTTTAGTTTGATGCCGTCTCCTAAACTAAATTGCCAACGATTATCATCTTAGCTAGCCATTTGATCACAATTTGGACGACAAGAATCTGTTGGTGGTTAAAACTATCTTTATATATATATATATATATATATACACTTTCTCATATCAATTGAAGCAAAAAAATTCAAAAAATATTAGGATAATTAGGGCTCAGCACAATATTGTCCGTTAAAAGCAAACAAATATGCTAGTGTTTCTCACATGGTGCTTTAGTTGATTTATGAAATCATATACAAAAAGTGTGGAATGAAGAGATATACTCCCTCCATTCAAAAAAAAATCTACTTTAGCAAAATTTATAAATATTAAGGATGAGTTTTATTCGTTGTTTAATATTAAAAATAATAAGTTAATTGTTAGTTTAATAACAACATTAAGATAATAAAATTAGGATGATAAATTTGAGGATTGATATTGTATTATTTTAGACAACTATAATGAAACTTTAAGATTTAGTAAATTAATTTTAAAAGGTCAAAATATATCTCTAATTTTATACCAATATATATATATATATATATATATATATATATATATATATATATATATAGTGAACTCATTCATAGTAACCTATTACTCTAAGTACTATTCCAATACGATAGAAATTATACTTATTCAACATGCATGTCACTAAAGCCTGTAGCGTGAGGTTCTAAAACGGTAGCATTTTTGTAACAAGGTTTTAATTGAGCGGCATGATTGCCGTCACGTGCTGTAGTGGCAGGGTCCCAAAACAGCAGCGTTTAATTCTTAGCGGAGTCCAAATTAGTTTTATTCTCTATCGCTAGAGCCATATCGGCTCTTAATTTATATTAGTATTCTCTAATATTTCAACAATTGAGTTTGTACACTATGAATTCACAAGTAATATAATTTTATTCGTACAATTTGTATGTATTCGTACAATTTGTACATGTATCCTATAACTCATATTTAGTATATATAGGTAATAGACTAATTTAAAATTTATAAATTTTTTCTAACTTATTATTACAATTTTGTATATTGTGAAATTCTGATAAGTAAGAAAAAAATTATATTTTTAATTTATTAATTTTATAATCTTTATTAATTTAAAATTATTATTATTATTATTGACAAATTTTAAAATTATTGGAATTATTATTATTATTATTGGACAAATTTTAATTTTAAAATTATTATTATTATTATTATTATCGGTTAATTTTATTTTTATTATTATTATTATTATTATTATTATTATTATTATTATTATTATTATTATTATTATTATTATCGGTTAATTTTATTATTATTATTATTATTATTATTATTATTATTATAAAATTTTAAATTATTATTATTATTTTAAATTATTATTATTATTTCAACAATCTGCTTTCAGACAGACAAAAGCCTACCGCTAGAGGCTCTAGCCGTAAGTGTAATTTTGAGCGTATTGCTGCTACAGTATGTGATGGCAGGGCCTTTATCCAAACTAATACTACTTATTGATTATTGATATGGACGGTGCAATATTTAATTGGTTACTGGAATAGTACTCCAGAAAACAATTACAATGAAATGGGCTCCCATATACATATATATATATATATATATATATATATATATATATATATGTGTGTGTGTGTGTGTGTGTGTGTCATCCTCATATGTCCTAGAAAAATATATATCTGGTCTGCTTTGAGGTCAACTAAAGAGTTGGTTCATAAAGCAACAAGTTCTGAGGTCTGGTTTTGAACATGAGAGGAATCATGAAACCCTAATTTAAGACTCTGAACGTCATATAATATATATGCATGGTACTAATTAAACGAAGAACAATTTCAGTGAATCAATTCCATAGAATGCTACAAATTAAGAAATAAGAAATTGTTAAGATATGAATATAATTCAAGAAACAAATAAATAAAATCAAAACAAAATAAAATCAAAGCATTAACTAGGAAATTATTCATAAAGCTAGAGTCTTGGAATAGATATTGATAGATATAAAGAAAAAATATAAGTACATACCTTGAAGTAGCAAATTCATAGAGTTTGCCTCTGGTAGAGAAGATAATCAAAGCAACCTCAGCATCACAAAGAACAGAAAGCTCAAAGGCTTTCTTTAACAGCCCATTTCTCCTCTTAGAGAAGGTCACTTGCCTGCTTGTCGCGTTCTCTATCCGCCTCATCTGAGTCTTCCCTCTCACCATTTTCAATCAAACTTACCTACCTTAAAAAAAAAAACATTAATTAACACTCCCAAATTTACAATAAAAGTTTTAGCAACAAAATCCCATCACGAATATACGAAAAAAGATCCACAGTCACAGTTGGCTATTATAAGCAACAAGTCTGCCAAATAATTTGTAGACGAATGAATAAATATTGTTGTCTGTCGTCGACAACCTGTTTATGTGACTGTGGATCATTCTCTTATATAAAACAAAGGAAGAACAAATAGCTTACAAAGTTACTAAAATGGATAGTTTTCTTGTGAAAATAAGAAAGAAAACACAAGGGGATCATATATATATGATAAACAGCGATTGATGATCAAAAAGAGAGGAAGCTTACAGAAGAGGCAAGAAGAAACCTAGCTAGATATATAGAAGGTTTTGAGAGGAGGAAGAATATATAGGCACCTAGCTAGATATATAGAAGGTTTTGAGAGGAGGAAGAAAATATAGGCCTATAAATGGAAAGAAAAACAAGTTGTGAGGAGAGAGAAATTATAGATAGCGAAAAATATCCTTAAATTAAGAGAATTGATATTTGTACAGAAAAATTGATATTTTTATAAATAAAAAATTACATAAATAACAAATAAATAAGGTTCACTTTTATACTAGTAAGATATTAATAAAATATCAACTTTCCTGATAAAATATTAATTTCCTAAATTAAAAACAGTAGCCAGTAGCTGGTGGCTAGTCCAAGAATGGATAAAACAAAGGTAGCTATGTTTCCCACAAATTTGAACAAGTCCCCTCAAAACACCAATGCCCACCTTTCTTTTTCATTCATTTACTCTGCTTCTCTCTTTCTCTCTCTCCTTTCATTTTTTTAAGTTTTCTCCAAATCCCACCTGACATAAGAATACAAAATAAAGAAATAATAGTATTATACTTTCTACATTCTAAAAAAAACAAATTATATAAAATTATAAATTTTAAGGGTATATTTTTGTTACATATTTACCACAGCTTATAATACGTACCATCAAAAGAAATAGAATTTTTGAAAAGGGCATATTTTTGTTACATATTTACCCCAGCTTATAATACATACCATCAAAAGAAATAGAATTTTTGAATTTTTTTTTTAATAAATATGCAGTCTTTGTTTCAAGATCGATTCAAAATATTTTTAAATAATACAATAATTTTCAAATAATACAATACTAAATAATATAAGTTATGTGAAGAATATTATTCATTTTAAGATTTATTATTTCATAACTTTTAATAAATTATCATCTCAATTTTTATTTAAAAATAAATTAAGTTTAAAAAATAATAATAATTTTATTATGTGAGACATAGATTGTTAACAATTGTGATTTTTTTTTAAATGGGAGTATTATTATTATTATATTTAATAAAATATTTCTTCTGTTTCGAGATAAAAGTTTTAGTTGATTTTTTTTATATATTAAGAAATAGGATAAAATGACAAAATTATTTATATTTAAATTCTCATTTAATAGCATAATCTTCTGTAAATGACTAGTGATGGTCCATAAATACGCATAGAGAATAGAAATATAATAATTAGTACTAAGAATATTATAAAAAAATTATTATAAAAAATAAATTATTTAAAATAAATAAATATTTAATTTAAAATAATAATAAAGATTTTTATTTTAGGACGGATGGAATAATATTTTGCTTATTCTGGCAAACCATAGAACCAATCGAGATGGAAAAGGAAGGAGAAGAGAGAGGGTAAACGGAGTCGGTGGGAAAAAAAAGATAAGGGAGAGGGGAGAGAGGAAATGAAAAGGGCCATTAAACATGGGGGCGTCCGTACAAAAAAGAAACACGTCAACAAAAATAGTACAAGTGCGTAGGGATTGGACCAAGGGGAGATCGAAAACGCATTGGGGGTGCTATCATTTGTGAGACCCACCATTGCTTGCGTGTTGTCAATCTGGGTTGGGGACACACTCCCATGTGGGTATTGGGTCCCACCTGGTCTATTCGCTCTTCCCTTTGTTGTCAAGTGCGTAGGTTTTTTTTTTTTTTCCACCTTTTTCAATTTTTAGTACAAATTCTTTCCAAATGGAGATATTTGAAAAGCAAGTTATGATTGTGTCCTCTTAGCTTCACTTAAACCATAATATCTTCTTATCAGATATTCTTTTGTCATCATTCTTAAATAAAATTGTATTATAATTAAAAAAATTTAAATAAATAAAAACTATATATACAGATTATTTTATTTAACTTGAATTTATTATTTTTGATTAAACATAAGAGTAATTATATTAAAGCATAAATAAAATTTTATTAAAAGTTAAATAATATTCTCTCTGTCCCAAAATAAAAAAAAATCCATTGATTTTTGGAAATAATTGATAAATAAAATTTGGAAAAGCCCAAAATACTAACATGTAAAAATCAAAATAACATGTCGAGTCAAAATTAATATTAATTATTCTTTTCAAAATACAATATAAAAAATAAATATAAAATTTAATAATAAAGAATAAAATCTGGTGCTTAATTTGCACGGAGTATACTACTACTAATTATGAATAAAAGTGTGTTTATGTTCCTTAATTTAAAATTTTAAAAAAAAATGATAAAATAAAGGCGCTATAAAATTTATCAGTTATTGGAGAACCGAATTTTCTCAATTTTAATTTTGCGATGGAGCACAAATATATTTTTCCTCTCAACAAGTAAAGGAAAGGAGGATTTGTTCTGTCGGCATACTTTGACCGATTAAAACCACCTCATCAATGTTTCATTCAGTGCGTAATAAAGTTTTTTTTTGTATTAGGTGTCCCATTTTCTATGTTAGATCTGACACAAATATGATATAGTATTTGTTATCGTACTAATACGAAATAAATTCTTAAATTATGTTTATTTATAAAAATATATTTGAAATTAGATTATTTATATTAATTTAATATTATTTTGAATTATTTTATTTTATGATGGGAAAATTAAATTATGTAAAGTAGTATTAAATTAACGTAAATAGTTCAATCTTAAGTATATTTTTTGTAAACAAACATAGCCTAAATGTATAAATAAAAAGATCACTTTACACACACAACATCCGAATATTACACCAAACAATATATCTCATCTCATCATTAAAAAATAGGATCTAGCACGAATTTTCGTATCAAGACTAACTTTTTAATAATGAGATAATATATAATATTTAATGTTGTGATTGAATGTAATATATGTAAACTTATTCTAAATAAAATATTGAACTCCATCATAAAGAAAAAAAAAGAGACAATCTCAATTAATTGTTCACAAACTCTAAAAAACATATTTAAAACACTAAATTACTTTTCAACATTAACTAGTAACTAGGATAATGGAAATTAAAATAGTAAAAAATTTAGAAATATTAAAGTTTGACTGACAATAAACTACTTTAAACAAATTTTTCAGATTTTAAATTGTGTACGTTAAGACTAAAGATAACGAGTCTTGTAGTGCTAGTTATTAATTTTAATTTAATATATTATGGGTCTCACATAATTTTTTAGATAAAAAATTATGCTATTTTAAAAATATACTAATTAGAAAGTCTATTTCAACTTAACTTCTTACTCGACCAACGGATTATATATATATATATATATATGACTTAGTTTAAGAGCATACTTTTTTAAAGAGCATATCAAGCATATTATATTTAGTAACGGACCTGGTGACTGTTTGGTTTGTCGCTATAGGTTCGTCAATCGCTAGCGACGGACAACATATCGCGACGGACAAACATATAGCAACGAACGAACCTATGATGACGGATCAAATCGTCGCGGGGTCCATCGTTGAAAGAGGTATATTAAATATATCCTTTAAAAAAATATACTCTTGAACGTTACTATATATATATATATATATATATATATATATGCGCTTTTGAACATCATAATAACTAGATTTTACTCAAAGAAATAAAAGCAAACAAAAAAAGATGAAAAAAAAGGAAATGAAAAGAAAAAGGAACCAAGCCTCCTTTGGTACAGTGATTAAGTCCACTTTTTGAGTACCAGTAGATCTTGAGATCCATTCTTACTAAAGGCAAGAATGTTAAATTTCAACCAAACTAGAAAAAAAAAAAAAAAAAGTTGTAACTTTGTTAATTATCTAGTAGCAGTAAGGTTGCAAACGAGTCGAATCGATTCGAATTTTAAACTGTTCGAATTCGACTCATAAGGTTAAATTCGTACTTGAATTCGATCTATATTTGAAAAACTTTACTCAGATTCGGTTCTACTTGAATTTTCGTTACTCGAATTCGATTCGACACAAATCAAATTATATTCAAACTACTTGCGAACTTAAAATCTAAACTCGAATTCGAGTCTCTACATAGTAACTAATTTTATAATACATATAATTATTAATTGAACTTATTATTTTACTTAAAAATAAAAAAATATAATTATAATTACACTTTAAATATATAAAATTATAAATAAAAATAATAATTAATTATTTAAATTTTGTTTAATTGTGTATATATTATAAAAAAAAAATGTATCAAGTATCTATTCGAATATGTATCAATCGATTATGTAATGGATCATGATTAAAAATTCGAGTAGTTTAAATTCTAAACGAGTATAACCTCATTTAGATTATACTCGTATTTTTATTTGAACTATTTTTTTGTGCTTAGATTTGAATTATATTATTAACGAATTCAAGTCTTATTTATATTTTTTCGAGTCGAATCCGAATTGAGTCAGAACTATTTAGTTCGATTTACAATCTTAAATAGCATGAATAATATCATAAAGATCGTAGTTAGCACGTGTCACTTGCACGTGAGGATAACGTAACATTATGGGTTCTCGAGAAAGGTAATTTTTCAAAAAAAAAAGACCGAAAGGTGATTTTATATTTATACTAGTATTTATTTATTTTTTATTTTTTTTTGGATCAACATATCTTAAAGTTATATTTATTTGTAAAAAACAAACTTAAAATTTTAAAAAATAATTAATAATATTTTGAACTATTTTATCTCATGATAAATTTAATAGTCTTTTAAATAATTCTATAGACTATTTTTTTTTGTCATTTTAACTATTTATGATGGATTATATAATTTCATAATTAATATAAGATAAATAATCTCCATATTTTAAATTATTATGACTTTATGGACGAATAGTCTCATGTCAAAAAATTAATCGTCTCTCTTTAAAGAATTAAAGAAGTTAAAATAATGCTAAATTTAGATAAATAATTTAATTTTAATTTTTTTTTAAAAAATAAATATGGTCTAAATGTTCTATGTAGAGCATTTTAAATTTATAGAATTTGATTAAATTAAGTTAAAGTTGATGCTGACAGCTGTCGGCACTTATAAAGCAAGTGGTAAGTTGGAATTTCCTTCCTTTAATGTGCATTGGCCTAGGTTTAGATATTTTTTTAGCCTTTTGTGTGGGTTCAGATTCATTCCACAATCACTGTTACGTAGACAAATAAAACAAGTGTGTGGGAAAAAACAAGAGGGGGTAATTTAATAAAGAGTAAAATATAATGACAACTCTTATATATAATTATAATATTTTTTATTTTTTAAAATAACAATTAATACCTTTATAGTCAGTAAAATATAATATCTACATACTAGATTTATTGACATTTTAAAACTCGTACGATACTACTTGCATAATATATGCTATATGGGTTATGACTCACTTAGTCTGCAAGATATATTTAATATATTTGAAGCCTGGATACGATTAATGTTTGATAAAAATATATATATATATATATATATATATATATATATATGATTCCCAGACATGTCACAACTCGCCAAAGAAAATTTTCCAAAATTTTCTTTTATTAAAATGCCATTCATTCATACTTGACGGCTAGAATTTAGTTTTATATCGGCAGCCCTGGTGTCTGCAAGATCTCTTGATGTTCACTTGATACTAACAAGTGGGTCCCATGAATACGAAAAGGTGTAAAGATTAGTTCAGAGACACAGGAAAAATATTCTGTTATAAATTAAATTAAATATATCTTGAGCCACCGATATTATTGTGGAACGTTCCTTCCCTTTTATTGTGGAATTTTATTTTCTATTTATTATGGGGCTTGAATTCTCATCCAGTGAGTTTACTTATTGTACTGTTATTGAAAAATTGTTAAGATCGATTATGTAATGATTCTTATTATTGTATTAATATTTTTCCGTAATGACGATATTTAAGAAAAAAAACATTAAAAATGATGGATGCTTAAAAGTTTTCTCATAACTATCAGCTCTTAAATTTAAAAATAATTTTTTTTATAATTTTTATATATAAATTGTCGTTCGTGAAAATATCAGTTTGCTCTGTCTACTTCAAGACATTTGAATCTGTACGTACTAGTGTAGTTGCATGTCTATCAATTGTCCTCTACTGAACTTCCACTCTTAATGAGCTTTTTAGTGGTCATTAATTAATTATATCATAAAGGGAATATGCTTTTTACCCTTAAATGTAAATTAATCTTGCATCTACTTCAGCCCAACCTTGCTAGTTAATAGGAGGACTACTACTTAATATGGCCCAACCAATTAGGTGTCATCACTCACTCTCTATATTTTCTTCTTTTCAAGTTTTAATTTAAATAATAATAATAAAATATTAGTGCAATACTCCTTTTCTCTAATAAAAAAAAAAGTTTTATTTGATTTTTTTAATGTAATTAATAAAATTCTAACATTCAAAATTGATACAATTTTGATTTTGATTAATGCAATTATTAGTTAATACTGTAAACCCCTTAATTGCTAAGTATAAAATTATTATTTTAAAAACTAAAATAATTCACATCATAATTTAAATCTTAGAATTTTATAAATTAGTTAGGATCAAACCAAGTAAGACTCTGTTTGTAGAACAAAGGGAGCATATATTAATTTAGTACAAGAAATTATATTTCAACCAATCATAAAAAAATTCAAAAAATATTTATTATATATTTTGTGTGATACAAAATCAGAAGAGAAACACTGAAACACAAAGAAAGAAAGTAATAACTAGCAAAATCAGACATGGCGAGACATGATCCATTTTGTAAGATACAAAATCAGAAGAGAAACACAAATAATTAAAATAATAACTAGCAAAATTTATATATTCCCAGGCAAAACAATGGGATATTTTTCATATGATTTTAACAGGTAGCTTTCCCTTGATTCCCTCGACTACAAAGTACAATCCAAAGAAAGGGATGAAACATGCAGATTCACCATGACCATCTTTTCCACTGTCCTATCACCAGCTTCGGGCAGCAAGTCTATTTGCAAATTATTTGATGTGTACGTGATGAAGGACGAACAAATTATCTAACATTTATCCTTTTATTTTATTTTTTTAAATTTTCTTTTATATATACAGAAAAAATATAATAAAAATATCAATCAAACTGACAAGCTAATTAATCCATAGCCTCACCTCATCCTCGTTCAAGTCTGGAATTGCCGGCCAGTATGATGGAATCTCCAAACTGTTTGCAAATGCATTCAAATATCAAGCATATGCAATTTACACTTGCGCAATAAATCACTCTGCCATTACTCAATTACGTACGTACGTGGATCTAACATGCATGCCATCAAGAGACAGCATGCATGCATGGGCTTGGAAGTACTGTACTACTATTACAGGCGGCATATATAAATGAACCGATACGTGCGTTGTAAGAGTACTGCGTAGGATTTATAGATAATAATAATACATGCACACAGGAGATGGAGACACCTGTTTAAACGTTATTCGAGCAGTCTTCTCCACATCAATGAACCCAAATATCTGAAACAAATGAATAATTTTCATGAAACAGGGAAAATGATAATTACAAAGCTTCTTAATAATAGCGCGCAAATTCATGCCATGGCCTATATTTTAAAAACTATAAAGAATCAGAATGTAGAGATCAAACAGAACCTAATTAATCAAACATACGACAATAACTTGTGTTCTGATAGGAAAACTCCGTTAGCATCTCATTAATCAAAGTTCTAAATAATCTATATCCATCATGAAGCATTAACCTAGTTATCCACATTTATGGAAATGAACAAAAAATAGAATAAAATTGTAACAAAGCACATGTTCGCTTGTGGAAACAGACATGCATGGTGAGACCTGAGTAAGAGAAAAGTGCTGGTAATGAAACAAATTACATCGAACTAAAACAAACATCGGTATCTGACGTTCCGAGAAAGAGGACAAGGCTTCAATCTTAACAAGTCATCTATTCCGACATGTCCACTGAAACATGGAGAAATTATTCAAAAATAAATGATATTGGTATAAACTCAAATGAACTTCCACAAAGGCAAGAAGAGAATATAGTACGTCTAGTGTAACCAAAAATAAAATAAAAAAATTTATGCCACTACACCTGGGGTCTGGAAAAATCAGAAACTCTAATTGCACTCGGTCTAGAAGACGACGGAAAAATGTAGAGTTTCCAAATCATAAACGATATTTCGACAAGTAATTGCTACAAAGTTTCTAAGTTTGTTTGACATGGTGGTGCTTGTCATTGCTGTCAAGCTCCTACAAAGATTTATCAGTTATATATAAATTATAATATCAATAATTCACATATTTCAAAAAGAATTCATTAACAGATGCAGCATGTAGCTCAGCCACTGTAATTTTGAGAAATGCTGAATCTTCTGATGACAATGTTACCCAGGGGATAGAAGGGAAAAAAAGGAGAAAATATGTGTTCTTCAGCTTAGGGAGAAAAATATTAACAAAGTAGACATCTAAGCCCATTAATCGTACATTACGACACAGATAAATAAACTTAGTCCTATTACATGCAACTTATGAAACATACATAAAAATAAATTGCCGCAAACTCAGGCACCACTCACTAGCTACTCCCTCTGTTCCATAAAATATGATCAATATTGGCTTTTAAAAGTCAAATCTAGAAATTTCCAAAATCAAAATTGATATGAGTTAATAAAGTTTTAGACTGCTAGGGTATTTCATACCCCTGGGCCCTGATCACCTATTTAAACAGGGTCGTCGCCACGAGGGCCTCCCTTTCCTCTGCTTCACCTCCCCTCAGTATGGAACCTCAAAAGCGAACACATTTATAAAAATTGTAAACTATCACTATTAATTACAAGGCAAGCTACCATAAAAGAATGCTAACATAAAAATTTGCTAGACTAAACGAGTGATAGTTGCACCAAAAAAAAAGAAGAGCGATTACAGGTAAAATATAAACCGTAAGAATTCGACTCAAATCAATTTATGCAAAAATTAGGCTTGCTTGTGCCCTTATATGCTACTTCATAAGGGACCACAGGGAATACATCCAGATTATATAACAGAAAACGTGGATTTTGAAAATATCCAAAAAAACCCCATGATTTGATACAACATTAATCCTTGGGTGATGAACTAATGACGACAGAGGCAGACTCACCATTTTACAGGATTTATTGACATGTCAAATAATCTTTGAAAGGTGGAAATTGATATTTTTACGAGTTAATTTAATATTTTTACAAGTGGGTCTCATTTGATCTTGTAAAAATATCAAATTCAACTTCAAATAGTATTGATTTAGCCCGACACATTTTTCTTTTCTGACTAATTTTTCAGCTTAAAACTCATCTTGAGATTAACTATTATACTTTGGGATCTTAAAATCAAAAGCTTAAGATGCTACAGTTACAGCTATTCATTTATGAAGTGTGGAATACTTTCCTCTGGAAAGACGGCACATGGGTTAAAAATAGCCTAATTTTGTTAGTTCAATTAACGATTTTTTGGCTGGAGGTTGTTGTGTCAGAACACTAAAAGTGTAGAATGAAAATTATTTATTTATAAAGTGTGAAATTCAATATGTAAAATAACAGTAAAATGAAAGACGTAAAATGCATTTAACTCTTCCGATTAATACAAATAACCATCCTTTTTTTCATACCAATAAAAATGATATTAATAAACACCCACGTTATCTCAAACTTTGTTTTGTTAGACTACTTTACATTCAAATGATAGATAAGGTAGAAGCTGACAAAAGTGATTAACCCAAATCAACAGCAAAACTCGACTCGTTTAAACTTCAAACAAGTTTGAGCATGGTAAACCAAAATCTAATCTGATTCAACCTGTTTACTACTTTAGTTTTATGTTGGGATTGACTCATATTTCTGCGGGTTTGACTAATAGTGCAATGGTGTAATTGGGCTTGAGAATTTATTAGTGATCCGTCCAGTCTTTGGTTTACTAATGTATTGAGCTTAAGCCTATGTTATAGCAGTTAGGGTTTTCTAATTACTATAAAAGCAATTGTTTGGTGTGTGAATCATTGTAGATATATCAGACAAGCAGGATTAGCCAAATTGATGAACCTGGGTATATCGTGTGTTCTTATTTTTCCGTTCTTCATCTAATATTCTGTGTGATTGTGTTATTATTCCATCTTAAATTCTAACACTTTATTTTAATTCTTTCATTCATAATAAGATCTTTATTTTTATTCTTAGTTTAAAATTGAGTATCGTAATTCTAATTATAAATGACGTCCATTATCTTCCAACCTCGAGCTCAATCCCCTTGTAAGGCATCCATTAATATTGTTAGTGATACTTGACTTGGATAAATAGTGAGAATAAGCATTAGAATAATTCCTTTATTTTAGATTGTTATTTATATTTACCCTGGTTTCTATATATAGAAGGCCAATGGTTCCTCTTCTCGATGGTTATTAATTCCTTGTTAAAATCTACAATCACAATAGAAAAGAAGAAAAAAAAAACAATTTAAGAAAACATTGATGATTAGGACCATATGCACACTAGTACTGAAAAGCCCATTAGAATGATGGTATTCTCCTTTCGAGCAAGTCTATTTACCCACTCTTGTACATGATGAATGGCCCCATAAAAGGACGGAACAATCCCTTTTCAGTTTTCACCAGATGCACCATGCAGCTTGGAAAGAGAAAGCATACATTTTTTCTCTTTTAAATTATAAAATTATTATTGACTTTTAAATTAATTTAAAATATTTTTTAAGTTTAAAATTGATTAACATTTCTTTAATTTTAATGAATATAATTATAAATATTATAAACTATTTAAAAAATATTATTCATCGTAAGTTTTGTCATCTCAATTTTGAATTTAAAAATCAACAATGATTTTATAAGTTGTAACGACCGAGTATTAGTTACTTAGTTGTGAATTGATGATAGAACAGTGAACACAAAGAGGGACAAGTCTCAAGCACTGGCTTAATGAAGACACCTTTTTCCCTTTATTCTCTGCTAAATCCACAACTTGAACTTTCTTGGCCCTAATAATTAATGCTCTTATTTCAATAGTTTCCTTTAAATTTTTTAGCAAAACCTAAAAAAAATATTACTAAAAAGTCTGTAATCCATCTTGTAAGACCCATCCTCATATTCAACATACGTGATTTTAAAAAAGAAACTTATCGTAAGCATCATTATAGTGTGTATAAAAAGTCTACGTACGCACTGTTATGATTTATACAAATATTTAAGTCTTCTCTGTGCACCATAATAGTGCATATGAAGGGAATTTTATTTAAAATCACATCCATTGAATCTTATAGTGAACGGTACAAAATGGAGATGTGTTGACTACTGAAGATTTCGTAGCTACTTTTACCGATGAATCACTCCCATATAATATATATAAACATGTATAATGCTCCAACAATTATGCCACTTAAAAATGGGACAGAAGAGTAATGGAGCATAACTAGATCTCAATAGTTTGTGCAGCTTTGTTTTATCCCCTCTGTTGTCAAATCTAAGCTCGAGTATTTCAAATGAAAAGAGAAAAAGGTGGAAAATATATGCCCCTTCTTTTAATATGGCAGTAAGCACACAGCCCTATAGTTGTCAACCTCTTTACATGTCACTCATTGGATTCCCTATACATATCATCACTTCCTTCAACCTATACTCACTCCTCGGCCTGCATTTCCTTCTCCCAACTTTCAGGCCCAAGAGTGTAAGGTATACTCTCTCTCTCTCTCTCTCTCTCTCTCTCTCTCTCTATATATATATATATATATATATATATATATATTGTTCCATAAAAAATATTTTCTTAAAAAATTGGTTGAATCTAGGTTTCATCAGATATCTATATGGTTGTTCAAATTGGGCTATATGTTAAATGAAAAATGACAACTTTTAACATTTATTATCTATTTTAAATATAAAATCAATTGCAAGTGATTTTATATTTTTGAATGGATAAAGTCTATAATTAAAAACGAAACGGGATTTCTGTGAACCCGGTTCGACTCGAGCTCAATTTAAACTCGTTAAATGAGTTTTACTCAAATAAGTACTTTGTTGCTAAACAAGCCGAACTCAAATAGTTTGGTGTTTGACTCGTTTAGACTCGACTTGAATAAGCTCAGACTCATTTAACATTTAATTATTATTATTATTTATTTTTCTAATAATAAAGTTAAATAAAGTTAAACGAGTTGGATTTAGACTTGATTAAGATTGGATCGCTCGACTTGTTTACTAAACAGGTTGATACTAAATCTAAGCTTGTTCACAAAACCTACCTCGACTCAGTTTATTTATTTTAAACGAGATCAAACTCAACAAGTCAAAACCCAACCCATTTACGATGTTTGTTTTACATTAGGACTAGCGTATTGGTATTTATTTAGTATTTTCTTTGTTCCAAAATACAATAGTATAATGATGTGCAAAAATGATAAAAAGAAGTGCTTTTATATTTTGGAACGGAGGCATTCTTCTGTATTGGCATCATGATAGTGCCGATTTAAGCTAAGACAGCTAGTTATGATACATTGAATTTTTGCTTTAGTTTATGAACTACTCTCTCTTTTTCATTATATAAGTCGTTTTAAAAAAAAAAAAAAAATTCAAAATATAAGACGTCTTATATATATCTAAGAGAAAAAATCTAATCATTTCCTACTTTACCCTTAAAGAATGAGTAATTGAGAGAGAGAGAGAGGATGAGTAGTAGTAATTAATTAATGTATAGGTAGTAATGAAATTTCAAACCAACATTAATTATCTAACATTAATATTAATGAGATTTTTTAATATATACGATTATATCTTAAACGACTTATATAATAGAAAGGAGGTAGCATAATTTAAAACCTCATGAATTGCATAGGCCTAAAAATTATGGATAACATATATCATTAATCTTTTTCTTGTTTTTCCTCAGTAAAAATCAGCTACAATGAGCATAAGGACAACCTTGCTGCTACTAGCTTTCATGGTTTCAACTTCAAGTACTTCAACAGTAAAACAAACATATATAGTTCACATGGACAAAGCCAAGATCAAAACTCTAGACACTACCAAAAAATGGTATGAGTCAGTCGATTCTGTCCACAAATTCTCAACTAAAAAGCTAGAACACGAAGAAGTAACACCACCCCCTCATCTCCTTTATGTCCATGAAACAACCTTGTTTGGTTTTGCAGCCAAACTCACTACAACACAACTCCAATCCTTGAAAAAAATCAATGGTTTTCTCTATGGTACTCCTGATGAAATGCTCAGCCTCCACACCACTCATTCGCCGCATTTTCTTGGACTAAAACCAGGCAGGGGACTCTGGAATCCCTCAAACTTAGCGCCCGATATCATAATCGGCATTCTTGACACTGGAATATGGCCCGAGCACATTAGTTTTTGTGACACGGGGATTTCCCCCGTGCCCTCTCATTGGAAAGGAACAGGTCGACTTCAAACTTTAACAAGATATGAATCTGCTTCTGGAAGAATCAATGAAACAGTGGATTACAGATCGCCGCGCGATTCAGAAGGGCATGGGACTCACACTGCTTCAACTACAGCTTGGAATTATGTTGTTGGTGCGAGTTTTTAGGCAATGCCAGAGGTGTAGCTAGTTGGATGATGTATACAGCAAGAATTGCAGCTTATAAAGTTTGTTATGCATTAGGTTGTTCAAGTTCTGATATATTAGCTGCTATAGATCAAGCTGTTAGTGATGGAGTAAACATTTCGCCACTCTCTTTAGGTGGTGCCACTAGGCCTTATTATAGACATAACATGGCTATTGCTACATTTGGTGCAATTCAAAAGGTGGTTTTTGTTTCAAGCTGCACGGGGAATTCAGGCCCTTCTAGTTCAAGTGTTGGAAAAGTCGCGCCATGGATAATGACTCTGGCTGCCAGCTACCTAGACAGGAGCTTTCTAACAACAGTTAAGCCTGGAAATGGACATATTTTCAAAGGGACGTCGCTGTATTAGGCTATTGAGGATTTGCAGCTTGTATACGTCGAAACTGCGGTGCAAGGGGCTGAGTATTGTACTGATGGCTCTCTTTCTCCCGAGCTTGTGAAAGAAAAGATTGTGGTATGTCAAAGGGGGATTACTAGCCAGGCTAAAAAGGCAGAACAAGTGAAATTTGTTGGTGGAGCTGCAAACACGGAGATTCAAGGCGAAGAGCTTTTTGCTGATCTATACATTTTGCCTGCCACTTCATTGGGAGCATTGGCTGGTGGTGCTATCAAAAATTATGTGAACTCGATAAAAAGGCCGTTTGCCTCAATAGTATTTGAAGGGACAGTTTATGGAAGTCCTTCACCAGTTATGGCAGCATTTTCTTCTAGAGGGCCGAGTTTAGTTGTTGGACCTGATGTAACTGCACCTGGTGTGAACATTTTAGCAGCATGGCCATCAAACATTAGTCCAACACAGCTCAAAAGAGATAACAGAAGGTTCTTTTTAACATAATTTCAGGTACATCAATGTCTTGTCCTCATGTTTCTAGCTTAGCTGCACTCTTGAAATCTGCTCAAAGAGATTGGTCACCAGCTGCAATCAAATCAGCCCTGATGACAACTGCTTATGCTCTTGGCAATGAAAATTCCCTGATAGCCGATTCAGCCTCTGGTGCCTCAAAATTGGCTACCCCTTTTGCATTTGGCTCAGGTCAATTAGGGCTGATATGATTGCAGCTGTGAAATGAGAGCTTGTGGAACTATCATTTTTGCATGTGGTAAATATCAATTCTCTTTATTAACATCACCAAATTCCATCCTTTTGTTTATATTTATAGTTGTAAAAGTTTGTTGCATGAGAAAAATGTAGTTGCCTATGAAAAATGGAGTTGCTTAATTATGAAGGTATCTAGATGAATATTATAAATATGCAGCCAGCAGCTTTCATTGTATCATACCATAATAAACGTGAATTAGTTGTTATGTGGGAAAAAAAATTAAAAAAAATTGTTTGTAGATTATGGTATTAGATATTTTTTTCAATATCACGCAACTCAATCTATTTGCATGCGATGAAACATCCTAAATCACCTTATATAATTAGTAAAATTTATTATTTTTGTCATTCAAAAATAGAATGCAAATAATCAGCTTGTAAGGAGAATTTGTGATTTTATAGCAATACATACTAAATAAAATCCTTTTTTGCAATCCCAAAATAAAATAATTATTATTATTATTATTCAAGCGTGTCAAATCCAAACTTCACGTAGATATATAAATGTCTACATACAAAACCTGACATGGCAGATGACTTTTTTTCTATATACAACTTCAAATTGAATTGAAGTCGATGGTATTATATAAGACGCGTCCAAATTTAGAGTATATATGGGAAAAGTCAATATATTTGGTACACAAAGATGTCAAAATCAAAGCCAATCTGCGTCACTAAATATTTTGGAAGAATCTCCACCCCACCCCCACGCCACGTAACTTAATTCTCACGTTGTATATACATATACGTTGATATGTATTATATTATAAATTTATTAACATATTTAACAAAATTTATTAAATTTTATAAGATTATTGATATTAAAAATATAATGTATTGATAATATCAAAATAATAATTATTTATATCATGAAAATAATAAATTTAGCTAAAAATTAAAAATATTATTAAAATAACTATAAAAATATAACTAAATACGTAATAATATAATTATTTATTTATTTTAAATTAATAAAAATAAAATATGATACGAATTTAAAAAAATATTAGTTCAAACTTCGAAAATACGACGTAGGAACCGTCCATTCATTTGTACTTGTCTAAGAAGTCCGATATAAAATTTAGGAACCTGTCTCTGTCTTTCATTTAATGTAGTTGTGAAAAAGTTGTGGCCTTTCATACGAATTTGTCAATAACGCGCCAGCTTTGTTTAGACATTTTCTTGACCACGTTATCATATATCATAATCAATTGGTCAATGTGGAAATTAGACAACATGGTTTCTAAAATTTTCTAAAATACTTGTTCCTTCTCTTTTAAGTTACTTCATATTTTATTTTATTTTTCCTACCTCCCTCGTCCTTGGAAAAAGGAAAAAGTAAAAGTAATTTTTTTTATTTTATATTCTAAAGTCAGCTGGGTTGTGTTTATTTATAAAAAATATATTTAAAATTAAATTATTTATATTAATTTAATATTATTTTAGAATATTTTATCTCATAATGAGAGATTAATAGTATTTTAAATAATCCTATAAAATATATATATTTTTTTTATCATTCTTAAGATTATTTATATGAGATTATATAATCTCATGAAAAATATGAGATTAATAATGACTTTATGAGACTAATAGTCTAATATTAACGGATTAATAATCTCTCATCTAATAATTAAATATTATAAAATAATAATAAATTAAGATAAATAGTCTAATTTCAAATATATTTTTTATAAATAAACATAGCCTTATAATTTAAGAAAGAACACATTTCTCGCATAATTTCTGTGACGCCCCCAAATCTAGGCCTACATAGCCCAATTTGAGACGCCATAAAATACATAATTTCTAATACAAATAGTACATAGAACAGAAATACAAACTCAATAATAAACAACTAGGTCTTCACTATTATTGCCACACTATATACAACATGTGAAGACTACAATAGTTATTACTCGGACCGTCACTCCATTCCCCTGCTAGACCCGGCTACTCTCTCATTTTCTGAAAAACAATGAAACAAAAGAAAGGGTGAGCTCAAATAGCTCAATAAGAAATATCATGACTAAGATAATGACAAATAAATTATGATTAGCCTTCAACAGATGAGTTCTTAATTGAATATAATAGACAATAAGCTTTGTATCAATAATAGCAGTAGAAAGAGCAATCTATTAGAAGAATAATGCAGACTATAATGTCCACTCGCTTCTATTTTTAGGACAAACATCATCAACTTTTATCATCTTAAACACCGCTGGTCATGATAATATAAATTTCCAGTTCCTGATTATAGTCATGCCAGTCAATAATTCATCTTTGCATTACGAGCCAAAGATATTCAAATATAACACCAACGGTAATGATTATACCAGTTTTCAGCCTTTGGTCATAATCATACCAACAACAGTTCATCTTTGCCTCAGGCCAAAGAGAATATTCATCACGTGTCCTAAAAGACACAATAATTATATCGCCTTTATCCTATCAACTGTGCCTCAGGCCACAGATATTCATAACAACATGGTTCTTGATGATTAGAATAACCACCGTGATATAGATGATGAATCAGAAGAAACAGTATGATCAATAAATATCAAAAGTTTATGATTTTTCTTTGTACAGATTCAAATAATGTCCAAATTGCCAACATGATGTGGACTAAAATTCAAGAATGATATTTAAGATCCACAGTTCAAAATAACAGTTAAGGTTCAATAGAAAGATTTAGAAAAATAGGAAGGTTCAGTTGAAATGATATTAGATGAAACACAAACTATTAAAGAATATATATTCATTTAAGGAAACTTTACCAACAAGAGACAAGTAAGAAATGAATACGAAGAGTAATTCACCAAACATGCGGTAATCCGCGTAGTCAGGTTATTCTCAGAGATTAATAAGGAATGAATACGAAATGTTATTCACCAACAGGCAGTAATCCGCGCCGTAAGGTTATTCCCACAATTTAATGAAAATTGAATACGAAGAGTTATTTACCAAACAGGCGGTAATCCGCGCAGTAAGGTTATTCTCAGAGATTAATAAGGAATGGATACGAAATGTTATTCACCAACAGGCGGTAATCCGCGCCGTAAGGTTATTCCCACAATTTAATACATGGAAATAAATGACACAAGAAAGAAACGATATTATTTTCGAGAATCAAAGAATGATAATCCCTTACCGTGGTAAGTTTAAATAATAGAATATGAAAGAAGATGATATTCCAAAAAAAAATGACATTCCTTACCTTAACACGTGACTGGATATTGATTTAAATGAGGTTGATCAACCTATATATATTTATAATACAATTAGTAATTACCACATATAAATTTCAAAGTGTATGATAACTCGTATAATATGAACTATCAAAATTATATATATTTAACATAATTTTTATAGTATAATATAACTACTTTAAAATAATTTTTAAAATAATATTCCAAAATAAATCTTCCAAAGAAAGCTCTTAAAAATGAATCTTCTCAAAGAAGAGTCTTCTAAAGGAAGATTTGTGAATACCGTAAAAAATAGGAATTTATGAAATTACTACTCTTTGATAAAAGACTTACTTGAAAAATTTCTGCACTCCTTTTGGCTTTCAAACACTCAAAATAGTCTTATTATTCTCAGAGAAAACTCATAAAATTCTTATAGAAATTTTTTATGTTTTAGGTGTGATGTTTCTATTCAGCTGAGCAAGCTATTTATAGGAGAAAAGAGGGTACTATGCATGGTAGGTGGGGGTAGGTGGCTGGTTGCTGCTCGCCAACAGCAACAGCCTCATGCTGCAAATTTTTTTTTCTTCAATTTCAACTTCACCAACTCATGTGGGCCCCACCAATGGGTCCACATGTTTCTTACTATTCACGTTACTATTTCAAATAGTAAAATTATTATTATTATTATTTTTAAATTTATTTATTTATTTATTTATTCTTCCTGTGAGTCTAACATATAAAATAAAATAATGTGACGACAATAATTCAACAATAAGGTAAGAAACACGTT
The DNA here is from genome assembly GCA_947179155.2 of Hedera helix. NCBI lineage: Eukaryota > Viridiplantae > Streptophyta > Magnoliopsida > Apiales > Araliaceae > Hedera > Hedera helix. The sequence continues at coordinate 38,175,428 of OX359287.1, forward strand.
ACATATTTTTATTAATTTAATAATATAAATTATAGTGTATTTGCTACTCTGACAATTATTAGGTTTAATAATTTTAAACTACAGTGCACCAACAATTATTGACTCAATGATATGAAATACAGTGTAATGACAATTATTGAATCAATAATGCAAAATACTGTGCAACAACAATTATTGATGAATACTGTGCAATGACCACGTTATCAGATCAATAATATGAGATACTGTGCAATACCGTGTGCTACTGTAGAGTACCGCGTGCTACAGTAAAATACCATAAATTATCGTATGCTACTATTCTTTTATCACCGGTATTTTAACAGTTAACACCGTTGACTATTTTTATTTAAAAATGTTACTTCTGTCGTTTTCTATATCCGACAAATATTCTTTTGTGGGGTCCACCAATAATTAGTTATTTCGGCGCCGTCGTACGACCCGAATATTCCTCGACAAAAAGAATATTCCCCAACAAAACGAATATTGTCCGACAAAACGAATATTGTCCGACAAAATAAAATTTGCACATAACATCCCTAACTTTCAATTTCGTCAATTTAACCACTTACTGTTTCATGAAAAAATATATATGAAGAAAAATTAAATTTTATATTTCATAAAATTCGGAGTCTTACAATTTCTTCATATATTATATTCAAATAATTGATTTTAATTTTAAAGTCAGACAATTAAAAAAATTGATTGGAGTAAGATCCACCCTTCCACAGTGGAACTCAAAACGAGAGTTCGATCTTTAGCCATTCCTCATTCAAGGGGGCTAATCAACAATAATTATTGATTGTGAAGATTTATTTATCATCTCTTATGTTATTTTTATTTTGATCATGTTTGTTTGTAAGAATTATAATTTTAAGATTATAATTTTAAGACATAAATTATAATTCTAAGATTATATTTATTTATAATAATTATATTTGAGATAAAATTATTAATCTCGTATTTGTCTTATTTATTTTTAAATTTAGACTTGGAACTATTAGTCCATAAATTATAAAATGACTTAAATTGAAAGACTATTTAATACCATATTTAATCAGGAATTATAATCTCAAGATTATTAAGTCATTTTATAATCCCTGAATTAATAATTTTAAGTCCAAATTTAAAAATAAACAAGACATTTTTTAAATTAATAATTTTATCTTAAGTATGTTTTTTATAAATAAATATAACATTAAAATTATAATTCATATCTTAAAATTATAATCTCAAAATTATAATTTTTACAAAGAAACTTAGCCAGCCATGTGATTGAGAAATGCATGGGAGTCTTTTGTAACATGTTGTTGAGGTGGTAAGTCTCTGCCGTCCCATTACATAAGGGCAAGTTATTATAAAATAATAAGTTTTCTACCGTAAATGTTCGTCTGCATATTTTACACCTTTAAAGTTTACGGCAAGAAATTGTTGCAGATAATTTGCAATAAGTTTTTAAATAAAGCTATCTGCGACAATTTTCTACGGATAACACTTGCTCAAAATTGGCTTGGCGGGTCAAAAGTGAGGACTACATGTTAATTTCCCTCGCTAAAAATATCCGCAAGTAATACTTGTGATATCCTAAAGAATTATATTATTTTTTAGAACCTATGCACAATTTTAATTTTAAGATATATTTCATCCCATGGACCTAAAGAGGAGTTTGAGGAAGGGGAAAAGAGGGCACTAAGGCTAACCTAGAAAAAACATTACCTTTTTAATCTTCTATAACTTGTGTTTAATTATGTATTGATTGATTTTTTTTTAATGAGTAGATTCAAATACGTAACCTTACACAATAAATATAAATATTTTTATTACCAAACTATCACTTTTGATATTTTGCAAAAATTACTTACAAATACTTTATGTGACTTAGTAATCGCGAATACACGTTTTTTTAGATAGACGGTGCGAGATCAATTGGGCCTAAATAATGTCACGCCCGGCACAAGCCATCACTCTTTTATATATGCTAGTACTCTTGGCATACACTTTGCGTGTAACTAAAAAATATTTAAATAAATGAGAAAATCTTAAAAAGAAAATAGGGAATAATAAAGTAGAGAGAAAATAAAAGTTATTGAGTTTAAAAAAGAACTGCTTCTATAACTTAAAGGATAAATTTAAAAGTTAAAAATACTTCACACAAAAAAAAAATAATAAGCTTTCTCCTCCTGATTTATAAATTAGATTATATATATGAAAATTTCTAAGCTTATTTATTTTTTTACCCACATATAAGACAAATGAGTATATCCCACTCATTTGAGTTAAAAATAAAATGAGGTGGAGTCACACTCATTTGTCTTATATACGAGTAAAAAATGTTGATAAATGTAGAATGACTCTCTCTATATATATATAGTAATGATCCATAATAAATAATTGTTATGAACACTATATAAGCAAGTCAATTTCCATCCGTCCAATGCGAGATCTAATACTCAAAAAAATATGTTTGCTACTACTAAAAGTAGTAGCAGGAGAAAAAAAACTATTTAAATGTCTTTAGTAGGGATATGGATGAATACCCTAAATACCCCTATTTTAATTAAATTTAAATAACTTTAATATATTTATTTGTAAAGTAATTTGTATTAATTAAATCAAATTGTAGGAATATCCCTAACATCGTTATTATTGATTTGAAAGTGGCAAAGAAGAACCTATTATAGGCCAGGCAGCAGCCCTACGTCTCACACTTTGATGAGTGAAACCTCTTGTCTCCTCTAGCTAGTATTCCGGTCTGTTTCTATGAGTGTTGTTGCTTACAATCGGGGCGATAGCCCCCTGTGATTAAGGCTGCAAATCGAACCAAACAGTTCAGACTTGATTTAGGTTCAACTCGAAAAAATGTGAGTGAGACTCAAATTCGTTAATAATATGATCTAAATCTTAGCACAAAAATAGTTAGAATAAAAATACGAGTAGAATTTGAATAAGGTTATATTCGACTCGTTTAGGATTCAAACTACTCGAATTTTTAATCATAATCCGATACATAATCGATTGATACATATTCGAATAGATACTCAATACATTCTTCTATAATATATATACAATTAAACAAAATTTGAATAATAAGTTATTATTATTTTATTTTATTTGTAATTTTAATTATAATTTAATATATTTAAAGTGTAATTATAATTATATTTTTTCATTTTAAAGTAAAATAATAAGTTCAATTAATAATTATATTTATTATAAAACTATTTATTATGTGAAGACTTGAATTCGAATTTGAATTTGAAGTTCGCGAGTAGTTTGAATATAATTCGATTTGAGTCAAATCGAATTCGAGTAATGAAAGTTTTAGTCGAGCCGAATCTGAGCAAAGTTTTTCAAATATAGTTCGAATTCGAGTACGAATTTAACCTTACGAGTCGAATCTGAATAATTTAAAATTCGGATCAATTTGACTCGTTTGTAGCCTTACGTGTGATCGTTGCGTAAGAGAATATAGTTGCTAGTAGATCTCCAAGTCCTTATGCGCTTGGTAAAAAAAGCAGTTTAATCTCGACTATTATAATATAGAGTTTAAATTTTAAATAATCAAATTGACACAATAATTGATAATGTTAAATTTTATTACTTAATAAATGTCGACGCCTGGATTTCGTCGTTTCGTTTTTTAATAATTAAAAGCCCTTTCCAATTTTAGCCTTTAGATTAAGATGTGATTTTTTTTTAAAAGGGTCGGCTTAGTGTCGACGGGGTTTCGAAAGATCAATTTTATAATGAGCCAATTGACCAGAGTCGTCAGTTGGTATATTTGAAATGGATGTACCAACTCATCCGAATTATGTTTTCGCAATCGCAATGGCTCATATGTGACTCCGAGTTAATTGGTCCGCAAACCGAGATTCACAGAATTCGAGGGCTTGCTTAAGCGAAGTGAAGGTGTTAGGCACCTCCCGACTTCCGTGAAAACATGGTTACTGTAAGACCCCGAATTTTATGAAATACAAAATTTAATTTTTCTTCATTTATATATTTTTTTTGAAACAGTAAGTGGTTAAATCGATAAAGTTAAAAGTTAAAGATGTTATGTGCAAATTTTATTTTGTCGGACAATATTCGCTTTGTCGGGGAATATTCGTTTGGTCGGGGAATATTCGTGTCGTACGACGGCGCCGAAATAACAAATTATTGGTGGACCCCACAACGGAATATTTGTCGGATATAGAAAACGACAGAAATAACCTTTTTAAATAAAAATAGTCAACGGAACTGTTAAAATACCGGTGATAAAAGAATAGTAGCATACGGTAGTTTTTGGTATTTTCTGTAGCACACGGTACTCTACAGTAACACACGGTATTGCATAGTGTCTCATATTATTGGTCTGATAATTGACACCGTAACTGTTACGCATCATTTCATTGATAATTGTCACTGCATAATATTTTATATTATCAATTCAATAATTATTGTTACACAGTATTTTGCATTATTGATTTAATAATTGTCATTACACTGTATTTTATACCATTGAGTCAATAATTGTTGCTGCACTGTTTTTAAAATTATTGAACCTAATAATTGTCACAGTAACATATGCACAATAATTCACATTATTGAATCAATAATTGTCATTACACAGTAACGTATGCTTTCTTTTACATTATTGTTATCTGTTCAACAAATATATCACATCTGTGCCCCCGGCCACAGATATTCACAACAGCTTGATTTTTGGATGATTAGAATGATATAAATGATGAACAGAAGAAATAGGATAACAATAAGTATCGGAAGTTTACTTTGTACAGATTCAAATAATGTCCAAATTGTCAACATGATGTGGAGTGAAATTTAAAAATGATATTCAAGATCCACAGTTCAGAATAACGGTTACAATTTAATAGAAAGGTTCACGTAAATAGGAAGGTTCAGTTGAAATAATGAAGTTCAACTATTATGGAACATATAATATTTTCAGGAATTATAGAAGCAATAGTTCCATAATAAATTTCGATTTAGGAGTATGAAAGAAAATAATATCCCTTACCGTAGCAGGTTTGATTAACAAAAGGTGAAGGAAATTAATACAAAGGGTTATTCACCAACAGGCGGCAATCCGCTCCGTAAGGTTATTCCCACAATTTAATAGAATTTGAGTACAAAGAGTTATTCACCAAACAGGCGGCAATCCGCTCCGTAAGGTTATTCCCACAATTTAATAGAATTTGAGTACAAAGAGTTATTCACCAAACAGGCGGCAATCCGCTCCGTAAGGTTATTCTCAGAGATTAATAATGAATGAATACGAAAGGTTATTCACCAACAGGCGGCAATCCGCTCCGTAAGGTTATTCCCACAATTTAATACATGGAAATAAAAGGCACGTCTTATGAGTAAGGAAGAAACAATATTATTATCGAGAATCAAATAATGATAATCCCTTACCATAGTATGTTTGAATAATGGAAGATGAAAAAGATGGTATCCCTTACCTCAACACGTGACTGGATATTGATTTAAATGAGGTTGATTAACTTGAACAGTACACGTATACTTATAGATCTTCACAAATACTCAAGATGACTTAAGCACACTTAGAGAGAACTTTCACAAGAAGTATTTAGAGAGAGAAAGAAAGAACAAGTAAGGAAGTTTATGAAAAATCCTTAAGTTAAGGCTTCTATTTATAGCCAAAAATCTTATCATTCATTTAATCTAAACCATTCATTTTAAAGATCATCTTTTAATCTACACCATCCATTTCAAATATTATATTATCTTTAATCTACACCATTCATTTCATATCACCTAATAATCACCTAACTTTATATTATAAACAAATCAATTTAATTATTCAACAATAATTCACACTTTAATCTACACCATTCATTTTATATCACCTAATAATCACCTAACTTTATATTATAAACAAATCAATTCAATTATTCAACAATAATTCACACTTTAATCTACACCATTCATTTCATATCACCTAATAATCACCTAACTTTATATTATAAACAAATAACTTTATCAATTCAATTATTATGACTAATTGTTATAAATACAGTATAGTTAGTTCTTAGATATCAAGTCAATAAATTAATGAAATACAACTGTTTAAATAACATCATAATAGAGATAACAATAATGTAAAATAAAGCATACGTTACTGTGTAATGACAATTATTGATTCAATAATGTGAATTACTGTGCATATGTTACTGTGACAATTATTAGGTTCAATAATTTTAAAAACAGTGCAACAACAATTATTGACTCAATGATATAAAATACAGTGTAATGACAATTATTAAATCAATAATGCAAAATACTGTGTAACAACAATTATTGAATTGATAATATAAAATATTATGCAGTGACAATTATCGATGAAATGATGCGTAACAGTTACGGTGTCAATTATCAGACCAATAATATGAGACACTATGCAATACCGTGTGTTACTGTAGAGTACCGAGTGCTACAGAAAATACCAATAACTACCGTATGCTACTATTCTTTTATCACCGGTATTTTAACAGTTCCGTTGACTATTTTTATTTAAAAAGGTTATTTCTGTCGTTTTCTATATCCGACAAATATTCCGTTGTGGGGTCCACCAATAATTTGTTATTTCGGCGCCGTCGGACCTAACGAATATTCCCCGACCAAACGAATATTGTCCGACAAAATATAATTTACACATAACATCCTTAACTTTTAACTTTATCAATTTAACCATTTACTGTTTCATGAAAAAAAAATATCTATATGAAGAAAAATTAAATTTTGTATTTCATAAAATTCGGGGTCTTACATTAAAGGCGATATAATAGGTTAAAGGCGATACATCTGTTCGGTGTCTTTTATGGCACGTGGTGAATGTTCTCTTTGGCCCGTAGTGCAAAGATGAACTGTTGTTTGGTATGATTATGACCAAAGGCTGAATCTGGTATAATCATGACCGTTGGTGCTATAGTGAATATCTTTGGCCCGTAGTACAAAGATGAACTGTTGATGTGCATGATTATGATCAGGAACTGTGAATTTGTATTATCTTGACTAATGATATTTCAGATGATAAAAGTTGATGATGTTTTTCCTAAAAAGAGAACCGAGTGGACATTATAGTCTGCATTATTCTTCTAATAGATTACTCATTCCGCTGCTATTATTGATCTGAACGTTGTTTAAGAATTTAACTGCAGTTTTTGATATAAACCTTGTAGTCTATTGTATTCTATCAAGAACTCAACTGTTGAAGACTAATGATAATTTATTCGTCATTATCTTAGTCATGATATTCTTTACTGGGCTATTTGAGCTCACCCTTTCTTTTGCTCCACTGTTTTTCAACAGGAGATGAAAACATAACAGGGTCTAGCCAGGGAATGGAGTGAGGGTCCGAGGAATAGTTATCATAGTCTTCACGTTTTGTAAAATAGTGTGGCAATAATAGTGAAGACTTAGTTGTGTATTATTATACACTGTATTGTTGTACGTTGTGCTTTGTTGTAATAATTTTGTTGTAGTCTTTTGACGACTCAAGTTTGGGCTGTGTGGGCCCAGATTTGGGGGCGTCACAGTTGGCATCAGAGCTTAGGGATATGGTCTTTAATGGAGATCTGGGGTTAGAACTAGGAGGGGAGAGACGAATAGAATCAATCACTAGTGTGTCCTACCTAAATTAGATTTTTTTTTTTTTTTATCTAATGAATCGATTTGAATGTAGGAACATGAAGAGATGAGTCAGTTTATTTGAACTAACATTTATTTTGTTACCACAGTTAATTATGGCATCTGGAAATCAGGAGGTTAACTATGAAATTACCGAAACAAATGTAGCTGCAAAACAAGAGGCGACGAATAATCTTCTTACAAACTCAGAGTTGAATCATTTGCCTAAGGCAAAAATTATGCGTGTTCTATCCAGTAAGGATGAAGGTGAAAGCTCTGCTACAGTCGTTCCAGATCCATTCTTAGAAGCAATTAAAGGAAGTAACGAACTTGCGAAAATTATTGCCTTTAATTTACTCACTAATTGGGAGAGTGATATCACCTGGTTATGCTCTATAACAAAGGATCAGAATATATGGACTTTTCATATTAGTCTTTGGGATTTATGGTGTTCCAGCTATGATTTTCAAGATTATTTAAAAATGATGTTTCTATACTTTTGGGCGTTACAATTTAGAGGAATTCAGGTTAAGTTAGTCACTATCGTGGAAACTGCAGTCTATCGAAAATACTATTTTAATGGAAATCATTGGTACCTTACTACTAGAAAATTATTCAGTGGTATTCCCATGGTTGAAATACGTGAAGATCCGAATGAAGTATTCGGGATTCGATTTGACGATAACAGTCAAGAAACCGAATGAGGTGATAACCGGTAAGCTATTCATAAATTCTCGTGAAGTCTATGCCATATTAGATACTGGCTCTATCCACTCTTTTATCTCACCTATATGTACTCAACGTTTAAATTTGACTATTGAAAACTTAAATCTTGTCTTATCAGTTGAAACCTCATTGGGAGAAATACCTATTACATTTACTATCTATAAATCTTGCCTAGTTCAAATCAACAACCTCACATTACCTGTTGACCTTATTTCTTTGGAGATGCGTGAATTTGATGTGATTTTAGGAATTGATTGGTTGACTACCCATCATGCTAAAATTGATTGTTTTCATAAGATTATTAGTTTTCATATTCCTAATCAACCTGTCATGCAAATTCAAGCAACTAAACCATTGAAATCTATAACTGTTATTTCTAGCCATAAAGCCATTCGTTTATTGAAAAACGGATGTCAAGCCTTTTTAGCTCATGTCACTGATTTGAACAAAAACACGTCAAACTTGAAAGATATTCCCATTGTTAATGAGTTTCCTGACGTTTTTTTTCTGAGGAACTTTCTGGCTTACCCCAAACCGTGAAATTGAATTCTGTATCGATCTTGAACCCGGCACTAAGCCCATTTTTAAAGTCCCATACCAAATGGCTCCCATAGAACACCAAGAGTTGAAAGTTTAATTACTAGATATCGGTATCATTCATTCTAGTACAAAACTTATATCGAGCGAGGAATGCGAGAAGAGTTTTCAAGAACTCAAGAGGAGACTTGTTTCAGCTCCTGTTCTGACCATACCATCAGGATCAGGAGAATTTGTTATCTACAGCGATGCTTCTGGCAAAGGTCTAGGCTGTGTCCTTATGCAACATGGAAAGGTTATAGCCTACGCCTCTCGACAACTCAAAGATTATGAGAAAAATTATCCTACTCATGATCTAGAGTTGGCAGCAGTCGTTTTCGCGTTGAAGATCTGGAGACACTACTTGTACGGAGAAAAAGTGGATATCTATACGGATCATAAAAGTCTCAAGTATTTCTTCACCCAGAAGGAACTCAACATGCGACAACGACGTTGGCTTGAGCTGTTAAAGGATCATGACCACACAATCCAGTATCACCCGGGAAAGGCGAACGTTGTAGCTGACGCTTTGAGCAGAAAATCTTATGCAAGTACAAGTGCACTGCTGACAACACAAAAATGTATTTTGTACGACTTGCAAAAGATGGAGATAGAGCTAAAGACACCAGGGACCCACTCGAAGATTGCTCACGTGCGAGTAGAACCAACTTTAATCGATAAAATTAAAGCTGCTCAAGCTACCGATCCGGAACTGATAAACATGATAAAGAAAGTACAAGAAGGTGCCATTCCCGAAGCAAGAATCGACGAGAAAGGAATACTTCGAGTCAACTCTCGACTCTGTGTTCCTAACGATCCTGAATTAAAGCATAAAATCATGATGGAGGCACACAACACGCCGTTTGCAATCCACTCAGGGGGTACCAAGATGTATCGAGATATTCGACATACATTTTGGTGGAACAATATGAAAAGGGAGATTGCTGAGTTTATCTCAAGGTGCCTAACTTGTCAACGTGTCAAGGCAGAGCATCAAGTACCTAAGGGTCCATTACAACCACTTGAGGTTCCCGAATGGAAGTGGGAACACATCAATATGGATTTCGTGACGGGTCTTCCCAAAGTTTCTCAAGGCTTAGATGCAATTTGGGTCATCGTAGATAGATTGACCAAATCCGCTCATTTCTTGCCTATACGAGAAAACTTTTCACTTGAACGTCTTGCCGGTATGTACATAAATGAGATCGTGAGATCGCATGGCATGCCAGTTTCCATAGTTTCTGATCGAGATCCTAGATTCACTTCACGTTTTTGGATCAGTTTACAAAAAGCTATGAGCACTGAACTACGTTTTAGTTCTGCATACCATCCTCAAACGGACGGACAATCGGAAAGGACGATCCAGCCCCTCGAAGATCTTTTGAGACTTTGTGTATTAGACTTCAAAGGAAGTTGGGATAAGTACTTGCCATTGGTGGAATTTTCTTACAACAACAGTTACCAAGCAAGCATAGACATGGCTCCATTCGAGGCTTTGTATGGAAGGAAGTGTCGCTCTCCAATATGTTGGAATGAGGTAGGAGAAGCAAAATTGTTGGGACCCGAGTTGGTACGCTTGACGACCGAAAAGATCCAAATGATCCGACAACGAATACAGACCGCACAAGAACGACAAAAGAGTTATGCTGATCTTCATCGGAGAGACGAAAGTTTCAACGTCGGAGATCATGTATTCTTACGTGTTTCTCCATGGAAAGGGGTTACGAGATTCGGAAAGAGAGGAAAGCTCAACCCTCGATTTATTGGCCCATTTGAAATCCTCGATCGAATAGGAACCGTAGCCTACAGACTAGCCCTACCACCAAGTATGTCTCGCATCCATAACGTTTTTCACATATCTATGTTACGTAAATATGTGAAGGACCCAAACCACGTCATTGAGTTAGAACCAGACGTTATAGCAGAGGATTTAACATACGAGGAGGTACCTGTTAAGATCCTGGATAAGAAGGAGCAGATCCTACGCTCAAAGGTTATACCTCAAGTCAAGGTTTTATGGAGGAACCAAGATACTGAGGAAATGACCTGGGAGCTAGAATCTGAGATGAAATCTAAGTATCCTTACCTCTTCGATATGTCAGGTACGTCAATTTCGGGGACGAAATTTTATAAGGAGGGGAGGTTGTAAGACCCCGAATTTTATGAAATACAAAATTTAATTTTTCTTCATTTATATATTTTTTTTGAAACAGTAAGTGGTTAAATCGATAAAGTTAAAAGTTAAAGATGTTATGTGCAAATTTTATTTTGTCGGACAATATTCGCTTTGTCGGGGAATATTCGTTTGGTCGGGGAATATTCGTGTCGTACGACGGCGCCGAAATAACAAATTATTGGTGGACCCCACAACGGAATATTTGTCGGATATAGAAAACGACAGAAATAACCTTTTTAAATAAAAATAGTCAACGGAACTGTTAAAATACCGGTGATAAAAGAATAGTAGCATACGGTAGTTTTTGGTATTTTCTGTAGCACACGGTACTCTACAGTAACACACGGTATTGCATAGTGTCTCATATTATTGGTCTGATAATTGACACCGTAACTGTTACGCATCATTTCATTGATAATTGTCACTGCATAATATTTTATATTATCAATTCAATAATTGTTGTTACACAGTATTTTGCATTATTGATTTAATAATTGTCATTACACTGTATTTTATATCATTGAGTCAATAATTGTTGCTGCACTGTTTTTAAAATTATTGAACCTAATAATTGTCACAGTAACATATGCACAATAATTCACATTATTGAATCAATAATTGTCATTACACAGTAACGTATGCTTTCTTTTACATTATTGTTATCTCTATGATGATGTTTTTTTTAAACAGTTGTATTTCATTAATTTATTGACTTGATAGCTAAGAGTTAACTATACTGTATTTATAACAAGTAGTCATAATAATTGAATTGATAAAGTTATTTGTTTATAATATAAAGTTAGGTGATTATTAGGTGATATGAAATGAATGGTGTAGATTAAAGTGTGAAATATTGTTGAATAATTGAATTGATTTGTTTATAATATAAAGTTAGGTGATTATTAGGTGATATGAAATGAATGGTGTAGATTAAAGTGTGAAATATTGTTGAATAATTGAATTGATTTGTTTATAATATAAAGTTAGGTGATTATTAGGTAATATGAAATGAATGGTGTAGATTAAAGATAATATAAAATTTGAAATGGATGGTGTAGATTAAAAGATGATATTTAAATGAATGGTTTAGATTAAAGGAATGATAAGATTTTTTGCTATAAATAGAAGCCTTAACTTAAGGATTTTTCATAAACTTCCTTACTTGTTCTTTCTTTCTCTCTCTAAATACTTCTTGTGAAAGTTCTCTCTAAGTGTGCTTAAGTCATCTTGAGTATTTGTGAAGATCTATAAGTATACGTGTACTGTTCAAGTTAATCAACCTCATTTAAATCAATATCCAGTCACGTGTTGAGGTAAGGGATACCATCTTTTTCATCTTCCATTATTCAAACGTACTATGGTAAGGGATTATCATTATTTGATTCTCGAAAATAATATTGTTTCTTTCTTACTCATAAGATGTGTCATTTATTTCCATGTATTAAATTGTGGGAATAACCTTACGGAGCGGATTGCCGCCTGTTGGTGAATAACCTTTCGTATTCATTCATTATTAATCTCTGAGAATAACCTTACGGAGCGGATTGCCGCCTGTTTGGTGAATAACTCTTTGTACTCAAATTCTATTAAATTGTGGGAATAACCTTACGGAGCGGATTGCCGCCTGTTGGTGAATAACCCTTTGTATTAATTTCCTTCACCTTTTGTTAATCAAACCTGCTACGGTAAGGGATATTATTTTCTTTCATACTCCTAAATCGAAATTTATTATGGAACTATTGCTTCTATAATTCCTGAAAATATTATATGTTCCATAATAGTTGAACTTCATTATTTCAACTGAATCTTCCTATTTACGTGAACCTTTCTATTGAATTGTAACCGTTATTCTGAACTGTGGATCTTGAATATCATTTTTAAATTTCACTCCACATCATGTTGATAATTTGGACATTATTTGAATCTGTACAAAGTAAACTTCCGATACTTATTGTTATCCTATTTCTTCTGTTCATCATTTATATCATTCTAATCATCCAAAAATCAAGCTGTTGTGAATATCTGTGGCCGGGGGCACAGATGTGATATATTTGTTGAACAGATGATAGGTTAAAGGCGATATAATAGGTTAAAGGCGATACATCTGTTCGGTGTCTTTTATGGCACGTGGTGAATGTTCTCTTTGGCCCGTAGTGCAAAGATGAACTGTTGTTTGGTATGATTATGACCAAAGGCTGAATCTGGTATAATCATGACCGTTGGTGCTATATTGAATATCTTTGGCCCGTAGTACAAAGATGAACTGTTGATGTGCATGATTATGATCAGGAACTGTGAATTTGTATTATCTTGACTAATGATATTTCAGATGATAAAAGTTGATGATGTTTTTCCTAAAAAGAGAACCGAGTGGACATTATAGTCTGCATTATTCTTCTAATAGATTACTCATTCCGCTGCTATTATTGATCTGAACGTTGTTTAAGAATTTAACTGCAGTTTTTGATATAAACCTTGTAGTCTATTGTATTCTATCAAGAACTCAACTGTTGAAGACTAATGATAATTTATTCGTCATTATCTTAGTCATGATATTCTTTACTGGGCTATTTGAGCTCACCCTTTCTTTTGCTCCATTGTTTTTCAACAGGAGATGAAAACATAACAGGGTCTAGCCGGGGAATGGAGTGAGGGTCCGAGGAATAGTTATCATAGTCTTCACGTTTTGTAAAATAGTGTGGCAATAATAGTGAAGACTTAGTTGTGTATTATTATACACTGTATTGTTGTACGTTGTGCTTTGTTGTAATAATTTTGTTGTAGTCTTTTGACGACTCAAGTTTGGGCTGTGTGGGCCCAGATTTGGGGGCGTCACAGTTACCGCAATCTTGATGTTTTCCTATCCTTTTAAATCCTAAAATGTGTATGTGCGCATATGTGTGCGTGTGTGCCTAAATGAATGTTTGTGGCGAATTTTTGCATAAAAGTTGTTTTGATTTTCTATGACAAATGTGTTTTATCGAGAAAGTGTTTAGACGTCTTTTGATCCAAATGACAATGCTTCGTTTTTTTTATAATAAAGATTGATTTTAATTTCAAAAATGATGAGGTTTTTTTATTAGATGTCATTTTCAGAAAACAATAGTTTTTTAAACTTTTGTCAAATAGGAATCGAGACTATACATTACCTTCTAACAGTAAATTTAAATAAAATGAAAGTAACTTCTAGAACTCTTTAACCCTATGCACAAAGTTTAATGAAAACGTTTATTTATTTTTTACGAAAACATCTTTTATGACATTTCAAAACCAAATGGAGCATTTTCGTCAAACAAGGATTAAAGTTCGCCAAAACTCTTAACTTTTAAACCTCGTGAATCTAATATCCTAAATTGATCCTTTTTAGAAAGTCTTTATCGCTTGCCTTATTTTGGAAACCATTTTTTTGTGTCGTAAATTAAAACAAGCATCCAAAACGTGTCGGGGCTATCCATGAGCATGTGAGCCGTCTAAATAACCCCAAACACCCACAATCACATATTTTATTATTACGGGGCCTTAACCCGATCAAGATTTGGCATCACTTTAAGGCCCGATATTACATATATACAGCCATGGCCCCTATACAATGATTACATATACCAACAATGTCCATCATCGGGATTTGATCACGAGGATCTCCTCCCTAGGCTCACACTTACCCAAATCGTCGCACAACCAACACTACGGCAAATCTAACCATACTAAACTCGCTACGGTGCTATATGAATCAAAATCCCAAGGCCAACATTACAAACTATACATGAACACGACGAACTACATCTCACCGTACGGATGTCATTGGGATACTAGGAGGAAGTTACGTTCCGACGGAACCCTCACTAATCATCCCTAATCCACGGATCCTCAATGATATCACGGCATACTATGTTAAACAAATCAAAACACCAAATTTACAATAACAATACAAGCAAAAGATTTAAAGAAAACACCACATTTCACCTTGCAATACACCGATAAAAGCTTTATATTCCAAGATTTGAACACAAACCACAAGGAAGCCTAACTATTTGAGCAAAAACCAACAATTTATCACTCAAAAATACTCCACCTGAGCCTCTCTCTCTCTCCTTCTCGCGTTTCTCTCTCTCTAAAACTCACTCAAAACTCTTCTCTTTCTTCCTATCGGGTGGAAATGGCGTTGTATAGTGTTCAGCAGGCAGCCACATGTGCATCTGCGGCTGGGCTCGCCAGCCGTCCGCGCCGAATCCTCGGCTGCCGGGTTGTTTCATCGAGCCACACATTGTCTCCTTTGTCGGTGGCCGCAGGTGCATCCGCGGCTGTCCGACTTGTTTTTCTCGATTTTCGTGCCACGCGGTCTTAATTCGCCAATTTCTGCGGTATTATTTTGGAAGACTGTTACCTGAAGTATAAATTGCTCTTTGTGCTTGGCTTCCAGGGGGCGCTGCCCCCTTCCACCCCCGCCAGCTCACCGGCGAGACCCCCGAACATCGTAAGCGTAGTGGCCATTAGTCGCCTTTTGTGATCAAATCAGGTTTTTTCTAGATCAACTTTTTGCCTTGTTTCAAGTAACCTGATTCTCGTTGTTCGTTGGGGCGACTTTAACCGTAAATCGTTGGGGTGGTTTCGTGTTGGGGTCTATCTTCCTTTTCGCATGTCGGGTCAAATGACGATCTTGCCCTTCTGTCAGGGTTAGTACACAAGTGTAAAATTTGGGTGTCTACAATAAATATATTGAATATAATTGATAATGTTAATTTTTTTTGCTTAAGAAATTATTTATACAAATAAATACATTGAATATAATTGACAATTTTAAATTTTATTACTTAAAAAATTATTTTAAAAAAAAAATACATTAAATATAAATTGACAATATTAAATTTTATTATTTAAAAAATTATTTATACAAATAAATATATTAAAATTATTTAAATATAATTAAAATATGAATATTTAGAACATTCTTTTATATCTCTAATAAGAGTAGTGACAGACATGTTATTAAAGCGTTGTATCTCATGCTAGAAGGTCGAAGATAATTTGGTGAAATAGTATCATTATATAAATATATATTCTTATGTGAATTTTATTTTATTAATATTCGAAAAAGAAAAACCTTAATCTAAAATGTTTGACTTTTAAGGGAAAATGAATACGATTAATAAACAAAGTGCATATCCTGGAAAGAGCGAAAGAACCGATATCTATATTTTTACTATTTCCATCATATGTTGCGTGGTACCTGGGTGTTCTCTCTGCACTCTCTATCTCTCTCTGAAAAGCTTCTGCAACTGCTCTGGTAATTGAAATCTCTCTCTCTTCACAAGCTTGTTACTTCTTTTAATTTGGTTATTGCCATTCCCAGCTGAATAAATTCGATTGAGAATCTTTGAATTCAAGCAACAATACATATAATTTTGTTATCCCTCTTGATCGTTAAGATCATCCAACTGATAGATCTTCTTTTATACATTTTTAAATCAGCTGCTCATGATCTGAATATATAAGCAATTTCTTTGAAATTATCATATGTATATATACTGCTGTGTAAAATAACAGTTCGTTTGATTTAATGGACAATTACAATAATTCTCCATATCCATATAATTATGGATACCCACCTCCTCCAAATCAGCCATATCCACCATCACCGGCAAATCAACCACAACCATACCCACCGCCGCCAAATCTGCCATACCCACCCCCCAATCAGCAGTTTCCACCGCCGCAGTACCACCAGTATCCCATTCCATACAACCCTTCACAACCCGGAACTATGATCTACCCATACCCATACCCATCACAGCCCGAGTATCACTATCACCCTACATTACATACCAGCCCGGTACCATATCAGTATCATCAGCAATCTGCTCCACAGCAACCAAGCCTTCAACACAATAATTCATTTCAATATGGTTCAAATCATAACTATTACCAACATTCAAGGCCTTTACTACCTCCTCGCTATAGTCATTCCGATGTGCCATCACAAGATAATGAGTCAATTAGTAGTGAATCAACAATACCATATAATGTTGATCATACTCCCACTTACACTTCGATTTACCCGCCTATAGAAGATAGTTTAAGTCATATGCAATTGACCGATAACCAACCTTCTGCTCCTGCATCTCCGCCGGCTCCCTCTGCCCCTGTGGAATATAATGCCTCTTCAAGTAGTTCTGTTGCATCTTACTCGGGTGAGCTTATGGCTGCCCCTCCCCATCCTTATTTGAAGCATTCAATTTCATACGTTGAACCATCATATGGTCAAAATCTGAAAGTTGTGCCGTATTCGACCACTAAAGGTTCTTTGAAGGTGTTACTTCTGCACGGGAATCTAGATATTTGGATTTATGAGGCACAAAACCTTCCAAATATGGACATGTTCCACAAAACTATAGGGGATATGTTTAATAAATTACCTGGGAAAGGTAGTAATATCACTAGTGACCCATATGTCTCAATTTCTCTGACAACTGCTGTAATTGGAAGGACTTATGTGATGCCCAATAGCGAAAATCCTCGTTGGATGCAACATTTTTATGTTCCTGTTGCACATTATGCTGCTGAAGTGCACTTTGTTGTTAAGGATAATGATATACTGGGGTCCCAGCTTATAGGACTCGTATCAATTCCGGTAGAAAATATTCACGGCGGAGGTAAAGTTCAAGGTCATTTCCCAGTCATCAATACTAACGGTAAGCCCTGCAAACCAGGAGCTCAATTGAGCTTGTCGATTCAGTATACCCCAATGGAGAGGTTGAGTATTTATCATCATGGGGTAGGAGCTGGCCCTGATTACCATGGTGTCCCTGCCACGTATTTTCCACTTAGGAGAGGTGGGATAGTTACTCTATATCAGGATGCTCATGTTGCTGATGGAACCCTTCCAATGTTGAAACTCGAGCATGATATGCCATACGTGCATGGAAAGTGTTGGCATGATATATTTGATGCAATTCGTCAGGCTCAACGTTTGATTTATATTACTGGGTGGTCAGTATGGCACAAAGTTCAACTGGTTCGTGATCCTTCTTTTACTGGGGATAGCACATTGGGAGAACTTCTAAAGGCTAAATCACAAGAAGGAGTCAGAGTACTGCTGCTTGTATGGGATGATCCCACTTCAAGGAACATCATGGGCTATAAAACAGTAAGTGTTTACCTTTAATCTTTTGTGATCATTATTTGAGCTAACAAAAAATATAAATACACGAGTAAAAGTAAGAAAGAGAAAATGAGAAATTTATCATAGTAAAGAAGTATCTTATATAATTTTTAAGGGGCTCTTGTGCTTCAGGATGTCATCAGCAGTTGACCTTTCTTAGATGAAAGTAGTCTGCCTTACTCTAACTAGCAAAGGAAGGAGGGGCTTTTTACTTGCCACTAGAATCTTGGAGATGGTCATGTACATTGTGTTACATCAGGCTATGGGCCTGAAGTCTTTTATAATTGTAGAAAAAGAAACTTTTCTTCCTTGGATAAGTTGTGGGAAAAGCAACTTTGGGCACATACAAAGTAATATGTTGTAATTCACGTTATAGTTTTTTAATTTCTTTTTCATTTGTAATCATTAATTCACTTCATAGGCTTTAAGCAGTTAGTAAAGTGTTCCTAGTATTCACTTATATTTATTCATATGCGCACTTACCGCCTTACACTTTCTTCTTTTAGAGAGTCTTGAGTGGAAATATTATAATCTATTCTGTTGTCAACATGTATGTATATCATGGGGCATCAATTGATATATTTTTCTAGAAGTTATTTATATTGAACTTCATCATTCGTAATGATTTCCAACTAAAACTTTGTTTTAAGGACTTGTTTAGTATCTTTTCCATTATAAGTGATAACTATGAATATTTTCAGGATGGTTTAATGCAAACGCATGATGAAGAAACTCGGCGTTTCTTCAAGCACTCGTCAGTGCAAGTGCTGCTTTGTCCTCGTGTGGCTGGAAAGCGACATAGCTGGGTTAAGAAAACGGTATGTTACACATAAGTTTCTCTCTATCTCTGTTTCTTTCCTGAAATCTCATTGACATGCAGAATGTGTGCATTTATTTACTTGTCTGAAAATTGAATTGTAATTTCAGAGTAAGACATTTTGAAGGTTTAATGTCTGAGAACTTTGGCAATGATACTAAACTGTCCAAAAACTATAAAGCAGCATAATTTAATTACATGTGTGAAGTATACTCACCTTCTCAGCAAATCACACAACAATTACTTACTGAGGTGAATCAATGGGAAAATGCTCATAACATACAATTTCAGACTTTTCAGTATAAATTCATAGGTAGCTCCAAATAACATACAAAATATAATAACAAAATTATGAGTGTTTAAAAGGTACACTTGGCTCATAATGTACATAAAGAAGCATGTTTTTTATAGATGCATAATGAAGAGGGTATTTTGTGAGCATGGAAAGCATGTATAATTTAGATCAAAATGCAAAAAAGAAAAATTTTCTGATAAGAAATTGACCATGCTGAAATTTTGTTCCTCTTTTACTGCCGTGGAAAACAAAAATTAGATAAAACTGTCATGTTATTTTTTTTGCATATGTAATTCAGTTGTGAATCTTGTTCAGTTTCCCTAGTAAAGAAAATTCTTCAATGAATTTGTATTCTTGCTTATATCCCATTTGATTATCAGGAAGTTGGAACAATCTATACACACCATCAGAAAACTGTAATAGTTGATGCTGTTGCTGGTGAGAATAAAAGAAAAATCATAGCTTTTCTTGGGGGACTGGATCTGTGTGATGGGAGATATGATACTCCGCACCACCCTATATTTAGGACGCTACAGACTGTGCATGCAGATGACTATCATAATCCTACCTATGCGGTAATATCATAGTCCTTATTTGTCTTTGCCACTTCTTTTGTTAACTTGTTCATTACTAACTTTATCTTTTTGAGAAGATTATGTTGAACCTTCCTTTTTTTTTCTTTTCCTTTATTTCTTAAGGCCTTGTTGTAGAGATTTTCTATGTACTAAAATCTAAAACAAAATTCTACATCCTATTGTGAAAGTGGGACAATTGCATTTAGCTGGAACACCCGCTTGACTATAACCTCAACAGAAGCATAAGCAAGTAAATGAATGGTTCTTTAAAATTCTTTTCTAACTCAGCAATGTGTCCATTTTGTTTGAGACTTGTACCTCTATGTCCAAGCTAGTTTTTCCTTTCCCTCAACCTTTTTGAAAGCTCACAAAGCAATACCTTGTTATTCTTTTGTTTTTTTTTCTTAAACAAAAACAAACAGATGCTTGACATAAAAAATGCCTTAACTTGTCACTATTTTTTTTGGGTATAATTGTTTAATTAAAGAAGTATTTATAGTTTTGTACCTTGTTGTATTGCAATATTAGTAGCAAGCATGGACTTGAGATTAGCGTATCCAGCACGAACTAAGTGAGTGGTAGATCCGCTCCGTATGTATGCAATAGAAGATATCTAATTCACCCCGAAAGTACAAAACTAACGGGATTAGTTACCTATGGTTAGCTTTACATTCATCTCTGAATTAAAGTTGGATTAGGCTTTTAATGTTGTGCGTTTTATGGTGGAGAGTAAGGGGTGCACTAGTGTTAACCGGACAATGCAGGAGTTGGTGATTTTATTGATGAAATGTGTTTGGTGGATCTACCTCTGGTAGGAGAATTAGGTTCAGGGGTCTGAGTCTATAGAGAGGTCTAGCATTGATAGGTTTCTAGTATCCCTGGATCCGGAGGAGTCATTTCCTAATGTATCTCATGTGTTTGGCCAAATTATTTCTGATCATGTAGCATTGCTATTGGAGGGGTATGAAGAGTACGACACAGCTGCTTCTCAATTTTGTCAATTTTTTACACTAAAATGAAGTATCCAATATTCATACTCATGCTCTTGTTTGAATGTTGACTGTCGAATCGAATACGGGTACTTTAGAGTAAAGTGAAGATTCCGTGTAATATAGAAAAAAGGTCAAAAAAATAAATTCAAGAACTGAATAGAGAAGTCTTACTCTTCGGAGGTGTTCAGGTGAGAATGAACGGAGCTTTAGATGAGATTAGACTTGTTGACGAGAAAGGTCAAGAGTTATTTATGAGGCGAGAGAGTAGGCGTGAGGATTTGAATGGAAAAGTTGGAGGCTTAATTATAGCATAGGAGATGTGTTCAAGGGCTCTTTGGTTGAGAGAAGGAGATAATAATACCAAGTTTTTTCACAGGATGGCGAATGCTCGGCGTAGGATGAATCGTATTGGTGTCATTGTTGTTGTAGGAGAGGATAGTCTGCCAGGGGAAGATGCAATGAGAGAAGTCATTGTTGATTTCTTTGGGAATCTTTTTGAGGAGGATTGCTGAGACTTGATTGGGTGGAGTTTGATTCGATCACTGCAGTGGATAAGTCGTCGTTGGAGAGACCATTCATGGAGAAGGAGGTAGCAATGTGGCTCAAAGCCTGTGACAGGGATAAGTAGATGGGGCCGTTTCTCCTTAACGATTTTCAGCGATATTGGAGTGTAGTAAGGGGATGTGATAGAGGTCTTCCAGAAAATTTTCTCATAGGCAGGTTTGAGAGAAGTTTGAATGCAACCTTCGTCACTTTGATTCCGAAGGAGCGTGGTGTAAAAAATATAATAACATTTCAAAAGTGAGTCTTGCGAAGGTGGTGAATTTCTTGGTGTCTGAGGCACGGAATACTTTCGTGGGTGGAAGACAGATTCTGGATGCTTGATTGATTGCTAACGAGTGCATCGAGAAAAGTATTTGGTTGTGTATGTTGGTATTGATTTGCAAGCTTCTATTGTGAAGGCTTGACCTTGTTAACCGGAATTTTCTGTGTACCTGATGGAAAGAATTGGTTTTGGAGAACGTTGGAGAGTGGATTCGGGAGTGTATCTCCACAACCAGATTATCAGTGCTGTTGAATGGTGTCTTTACAAGATTTTTTGAAAGCTCTAAAGGCTTGAGACAGTGGGGGCTCACTGTCTTTGTTGCTCTTTTTGCCGGTCACGGAGGCTTTGAGTTGATTGATGTGAAGAGAAATGCCTCAATCATTAATTATGAGCTTATTAAATTTAGATTTAATTTGGCAGACGGATCTCTTCTATTAAAGCGACTTTTTAGAGTCAAAGACTCAAAATAGCCCTTCAGTGAACTGAAGGGTTGTAAAAACTTTTTTAGAAAGCACAAAGATTCAAATATCTAGTTCATTTTAGGAGATCACATCTTTCACTAATTAAATATAAGAAATAACAATACATCTCTAAGGGATTACATATTGTGTATGTAAATATTGCTGTACTTTTGAAATTTTGAAATTTTTTGTTACCTTTCTTGAATTTCATTCATGTTATTTCCTTAACAGGGGAATGTTGCTGGGTGTCCAAGAGAACCGTGGCATGATTTGCACTGTAAAATTGATGGCCCAGCAGCATATGACATTCTTACGAACTTTGAGGAGCGCTGGTTAAAGGCTGCAAAGCCCCAGGGCATTAAAAAACTGAAGATATCATATGATGATGCTTTACTCAGAATAGAAAGGATGCCTGATATTCTGGGGATGAATGATGTTCCGTTTCTTAGTGACAACGATCCTAATGGTTGGCATGTCCAGGTAAATTTTTATCAATTTGCTGGAAGAGTTTAATTGGTCTCATAACATCAGTGTACCAATATGCATTTTTGTGTTACTCTTTTACAGATTTTTCGTTCAATTGACTCAAATTCTGTTAAAGGCTTTCCAAAAGACCCAAAAGAAGCTACATACAAGGTGGGCTATAAATTAGTTACTTCTTTTTAGGATTTTAAATTTCTAATTATTTCTTTATTTAGGAAAATTGATTGAATACTTGTCGTAACAGAACTTGGTATGTGGAAAGAATGTACTTATTGATATGAGCATACATTCAGCATATGTAAAGGCCATCCGTGCTGCCCAACATTTCATCTACATCGAGAATCAATACTTTATTGGGTCCTCGTACAATTGGAGTTCATACAGAGATTTAGGTAAACAAATGTTCTTTCCCAAGTGTAACTAACATGGTTATGGGGAATTAATGTTGTTAAATGAAATTTCTTTTCTATAAAGTGTACCCCCTCCGTCCTGAAAAAAGAGTCCTGCTTTCTTTGTAGATTCTATTGAAACTGGTAATTGTCTTTTCGGCATTAGTATTTCAGATGTGTGGCCACTGGCCATGCGCCTGCACACTTTATAGTTTTCTTGGGTATGAATATTATGAGTTGTAGTATGCATATTTTTTCCTTTCACTTTATTGTTAACTCTACTGATTTAGAACTATGTGTATGTTGTGTTTCTACAGGTGCTAACAACTTGATCCCAATGGAAATTGCCCTTAAAATTGCCAATAAAATCAGAGCACATGAAAGGTTTGCAGTATATATTGTTATCCCTATGTGGCCAGAGGGTAATCCAACGAGTGCTCCTACACAAGCAATATTATATTGGCAGGTAGATTGATGACCAGAACTCATTTCTAGTTAAAGAATATTAGGAATTGAAATTAATTGTATGCGGTGTTCATTATATTTGGCGTAAATTTTGGTGGTTGATAATATTTTTATGCTCAACTCATTAAATCTGAAATAACTAGATATAATATTACTCTTTTTAAGTATACTTTCACCACCTACTTATTGTCACAATTTGTTAATGTGGATCAAGAATTCATCATACTTTTTTAACTCTACAGCACAAAACAATGCAAATGATGTATGAGACGATCTACAAGGCTTTAGTGGAGGTTGGGCTTGAAGATGCATTTTCACCACAAGATTATTTGAACTTCTTTTGTCTAGGCAACCGTGAGGAGGTTAGCGTAAATGACCCTCCAACTGCTGAAGGTCCTGGTGTTGGAACTCCTCAGGTCAGATTAATCAAACTTAAGTTCTATTTGGCTTGTGATTATATCTTCAGCTCATCAAAATTTATTCCTCTCAAATTTTTTCCTCGTCGTGTACATATGTATTTATTATATGGAAAACTTTTCTCTTCCATCATCTTTAGCATTGAATTAAATTGTTTATAGCAGTTAGCTGTATATTTCCATTTCCCCAATTTTAGTTTAAACTCTCATTGTATTCTGATCTTAAAAATTGTCATCTTCTTGATACATATCAGCTCGATACAAGCTTTTTAATGCATTTATTGTTTTAGGCATTAAGTCGAAAGAATCGAAGATTCATGATTTATGTTCATTCAAAAGGCATGATAGTAGATGATGAGTATATCATATTGGGGTCTGCAAATATTAATCAACGCTCCTTAGAGGGTATTAGAGATACAGAGATTGCTATGGGCGCCTACCAACCTCATCATACGTGGGCGAAAAACCTTTCAAGCCCGCACGGACAGGTAAACGCTTGAGCAGATATTATTTGTAATGTTGATTTGTTGTAATTAACCAACTCTCTGTTAAGTTATGATATATACAGAAATCCAATATTTTTTTTTTATCTATTTGGAAATGGAAAATTGCTGACTTGAATGGTCAATAACTTGAAGTTCTTTTTATTGATTGATATAGAACATTAAAATCCAACAAGAAAAAGAAGTTAATGTCTCCTTGCTGACTTGTGCATATAAAATATTTATTTTGTCAGCATGTTGTTATGGGAAATATTTATTTTGTCAGCATGTGGTTATGGGAAATATTTATTTTGTCAGACTGTTGTATGGGAAATAGTTTGTATGCGCTAGTACACTCATATTTATTAACTTTTATTCAGACCAACTCTGAAGAGCACTATGGTAGGAGCTTATTATCTAGGCAAGATGTAGGATAAGATTCCCCCAACACAAATTTTATACTTACATCTCGACTTTAGTTCTATTTACCTTAAATTATACCTAAGGATTTTGATGGATCCATGCAATTATAGTTTTAATTAACGTGCATAACATTGTATGATGACAACATATTTGTTTTGCGGAAATATTTGTTTTGTAGATCTATGGATATAGAATGTCTCTGTGGGCAGAACATCTTGGCGTCATTGAGGACTGTTTTACGCGGCCAGAGTCTCTAGAATGTACAAGACGGGTCAAATTAATGGGTGAGCTGAACTGGAAGAGATTCGCGGCTGATGAGATAACAGATATGAAGGGACACCTAATGAAATACCCTGTTGAAGTTGAACGCAAGGGCAAGGTGAAGCCCCTTCCTGGATGTGAAACTTTCCTAGATGTAGGGGGGCGTATAGTTGGCTCATTTATAGGCTTTCAAGAAAATCTTACCATCTGATAATCATTTTTGTGTTCTCTACGAATATCTCAATTCTTTTATAGTTTCATTTCGATCAATATGAGTGTATAAAAAAATCATTTGTATTTCAGTACAAGGACTTGGACGTTCTGGTAAATAATTTTGGTTAACAGTAGAAATTGTTAGTCTGATAATAATGACATTAGAATCCAGAATTGCAGTTTTTAAGTTCGTTCTTGTATGTTGTTATATTCTAATTATAATGTACATTCTTGCCTTTGATTCTTTCACATATGTACTGACATTTTGGTATTATAGTATGGAATGATTAGCAACATGACAACTAGACAATTTGAGGAAGCTTATGCAAGAACGCCATGAACTCAAATATCGTGTTGTCATATAAGGGATAGATCTCATGACGACATTATGGGATAACCTTGAGTTTTCCCTAATAGACCATGGCTATATTTGTTATATTTGACCACTCATTAAATTTGATATCAGAGTAATGCAATCAACTCAATAAACAAACGAGTTAAAAATAAAAAGAGTGAGATTTTGTAAGGAAAGTGATACAAGGGTTAACTAATTAGTAGATGGGTTATCCAACCAAAAAAAGAGCAAGAAGGATAAAATATATATATATATATATATATATATATATATATATATATATATAAAGGATTTAAAAATAAAAAAAATTATGTGTTGAGAGTGGGATTGCCCTTCCATTCCAGACCAGAACCTTAATCTGGCACCTTAGACCAACTCAGCCACCTCAACACTTCCTTTAACAGTCTCAGCTGATAATCAAGTACTTTAATTATAATTCACAAGTCAATATAAAAATTATAGCTAGTAATATTAATTAAAAAAAAAGTGTAATATAAGATTGTTTTAAAGCTTAATCATACATTGTTTATATCAAATTCCTTTAGTTATAATTAATTATGTATGACATGATATTAATGTGTGCATGAATGACCATAAATCATTATTCATGGGCTAAAAAATGGGAGTTGCCATTCTTGAAAATTGAGTAACAGGCAATTTGTCTATTTGCAGAATTCAAGCCCCACAAACCTATCATACCACTCCATTAATATTACCAAAACATTACAACTTTTGTACGAATTGACAACTAGATTCACTATTTATGTAGTTTGTTGTATTTGTTTGCAATAAAAAATGCAACATTTTTGTGACAAAATAAGCAAGACTTATGCTCTTATATGCTCATTTCATCAACAATATTTGATAAATACACTAATACAATGCATGAACAGTAATGTTATACGTAACAAAGAGGAGCCAAGTCCACAATTTGGACTACACCCATCTCAGATTACATCAGTATATAAGTTCTTACTAATCTTGAAACTTTATGTGAAAATATACCTAAATTTCATAAGTACAAAAGTATACTTGCATATTTGCAACATTTGTACATAATAAAAAGGTGTAGATTACAAGAAAGTTCACTCTTAAGATGGTCAGTAGAGAGAATTATAAGTGAAGATGGTAGCGATAATGGAGAAGATACAGATGAAGAGTGAAGGAAGCAGGGTGACATTCAAGACTTTACTCATACCCCAGTACCCGGCCAGTGTTACCGTTCCATCTGCAATTACACGGGCAATTGTCCCGGCTTCTGTTGATAGCAGGCCTCCGTTAAAGGTCCCCCGGGAAAGCCGCGATGACATGGCGTGAGATAGGAGTGATAGGTTAACACCTGCATTGGTCAAACAAATGAAATAGAATTTCATATCACATCATACATTGAATCTAATTTCGGCTAAAATTTAGGAGTTTAAATTTGATACACGAGCAATAGTAGGATTATGATACAGGTAATTTTACCCAAAGTACTTCATTAATGATGTGTTATAATCTTAACATCGCTCGTATATACGCTAATAATGTATCAAACAAATTCAAAATTTAGGCCAAACCAAAATTTGTATGTTTAATTTACATTTGAGTTCATATTAAAAACCGAAAATAGGCTGATTTGCTTCGAGTTGATGCCATATCAGCATCGTTGAAAACTTAGGGAACCCCATCTTGATCAGGGCTTTGTTAGCCAACATGTATCTATTCATTTTATTTCCTACCCTTTGTGATGTGAAAAAGAAAATGACTGTGAAATAGTATAGCAAGAATACGAGTATTTTTAATCAAGTGAATATTAAAATGTTTGCGATATAAGAGCAACAGATTCACCTTCAATAACTTCGGCGAATACAAATGTGACGAGAGCTGAGCTGATGTATTGCAGAACAGAGTAAGGGACTATTATCTGAAAGCTCAAGAGTATACCTAAGCATACCATTATTTCTGATGCCAGTAAAACTTGTCTGCAGTCAAAACCATCCGGAAGATGCATTATCAAGACTAAAAACTTCTCACTTATTTGTATTAAGTTTGAAGGTTTACCTCTCTTCAAAAATGTTGCTGATGTAGCTTCCAATAAAAATATTAACAGGAAGGACTGTCAGCCCGAGACAAGCAAGAAAAATGGCAACATTGGTGGTTGACCATATAAAGTAATATGTGGTGATGACACTTGATTCAGCAAGTAAGATCTCCATTGCATATTTGAGCATAAAATATATAAATAACTGAGCCTGTTCAACAGTATAGCTGAGACCAAATCAGAATTAATAATAAGAACCAATATAAGAAAAATACTAAAGCAAACGTATGAGATTGATTCAAATTTCTTGCTCGAAAAGATGCAAATCTGAAACCATATCCTCGACGATCAGATGCATAAGGATTAATACTTTGACATTATAACAAAAATTATATGCTGCACTATAATGTTCATAAAGTTATATGAAGGATCACTCCATGCCAAGGGAACATGAGTAGAATTGGTATATATTAATAGAATTGGCCATGTTGAAGGAAAGTATTTCCTTTAGATGCCTAGGGCTAGAGATCAGCTTTGCAATAGTGTCGGTATAAGCATGAACTAATAAAAACGAAAATAAATTGATGTGAGACTTTATGAAGCTTAATGTCCACACCTTTACAGATGGTGTAAGCAATCTATATGCAGACAAAATCGAAGTGACAGGTTTGTGGATATCCTCTTCAGCTTCTTCATCACATTCCTGATCTTCATCCTCATCTTCTTGCTTCTTTCCCGAGCTTAAGAGCAATGGTTGGGTAAAGCCATTCTCTAGTCTACCGATTTCCAGTCCTGTAATAGAAAGTCACATATCCTAATATGTTTAATAACTGAAATAAAGGACAGTAGACAAAATGAGTTTATGATAAGAAATGAAAAAATTGAGTACTTATAAGGTACTAATAGTGGCATTTTTAAACACTAGTTATGACTCTTTTTATCAATGCTGATGGAGGTATACCTTGTGGGATTATAATTACATTTTCAGTCATTTAGCACCATTTAGAGTTGGTCAGCCAAGAAGAAAGTTCTTTATTTTTTCATAGAGACAGTTATAAGGAGAGCTTGAGAACTTAAGCATAAACATCATAGTGAACAGTGTAGGATATTATTCCCTCGGTCCAGCAGAGAGAGTCACATTTGATTTTTTTCCTAGTCAATTTGCGAATACTAAAATTCAAAATTAAATGATGCGAGTTTTTTTGATTTTGATTAATGTGATAGTTTGTATTGTAAACTACTTTGAATTTTAGTATTCGCAAATTAACTAGGAGCAAACTCGGATGGGACCCTTTCTGCTGGACCGAGGGAGTATTTATCTAAAATATCCAATTGACATACCCGCGTTGACTCCTTGCTGCTCAGCATTGTCTTTATCCTCATTCGGAGGTTCTTTAAATGCAATACACAACCACAGTAGATAGACAAGCCATGCAAAAGCCATAAACCATCCAGGTAAAGTTTCTTGATTAAATGTGATTTTAAAGATCTTAAATTTGGTTTGAAATAAGAAAGCAAGAGCAGGACCAAATGCCATCCCAAGTGCGCTGGCACTAACAAAACCTGCAGAAGCCTTCATTCGCATTTTAATAGGCACACAGTCACTGATATAACGTCTGTTAACAGCCCTTGCAGAACCCAGCCTGAAAAGTCGAGAGCACAATGATTAGCATTAACCAGTGAAAGTAATGTCTTGATAATAGTAGAGTCTGAAAGGTGGGTGAAATGAATATCTGAAGATCATTTGGACTGGATTTATCAGATAAAGAAGAAATTCCTTTTGCATATGTAATCTCATCCAAGAAAGCACAAAGGATATCTATGTTTTGAAAATTTTCAGATTATGTAAGCTCAAATGTCTCATCAGTTTAACATACAATATGATAGAATAACAGACCATGACTCTAAGTGTTATAACTTACCCGCAGAATAGACGACCAATGATGAGAATATATATCGAGTTGAGATCATATGCCAGGGCGTATAAAGTGTTTCCCACAAGAAGAACAACACTGCTAAATAGAAGAGGTTTCATGTATGATTTATTTGACCATGCACTAAAATACACAGAAGAAAACACCTGTGCAACAGCCATTGACCCAATCACAGCACCACAAACAGTTGCTGCAGCTCCAAGGCTCAGGGTGTAGTCATCTGCTGTTGGAACGATAATATACGTATTTACCATGTATAAAAATGTATTTGCCAAGATCAAAAGAAGCGACATGAAGTGATATCTGTCATCCCTAGCATGATCCTCTGATGGGGATGGTAAATCATCTTGCATAATAAGTGCATGTTTTCCAATATATTCAAGGAAATTGGTTGAGTTTGTGAGCCGGTCAATTGCTGCTTTGATAGAATCGATGACAGGGTCCTGCGAAGAATACATGGATGTCCACATAATTCAATTATCATGATTTCAAATAAAATTTGGATGATAAAAGATAAGGTGACAATGTTTCATCAGAAGAGATGCAAAACTAGTTATGTAGGAGATTTCACACTGATTAAGTTTGCTAGAAAAACTTGATACTTGAGTCTAACTGCTTTAATCCTTTCTACAATTAAGGTTCAACAGTAAACTTTACAAAAATTTGATTTGAAAGTTATCCCACCAAATAATCATTGCTATCCTATCTTAGGCAACAATGTTTTAGGTAAGGCATAACAAGTGATTGAGATAGCTGGAAGATTGTAATTGGTGAGGGTAACTACAGCAGAGGGGAATCCTAAAAAACAAAAGTAAAACATGATTTGGAAAATAGTAAAAGAGAAATAGAAGCAAATCAGATATTTTAAGATGGATGTGAGAAACTACCGAGACAACAAAAGTGGGCTGATCATAAATAGAGACGTAGTTCCCCTGATGGTCTTGGAGCTCCACAAGATTGCGCGTCATGGTTCCTACAACAGCCGAAATACCCTGCATGTAATTCGTTTGATAAGAAGTTTCTTATGCTTGTTTAGACAGACTTGTAGATAGTTCATGCTAGATAGATGGTTCTCCTTCCATGTTGCATATAGGAAAGAAGAGTAACATCGAAGAATGAAAAACAGAATTACAGAAATTAAGAAAGTGATCAAATTAAGAATACAAATACAATACTGGAGATCAAGTAATATTTTCTTTACCACTTGCTTGAGGACTTGTCTCAGCAGAGAATAAGGATGATTTGCTCGAGTCTTGACATAGTAATTAGTGAACTTAAGTCCAAAGCGCTTATCAAACTTCTTCAATATCTTACGCAGGCCAATGGCATTCATTTCAACAAAAAAGAGGAGCCTTAAAAGATCCCTTCCCACTTCTCTATATGCCTCTTGTAGTTGAGAAAATTTTGATACATCTAAATGCTGTGTAAGGGTGTCATGCTGATCTCCTAGATCAGATAACCTTTTTGCTAGTTGCCCTTGTTGCTCCAACAAAAACAGGACAACCCTTTCAATCTGAAATTTTAATGGAGCTGTTAACACTCATTTAGAACATCGCTAATTGTATAGTCCAATGCAGTGGCATAGCAGTGATAGTACATCAGTTGAACAGGAGAAGAACATAAGAGTAAGTTGCTGAAAATTACATATTCATGAGTGGCTTCATGCACAATGACTACAGTTATATGCAATTGTCCAAGTTCTCTACGCCTTGTTCATCATTTTCATTTTCTAAATTTGTATTGGAAATGCTATAAAAATCTATGGTCTTATCACCTGTTTATCAAGAATTCTTGAGAAGTCCTTAAGAACGTGATGGTGATTTTGGTCTGCCACCTCAATCTGTCGAACATATTGCTTTACTTTCTTCTTCATCAGCTTGTAGTTAATGTAATATCTGGAATCAATCATATAAAATTTCACTTACAAACACTTGAAGACAGCAGATGATGGAAAGGAATTTTGCTATAAAACTGATATTAGGTTTCAATTTACACATAACTATTTACCATATAAACATCAAAGCTAAAGTATGTTACTAAATTCTTCAAAAATACGAAAGACATGAAAGTTGATTTACATTAACTTACAAGCTAGAATTCACAACACGGAATTTCTTTTCCGGAGGAGGGAGAAAAGAGATCAAACAATCACAACACTACCTCGGCTATTGGCACAGTGGTTTTAGCTTAGCCCTAGGACGAGCCGTAAACCCGGACGTCGTCGCAGGCAAAGCCTGTGCGCAAAACATGGCCCGGGGTGGGGAGACTTAGTCCGACTGCGGTTGGAATACTTCACATTATAAAAAAAAAAAATAATAATAATAAATAAACAAAGTTCTGTTCCAATATAAATTTTATGAGGTCACATCTGCTTGTTAAAGCCGGAAATTTGTTCACCATGTTATGTGATTATATCAAACCTCTCCGCATTCATATACTAGGATTAATTTTTTGATCACCTACTAAAATATTATGATAGCACACTAAAGTTGCAGCAACACTTGGAATCAAATCATTTACTCAAACTAGCAAGTTTTTCAAAAGAATGTTGACAATTTCATAATTTACAAGAAATTGTCAATAGAAACTATTCCTTATCTTAATATACTTTAATCTCAATGAAATTCAAGTCAAAACCCTTTCTCCCAGCTCACCCATTACACCACATTCATCAGATAGGGAACAATAGCATGCACTTAAATAACCTTAAAAAAACTTCATGCACAAAAAAATAAAATAAACCATAGTTCTTAAAGCAAAGAAAATTAGACATTAAAGTATGGTGAATCTAGTAAAACATACCCCTGCCATTCTTGAATTTGAGATTCTTTCAACTTTTTCCCAAATGCAACCATCTTTCGGTATAAAAGTCGGTATCCTGTAAATAAATCACCAAAACAGAATAGAAATAAGAACATGGATAAACCCAATTAAAACCTTTAAGTTTCATATTAAAATGTCACCATGGTAAATAAAAACCAGCAGCTACACATAAAGTACTTTGGAACTTTTTTTTTTCTTTTTTTCTTTTAATTGAGAACCATACTATTACAATTCATTTCTAGCTGATTTTGACTAGATTGTAGTGCATGGTGTTTCTGACTTGTGCTGAGGGGTAGACTCGAAGCGACCTAAGCTCTCACCTTTGTCTTACTTAACAACTTTTCCTTCCTCTAATTAAAATATTTATCCCCTGCCTACTTCTATGTGTATAAAAAGGGGGAAATTGTTCAAATCATTACACTGTTTGGATGAAAAGTTTATAAATTCTTGTCCAAGTAACAGAGAAATCCTAAAATTCAAGACACTTTAAAGATTTTTATATTCATTTTCCTAGAAACCAAAAAGACTCATAACATGAAAAGGTGATTAAACTAAGTAGAAAGGGAAATCATGAATTAAATTGCATAAGAGAGTGAAGAAGAGACTTAAACAAGAAAGCTAACCTTGGAAACAGAAGTGAAGTCTAAAATTGTGAGACAGAACCCACATTGCATTCAAATTCTCACTTTTATTATGCATTAATTTTACAAACCTTAATATTCGAAAAAAAAATTAGTCCACAAATTTTCATGCCAGTGGTAGTAGTGCAATGACTTATTATAAAACGAATTTTAAGTTAAAATAATTTATATGTCATTTTAAGCTGTGATTTATAAATAAAAATATTTGGCATTAGTTTGACTTATAAGTTAAAAATTAAATTAAAACAAGCTATATTTATACGTTAAATATTTACCATTGGCAAATGCAGTTATTTAGATCCAAACTTTGCGATATTCAGGCTTAAATTTGTTTTTGCTTTTTTTAATTTGGTACGAATAAAATTAACATATATTGTAAGACCCCGAATTTATGAAATACAAAATTTAATTTTTCTTCATATATATTTTTCCTGAAACAGTAAATGGTTAAATTGACAAAATTGAAAGTTAAGGATGTTATGTGCAAATTTTATTTTGTCGGACAATATTCTTTTTGTCGGGGAATATTCGTTTTGTCGGGGAATATTCGGGCCGTACGACGGCGCCGAAATAACAAATTATTTGTGGACCCCACAACGGAATATTTGTCGGATATAGAAAACGACAGAAGTAACCTTTTTAAATAAAAATAGTCAACGGTGTTAACTGTTAAAATACCGGTGATAAAAGAATAGTAGCATACGGTAATTTATGGTATTTTCTGTAGCACACGGTACTCTACAGTAGCACACGGTATTGCACAGTGTCTCATATTATTGGTCTGATAATTGGCACCGTAATTGTTACGCATCATTTCATCAATAATTGTCACTGCATAATATTTTATATTATCAATTCAATTATTGTTGCTACACAGTATTTTGCATTATTGATTCAATAATTGTCATTACACTGTATTTCATATCATCGAGTCAATAATTGTTGGTGCACTGTAGTTTAAAATTATTGAATCTAATAATTGTCACAGTAGCAAATACACTATAATTTATATTATTAAATTAATAAAAATATGTAACGTGTTTCTTACATTATTGTGGTAACATTATTTTATATGTTGGACTCACAGGAAGAATAAATAAATAAATAAATAAAAAAATAAAATAATTAATTTTACTATTTGAAATAGTAACGTGAATAGTGACGTGAATAGTAACGTGAATAGTGACGTGAATAGTAACGTGAATAGTAAGTGAATAGTAAGAAACATGTGGGACCCACTGTGGGGCCCACATGAAATATGAGAAATATGAATTTGCTGAAGTGGGTTGGTGGAGGCTGCGCAGCAGCCTCTGCTGAATATTTTTCAGCCCACCTACCACGCATAGTAACTTATTTTCTCCTATAAATAGCTTGCTCAGCTGAATAGAAAAATCACACCTAAAACATAAAATTTTTCTATAAGAATTTTATGAGTTTTCTCTGAGAATAGTAAGGTTATTTTGAGAGTTTGAAAGCCAAAAGGAGTGCAGGAATTTTTCAAGTAAGTGTTTTATTAAAGAGTAGTAATTTCATAAATTCCTATTTTTCACGGTATTCACAAATCTTCCTTTAGAAGACTCTTCTTTGAGAAGATTCATTTTCAAAAGCTTTCTTTGGAAGATTTATTTTGGAATATTATTTTAAAAACTATTTTAAAGTTGTTATATTATATTACAAAAATTATGTTAAATATATATAATTTTGATAGTTCATAATATACGAGTTATCATACACTTTGAAATTTATATGTGGTAATTACTAATTATATTAAAAATATATAGGTTGATCAATCTCATTTAAATCAATATCCAGTCACGTGTTAAGGTAAGGAATACCATTCATTTCAAACTCTTAAATTTACTGTGGTAAGGAATATCATTCTTTTCACACTCTTAAATTTACTACGGTAAGGGGTATCATTCTTTTCATCATCATAAATGGATATTATTTTCTTTCTTACTTGAAGGGATTATCATTCTTTGATTCTCGAAAATAATATCGTTTCTTTCTTGTGCCATTTACTTCCATGTATTAAATTGTGGGAATAACCTTACGGCGCGGTTTACCGCCTGTTGGTGAATAACCTTTTGTATTCATTCCTTATTAATCTTTGAGAATAACCTTACGGTGCGGATTATCGCCTGTTTGGTGAATAACTCTTCGTATTCAAATTGATGGGAATAACCTTACGGCGCGGATTATCGCCTGTTTGGTGAATAACTATTCGTATTCAAATTGATGGGAATAACCTTACGGTGCGGATTATCGCCTGTTGGTGAATAACCCTTTTTATTTGTCTCGTGTGGAAATAATTTGTCTACACGAATTATCACATGACACTTTTATTCCATATTCGTAAGTGATATCATTTTCCTTTATACTCATAAGGGATACCATCTTTTTCATCTTCCATTATTCAAACTTACTATGGTAAGGGATATTAATTTCCTTCACCTTTTGTTAATCAAACCTGCTACGGTAAAGGATATTATTTTCTTTCATACTCCTAAATCGAAACTTATTATGGAACTATTGCTTCTATAATTCCTGAAAATATTATATGTTCCATAATAGTTGAACTTCATTATTTCAACTGAACCTTCCTATTTACGTGAACCTTTCTATTGAACTGTAACCGTTATTCTGAACTGTGGATCTTGAATATCATTTTTAAATTTCACTCCACATCATGTTGGCAATTTGGACATTATTTGAATCTGCACAAAGTAAACTTCTGATACTTATTGTTTATCCTGTTCTTCTGTTCATCATTTGTATCACTGTTATTTGTATTAATCATCAAGAATCAAGCTGTTGTGAATATCTGTGGCCGGGGGCACAGATGTGATATAATTGTTGAACAGATGATAGGTTAAAGGCGATATACTAGGTTAAAGGCGATACATCTGTTCGGTGTCTTTTATGGCACGTGGTTAATGTTCTCTTTGGCCCGTAGTGCAAAGATGAACTGTTGATTGGTATGATTATGACCAAAGGCTGAATCTGGTATAATCATGACCGTTGGTGTTATATTGAATGTCTTTGGCCCGTAGTGCAAAGATGAACTGTTGATTGGTATGATTATGACCAAAGGCTGAATCTGGTATAATCATGACCGTTGGTGTTATATTGAATGTCTTTGGCCCGTAGTGCAAAGATGAACTGTTGATCTGCATAATTATGACCAGGAACTGTGAAGTTGTATTATTTTGACTAATGGTATTTCAGATGATAAAAGTTGATGATATTTTTACTAAAAAGAGAAGCGAGTGGACATTATAGTCTGCATTATTCTTCTAATAGATTGCTCATTCCGCTGCTATTATTGATCTGAACGTTGTTTAAGAATTTAACTACAGTTTTTGATATAAACCTTGTAGTCTATTGTATTCTATCAAGAACTCAACTGTTGAAGGCTAATGATAATTTATTCGTCATTATCTTAGTCATGATATTTCTTACTGGGCTATTTGAGCTCACCCTTTCTTTTGTTCCATTGTTTTTCAACAGGAGATAAAAACGTAACAGGGTCTAGCCGGGGGATGGAGTGAGAGTCTGAGGAATAGCTGTCGTAGTCTTCACGTGTTGTAAAATAGTATGGCAATAATAGTGAAGACTTAGTTGTGTATTATTATACACTGTATTGTTTTACGTTGTGATTTGTTGTAATAATTTTGTTGTAGTCTTTTGACGACTCAAGTTTGGGCTGTATGGGCCTAGATTTGGGGGCGTCACAGTTGGCATCAGAGCTTAGGGATATGGTCTTTAATGGAGATCTGGGGTTAGAACTAGGAGGGGAGAGACGAATAGAATCAGTCACTAGTGTGTCCTACCTAAATTAGATTTTATTATCTAATGAGTTGATTTGAATATAGGGACATGAAGTGATGAGTCAGTTTATTTGAACTAACATTTATTTTGTGACCACAGTTTAGTATGACATCTGGAAATCAAGAGGTTAACTATGAAATACCCGAAGCGAATGTAGCCGAAAATCAAGAAGCCACAAACAATCCTCCTGCCAACTCAGGAAATAATATTCCTGATAACATGATGAATGATGGATTCTTTAGGAATTTCATGCAGTTCATGCAGAATCAGGCAAGAGGAAATCCAGTTAACAATAACGGTAGAAACGCTGGTAATTTGAGGATGGTCACTGTCAAGCAATTTAAAGAATTAGGACCACCTGAATTCCACGGGAAGCCTGACCCACTCAAAGCGGAGGCATGGCTGAAGCAGACGACAAAAATACTTGATGTCCTACAATGCGCTGATGATCAGAAGGTGCCCTTTGCTACCTTTATGTTTCGAGGTGAGGCGGATCACTGGTGGGAAGCGGTAAAACGTATCCACCCTTCAGCACTTGAGATGTCTTGGACAGAATTCCAAGAGCTATTTAATGAAAAGTACTTCCCAGAAAGCATCCGCCATATGAAGGAAGTGGAATTCATTAAGCTGGAGCAGGGAAACATGACAGTTTCTCACTATGAAGCTAAGTTTGCTGAACTGTCTCGTTTTGCGACTCATCTAGTAGATGACGAAGCACGGATGAGTCGGATGTTCTTACGTGGTCTAAGATTCGAAATCCGTCAACAACTTAGCTCTCATAAATTTAATTTGTATTCAGATGTTGTTGATAGGGCTCAAAGGGTGGAGCAAACAGATGAAAAATTACAACCAAGAGTCAATGATCAGAGAAATGATAACAACCACAGGAACGAGAACCATCGAGGAGGTAACCAACACTTCGGTGGTAATTCCACATCAAATAACAGAAGAGGAGAATCCAGTGGGAACAATTTCAAAAGAAAGAGATTCCATAATAATTATGGAAGGGCACCAGTACCAGCACCAGCACCGACCCCAGTTTCAAGGGGAGAAGATCGACCACCAGTGAGATGCTATAGGTGTGGTCAGGAAGGTCACATCAGCCCAAACTGTACACTGCAGTCCAAAAAGTGCTACAGTTGTGGGAAAGAGGGTCATCTTGCGCGATTTTGTCCTGCCACAAAATCAAGTCCAGCTGCAGTGATGATACCAAAAGCTAGCGCGGATAAGGGAAAATCTGTAGTTCAAGGGAGAGCTTTTGTTGTGACATCCCAAATGGCACGAAACTCGAACGAGGTGATAACCGGTAAGCTATTCATAAATTCTCGTGAAGTCTACGCTTTGTTAGATACTGGTTCTACCTATTCTTTTATCTCACCTGCATGTGCTCAGCGTTTAAACTTAACTCCTGAAAATTTGGACTTTGACTTATCAGTTGAAACCCCATTAGGAGAAATGACCATTACATCTACTGTCTATAAATCTTGCCTAGTTCAAATCAACAACCTCACATTACCTGTTGACCTTATTTCTCTGGAGATGCATGAATTTGATGTGATTTTAGGAATTGATTGGTTGACTACCCATCATGCTAAAATTGATTGTTTTCATAAGATTATT
The DNA here is from genome assembly GCA_947179155.2 of Hedera helix. Taxonomy (NCBI): domain Eukaryota; kingdom Viridiplantae; phylum Streptophyta; class Magnoliopsida; order Apiales; family Araliaceae; genus Hedera; species Hedera helix. The sequence continues at coordinate 38,214,040 of OX359287.1, forward strand.
AGTTTTCATATTCCTAATCAACCTGTCATGCAAATTCAAGCAACTAAACCATTGAAATCTATAACTGTTATTTCTAGCCATAAAGCCATTCGTTTATTGAAAAACGGATGTCAAGCCTTTTTAGCTCATGTCACTGATTTGAACAAAAATACGTCAAACTTGAATGATATTCCCATTGTTAATGAGTTTCCTGACGTTTTTCCGGAGGAACTTCCTGGTTTACCCCCAAACCGTGAAATTGAATTTTGTATTGATCTTGAACCTGGTACCAAGCCCATTTCCAAAGCTCCATACCGAATGGCTCCCATTGAACTTCAAGAGTTAAAAGTCCAACTACAGGAATTGTTGGATACTGGTTTCATTCGTCCGAGTGCATCACCTTGGGGTGCTCCTGTTCTATTTGTGAAGAAGAAAGACGGGAGTATGAGATTGTGCATTGACTACCGAGAATTGAACCATGTCACCATCAAAAACAGGTATCCGTTACCTCGAATTGATGACATGTTTGATCAATTACAAGGTGCTCAACATTTCTCAAAGATTGATCTCCGTTCTGGATATCATCAGTTAAAGGTTAAAGCTGAGGACATTCCAAAGACTGCTTTCAGAACTCGTTATGGGCATTATGAGTTTTTAGTCATGCCTTTTGGACTAACCAATGCTCCTGCAGCTTTCATGGACATGATGAACCGAATATTCAAGGAATATTTGGATCATTTTGTGGTTGTCTTTATTGATGACATCCTCATATACTCCAAAAGTCGTGAGGATCATGAACAACACCTGAGATTGATACTCCAGAAGCTCCGTGAGAACAAATTATATGCCAAGTTGAAGAAATGTGAGTTCTGGCTTGAGGAGGTCACGTTTCTTGGGCATGTGATTTCTAGTCAAGGAATATCAGTCGATCCTGCGAAGATTGAAACGGTACTAAATTGGGAACAACCCAAGACAGTAACCGAAGTCCGAAGTTTTCTGGGCCTAGCTGGTTATTATCGGAGATTCGTAAAAGGATTTTCTCGAATCGCCACTCCATTAACTCAGCTTACTCGGAAAAGCACAAAATTCATATGGAGCGAGCAATGCGAGAAAAGTTTTCAAGAGCTTAAGAGGAGACTTGTTTCAGCTCCTGTTCTGACCATTCCATCAGGATCGGGAGAATTTGTCATATACAGCGATGCTTCAGGCAAAGGTCTAGGCTGTGTCCTTATGCAACATGGAAAGGTTATAGCCTATGCCTCTCGACAACTCAAAGATTATGAGAAAAATTACCCTACTCATGATCTAGAGTTGGCAGCAGTCGTTTTCGCGTTGAAGATCTGGAGACACTACTTGTACGGAGAGAAAGTGGATATCTATACGGATCATAAAAGTCTCAAGTATTTCTTCACCCAGAAGGAACTCAACATGCGACAACGACGTTGGCTTGAGCTGTTGCAGGATTATGATCACACAATCCAGTATCACCCGGGAAAGGCGAACGTTGTAGCTGACGCTTTGAGCAGAAAATCTTATGCGAGTACAAGTGCACTGCTGACAACACAAAAGCGTATTTTGTACGACTTGCAAAAGATGGAGATGGAGCTAAAGACACCAGGGACCCACTCGAAGATTGCTCACGTGCAAGTAGAACCAGCTTTAATCGATAAAATTAAAGCTGCTCAAGCTACCGATCCGGAACTGATAAACATGATAAAGAAAGTACAAGAAGGTACCATTCCCGAAGCAAGAATCGACGAGAAAGGAATACTTCGAGTCAACTCTCGACTCTGTGTTCCTAACGATCCTGAATTAAAGCATAAAATCATGATGGAGGCACACAACACGCCATTTGCAATCCACCCTGGAGGTACTAAGATGTATCGAGATCTTCGACATACATTTTGGTGGAACAATATGAAAAGAGAGATTGCGGAGTTTATCTCAAGGTGCCTAACTTGTCAACGTGTCAAGGCAGAGCATCAAGTTCCTAAAGGTCCATTACAATCACTTGAAGTTCCCGAATGGAAGTGGGAACACATCAATATGGACTTCGTGACGGGTCTTCCAAAAGTTTCTCAAGGCTTAGATGCAATTTGGGTGATCGTAGATAGATTGACCAAATCTGCTCATTTCTTGCCTATACGAGAAAACTTTTCACTTGAACGTCTTGCCGGTATGTACATAAATGAGATCGTGAGATTGCATGGCATGCCAGTTTCCATAGTTTCTGATCGAGATCCTAGATTCACTTCACGCTTTTGGATCAGTCTACAAAAAGCTATGGGCACTGAACTACGTTTTAGTTCTGCATACCATCCTCAAACGGACGGACAATCGGAAAGGACGATCCAGACCCTCGAAGATCTTTTGAGACTTTGCGTACTAGATTTCAAAGGAAGTTGGGATAAGTACTTGCCATTGGTGGAATTTTCCTACAACAACAGTTACCAAGCAAGTATAGGTATGGCTCCATTCGAGGCTTTATATGGACGCAAGTGTCGCTCTCCAGTATGTTGGAATGAGGTAGGAGAAGCAAAACTGTTGGGACCCGAGTTGGTACGCTTGACGACCGAAAAGATCCAAATGATCCGACAACGAATACAGACAGCACAAGAACGACAAAAGAGTTATGCCGATCTTCATCGGAGAGATGAGAGATTCAACGTCGGAGATCATGTATTCTTACGTGTTTCTCCATGGAAAGGGGTTACGAGATTCGGAAAGAAAGGAAAACTCAACCCTCGATTTATTGGCCCATTTGAAATCCTCGATCGGGTGGGAACTGTAGCTTACAGACTAGCCTTACCACCAAGTATGTCTCGCATCCATAACGTTTTTCACATATCTATGTTACGTAAATATGTGAAGGACCCAAACCACGTCATTGAGTTAGAACCAGACGTTATAGCAGAAGATTTAACGTATGAGGAAGTACCTGTTAAGATCCTAGATAAGAAGGAGCAGATCTTACGCTCAAAGGTTATACCTCAAGTTAAGGTTTTATGGAGGAACCAAGATATTGAGGAAATGACCTGGGAGCTAGAGTCTGAGATGAAGTCTAGGTATCCATACCTCTTCGAAATGCCAGGTACGTCAATTTCGGGGACGAAATTTCATAAGGAGGGGAGGTTGTAAGACCCCGAATTTATGAAATACAAAATTTAATTTTTCTTCATATATATTTTTCCTGAAACAGTAAATGGTTAAATTGACAAAATTGAAAGTTAAGGATGTTATGTGCAAATTTTATTTTGTCGGACAATATTCTTTTTGTCGGGGAATATTCGTTTTGTCGGGGAATATTCGGGCCGTACGACGGCGCCGAAATAACAAATTATTTATGGACCCCACAACGGAATATTTGTCGGATATAGAAAACGACAGAAGTAACCTTTTTAAATAAAAATAGTCAACGGTGTTAACTGTTAAAATACCGGTGATAAAAGAATAGTAGCATACGGTAATTTATGGTATTTTCTGTAGCACACGGTACTCTACAGTAGCACACGGTATTGCACAGTGTCTCATATTATTGGTCTGATAATTGGCACCGTAATTGTTACGCATCATTTCATCAATAATTGTCACTGCATAATATTTTATATTATCAATTCAATTATTGTTGCTACACAGTATTTTGCATTATTGATTCAATAATTGTCATTACACTGTATTTCATATCATCGAGTCAATAATTGTTGGTGCACTGTAGTTTAAAATTATTGAATCTAATAATTGTCACAGTAGCAAATACACTATAATTTATATTATTAAATTAATAAAAATATGTAACGTGTTTCTTACATTATTGTGGTAACATTATTTTATATGTTGGACTCACAGGAAGAATAAATAAATAAATAAATAAAAAAATAAAATAATTAATTTTACTATTTGAAATAGTAACGTGAATAGTGACGTGAATAGTAACGTGAATAGTGACGTGAATAGTAACGTGAATAGTAAGTGAATAGTAAGAAACATGTGGGACCCACTGTGGGGCCCACATGAAATGTGAGAAATATGAATTTGCTGAAGTGGGTTGGTGGAGGCTGCGCAGCAGCCTCTGCTGAATATTTTTCAGCCCACCTACCACGCATAGTAACTTATTTTCTCCTATAAATAGCTTGCTCAGCTGAATAGAAAAATCACACCTAAAACATAAAATTTTTCTATAAGAATTTTATGAGTTTTCTCTGAGAATAGTAAGGTTATTTTGAGAGTTTGAAAGCCAAAAGGAGTGCAGGAATTTTTCAAGTAAGTGTTTTATTAAAGAGTAGTAATTTCATAAATTCCTATTTTTCACGGTATTCACAAATCTTCCTTTAGAAGACTCTTCTTTGAGAAGATTCATTTTTAAAAGCTTTCTTTGGAAGATTTATTTTGGAATATTATTTTAAAAACTATTTTAAAGTTGTTATATTATACTACAAAAATTATGTTAAATATATATAATTTTGATAGTTCATAATATACGAGTTATCATACACTTTGAAATTTATATGTGGTAATTACTAATTATATTAAAAATATATAGGTTGATCAATCTCATTTAAATCAATATCCAGTCACGTGTTAAGGTAAGGAATACCATTCATTTCAAACTCTTAAATTTACTGTGGTAAGGAATATCATTCTTTTCACACTCTTAAATTTACTACGGTAAGGGGTATCATTCTTTTCATCATCATAAATGGATATTATTTTCTTTCTTACTTGAAGGGATTATCATTCTTTGATTCTCGAAAATAATATCGTTTCTTTCTTGTGCCATTTACTTCCATGTATTAAATTGTGGGAATAACCTTACGGCGCGGTTTACCGCCTGTTGGTGAATAACCTTTTGTATTCATTCCTTATTAATCTTTGAGAATAACCTTACGATGCGGATTATCGCCTGTTTGGTGAATAACTCTTCGTATTCAAATTGATGGGAATAACCTTACGGCGCGGATTATCGCCTGTTTGGTGAATAACTATTCGTATTCAAATTGATGGGAATAACCTTACGGTGCGGATTATCGCCTGTTGGTGAATAACCCTTTTTATTTGTCTCGTGTGGAAATAATTTGTCTACACGAATTATCACATGACACTTTTATTCCATATTCGTAAGTGATATCATTTTCCTTTATACTCATAAGGGATACCATCTTTTTCATCTTCCATTATTCAAACTTACTATGGTAAGGGATATTAATTTCCTTCACCTTTTGTTAATCAAACCTGCTACGGTAAAGGATATTATTTTCTTTCATACTCCTAAATCGAAACTTATTATGGAACTATTGCTTCTATAATTCCTGAAAATATTATATGTTCCATAATAGTTGAACTTCATTATTTCAACTGAACCTTCCTATTTACGTGAACCTTTCTATTGAACTGTAACCGTTATTCTGAACTGTGGATCTTGAATATCATTTTTAAATTTCACTCCACATCATGTTGGCAATTTGGACATTATTTGAATCTGCACAAAGTAAACTTCTGATACTTATTGTTTATCCTGTTCTTCTGTTCATCATTTGTATCACTGTTATTTGTATTAATCATCAAGAATCAAGCTGTTGTGAATATCTGTGGCCGGGGGCACAGATGTGATATAATTGTTGAACAGATGATAGGTTAAAGGCGATATACTAGGTTAAAGGCGATACATCTGTTCGGTGTCTTTTATGGCACGTGGTTAATGTTCTCTTTGGCCCGTAGTGCAAAGATGAACTGTTGATTGGTATGATTATGACCAAAGGCTGAATCTGGTATAATCATGATCGTTGGTGTTATATTGAATGTCTTTGGCCCGTAGTGCAAAGATGAACTGTTGATTGGTATGATTATGACCAAAGGCTGAATCTGGTATAATCATGACCGTTGGTGTTATATTGAATGTCTTTGGCCCGTAGTGCAAAGATGAACTGTTGATCTGCATAATTATGACCAGGAACTGTGAAGTTGTATTATTTTGACTAATGGTATTTCAGATGATAAAAGTTGATGATATTTTTACTAAAAAGAGAAGCGAGTGGACATTATAGTCTGCATTATTCTTCTAATAGATTGCTCATTCCGCTGCTATTATTGATCTGAACGTTGTTTAAGAATTTAACTACAGTTTTTGATATAAACCTTGTAGTCTATTGTATTCTATCAAGAACTCAACTGTTGAAGGCTAATGATAATTTATTCGTCATTATCTTAGTCATGATATTTCTTACTGGGCTATTTGAGTTCACCCTTTCTTTTGTTCCATTGTTTTTCAACAGGAGATAAAAACGTAACAGGGTCTAGCCGGGGGATGGAGTGAGAGTCTGAGGAATAGCTGTCGTAGTCTTCACGTGTTGTAAAATAGTATGGCAATAATAGTGAAGACTTAGTTGTGTATTATTATACACTGTATTGTTGTACGTTGTGATTTGTTGTAATAATTTTGTTGTAGTCTTTTGACGACTCAAGTTTGGGCTGTATGGGCCTAGATTTGGGGGCGTCACATATATTAAATCCCCCTAGATGTACTACTGGGCTTAAATTTTGTATTCAAATTTTTAAGGAAATAATATTCTTGGCATTTGAATATAATCGTCTTGTCCAATTTTTCTGTGTGATATTTTTTCCAATAACATTGTTAATACTTAAATTTTAGAGAGTAAAATTTATTAATAAGAAAAAAGTTTCCTTAAGTGTATTAAAAAACACATTGATTCCAAAAAAGAAAAAGAAAAAAAGCAATTATCATATTGGTGGAAGTAGTGTATAAGTACTTAAATAGTTATCTCAACAACCAAAATTTATAAGCATTTAGGTGGAACTTTCATAATTAACTTAGCTTTAATTGTAAATATTTATATCTAATTAGGAAAGAAGATTATATAGTTTATACTCCCTCCGTTCCATAATTTTTTCATAGTTAATTTAAGAAATCTTAAAATTCAAAATTGATTTATATATTTATTTAAATTTGATTGGCGCAGCCGTTAATATTATAAACTACATAAAAAATATTACTAAGTAAAAATAATAATAATTTAAAACACGAATAAATTCACATCAATTTAAACTTTAAAATTTTACAAATTAACTAAGATTAAAGTAAAATGCGACTGGTTCAGGGAGTATTTGATAGTAATTTTGAAAAAGTGTAATTGATTAAACTTATTTTATTAAGATAATATTTTCCTTTTCTACAATTTGCTAACATTTTTCTTTTCCCCCGTTTTGTCTAAATTTCAAATGCGAACCTGAAGGGAAAGAAAATTTTTAAAAGGTTGAGGGTCTGAAAAGAGTGATATTATAGTGGTGGATCCTAACCAAGTTATGAGGTCATAAAGAAGCCGACACTACTTCATGGTCATTGGCATATATGGAAAAAGAAAAAGCCTATAAAAGTATTAAAAATTAAAAGTAATTAAATGATGAGTTTTGCTGGTGTCTAAAGAATGAAGATAGCTGACTCATGTGAAACTGGGAACCATATACTTTTTTAAAATATATATATATATATATATATATATATATATATATATATTAGGAGCTAAGAATTAGGTATGATTTGTAATTTTTAACCAAAACAAAGAGTTATATATAGGTGAAAGACATTTTATAGGAGTTATATATATAAAACAAAGAAAACGTAAGTATGTAAACTTTTAATTATAATCTATCTATATTATAAAGTTGGAATGTTTTTTCGGTGGGCTCAATAATATTATGAGGTTAAAAAAAATTAGAGAGGCTTCCAGAGGAGAGTGCATCTGATTCAATTTTTTAAAATAATTTTGCATTTTCAGATTGCATATATATATATAAAAATATATATATTTAATTATAATAATAATATAATAGATAGTAACAATATTATGTACACCCTTAATACGTATTTTAATTATAAATTTGTTTATAAATACATGATTCTTTAATTAATTTGAAAAATAATATAAATTAAATTATTATTTGTCTTAAGAAATTAGGGGAAAATGTATATATAAAAGAGCAGTAGGAGTAATATGGGACTTCAAAAGTGACCATATATCATGCTCATCCGTGCTAGAAAATAGTTTTACAATGCTTGCAATAAATTAACATATATTGATAACGAAAATCGATGAGCAGTTTAAAAGTTCATGAATAAACAAATATTTCCTTCCACTGGAGAATAATTTTACATTCTTTGTAATTTTCATAAGTTTTATGTTTTGGGAACACAAGGATATAATAATTATACAAAAACTAATTAAAGAGCATATTTTAATTGGGAGTTGTTCATACAGTTTCCTGTTTAAGCCAGACTCGTGATTGAAAAAAATAATAGGAAAATAAAATTCAGTTTTATGAAAAATAATATACTCTTTGTATTTTAGGTAATTAACTAGATATATATTTTAATTAAATTTAGTTTTGAGACTTTAGTCAACATATATATTTCATACTAAAAATGCACCAAGTGTATGCTTATTACACGTAATTAGTATTATTAATTATATGCTGTTAAGGTACATGCATGCAGAGTTCAGAAGAAGGTTGACTTACAATTTGGAGCTTTGATATATATGTATGTATATATTGTTGAGAAATTGTAGGGCTTTTGAATCATGAGCTGCGACCAAATAAGTTTCAGAACTCTGCCTTCTCAGTATTGGGAGATCAGCTAGCAAAGCTAAATATGTAGAAGTAAGAAGAAGAAGAAAGCAGCAGCTCAAGAGAGAGAGATCAAGGACATATCATCCTACGGGAATGGGAAGGGTCAAATATAGTGTAGGCTCCAAATTAGAAAGTGGCTATCAGCCTTTAAAATGATGCCTCACTAGTTTGTTTGTTGGAGAGAGTTAGGTTTCATATATTTTTTTTTTCTCAACTCTTACCAATAAACTAGTGGTCGTGTCTGCTCTCCCCTTAATTATTTCACTATTTTGAGGTGGGAAATGTATTTATAAATTTTATTAGATTATAAATGATGATAAAAATAAAAATTTATAGCTCAAGTCTATCGTATGCTGATTAGACACGAATGTAGCTGATTTTACATAGTTATCATATCTTTAAATACTTCTATAAAATTAATGTGATTACAACATGTAATATATATTTTGTAGAGAACTGACTTGACATATATAGATATCATCTCTCTGAACAATCTTTAGGAAATAACCAAATAGATGGAAGACAAGATTATTAATTTGTTAGGTTCTATTTTTTAAGATTCATGAGATAAGTTTTCTCATTGCTATCGCATCAAAGAGTGAATTTCATGTTTAATTCTAAGGAAATGACATTCTTGTCATTCGCTTCGTGTGGAACATGGGACTCAACATCCAAGAAATATATGGATATATTGGTCTCATGACTACTCCAAAAAATTATAAATAAGTATAAATGTATAATATTTAAATATTATATTTATTTTAATTATTAAAAAATAAAGTATAATATTAAAATTTATATTATACTTTATTTTTTAATAATTAAAATAAATATAATATTTAAATTTATATTTAAATTTTATGTGTATAGACTTATTTAAGAACCATATATCATCTTAAATGTGTCCTAAAGGGAATTAGAAAATGGAAAAGCTTGTGGGTGTGAATAGAGAAAGACTATAGTGGAGCTAAGTAGGATCCTAACCTAGTAAATTATGAGGCCACAAAGAACATGACACTTGTTCATTAACTGGTGGCATATGTAAAAAAAAAAAAGGTGGGCCATTAGTATTAAAAATGAAAACTAGAAGGTAAGATATAATAAATTGTAATTTTTGTTTGTCGCCTAATAAAATTGAAGAATAAAAAAATATGCGAATATGATAGTTCGGGGTTCAGATTACTCGTATTTAAATTTTATTCTATATTTAATTATTTAAAAATATAAAATTATAAAATATATACATATTTATGAATTTAAAATATAAAATTTGTGTATATTTTATAACTTCACATTTTTAAATATTAAGACAGAATAAAATTTAAATACATGTGACCGATAGTCAGGACCTAGACATATTCTTATCTTTTTCTAGCAGCACTGAATCACATCACATCACACCGATGAGCTCTAGCTAGTTGGTGTACTAGCTTTTTGAAAGGAAAAAATAAAATCACATCACACCATTGCTTTAATTATTTCTTTTAAGAAATTATTGTCTTCACTTTTTTGTGGAGGGATCGAGGGGGGTCACACCATTAATCATCCACAAAGAAATTCCCTCTCCTTCCTCAAATACACGTGCGTTTTTCTTAAAAAAAAAAAATTAACGTTGGCAGAAGGTAAGAGAATTTACGAATTAATTTAATATTTTTATAAAATTAGATAGAATTTATTTATAAAAATATTAAATTAATTTATAATTTAAGTATCGTTTGAAAGTTAAGTATCGTTTGAACATTTATAATTTATAATTTATAATTTATAATTTATAAATATTATGTATTTATTTTAATAATATTAATTTTGTTCTGACAAAATAAATTATCTAAAAAAAGTATACGTAAATGGAAGAGAATACGCATATAAGCATTGAGAAATTTTGACTTGTTAGATGCAGCCATGTAATGTATTACTACTTGTATAAACTCCTAAAGAGTAAACTTGCAGCACATCAACTCCTTAGGTAGCATCAACTTATTGTAAATTCATCATATTTTATCAGAAATTTATTAAAATAATAATCCCTTTCTTAGCAAGTGTCAGTTTCTATATGTTAAATAAGTGTTATTATTTTACAAGTCGGCATAGTGTATATTTGGCTGCTCAGAGTTTGATACGTTTAAAGTGTTTAAAAGTTTAAATGTATTTAAAAATTATATTCATCTAATAGTAATTTATTTTAAACGTTGTGTTTATTTAACTCACAAATACAACGTTTGGGTTTCAAATATAATCCACCAACTTTTGTGTGATACATTTGAATGTCCAAATGTTACTGTTACAAACGCTGCTAATTAAACAAACTCATAAATAAATGTGTTGGTTTGATCTTAGTCACAATTTTCTTGTCTTCACTCTCTTATTATATTCTCCTATATTTTGATGAAATAGACTTATTATCGTTTAAAGAAAAAGTGTTTAAAAGTTTAAATGCATTTAAAAATTATGTTCGTCTAGTAACAATTCATTTTAAACGTTGCGTTTATTTAACTCACAAATATAACGTTTGGGTCTCAAATACAATGCACCAAAATTTATGTGATATATTTAAAGGTCCAAATGTTACTGTTACAAACACTGATAACTGAACAAACTCATAAATAAATGTGTTAGTTTAATCTTAATCATAATTTTCTTGTCTTCGCTCTCTTGTTATATTCTCGTATATTTTGATGAAATAGACTTATTATCGTTTAAAGAAAAAAGAAGAAGATCTTAGCCACACTTAAAAGATTTTTTGCATAATGGCAACCTTGTAACTGATCAATCTACCCTTAATTGCCTCTTGTAACTTTGTAAGGTCCAGCATTAATATTCTCTCCCAATCTTATCCACCATATACGGACACTAGCCAGTTATTCATCTTTACAGTCTCAAGATAATCACATAAAACCTTACAAACTAAAAAATATAGAGGAAGGAAAGAAAGAAAATAATGTTTTTTATGTTGATGTAATCCTTTTTAATAATTAACTATCAGTATATTATCCCGCGCAAAGTACGGAATTTTATTCTTAATTCATAAATTTATTATTTATTTATTAATATTTCTTATATAATATTTTGAATATAATAAGAAAAATTATTTTTGACTTAACTAACTATTTTGTTTTTTACATGTTAATATTTTAAACATAATAAGGACAAACATGGCATAAATATTTAAACATGTACATATCCAGAATTTTATAAATTTTATAAATGTCTATTTTTTATAAAACATCAATTTAATGTTTATTTTGATGCAATTGAGCGCTACGGAAAAAGAGAGAGGACGTTATATCAAGTGTAAGCGGAATAATACAAATTTATATACATGTATGTTGATTGATTTGGCTTTGAAGTAATGTACGAAAAGTAATCTTTGACTTAAAATAGAAAAAATAATTTTTTGACTTAAAGGCGGGAAAAGTATTAATATAGAAAAAATAATTTAATTTTGATTTAAATTAGAAAAAGTCAAAGGTCTTATTATAAGAAAGTTGAATTAATGTACAAATAAAAAATAGTTAAATTAATGTAATATATATATATATATATATATATATTGAACCAAAAAATAGGTGAACCAAAAAAAAAGCCAAACAAAAAAAAAGGACGATCTAAATTATCTATGTAATTATAGTATAACTAGAAGTGAGAATTGTTATTGTTTTTTATTTATTTTTTTGTACACATTTACAACCAACAATCTTATACTCATGCTTGAAATTCTCCCCGTCACAAATTTTTGAACTGAAATTCAATAGTGATGAAATTATGTTAAAGATAACACTGTATACACAACATTAAATATTTAAATTATTAAAAAGTGAAAACTTGATACGAATTTTTATATTAAATTTAATTTTTTAATAGTTAAAATTGATATTATATTTTATTATTGTATTTGTAAACTTATTTTTATGTTCAGGTGTGGCTTGAAAACAGTGGCGAACCCAAGGCATGGCCGGGCCCCGGTCATGGTCTGGTTCAATTTTTCTATATTTTTATTTATACTCCTAAGTTTCTGTTGATTTTGTTTATAAATTTATTGATATATTTTAATATCCATTCAAAAATATAAAATTAATTTAGATTTACTCTTACTTAATCTAAGATGTTTTTAAATTTTTAACTTTTAATAATAATAGATCTTATAATTAGTATTATTTTTTAATTAGTTTATAATTTTTTTAATTATTTGTCTAAAATTAATTGAATTTATTTTACTTTTGAATATAAAAATATTTTAAATTTACTTATGTTTTGAAATAAATGGAATTTTCAACAATCAGTGTGTGTGACACTGTTTAACGGCCGAAAGCCATGAAAGCTTCATAATATATAAATACATAATGTCTCGATGATGTTTTTGGGCTTCGTTAGTGGACTTCCTAGCTGGAGCCCCAACTGAGTTTAATGAAAGTGATTTAGGCGGTATTCGCTAAAATTGTGTAATAACAATTTATTAAAATAAAAAAGTTGTATAAAATAATTTTAAAAAAAAAATAGAATTTGAATATAAAAGAGTTATTTGATAATTAATTTTTATTGTATGTTTAAATATAATATTTTACTAATTTACTCTTATATCAATTTTTACAAACTTATGGTGAGAATAAAAATATAATAAATATTAAATAATTAATTTAAATAAAATCATCAACAATGTATAACTAATAAAATATTTTAAGTTTAATAAAATATTATGACACTTTTATATAATTAGTATAAAATATGATGGTGGTGAATGGTGGTGGTGGTGGTGGTGGTTGTTGTTGTGAATGGTGATGGTGGTGGTGAATGGGTGGTAGGTTGTGATGATGGGTGGTGGTGGTGTAAAGAGAAAAATAAAGTGCAAAATTAAAAGAATGAAATTAGGATAATAAGGATAAAATAGTAATGAAGATGCTCTTTTTTTTATACACATAAATATAAAAAAAAATGGCTCAATGGCAAAAAGAAAGTATCAATTTTTTTTTATCAAATAACTCAGTTTCTGCGTAGAAAAAAAAACCAATCAATAAAAGACAATCGAACGCTACTCTAGTGTCACGTTTTTGGGCCAAGGTTTCTCTTTGTTGCATTTAGCTAAATGATAATGCCGCATTATGTGCATTTTGAGGAAGTCGACTTAGTGTTGTCTTTTACATTAACGAGACCCAAAGATTTGATGTCAATTGAGTTGTCTCCTAACATATTATTATTTTAAAAAATTATGAAATATCATTTTTATATATAACATCATAGAGAAATTTTTTTTACAACTTTATGTATCTACCTTTTTGTCACTAGTTATGTAACTAACTATTAGTAGTAAATAATAAATTAGATATATAATATGGTGACCAATCTTATAATTTTATTTATTAATATGTCACAATTGTAATTCAATAAAAAAAAATTCACAGCATGTAATATGACTATATTTTATTTTTCCAATTATATAAACGATAGAATAACTCAACTAATTATATGCAATGTCCCTTACATTCTTTTTTGTCAAAAACTAATAATAGAGCAACTATGTTGTAGCTATGTTGTAACTATCTAAAACTCCCTCCCTTCCAAAAATAGTCTTATTTATAACTTTTTTATATATATATATTTGAAAGGTATATATTTTTATATTTATCTCTAACTATAATAAATATTTAGTTTAATAATAATAATAACATAAGAGTCAAATTATATTATTATATTTAAAAATATTATGTTATTTAAACGATCATCAATATAAAAAGAACTCTTCCAAGAAAATAAAGCTAGTTTAACAAACAGATAGAGGAATAATTTTATAAGCTCATAAAATCTCTCTCTCTTGGTATGTCTCTGTGCCACCTAACAAGTATGTTTTACTCCTTTACCCACTATTCCTATTCCTTCGTCATCTTGATAGAGATAATTGCTTGTGCATCCACAACTACAACTGTATATAGTTCCACCACGTAATTAAGTCGGTATAATCTAATCTCCTATGACCTTTAATTATGCGACACTTGTAGGAAATAACAAGTTCAAATATATATATATATAGATAGAGAGAGAGAGTTTCATATGCGGACCACGCGCATGCGGACTCTCTCTATCTCTCTCTACACACATATATATGTGTAAAGAGATAGAGAGAGTTCGTATGTGAGTGATCCGCATGTGAAGCTCTCCCTCTCTCTCTCTATATATAAATTATTTAAATTTAATTAAAATATATTAAAATTATTTAAATTTAACTAAAGTAAGAATATTTAGAATATTCTTTCATGTTTCTAATAAGAGTAGCGGTACGTAAAAAAAATTGTCATCCTGCAACTACTCTTAGTAACGACAAACATATTTACTAAAGGTTGGAAATGAATTTATTGACAATCATTTGCTATAAATCAATATATATATTCTTTCTGTTTCAAAATATAGAATTAATATTAATTTTTTAAAATTAATTTAAGATATTTTAAAATTTAAAATTTTAAAATTAGTGTGACTCACTTAAGTTTTAAAAATAATAAATTTTGTAATTTGTAGTACGATTTAGATATTTTGAATTTAAAAATATGTCAAATTAATTTTAAAAAAATAATATTAATTATATATTTTAAAACGGAGAAAGTAGTAAGTAACATGATATCTAAATAAAAGGCAAGGAATAATATATCAATGCCATATTTATTTGTAAAAAATATGTTTGATATTAAATTATTTGTCTTAATTTAATATTACTTTACATTATTTAATCATTTGACGAGTGACTATTAGTTCATTAATGTTAGACTATTAGTCTCATAAAATTATTTACTGACTTAAAATGAGGGGGACTATTAATCCCACATTCATCATGAAATTATATAATTCCTCATAAATTACCTTAAGAATGATAAAAAATAAAAATAAATAAGTAGTCTATAAGACTATTTAAAAGACTATTAATCCTCCATAATGAGATAAAATAGTCCGAAGTAATATTAAATTAATATAAAAAGTCCAATTTTAAATATATTTTTTATAAATAAATATAACCTAAGTTTTAATATGAAATCAACACAAGATCGATATATACTTTATAAATAAATAAATAACAATGACATTTCAACGTTTTATTCTGTTGGCCACCGTATCTTGTTACGATCAAAGAACATAAAATAGTACAGAAAAAGCTTATTAATTAACAAAAATTAAAAATCAATCAGAGATGTACGTAGTTATAACTAACAAATGCATTTTAATTAAAGAGACCTACCTAGCCTCATCTACTGGGCTAAGGTTTTCCTTCGGTGAAATCAACTAAATGATACCCCTTTCGTCTCAAAATTAAACATATATTATAGGAGGAGATACAAAAATTAGACAAATTTGGATTTCTAAAAAATTAAATGGGGACTCATATTTCAGCATGAAAATCAAACTTACATGCAAGAAAAAAAGAAGATTATATTATTTATTTTCCGTTCTCTTGCAATCCCATGATTCATATACGGTGATATATTGTGTAATAATTTGATAATAATTCTAGGAAATTTAATATTTTTACAAACAATAAAAGAAATTTTTGCAAGACTCTACTCACGTGTAAGTGGATCCCACTTACTATCTATCAAAAACTTAAATAAAATTAAAATATTTATTTTTTCATAATCATAACTAAATAAATCTATAATAATCCATTCAAATATCTAACTTAATAATTAATTGAAAAAACTTACAATATATAATTTAATTATTAATTTTTTGAATAAGTGTTTAACTATTTAACAGTTATTACTATGTTCTCGAAATTACAACTATTATTTTTTTAATTATTATTCATACTGCCCGTGGGGTTAATGAGCTTGTTAAATGATATAAAACATACAATATAAGAAAATATTAAGAAGCGATACAAAAATCTATACAAAATTGGGTTTCTGGAAAAGTTATAGGGGCCCATATTTTCGCATGAAAATCAAACTTGCACGCAAGAAATAAGAAAATCTATTATATTATATTATTTATTTTCCTTTCCTTCCATTCCCGTGATTCATATACTTGCCTAATATTCATCTCCATCCCAAAATTAAATTCTTTTCAAAATCCTTCACGCAAAGTAGAACTTGTCAATGGTTTTCAATTACATGTACTAATATTAATAGGTTTTTTATTGAGAAAAAAATATAAACAATACTAGCTAGCTTAATTGTTAAGTGTTTCGGTTTGATAAGGAGATGAGGGATTAGAGAAGATTAAATATTAATTGTGTAACTTATTTTTTATGTTATTTAAAATAATAGTAGAGTAAAAGAAAAGATATTGTGCAATTATTTGATAATAATTCTATAAGCTCATAAATCTCTCTGTGCCACCTAACAAGTAGTATATATGTTACATCTTTAACCTACTAATCCTTCGTCACCTTGATGGAGGTAATGTTGATGCTTCGTCCTCAGCCATTGCTATTTGCTACACATAAACCCTCACCACTTAATTAAGCCACCATATTCTAATTCATGTCTATCTAACTAGTCAAAATATATTATATGTCAACATATGCAAATCTTACACGCATAATTAAACACTATATCAAATATTACATTCATCTACATCATTAAAAAATGAGGTATAACACGAATTTTAATGTCATTTCCCACTTTTTAATAGTATAAATAAATATAGTATTTGATGTAATTTTTAATTACTGTATATTTATACTTATTCATTATCATATTTAACTTATAGGTCATTCTACTTGAAATTAAGATATATATTGCCAAAGACGTCGTATTCTAACCGTTAATGTTAGGCTCCTGAGATCTGTAAGTATCAAGTTTGATTTACACTTTAGATTGTATTTATTTTTTTCTTTGCGTGAGATTTATTTTCTTATTCATAGATATGATTCACCGGTGGTGTGAATATGTGTATGTTGATTATGAAAATTTATTATTAGCTCATACAAAGATTTCCAAAATTAGGAAAGATTTTTTTTTGAAATGTATATCCAACAATTTAACAAGCAAAAATATTGGAAATTTGTAAGATTGAAACCTAACTTGGATTACAAGTATATAAAGTATGTATATCATGTCAAAAGAAACAAAAAAGATAAAACAAATTCATCAATCATCACACAAGCTAGTTCTTTGAATCTTTGAACATGCCAAGAACAAGAGCTGGTAAAAAGGGAAAAAATAATTAAAAAACAACTCTGGGTAAACAAACACAATATCCTAAGGCCTAAATTATAAAAAATAATAATAAGGGGTGCAAAAGTATAATTCAAACAGAACACCTCCTTCTCCTTCTTCTTCTCTTTGTGCTTGATCTCCTTTTTTAATCACATCAATAATTTTCTAGACTTTGATGAAGTACTGATCCTGATAACAAGTCCAGGGAAAACATCAGAATCTTGAATTTGTGGATTTTGCTCAACTATAAAAGGATCTTGGCACTTGTCGCTAATCGTGTGAAGCGTCTCTCCTTCTCCAACAACGTAGATTTCTTCGCAACCTCGGCCAATTTGGAGCTTATTATTTCCCTCTGCAAAGCTCAACAGGAGCAACACAACAAAAACGCTCATAGAAAAGTACCTTGAAGCGCCAGCAGCTAATGATTTTGATGACGCCGCCATTTTTGACCTTTTTGAGGTACTAATAGAAGCCATAACAGAGCTCTGTATATGTATGTATGTGTATATATATAGAGAGAGAGAGAAAGAGAGAGAGATGGTTTTTTTGTGTTGTGAATGGTGAAGGGGAATGGAGATTATGGAGGAAATATATAGGATTTTTTTATTTTTTTTTAGTTTGGAGGTTTTTTAAGGGCCACGATAGTGTTACGTGAGTCACCAGCTTCATTTTGTAGACCAAAACTGCCATAGAAGACTTGGCTGCTGCTGCTTGTAAAAAATTGGTTGGTTAGTAGAGGTTTCTTTGTTGTATGTTTGACTGAGATATATTTTCCTAGTTTTATTAATTAATACGGCAAGTTACAAAAGAAAGGAAAAGGGAAAAGGTTGTTTCCTTGGGATTTTCTGGTTTCAATGCTCATGTCCGTGCTGAGTCAAAGAGTAAAAGGAAATGAAGGAAAAGTAGAAGTAAAGGGGACTTTGGGCATGCTCTGTTTGAGACTCAGTCTTCCCAATACAAAAGATAAATTGAAATTTTCAGGTCAATAAGGAACAGAACCATCCATAATTAATGACTACGTTCTCGAGCATAGTATTTTTTTTCCTATTATATAATTCGTTTAAATTTTATTTTTTTTAAATATAAGACGTTTTATATATATTTAAAAAAAATTAATTATTTTTTATTTTATTATTAAAAATAAAATAATTAAGAGAAAAAAGGAAAAAAAATTAATTAATACATAAATAGTAAATAATTTTAAATTAATATTAATTATCTAATATTAATATTAATAAAAAAAATAATATGTATAATTATATCTTAAATAACCTATCTAATAAAAAGGATAGAGCATTTCTTTCCTCGTATATTTTCAACACATTTTTGCTCGTATATGATGAGGTCTTGGTGGAAGTTCGTTATATAACTATGGGTGCACGCAAGTGCATGCGTTTTTGCCTTAAGGAACGACACCTGTCCATTGTAGTGTGTTTTCAGAGTAGTGCATTTGTGTTATCTAATTGAGTATTGCTAATCTTTAAAGGCCATTGAAAAATTCAAGATACTTAAATTATACAGGATTAAGTCAGCATTAATATTGGTACACGGAAGATGTCAACCAAAAAAAAATAGAATAATTTTAAAATTCAAACTCCCATTTCTTGTGTGTTAATTTCAAAATTAAGAGCCCCTTAAGTAGACTAAAAAAGGGACATAATGTTTCAAATTCTATCCCAAACCAAAATATAACAGTTAAAAACCTTATTTAATTTAAATTAAAGCTAAATGAGATGCTAAAAACTTGGCTTAAGTCGAAAAGTATTCTTAATTTATTTCTATTTTATAATATTCTAACTCTAAAATTAAAAAAAATAATAATAACAAAATTTTAATTTAACAAAAAGTATACTCAAAAGTTTACTATATTATCTTCAGGGGTCATCCCCAAACTCCCAACTCGCTAAGGTGGTGTTTCTCTACCAAAATGGGGGAGAGGGGGAAGAGGGGAATGCGATTGGAATGGCAATGGGACAAGAAGGGTGTGTGACAGAACAGGTCAAATTGTCATCACTAAAATATGTGTGCCATCTTATTTTAAGGTTAGAGATTGATTTGACCTTTTAATATGTTAAGAAGTACATTAATGTTAGTTAACTACCCCATTTTAGTATTACATTTTTCAATTATTATTTCTAAATCAAATATTTTAGCCTTACAATTAGATATTATAAAAGGTTATAGGGGTAAAAAAATAATGTTGCATTGTTAAGCCTTAAAATTTGGAGGGTGAAAATATTACTAAAAGTCCAGTATTAAACAACACCACCATATAACAGAACATACAGGCATTGCTAGATGTTAAGGTAGAATACCAATGTTAGCCCTGCCCATACAACAGGTATTGCTAGATGAGACCAATCCATATATATATGTTTCTCTAATTTTAAAACAAACAATAAAAGAAACATGTATGTGTGTGTGTGTGTGTGTGTTATATCTAATTTTGGGAAAATTTGGGACAGGGAGTATAATCATAGCTGATTAAATTTTAAGGTGCAAAACAAGGACAGGTATATCAGCTTGGGAAAACCTTCAGCCAAATTCTAATACTGTTCCCCTTCTGGGAAATCAAATTAAATAATTCTATACCCTTCGGAATTGCTTTCCTTTCGAATGAGGAAAATAGGATAAAAGTTCCAGAAAACACGAGATAACAATTTTAAGCATATCAAATTAGACCAACGGCCTCGTTTCTTCCTCTTCTTCATTTCCTACTGAAGTTCTGTTTTCATCATTATAAGAAGGTTTTTCAATCTTGGCACCTGGAGACCGGTTACTAGAGGGCTTGTAATCCGGTACCATTTTCAATATGATCCCCATGGATATCAATATCAACCCAGTTCCATGCTGCTCGGTTAACGGCTTTGTAAATATCAAGTACGATAGCAGTAATGTGACCGCCTTTCTTGCTGTTGTTATCTGTTGTTAAGAAAAACAGAAATTTCATAGTATGATTTTTTGTTCATTTAATACGTATGCATGTGATATGTAAGCCATGATATGGAGATCTAATTTTAAAGTGATAAAAGCATAAGACGTGTGACGGATTTTAATGAAACAAATATAATAAGACAATATGGACCATGGATGTAGCATGGTGTCCCCAAGATTATAAAAAGTTCAATTTTTTTATTTTTTTTTATCCCAATTTACATTTTTGAAGGAAAGGAAAAGGTGATGGCAACTTATGTGAAGGGGAGGGAAGAGAAAACAATCGTTATACTCGAAATTTTACATTATCAAATAATGATGTTCACAGTTTTCTCCTAAATGAAGAAAGATGGATGTTATTATATTCAATTATATTGATGATAAAACCACAATTACTAAAAGTTAATGGAAGTTTAATTGACGAGTATTTCTATGAGCATTAACAGTTGTACACTAACAGAGAGAAAATAGTACACGGTCCAATTTAAAAATAAGGACTCGCACACTCTTTTCTCTCCATAGTACAAATTTGTCGACGCATAACTACTCTTAATTGAATATATTAGCCTCAATCTTTCTGCATGATTTTAGGAGAGAACTTTTGAGTTTGTGACAAATAATTACTGAATGCGGTAAAATTTAGAGTCATATAGTGAATGTTTTCTCATTTATGTGATTATTAGACTATTCGACTTTGTGATTTATCAGATAGTGTGTGACATTTCATTCTATGACAACTTTACTTCAGTTTTTCCTCTCCTTTTCCTTCCCCTCACCAATTGCATGAACAAAATATAACCAACTACCCATAGCCTTTTCTTTATTAAATGCCTAAGTTCAGATAAAAGAATACAAAAAGGCTTGTGCGTTGTGAGTTATGATATGAATGTACCATGGCTGTGGTGGCTGCACCAAAAATGGCAATGAGGGAAAGAACAGAAACTTGACCAATAAAGGTAGCCAAGGCCTCGAAGACTAACACGCCGTATACGTATGGATGCTGCATGAACAAGAAAAGTTCCTCAAAAACAGTCCATAGCTCATTGAGTGAGCTGAAGAAAAGGAAGATATTTAGATCTTTACCTGCCAACACGAATTCCATGCCTTAAATAGTTCTCCAGTCAAAACCATTGGTGGAATCAGGAAAGGCAAACCTACCACGGTTGAGCAAAAGAGCATTTCCATCTGTCCCAAAAAGACGGAAAAACAAGAGAATTTAAAGTCACAATTTCTTCGTGGTTTTTAGGCTTTTAGCATTTAAACAGGTTATCACATCACATGTAAGTCACCTGTGTTGTTTCGGGGTTCATGGTAAAGATAGCTTCTTGAAAATTTCCCAGAAAGGCGTCCATAACCAATGCACCAGACACCATAATAACACCGATCATGCTGAAATTGGGGGAAGATTGAGCATCCGCTAAAGTGAAAAGGATCAGACCCACTACTAAAAGCATGGCTGATACATATTCATGTAGTGGGTATTTCCGTTTCAACCCCGGTACAAAGGCCCCCATTATCATCACAGGCAGAACCTAAAATATTTCACTTAAACAACTCAAAAATATGGCTCAGGCATGGACAAATAAAAGAAAATACAAATAACATTATAACAAGCCAACTACTAATAATAACAAATGCTTATCCACTAGTTTCTTCTGCAAAAGATGGAAAACCATCATCCACCTGAAGAAAGATCCCTCCAAGGATGATAGGTGTAAAATTCAAAAGACATACAACAAAAAGAACGCGCAAAAATTAGCATAGCAAGACTAAATTAAATGTATAGGATATGCAATTCACCTTGGTGGATTTGAACATGAGCTGTGCCGGGTAGTTAAGAAAAGCCAAAGATCCTTTGGTAAGTCCATTTGAGCCCATAAGTACGGCAGAGAGTTTCACATAAGTCTTCCATGGGTTCACCATTTGCTTGGTTGTAAATCCTTGTAGGTAAATTAGGACAATATAAACCCACCCTTGAACAAATGTGAAATACCATCCATAGCTACAACAAACCAAATTTCACCCCCAATTCAGTAATGTCAAAGAACAAAAACTGAATTCAAACATTAACAAACTAAACAGGGTGATCCCAATGGCTATCCATTTTATTACCATTAGCTGTCAAAAATTATCGCAATGAAGTGCAGATTTGGAGTGATTATATGTTTTCAAAGAGCCCCTAAGACTTAAAGGAGTCCAATCAACCACATAAAAATTCCTTAAATGCAAAAACTAACCTGAATTGGAGCCGATTATACACATATTCCTGAAATGATCAAATAATGGTTAAAGGTAGTAAAATTCATTAAAAATTTGGGGGGGGGGGGGGGGGGGGGGTAAACAACCAGATTATCATGTTGAAATGAAAGTTTTAATTCAAAAAAAATAAACAAAGAATCATACCAGAAGCAAAGATTGGTCAAAATAAAGCTAAGGAAGGCTACGACTAATGAAGATCACACATCAGGAAAACTTGAGAAAAATAAAGACAAGGAAGTCTACAACTAAAGATTGAATTTTTACGTCAAAACCGTAAGAAAATAGACAAAGACTGAATAAAATACCTTATAAAACCAAATTAACAGTAAAATCAGAGAATGTAAGAGACTCAAAATCCCTCATTTCTTGAATTTTCACAGAAGATTAAGAAAAAAAAAAGAGTGGGTTTTAAGGAATTTACCTCACAAATACCATTAACAAGGTAACCAAAGAAAAAGCCAGAAGAACAGATGAGGAATTGTTGCCATCTGGGTCTGTCAGAAAGGGACAATCCAAACAGAGACCTAGCTTGCTCTTCATTCTTCATATTTTATTGTTCTTCTTTGAGCCCTTTTTACTCTGTTCCAAAAGATTCAACAATGTATATACATTAAATTATAAAGTAAAAACAAATGAAAAAAATAAAAATCAATCAACTTGGTTTTCTCAAAATTTGCATGTATTGACCTTTTGAAGAAGAGGGATTTAAAGGAGATGTACCGGTTGGTGGTTCGTTCGAGAAATTAAATGATAAGTATGGAGAGAAAAGATGGAGGAGGGGTTTTAGGAGAAACTCACGGGAAGTGTTTTGGTTTTGGAAGGGGAGAGAGAAGAGAGAGGAATTTAGAGCGCAAGAAGAAGAAGAAGAGTGTTTATTCTTCGTAGGTGTCTGTCTGTCTAATTGTGATCAAATTTCAAGTTTTCATAAATGCAGCAGCGTATATTCTGTTTCTGAGCGATCATTAGGTGGACCCATGTATTGTGGGGTCCACCTCAATAGAAATACTAAAATTCCTAAAGACTACTTGAATTTGAGTTTTTTCCTTTTTTGAAGAAAAAGTAAGAAAAAAGTAATATCATATTTGTGACACTTTGTTTGATTATTAAACATTTCAGCATTTATGACGGTAATATTTAGTACGTTTAAAGATTCAAATAAATAATATAATATTTTATGTTTTGCATTTGAAATTAAATATTATATTTAAAATAAATTATTTATAAATAAACATAAATTTTAATGTATTTAAATTTTTAAACTTATTAAAAAACTTCAAATGTTATATAACTAAATATGCACTTAAACAAGGCCAACTTTTATCTCTCCCATCGATTAAAAGTTAAATGAGTAGATTCAATAGAATTTTAAACAAATTTGAAATTCTATTCTCTAAACTCAATTCACTTAAAAAATAAACTCCACTCACATTGAGCTTGAATCAAATAGACTTTATTAAATTTATTCAGTTAATATAATTGATTATATTATTTAATGCCATGTTAAATAATTTGAACTTAAATAAGTTCGCTTATTTGAGCTTATCAATTTGTAGCTATAACCATTCCACCAAATTTATTAACTTATATATGAAACCTGTTAAAATTATAAATGATATATTTACGTTGAGCAAAATTATTTTTATTTTAATAATATATTATAATTTTAATATTTATTTTTGTATAAATATTAGTGTATTAAATTGAGACTCTTTATAATAATTTTTTTGTTATACATGACCATAAATTTAAGATAAGAGAGAAGTCAAAATAATTATATCTTAATTTATTTTATCTTAGAGTAATGTTAGGAATGTCAAATTTTTAATCTCAAATGATATAATATTAAATATTTTAATAATAATTTATAACATAACGAATCACACGATATTTAACCAATTAATGTTATGATGACAAATTATTTTAAGATATTTTTTGAGACAAAAAAATTAAAAGCTCCAATATTATCTTTTATCTTATCACTTAAATTCCAACTAAATGATAATTAATTGTGTTATAAATTTTTTGGCAGATAATTTTTTATTTATTTAAAATAATATAACTTTAAAGTTTGGATAGCACGTTTTTATTATTATTTATTTATTTTATTTTTGACTTAAGAAGAGGGCCAAGAGGCCAGATCTAGATGAAAAATATATAGAATTTTGTTATATATAATAACTCATGTAATAATAAATATAAAAATAATAAAATTTATTATTTTTATATTATATATCTTATTATTTTTATATTTATTATTATATGAGTCCTTATTCGTAATAAAATTGAAATGGAAATATTGTACTTCACTAAGCTCCAAGTTCCAACCATAAAGTCCGTTCTGTACATTGAAAAGCTGCAGAGATATTGAGTGAAGGTTGCATTGTACATTTGTACCACTGCGTGATTTTTATTCGCCTGGTGTGATGAGACGTGTACATGGATTGAGACATGTGGCATTAAATGAGCATTATACATGCGATGTGTTAATTACTATAACACTTCCTCAATAGTCAGAAATACTTATGAATTATTCGCATGTATACATGTGTGTGTATATATATATATATATTAGTAATTACCTGTGCCTGAAGGTACGATGTAACGAAAAATATTACATAACAATTACAACTTAAAATAATTTATAATCAAACATAACAATTATCATAATTCACTATACAAAACATCAAGCTAGTTGCTACTAAATTTCAAGAAATTTATGCAGAATTTCCTTTAAAAATAGATATCCTTAAAAATAAAAACCTGTTTACAAAACTTACAAACATCAATACATATCCAAACTACCAAAACAACCATCATTCCATACCCAAAATCATAATAACCATGTATAATTAGTTAACTTTACAAAAAACGGAATACAAAAAATATAAACATGCAGAAAATAGAGAAACAACTTTGTATTCTTTACAGCTTACACCAAGTATCCTTCAATGTATACCTGAAAATATTTGAAAGATAAAAATTATCTAAATATATGAGTCAAAATAAAACAATTGTAAATCCGAAACATAAGACTCCTTACTTTGCTCTGAATTATCTAAAATTAAAACAAATGAGCACACACATTTGTATGTAGAGGGGGAGAGGGGGAGGGGGGGGGGGGGAATGATTTAGATTGATATAAGTAAAAATTTAGAGAGAAAGAGTACATTCTATGCTTATAAGGAGATTATTTGTATGATTCTACCAGAATATTTTATATTGGTGATTGTGTTTTCTTGTAATCATTTCATAGTCAATAGTAATATTCAGGTTGTAATGGTCATAAAGTTTGTAAATTTTTAAGGTTTCGTCTTAGATTGAATTAGTTGTAGCTGTGCATTCTAAATTTGTATTGAGTTGCCAAACACAACCAAAATGTAATTCAATCAGTAAAATGGAAATTAGTATACATTAGCAATTAATAACAACAGCCATATGTGAGAACCCAGGTACACTAAAGTAATTATAATTCCCAATTCAAAGCCAACATAAGGCCCCGTCTTCTGAAGTCACATAAGATAGAAGTTGTTAAGAGCATTTATAACAACTTAAACAATCTGAATTAAAATACCAAGTATCTTTTTTTTTTCTAAAGATAAATATTAAGCATATTTATTGAATAAATATTAAGCATCTTCCTGAAAAAAATTAAGCATATTTATTGAACAACATATACCATTATGATGAGCTTTTAGCATTCACGTTTTTGCTTTAAATTGCAAAATAAAAAATAAAAAATAAATTTTTATACCTCCAAAATAACAATAAAAGAATTACACCACCACACGCAGTTACATACAAAATAAAAGCAACCATTAATATTAAAAGTTGACATGTGCAAATTGAATTGATTGAATATCTCAAAACCCAAGTAATTAAGATGAGAAGTCAATTAGTTATATGCTTCTACCATAATCTTAAAACTTTTATGTTAGCAGAGAGAAAAATATAGAATTAGGAATGAATAGGACCTTGATGTTAACAGTTCCTTCGTCTGTGAATTTTGCATAGTAAAGAATTAGAAAAACAAATACTCATAAATGTGTTATAGAAAAACAAATACCCATAAAATCAAGAATTAGAAAAACAACTGATTTGGTACAATTTTGTATATGATCGTAAAAAAACAATCAAGCATTCCAATAATTAACGAATTGAGATGGTATATAACTAAGAACGTTTAAAAGATATTGGAGAGAAAAGTAA
This sequence comes from Hedera helix, assembly GCA_947179155.2. Taxonomy (NCBI): domain Eukaryota; kingdom Viridiplantae; phylum Streptophyta; class Magnoliopsida; order Apiales; family Araliaceae; genus Hedera; species Hedera helix. Next base: position 38,241,198 of record OX359287.1, read on the forward strand.
TGATCAAAAACTAAATTCAAAAGATTACATAAAGATGATTGCAAGAAAGAATGTAAAAATTGGAATATGGTTAGGCATCATAAGAATATCAATCAATTATCATGTTCTAGAAAAATATCCTCATTTAGGCATTTTAACAGCACCTAGAACTCATACTTTGAGGTTATTATATACACACAAAATTGCAGGATTCATTTAACCAAAAAAAAAAGAAAGAAATTCAACTAAGCCTGTCAGACAGTAATTAGGAGATGAACATTCTTAATAGTGTTGATTTATTCGTGGTAACTATTTGTTTTTTAGTTTCTGTAATTTACCAACAATATTTGAATCATTAAAGTGGGTCTCAAGATTATCAATAATAGAAGCAATAACAAAAAAGGGGTACCTCAAAATATCATCTTTTGACAGTGAACCAAACAGATATTCAACAACTGAATACCTTCTTGCCTTGATGAACCTGCAATCAAAAGCATAACATCATAAATGAACCAATTAAAATCAAATTAAGAAAAAAAATTCACAAACATAAGTTAGCTTGAGAGTTAACATGCAAAAATAAATAAAGTAAATCATACTAAATTAAAAGATTACACCTTTTGTGTGTAATAGGTGACTGCATGTTCTAAATGTCAACATTATTAGTTTAAATTCCCTTTAATTTCAAAAAGAAACTAAGAAATTGTAATGATATTAATTATTGTAATGTTCATATCGAATTAAATATATGGTGGATAAGCATTAAATATGAGGGGGAAAAAGAAGAAGACAACTTCACCAATTTATCACATCAACATACTTATCAGAGGACAACAGGAAGTAGCGCATCCTCTTATAAGTAATTAATAGACGAAATTGTTGGGTATGTAAAAAAATGAAACAACCTTGCGAATATGATAAGTAATTAATAGACGAAATTGTTGGGTATGTAAAAAATTGAAGCAATCTTGTGAATATCATATGTCAATCACACACACACACTAACACGCAAACAAATGTCAATCACTATGACACAAAATAGCAACAATTGAAAAAACAAATAGAGGAGTCAATCTCTAATAAAATACTGCTGAACTTGTAAGGACAAACACTTATAAGGTTAGTGTAATAGAGGACATCATGTATTTGCATACTATAATACTCAATTACATGTGAAATAATGATCATTTTATGAAAATATCACAATTACATGTGAAATAATGATCATTTTTTGAAAATATCCTTCATGTAAAACTGAACATGATCTTAATAAAATGCATTGATATAGTATAAGCAAAAGCTGAATATGATCATTAATATAATAAAACTGAAACTGCATTGAATATGCATTGATATAAAACTGAATATGGAACCGTGTATTCACAGTTGTTATGATCATTATGTTGTTATAAAGTTCCTTTTTATTCACAGTTGTTATGAAGTTGAATATGCTCATTAATAAAATGTATTGATAATGTAAGCAAAAGCTGAAACATGATATGCATTTATGTAACAAACAAAAAGAACAGTGAGCTATAGAAGAAAGAAATGCAATAACCTACCATATAAGCATAACAAAAACAAAAAATTACAATTAAGTCAAACTTTACACGTCAAATATAAATAGTAAGCATTGCACCGAAATTTTCTCCTCCAAACATGTGAACCAGATTATTGGTTGTCAAAATATTGAAAAAAGGAGCGAGAAAAAAGGGTCATGTCAGTTAAGAATGTAGTGTCCTTCTCCTAATCGGTTAAAGACGTAGAGTTACTTGGACCTATGAAATCAATTGTTGATATGTTAGGAAAGCTAATTATTCCCACGCACGCTTCAACAATAATGTAAGCATGGTTACTTTTCCTTCAATTAATAACAACAGGCATATGTGAAAGGTACAACAAACAAATTCCCCAAATGGGTACAACAAACAAACAAAATAAAAATCTCACAAATTGGAGAACTTACAAAACTCGTGAATGAGAGAACCCAAAAGGAAAAGGGTAAAGACCAAAACAAAGGCCACCCAAAACACTATACCTAGCAGAAACGTTTTTCATTCTAAATCAGAGAAAAACAGAGAAAATGACAACAGTTTCAAAAACAATTTAGCATATATGGATGTATAAAGATTAGAGATCAGAAGCCACAAACCAATTTTTCATTTTAATCTTTGGGAGTACCACTCAAGATCAGAAGCCACGTGTCCAGTGAACAACGAAATTAAACCCAACACAAACGGCGACGGCCTCCGGTTCGGGCTTGGAGAGGACGGAGACGGAAGGGGTGGAGAGAGAAATGGGGCGGTGGGTTCGGTTCTGGATAGCACAAACAGACGGAGGCGGAAGATTACCGGAATCGGCGGAAGTGGAAGCCCTCTGATTCGCGCTTGGAAAGGACGAAGACGAAAGGGGTGGAGAGAGAAATGGGGAGGTGGGTTCGGTTCTGGAAATGGAGAGAGAAATGGGGCGGTCTGGAAATAGAGAGAGAAATGGACAGAGAAATGGAGCGTGGAATGGAGAAATGGGTTGTCAGAGTGGGGATTTATTATTTGGGCGGGATTTTTTTTGGGTGAGATGAAATATGAGCCAAGAGATTAAGTTGGAAGAATTGAAATGAAATCTAAACCGTTCTTGTGCTTTCTCAAATTTAAGATTCAAAAATGGTCCTGTTTTATTATATAGATATATATATGTGTGTGTGTGTGTGTGTGTGTGTGTGTGTGTGTGTGTGTATGTCTATGTGTGTTTCTACTCAAAAATACTATTACTGTTAGCTATACAGAATCAGAGGTAGATGACCTCAAACGATAGCAAATTAATTTCATAAAACATTATCATAATATAAAACCAAAACATTTATTTATTTATTTATGCATAGAATTGAAAAAAAAAATCAAAAAGATAAAACATGGTGATTAAGGTCTAATACAACATGTAAAACCGAGCTATTGGAGCCTTAACAATAGGATGAATAAAATAAAAATGTTAACGGTCCGATTTCCCAAATCATACACCCCATAAGCATCCATGTGCCAATCCAAATTCTCATCAAATTATGAAATAGATGCAATTGGATTTATATTAATGTTGTTCAATCCGGCCGTTGAAAAAAACTTGGATTCATTAGGCGCCAAAAATAGAGCTTGATTATGTATGATCAAATTCGTTTATCTCTTCCCAATTATTTTTTTGAGTAATTGTTTAGTACTTTTGGGCACCGTCACATAGTGTTCGAGGCCAATCATATATCCATATTTCAATAAGACTAGAACACTACGTGACGGTGACTAAGAACACTAAATAATTTTTTTATTTTTTCTCGTATCCAATTTGTAAACTCGAAAAGATTTGCTCCTACCTCCATAATCTTCCGTTTCCATTATTAGTTTCCCCTCAACCGTCAAAACAATTCTCCCGCAGTCGATTCCACCAGGTGGAATGTCACATAATTGTCCCACTCTGGAGCAAAATTTCTGGCTGGTGGCATGCTACAATATTCTGCCTTATTTTGCTTCCGCTCCTGTTTCTGCAATCAATAAAATTAACATTTAAGTAATGTCTAAAAAATACTTTTAAAAAAATGTATCTTTATTAAGAGAAAAACGTTAATTGTTTTTCTTGAAGATTTGTCAACTCGTGAAGTTTGCTTGTGAATATCGCAGTCCCGGTACCATTTACGGCTGCATTAAAAAGCCAGCGGGGTTCAAATGTAGCTGCTCCTGTCGTGATACGGTACATTCTTCACTCAATCCTTGCAGTCTCTTTCTTGGTATATTTAGTTGGTAAGATTTACTGACATTAATTTCAGGCCTTAATATTGGGTTTATCTCAAATTGTTGTGCTGGCTAGTTCTCTTTTCTAACATCATCCTTTTTACTTGAGCCATTTGGTGTCTAAATAACTTGATGCTTTCAGATGACGTACTCCGTCTGCAAAACTTATCTCGTGTAAATCACCGGTGACCCTAAACATCTGTAAATCTTATCTTGTGTAAGTCTCCGGTGACTCTAAACATATGTAAATCTTATCTCGTGTAAATCTCCGGTGACTGTAAACATCTGAAAGTATCAAGAAAGAAGCATTAAGTTATGATCTTGCTTCCGCAACTCCATTCAAGATTTTCAGAAACCACATCAGTATGCCCTTGATTACTTCCATTGCCTTGAGGCCGCTCAGCTGCAGGTAACAGCCATTGTTGAGAATGCTCAATCATGATCTTGGGAGTGTTGATTGTTCGAGCCATTTAAAGCGTTGCCGGCCTTACATACTTTGCTTTAAAGGGATCGTCTACTGAAAGACGACAAACTGAGCAAGTAGACTGTTTTCTTAGCCATACAGCAATGCATGAGAGATGAAAACTGTGTCCCCCAATGTAGTGCATTTGGGTGGACAGACAGCAATCCTACATATATCATAGCTCAAAATTTAAGAATTGTCAAACCTTGTGATTTGAAAGTTCGAAATGCCTAACTGTGGTGGCGACAGGTTCGAAATTCCCACCTGCTGTAAGGAAACTATACTAAAAGCTGCCATGTTTACTGAGTTACAAAACAAGTTGCCAAAACTTACTGTGCATTTTCCAGAGAGCTGAAAGCCTCGCGAGTTAACTTAATAGAGGGGATGGCAGCACCTACAGCTGGTTGAAGGCCTGTAGCCCGATGTTCTGGTTGCCGGAAAGGAGTGAAAAAATTAGATCCAAGTTCCAAACTTTGGAATTGATGAAACAACTTCAACAAAAACTAAAATGAATATAAATTATGTATTAATCTGCATTATGAAGTTGAAGCTACTAGATAATGTAGACTTGAAGAACTTCTCAGAAAATGTTTAGGCGGAAGCCGCGGAAGTACTTGTGGTGCACAATTACAAGTTTTCCATCCATATTGAGATGATGCATTTATGTTATACTATAATTAGTTTTCCTAGTCCCTTCTATTGGCACGGGTGCTGCCTATCTTTGGTTGTACTGGGTTGAAATATCTTTGTTAATAACTTAGAAGTAGTTCAAGGTGAGCCGCAACATAAAATGGGAGGGTCCGGGGAAGCTTTGGCTCTCTTTGTGTCCCCAGGAAATGTCATTAATGAATGAGTCTATTTATAACCAAGCTTAGCTATGGCAAGCCACATATTCCCTTTATCCTTATATAAAATGTAAAAACTGAAAACAAACAGGGAAATCTAAGAATAAGAAATAGCATCATTCTACGCATCCAGAATGTTGGTTATGATCACATTGGTACGATGATTCTTAATTTCCCTGCACTTCTCTCTGCATTTTTGCTCCATATATAGAGACAATATAGTCGAAAGTAGATTGTAACTATTCAAGCATATTATTTTTGTCAAGCTTCTTGTGTGAGGAGGGAAGGCTTCTTGTCATAACTGTAGTAATCAAATTCATACCTGAGCCTAACATCTACACTTCCACTAAATCAACAAGTTCTTCCACAAGGCAATGAAGAGGAAAAGATACTAAACCCAACAAATCACAAAATGGGAAGTTTCTAATTTAGGATTGTGAAAAAAACAATTCCAAAACCAACAACCCAATTCAAGAAATAACAAATGCCCACAAAAGGCAAAAAAAATACTAGCAAGATCCTAAATTTGAATTCATCAAGATAGGCCAATGATGGGTTATGAAAACCAAAGAATCCCAGATCTATGATATTAATTGGAAACAAGATTACTAGCTAAGAAATTAAAAATGGTAGTGGAAACAAAATCAAAAATTTTCAAGAAATGGAATTCAAGAACCCCTCACAAAAAGAAAGAGCTGAAATCAAATCAGTAAAACAAGAAAAACCCACAAGCTCAAGAACAAATAAAATTAATAAAAAAAAAAGAACAAGACAACAAGAAAAATCTGGATTAAGGATTCACCTAATAAAGCAAGAATTTGAAAGAAGGGTCTAGAAGGGCAATGAAATAACAAAGTAAGTCATAAGAAATCCTCATCCCTGTGGGTGGAAAAATTATTGTGTAACCGGAACTACAATATGCTTCATCCTCTCGCGTGAGAGTGAAATCCACATGAGTCCCATCATGTGTAGACCCCATTCTTATGTAAGAAAGTGAAATATTCTATAGTTTCATTCTAAGAACACAACAATTTTTCCTGTTCAAAGTGAATACTGGGGGGCCATAGCTCAATGGTGTGGATGAGTAGAGAGAAGGCTCTTCGTTTTCTTGGCTTGTTCATTTGGACATGCATTCAGTGGATCCAATTTTGTGGGACCCACTTCAAATTATATGACCTCTATTGCTGACGTGACTGGGAATTTTGGCGGCTAATGAAAGAAAACTGCGGCAGTGAAAATGGGGGATTCTGTTGAGATTCCTCGTAGCATAATAACTATTTTTTGGAAAAGCCTCAACTTTGAAAAAATTATTCAATGCTCAGGCCACAAACATCCCATCATTTGTATATTTCACTGTTATATAAAAAAAATATACTGTTCATTTATTTTTAAAATACCAAATAATTTCACATAATTTTAAATTATTTATTTTACTCATTTGGTGTTTAATTTCACATAATTTTGAATTATTTATTTTACTCATTTGGTGTTTAACGTTCAATGTTTCTGTTATTTACGGTCTTTTTGACCCTTTTTCTTTATTGACTGCCTTTGCTGCTAATAGTGGTCGATACCGAGGCAAATTGATTTCTGTTTATATTAAAAAAAAGTAATAAAATCTTTTTGAGTTGTCAAAAACAAATAATAATAATAATAATAAAACTTTGAAATTTCTTCTGTTTAGTAAAAAATGATATCAAATAATAATACAAAGGTTTTTTTGTGACTATCAACATTTACAGTTTTTGCAACGATAAAGATTGAATCTCTAAATGCACTTTATTAAATTTGGTACTTTGCGTTTGAAGTCTAAATACAATATTTATAAATTAAATAAATTATGTTTAAAATAAATTTAACAATTAATTTTTTTTAAATACGTTTAAACCTCAGCGGTGTGTAGCCAAACATACGCAAAGACTTATCATCAAAAATATCAACCAATTTATCTCTCCTCTCTTGAAGGTGACAAATCCCAGGTCCAAAATTGACTTCGAATTCCTAGGCAAAGACGACCATTGTTCAAACCAACTACTACACTTTTGTTAAGCCTCTCAGTCGCTCAAATTTCTATCATAGCTATGAAATTTCCATCCGATTTTTTTGTGTCACAACAAAATGTTTGGCCAACTGGGTTGTATAATATTTGGTGGATTTCTTAAGTTTTGTTCTTTTTGTAGAATAATATTAATATACTCTACTTGCATTGAAATTGTATTGATTTTATCAAACTAACAAACATTTTGGGACATCCAAAGTGGAATGCATGGGAAGATGATTTTCTGACTATTGGTTTCGATATCCGATTCGGGCGATACCATTAACTAATTAGGAGTTTCAAATTTTTTTAAAAACTATGATAAATTTTTAAATAATTAAAACAACAAGATGAATTAATTAAATTCATAAAAAAAATATTATCTAGTGCACATAAAATTATCCAAATGATAAAACAGATATATTACAGACATGTTTAATTAATATTACGTATAAATAAAATTGATATTGATATTATCTTAGCTCAAATTATAATACTTTAGTCTTGTATTGTAACATGTGGGATAGTTAGAGGTGTATATAAGAATTCAAATTGCTATCATTAATACATTCAGTCATGACTTTTTGGGTGAGTATATGGTGTGCTAAGATAACTCAAGAATATACTATTGGGTTAATAACTTAAGTCCTTGTTTAGATGAATTTAATTCAATTCGGACTTAGGATTTAACTCGAGATTTGTTCCGGACTTAGGATTTGACTTGGGTTTTTGCATATAGTATCATAGATGACTCTCAAAAGTTCAGGTCGGTCATCCAATCTAGCTGTCAGAGGTGGGCAATGTTCTCAGAACCGGTTCGTTCAGTGAACCGGAAAAAGTGCCGGGTGGATGGGTCACTGTTTCAACCAGTGGTCGAACCGTTATTAAACCAGTGACGTCATAAATATATATTATTAATAATTAATAAAATTTTAAAACATCTAATTTTTTGTAAGCTAAAATATAGTGAAATTATGTTATATTATTGATAAAAATATTTTTGAAAAAAAAAAAAAACTTCAAAACCGATTCAACCGGGCCAACTAATCGATTTTACCGGTTGAACCGGTAGTCAACCAGTTATTGACCAAAACTGGTTAACTGGTCCAAACCGGACCGGAAAGGGAACCGGTTCCCGATTCAACCAGTCGAACCGCCGGTTCCGAACCGGTTTTCAAAACATTGGAGGTGGGGACACGAAGACAGGCCTAATAGGCCAATGATATTATTCCACAATATCTAGAAAAGTAAAGTTTATGGGGACTTGTATGACTACGTGTTCGACTTGACGGGGATGCCAGGATATATATATAAAGACTCAAGTTGCTATCATTAATATATTCAGTCATAACTTTTTGTGTGTGTCTATAATGGGTTAAGATGACCAAAGAATATATTATTGAGAAAACGCATTGGATTTTATTATGCTATGATTTAATTTGGACTTGAAATTTGACTCGAATTGTTACACAAATGGTTTGAGCACACGTGTTCTGTATAATTTAGGTACAATTTAACTTAACTAAGTATATTTTAAGTAAAAAAAATTCAAGTTGTATTTAGCTTAACTAATTATGTATTCAGTACATTTTTTAAATATTTTTTAAAGTTATATTTAACTAGGTGTTATAAAGGTACATTTTAAGTATAATTTAACTTAACTAAGTATATTTGAAGTACAGTATTTTTCGTTTTTTAAGGTATACTTAATTAGGTACTATATATAGGTACAATTTAAGTATAATTTATAGAGAAATATTTGTTCTCTTTTGTTTCCCCTCTTTTTATAGCTTTCAGCATATTCAATTTTTTTTTTTTTAAATATTGTGACATTTCTCCCCTTTAGGTCATGATTTTGAAACCGTTATGTCATGCAGAGTTGCCGAAATTTCGTTGAAAATTACCCTTTACATGAATAATTCTTATGATTCGTATCAAGGTTGGGGTTTTGCACCAACCGATATGTCGATATTTGGACGTAACGGCCGATACTTTGAACCATGACTGACAAATATTTAGTTATTGATGTAATTTACTAATAGGATGATTTGATCTAACAAAGGGTTTGTTCGGTTACTAACATTTGGAACGTTTCGAGGTGCCAAAATTTGCGTATTGTGTTCGGACCTCCAAACGCGGCTTTTGTAAGTTAATAAACGGTGTTTGAAATAAATTGTTATTAAGCGAATAAGATTCTCATGTGCGCTTTGTGCGCTTGGAACACCCAAATGCTCCAAATGCCGGAAGACGAACAAGCACAAAGATTCGTTTTTTACCAAGTTATGATTATCATTTTCAGATAAGTCATACATATTTTCTTGTTACGCCAATTATTAGAATACATCAAACTCATATTATCACATATGAATTTGGTTTCCGTTGTAGAAGATCCACTGATTCATATTTAAATCTTACTTTTGAAATTAGAATTGAAGTATGCAATCCATTAATATACTTCATTGCATGTATTGGAAATAGAGAGGCATGGCATGATTTGGGAGTTGACTGTTCTGATGCCTTTCATGATTTCGTGTGATTAAGTGGGAAACAGATGTGATCGAGTGGTTAATTGATGGAAATTTGGTGAGGCGAGAAGAAAAGAAGGATGGTGAAGGATTCCCTGAGAAACCATGTTTCTTTATGCGTCTGTTTGGGACGCAAGCTACATTGCCGAAGGAAGGTGGACTGGACCTTATGTGGGGTGTGACGCACCCTATATTTGCCACTATAAGGACGTTCAAGTGCCGATCGCAACTACAGGGATTGATTCTTGATTTAACTTTCAAATAGGTGAGTTATGTTTATGATAAGCTTATCTGTTATTCTTGACTTTAAATTCTCTCTAACAAAATTCCTCTGTAACTCTGTTACGAGACCTATTTGTCTCGTCGTCGTTTGTCCCGTAGCCATAGAATAGGGTTACGGCGACGGGAAGAACTGTTGCTATAGACCCTAAAAAATGTCGCTATAGATACATAAAAATTTTGTTATAGAAGATTTGGTCCCATTATTCTTTTAGTTTGATTTAATTTTGCTGATTTTGGTGTTATTTGAGCAACTGAGCTGCCTTTATATATTGGTGCTTTCCTCTTTCGGGAGCTTCATTATCTGTTATTTGTACTGTGAGATATTCCTTGGTTAGTTGAATCTTCTTGTTACAAGAAACGGTTAATATAAAACAAAAGCTAAATCAGGTATCTTCATTGCTTGGTGATGATATTATTAAAAATGTATTTTGTTTTACTTACTTGGAAAGGTTGTCACTGTTAGCTGATTTTGTTGTTTAATGTCAGGACTGGCTTTGTTGATTCACATCCATTGGTGCTTTTCAGAATCTGAACAACAAACGCGCGTAGCAGCTTCGACAACTACATCTTTCATACGTTTTTGAGTGTGAAACAAGATAGTGGTCAAATTATTTGAAATGTCTATACGTAATATAACTTTTATGCTTTTATATCTTACTACAATGTAATATAGATTCATCACAAAGCGTATCAATTAGTTTTGGAGTTGATGGATCCTAATTTCAGCTTGTTCTGGTATATTATACCATTTGTCATCACTTCAGCAGCTTTAGACATGATGACAGTGTTCCTAGTAGGTTGATTTTGCTAGTGAAGGTTAAAAGTGCCTTGGTAGTATGGGTTTGCACCATTTCAAATTATTTTGTCATCATTCTGTGTTTTTGTAAGAGACGTATGACAATTCCTAACTAGTTTACCTATTTGACAAAAACTTCTGGCTGCACATCTTCAATAGAACGCTATCGTCTTCAATCGCATTTGTACTCTCAGCTAACTTGGCAACTTCAGTGCCCAAACCAGAGGGATTTACTATCAGGTAAATGATTTCTTAGAATTGCACTTGGATCATTTATCTCATAAAATATTTAATCCCCAGCAAGTTTCTAACTGAACCCTCATCAATTTTGGGCTTAAGAAGAAGATAATGCTTGCAGGGTACTTGATAATTCATGTTTGCCTTTTCATTTATGCGAGTGTGTCGCTCATATAAACTTGTGAGCTGGGGTGATCCTGAAGAAACAAAAACAAAATAGCATTCCTCCAAGAACGGAATACATAATTACTAGTTTAATATGCTTATATTTATAATTAAGTAATTGCTCTGAAAGCTAAGTTTTTCACTTAATTGTATGTGTTTTTCTGAAATTCTTACATTATACCAGCAGCAACTTGCATTAGGGTGATATTTTATGATATCTTTGACCAATTTGTTGGTAAAGCCGTAAAGCTCCTCCCCCCCCCCCCCCCCTCTCCCTCCCTCCCTCTCCCTCCCTCTCTCCCTCCATATGTGTGTGTGTGTGTGTGTCATTTAATTGACTTGTGTAACTTGTTCAATTCTGTTACTTTGCCTTCTTTTAGATGATATTTACAATAAATAGTATTGAATAGACATCTCCACTAAAGGAGCCTAGGAGAAATGGAAATCGAGGAACAAACATGAGAAAGGTGAGAAATTCAAATAATAAGTTCCTTAACTGGATACAATTTAGAGATGGCATCAATTAAGAATCAATCTAAAGTTGGTTGAAATAATTCAGCAATGCATATGCATTCCAGATTATTATGAATCAGTAAAGAGTACTGCTATATGGAGCAAAGATTATCATGTTGCAGAGTTGAACCACAGGCATGCTGCATGATGAAGAATGCTATAACTTAAACCAATTATAATATATATATATATATATATATAAGATAACCAAAGAGATTCGGAAGAGTAAAATTGATCATTTGGTTTTTATCTTTCGATGCAGATCTGATGTTAAAATTTATTAAGAAGTTGATAGATCATGGACTTCTACCGAAAGCTATTTACAATATTTGTCCTGGGGCAATATGACAATCTTGTTGCGTGAAATCTCCGTAACTTATTTGATTATTTTATAAGCTGATTTGTTGTAATATACTTGTCAAATTATTTACTGTTATGGAGTGCTTTTGGTATATATTGTATATTAAGATGAGCACAATACCTAACTTATCAAATATTTTATAGGTGCTGTAGTGTGATTACAAACAAAAACTATTGCGAACAAATGCAGTTGCACCCTGTACGATTGGAGTCTACTTCTCGGCCGGAGAATCACGAAAAGCATGAACTTAGTATAATATTTTGTGTAGGATCCCATGACATGTTCCAAGTGAAATTCAACGTTGATTTGTTCTTCTAGCTTTCTGGATGCTATATAACAACGTTGTCTTTCTTGTATCCATTGTTTATGTCTTGCATCTTTTGAACGGTCGAACATGTTGATTAACGCAAGAAGAAATGGTAAACTCGAGCATAAAAAAACATGCAATTATAGATTTTGATGAGAAATTCGTTACGACAGAACTCATATTATCAAACTGTTACCAGTTCTTGTACTAAAATTTGTTGTATTAATAATTGTTGGTATTGAAGTTACTAAAATTTGGTAACGCAGTTTGAGTTTTGAATCTTGATAGTCATTTGGGTTATATATTGTTTTTTAATTTTATATATGCAGGTACAGCAGAAAGACTAGCAGACAAAGTTGATCAATTCAAACTCTCCAATCCTGTGATTTCTTTTTCCTTGGTCTTTTGATAAGCAAAGATGTAGTAGCTTTATGATTATATACATCAATCATGTCATTGCATAAATTTGGAACCGCATGATAGTTTTTATACCATGGTCCCCTTGACAAAAGCATGCTGTTGTCCTTTGTTTATGACTTGCATTAGTCTATGCCAATGATTTAGCTAGAGACTAAAATGCTAAGCATTCATGGATACAAGATTGACTACTCCATTCAACTACTGCTTACCAATGTTGAAAGCGACTATGTTATTACTTTAAACAATGATGCTATCAAAATTAGGAGGACAAATTCGCTAGCCAACATTGGTTAATGGACAAATCTTTCCAAGTTTACTGTCAAATTAACTAGACGGTGAAAAAGTTTATGACACTTAACACATTATACACATGCCTCATTGCCTTTCTTTATTTTTACGTTATCATTTAATCTATGTTCCTTACGTTACTATAATGAACCTAAACTTCCTCAAAACTACGGGCGTCTAGAAACGGAGTTCAATGTGCCACTCAATATTTTCTTTGCATTGAACTTCATTGGAACTGTTAGATTCTTTTGGCCTGCTATGCTAGAACATCAGTTTATCGCATAACGCTAAGTAGTTGATCTTATGCAACACTTGATTGATTTTGACAATCAAATCCCAAATAACATCGAACCAATAACAGAGGTTAGCGAACTAAACTTGCTCAAAACTACGCCCGTCTAGAAACAGAGTTCAATGCGCCGTTAATAGTTTCTTTGCATCGAACTTCATTAGAACAGTTGGATTCTTTTTTCCTGCTATACCAGAAGCATCAGTTTATCATAAAACGCTTATGTTGCGTTTGGATTGAAGGAATGGAATAGATGAAGGAACGGAATGATTTTAAGTTATTTCAAGTATATATTTGATTGTTAGTGCGAATGAATATTTTAATATGATAGTAAAATTATGATACATATCTATTGAAATGATTATTCTCCGAAATGATCATCTAATATAATATTTTTCATTCAATTCCTTCATTCATTATATTCTATAAACCAAACGTAGCATTAAGAGTTAATCTTATGCAACACTGGATTGATTCTGACAATCGGATCCCAAATAACATCAACCAATAAGAGTAATAAAAATGTTGTGTTAAGCGACAAAATCTCTCATTCCCTCCTTCGAAGGAATGAAAAAGTAGAGAATCTAAGGCCGCATAAATATTAAGGTAATAACTTTTTTATCCCTAGTTACCCTTCAATCTTTGGCTACTATAGCATTAAATTATAGATAAATAAAGTATGATTAGGTTGATAATTAGGGGTATTAAGGGTAGTGGTATGAAAACAGCATAAACGACATTCTAAGGAGCTATCGAGCCCCACAAATCATTCTCTCTGGTAGCTCCGAAGGCCAACGGTTACTTTCAACGTCACAACTAATTAAACTAATTGTTCCCGCCGGATTTTTAAATTCTGAATTTAACGTTGGAAATCCGTTCTTCATTTGCAAACTGCCAAGCTCGGACCGCCTGTTTTTGTCAGCTTCTTTGTGATTTTATTATTTAGTTAGCACTTTGGCTCGGCTATGACGATTAATTAGCCATATTTTCTAAGTCAGTTATAGGTGGCTTGGCATCCTAAATGGAAGCATGTGTAGTTGTACTACTTGGCTAATTTAGATTTGCCTTTCCATTTATTTTCATGACATTTTTCTTAGAGCAATCAATCAGATAATAAGGAATAACAATGAATGTGTTCCCCGTTTAATATATATTATCCCTTTTTGATGAAATATACTTGTTACATAGATTTTTCTTAAGTTTGCTACATGCTAAGAGGTTCTTTTGTATATATATATATATATATATATATATATATATTGAATTGTAATTGTCTTATATTCAACGTGTTTAAGCAAAGTGAGCACATAATAAAGGATACTCAAATTGTCTTGAATAAGAAAATTACTACTCATTTCATTAAAAAAAGAGTTGAGTTTAACCCAGAAAATAGTACTCGTCCATGTGAGAAACAAGGGAAAAATTTATAAAATTAGGATAAATGGGAATGCACCCAGCTTGCTTGGTTGTAAGCTCTTGTTGGTTACCAATCTAACACTTGTGATAATCATGTTAATATAAACCTAAAAAATGAATAGTTCACCAATTTTTAATTAGTTGTAGTAATTAACACTTTAAGATGCCCTCAATCCACTAACTTATAAAGTTATATACTAATAAATTATGCACATAGCCATATATTCTTGTTTTATATTTATTTTTAAACATGTAGCTGTGTATAGTATGACCTGCTAGACTTTTCACAAACTAAGCCATTTTACATATCAAGCCTAGGTATTAGAGTTTGCAAGTACAGTGAGTATAAGATTGAGGATCAAAATAGTTTAATATGAAAAAAAACAAATCAATAATTGAGGGAGCATATACCATCGTTTTATTTTAAGTATTTATTTTTTATTTTTTCGGACAATGGTGCTTCTTCAACCATTATTTATACTGCCAGATAAGTGCCATCTAAACTTCAAAGCATTTCACATGCAACCATAAAACCACCAATAAAATTAAACCCTAAACCCTTGTCATAACTCAACGTTCATGGCCGGATCTGAAGCTACCAAAACCACCACCACCAAGGCGGCAAAACCTAACAAAACAAACGTTCGTAGATTCGTCGGTGTGCGTCAAAGACCATCGGGCAGATGGGTTGCAGAGATCAAAGACTCGTCCCAGCGCGTAAGACTGTGGCTTGGAACATATGATACCCCAGAAGAAGCAGCCCGGGCTTATGATGAAGCTGCTCGAGCCCTTCGTGGGGAAAACGCCCGAACCAACTTTGCTACCTCGATTAACCCAAATAAGTCATCGGATTCCTCCCCTTGTAATAATGGTGGATTAGTATCGGATCAATCCGATAGCCACCATGGTAGTAATGGACTAAGCTTTTCTTCATTAAAAGCCAAGTTAAGTAAAAACCTACAAAGCATAATGGCTAGGACTTCAGAAAACAAGTCCTCTAAAAGTAGGGTAAGTGACCATTTCACGTTTGCTAGTATTTTCAACTTTAAGGGCACTTATAATCATCACCAATACCAAAACCATGTTGATATAAAGAACATTGAGAAGGTGGTGCAACCTAGCATTATTGTCCCACATCATGTGCCCGACGAGCCGTGGTCGTGGGAGAGCTCAAGCGTGTCCGATGGCAGCAGCTGCGAGTGGGTGGCATCCGGCGGCTCGTCGGACATCGGAGAAGTGATTAATTATGAACAGGGGTTTGCAGCAGGGTGGATGAGTTGTAGTCCTGATATTAGTGTCTCAGAGGGTTCAAGGAGTAAGAGGTTTAAGGTCTCTTCTTCAGTTATGGTTCCTCCTACTTTTAGTCATGAATTTCCATTTAATGGTACTGAAATTTAAAGTAGTGCATGTCCTTTTTTTTTTTCCTTTCAAGTCATTGATATGATCCTTAGTGTAATTATAAGGCTTCTGTTTGAACTCCGAAGAGTGAGGAGGAGCCAAGGCTATATATTAATTTTACTGTTTTGAGTTAGGCTAAGTTAATTAAGTTATTTCAAGCATGTATAAAGGTTGAGAAGTTTACGTAAGAGTCAAACTCCGAGATTGCAAAGGGCTTTTGTGTAATGACATGATGACCAACTAAGTTTGGTTTTGGATTATAATTTTCTTCAAGTAATATTATATATATATATATATATATAAAATAAAAAAATAGTACCGCAAGATATTGACATTGTTGTTATCAGTTTGGTGGACGAGATGATTTATAATGGTTGTAGATGTACTTGTTTTGATGCCTTTTTTTGGAAATTAATGTGCAAGTGGATCATTTCCATGTCAAGTATGAAATAACCTTGGATATGGTTGTAGTAATGTATTTTTCATGAAAAAATATGCTACCAAGCAATTATTATCAATTTTAAACTTTAGAATTTTGTAAATTTACTTCAAAAAATTATATTAAATTAATTTTTTTTTTTTGAAAAAGGAAGGGTATATTAACTGAAAAAGATATTAACAAAATATCTAAGAGAACAAATCAAAATACGTAGAACAGTATTTGTAAAATCCTGACTTTTATGAAATACAAATTAAATTTTTCTTTATATATATTTTTTTGAAAACGGTAAATGAATAAATTGACAAAAATAAAAATTAAGAAATGTTTGTACGAATTTTATCTTGTCGAAAAATATTCGTTTTGTCGGAGAATATTCGTTCTGTTGGGAAATATTTGATTCGTACGACGGCGCCGAAATAACCAAATATTGGTGGACCTCCACAACGAATTATTGTCGGATATAGAAAGCGACATACATAACCTTTCTAAATAAATATAGTCAACGGTACTATCACTTTTAACTGTTAAAATAACCGGTGGTAAAAGAATAGTAACATACGGTATTGCACAGTAACACATGGTATTGCACAGTATTTCATATTATTAAACTGATAAAATGGCTATTATACTATATTGACTTTATTGAACCAATAATTGTCACGTGCATAATAATTTATATTATTGAGCTGATTATTGTTACAGTAGCATATACACAGTAATTCACATTACTGAATCAATAATTGTCATTACACAGTAACATGCTTATTTATTTTCAGCATTATTGTTATCTCTTTTATGATGTTGATTAAACTGTTGTATTCTATTATTAGTTAATTTCTCTACTTATCTAACTCAGAAAGCCAACTATACTACATTTATAACAATTAGTCATAATAATGAATAATTGTGAATTATTGTTGAATAATTGAATTGATAAAGTTATTTGTTTTTATATATAAAGTTAATTGATTTATATAAAGTTGGTTGTTTTATATATAAAGTAAATGGAATGGTTTAGATTAAGAAAATCTTAAAAGATGAAATGAGTGATATAGATTAAAGATGATCTTTAAATGAATGGTTTAGATTAAGAAAATTTTAAAAGATGAAATGAGTGGTATAGATTAAACATTATCTTGAAATATACGGTTTGGATTAAATTAGAAAATCTTGGTTTATGATAAGATTTTTAGCTATAAATAGAGGCCTTAACTTAAGGATTTTTCATAAAAACTTCCTTACTTATTCTTTCTTTCACTCTCCAAATATTTCTTTGTATAAATTCTCTTTGAGTGTGCTAAAATCATCTTGAGTATTTGTGAAGATCTGTAAGTATACGAGTACTGACCAAGTTGATCAACTTCATATCCAGTCATGTATTAAGGTAAGGGATACCATTTTTTTCATCTTCCACTATTCAAACTTACTACGGTAAGGGATTATTATTCTTTGATTCTCGAAAATAATATCGTTTCTTTCTTACTCGTAAGATGTGTCATTTATTTTCATGTATTAATTTGTGGGAATAACCTGACTACGCGAACTACCGCATGTTTGGTGAATAACCTTTCGTATTCATTCCTTATTAATTTGTGGGAATAACCTGACTACGCGGACTGCCGCGTATTTAGTAAATAACCTTTCATCTTCATTTTTTATTAATTTATGAGAATAACCTGACTACACGAACTACCGCATGTTTGGTGAATTACTCTTCGTATTTGTCTCTTATTGGTAAAGTTTTCTGAAATGATTATATATTCTTTAATAGTTTGCGCTTCATCTAATATCATTTCTATTTAGTCTTCCTATTTTTCTAAATCTTTCTATTGAACCTTAACCGTTATTCTGAACTGTGGATCTTAAATATCATTCTTGAATTTGAGTCCACATCATATTGACAATTTGGACATTATTTGAATCTGCACAAAGAAATATCATAAACTTTCAATATTTATTGATCATACTGTTTTTCTGATTCATCATCTATATCACTGTTGTTATTCTAATCATTAAAAACCATGTTATTGTGAATATTTGTGGCCTGGGGCACAGATGATAGGATAAATGCGATATAATTGTTGTGTCTTTTAGGGCACGTGGTGAATGTTTTCTTTGGCTTGAGGCAAAGAAGAACTGTTGTTTGGTATGATTATGACCAAAGGATGAATACTGGTATAATCATGACCGTTGGTGATATATTGAATATCTTTGGCCCGTAGTGCAAAGATGAACTGTTGACTTGCATGATTATGACCAGGAACTATGAATTTGTATCATCATGACCAGTGGTGTTTCAGATGATAAAAGTTGATGATATTTTTTCTTAAAAAAAGAAGCGAGTTGACATAATAGTCTATATTATTTTCTAATGGATTACTCATTCCGCTGCTATCATTGATCTGAACTTTATTCAAGAATTTAACTGCAGTTCTTGATATAAAACTTATTGTCTATTATATTCAATTAAGAACTCAATTGTTGAAGGTTAATGATTATTTATTTGTCATTATCTTAGTCATGGTATTTTCTTATTGGGCTATCTTAGTCATGGTATTTTCTTATTTGTCATTATCTTAGTCATGGTATTTTTTTATCTAGCAGGGGAATGGAGTGACGGTCCGAAAGATATCTATTATAGTCTTTATGTTCTAGATAATGTTTGTATTAAAAATCGTGTATTTTATGGCCTCTCAAATTGGACTATGTATGCCTAAATTTGGGGGCGTCACAATATTTGATTCAGGTTTTTAAGATTAAAAAGTGAGCGAGAGCCAATTTTCTTTCTGGTTATTAATGTCTTCTTTGAACCGATAATAATCAAAATAATTTAGCAAATTAATTCAACAATTTTAATATCTCAACAATCCACATGAATAAAAATCTAAACTATTCAAAGCAGGCCTATTGTAATATATTATATGCATTGCATGCGCACACATTTGCTTTGGGTTGTGTATCATATTAATTCATATATTACATTGAACACATTTCTTTTGGTTATTATCAAATTCAAAATTGAAAAAAAAATCATTTAATTTTAGATAATAAAATTATAAAAATTATGAACAATATAAATATATATATATATATATATATATATATATATATATATATATATATATATATATATATATATATAATTAAATACATGATTTATATATTATATTCAACTCCTAACGAACAATTATATCGATTTTAGGTTTGAAATCTGTTGTATTGACTTTGTTAGGAATTAAGTCGAGAGATAAAATAACACATGATTTAACATCAAAAAAATTTAAAGAGAAAATTTACAACTCAAATTTTGAATTTTTATTATAATAATAATATGGACTTATAATAATTCTTTTAAATAAATAAATTGTTTGTAGTCGAAGAGGAATGAGATCTGAGTGAGGGGATGAAGATGGCGCTGAACCAACTGAAGTCGTAAACCTATGTATGGTAGCAAATAACGAGTCATCCTTGGAACAAAAAGTAAAATCTAAGGTATTTTCTTTTAACGATTTAATAAATTCCAATGATATAGATGTTTTAGATAATAATAATGATCTTTTATACTTTTGATGAACTTCATGATGATTATAATAATTTGAGAAAAATGAACTTTTAAAAATAGATTTTGAAAAGCTTAAGCCTATACCATCACTATTAAAATTGGAAAAAATATATATTAACAAAAATCAATAACAAAAAAACAAAAAATACATCTCAGTTATTAAAAAGTGAAATCTGACAAAAAAAATTGTGTCTGGCTTCACTTTAAAATAATCGAGATGATATTTAATTTTGTGTACTTTATAATAATCGAAATGGTATTTAATTTTGTGTTTGATTTTCATATACATAATAGTACTCTTTAAATTTTAAAGGCTTCTACACTTGTTTAAACGAGTTAATTAGTGAAGACTCATGCCCGAAATGAATAGGTTTTGACAAAATTTGTTGGCTGAGATTTAAAAGTAGAGCTGCAAACGAACCGAACTGTTCGCGAACCGATTCGGTTCGAGTTCGACTAATTGCTTTTTTCGAGCCGAACTCGCACATGGTATCGAGTTCGATTACTCGATCGAACATGTTCGCGAACCATGTGGTTCGGTTCGACTATGTTCGTGAACGGTTCGAGTTCGGTTCGACTATGTTAGTGTTCAACGCAGCTCGGTTCGGTTCGGTTCGGTTCGTTAGTTGCTCCAATTTGAATTGTATTTCTTACATGTTTAATATTTTTAAATTCTAAATACAAATAATTAGTTATTTCATATTAAATTTTAAAGTTTGTCTTATCAATAATTGTTAATTTTTTAGTAATTTTCTTTTTTTATTACTTAAACATCTTTTTATTTTTTTAATAATTGATTAGAAGTACACATTTTTATTAAATAATTAATAAATAATAATGTGTACTTCTTCACATGTAATTTAATTAAAATAATTGTAATATTTTCATAATTTTTTTAACGATGATTGTTAGATTATTACAATTTATATCACTGATAATTTAATAAATTATAACCCATGTCATAAATCACATAAATAATGTCATTAATCTTCATGCAATGATAATTTGACATTAATTAAAGAATGATACAATACAATTGCTTACATTTGCTTGAGTTATTGAAATTGCCAAATTAAGATAGAGAATAAAGAAATCAAGTTATCAATTTATCGAGACTTCACTAATAGAGTAATAATCATTGTTTACATCAACCTATTGTCCATCAACCATATAATTAAAAGTGCAAACTTGATTTTTAAAATTTTAAATTTTTTAGTGTTACAGACTTATAGTGTATATGTGAGACGGTGAGAAAAAATAATTAACTAACTTTGTTTTATGCAATTAAGTAATCATATTTAGTATAAAAATAGTGTTTAAAAAGTTTAATAATCCAATAAAGCAATGTCACGGTACCGTTTGTATGAAATTAAAATGAGTTAATAATTTAAATTAAAATAAGCAAAAAGGTGAGGAAAAAAAAAACAAAAACACAAAAAGTCTCTAAATTACTTTGAGCCTTTGATATTAGAATTGTAGTTAATTTACAAAATTGTAAAATTTAATATATTACTTTAGTTTTTTAGAAAAAAATTATTTAGTTTTAAACAATATAATTATGAAAATTATAAACTTTTTATAAAATAATTCTCAAGATTTATGTTATTCAAAAGTTAATTACCACATTCCTTTTGAATTAAAAATTCATACTTGAGCAGTTGATCTTATTACTTATATTTCAGAATGGAAGAAGTATCTAGTAGTAATACATTTCAAGTTTAACAACTTAACAATATTAGTTTATTAGATATTGAATTAATCTAAGTCAACTAAATTCACATTATTTTAAATTTTATAATTTTATAATTTCATTATAAAAAAATCTCAAATAATACTCTTTTTATGAAATAGATGAAGTATTTTTTTTCTTTTGTTTTACCTAAAAGTAAAAAATACAAAAATATGAAAATAATTAATTAATTGAGAAAGTAGTAATATCGCCCTTTTTTTTAGTTAATTGAAAGTTGTAATATTTATTTATTCTAGACTAATTAAGTAATTAACAATAATATTGACCACTACTACTAATTTAATATATATGAATATATTATAATATGATATTATGATATATTATATCTTTTTTGGCTATTCCTAATTCCTAAATAAACTCGAGTATCTGAGTCCTCTTAGCCTTGTAATTAAATTTTAATTTTTTTTTTAAAAAATAAAAATATTTAGCCTAATTCTTGCGAACTCGAGCATAATAAACGAACTCGAGCATTATAGGCGAACTCGAGCATATAGTCGAACCCGATCTGCTTGCGAACTCGAACATGTTCACGAACTCGAACATGTTCGCGAACACTAACGAACCAAACTCGCACAAGTGCGTTGGTTCGATAGTGCTACTCGAACAAGTTCGAGTTCGACTAATGAGGTTCGAGTTCGACAATATTCGGTTCGGTTCGGATATTTAAAAGTAAGATGATGGGGTTTTGGGAGGGAGAAGTTTTAGATTGGAATAAGGGAAAATAATGTTTGATTAATTTTTAATTTCTTTGCCTAATTACTTTATTGCTCTCGTGTTGCACATATGACATGTAGATGGTCAATTTCCGTTTAAAATCAAGAATATTCCGTCTCTTTTGTTAACAGAATAGTCAATAGGATTCTATATTTAGTACTTATACAACTTAGAGGGTGAGCTATGTCAAAAAAAAAATTGAAAGGAAAAGTTCGTAAAAAAATTACAAACTGGAGGGTAAATTTTGCATTTCAGTCCATAAAATTCCATAGACCATAGATCCTTACGACATCGTTTGGCGAGGCTCTAAAGTCATTGACCAGGATTACGAAGTGCAAAGTTCTAGGGTTTGTAAAACAATCCGTTGCAAAGCTTTACGACTACTACAGGTACGATTTCCAATCTCTCTGTATATGTTCGTATATATGTGCATGCCTATCTATATTGTCGCTCTGTAAATTGTTTAGATCTGATTCTGTTGCTATCTCGTTGTAGTTCAGATTGAGATTCTCCGGCCATTTTATCTCGAAGGTTAAATTAAAGGTATGAATTTATATATACGTGCTCCATAATTACTTCAAAGTTGTTGATTTTGAGTCACATTTATATTGATATTCCACTGTTAGCTTACTTCAAGCTCTGTGTGTTAACTGGTAAATATTCACTTTGCATCTTACTTAGATATGAAAGCTCGGAACTGGGAAAGAAAGGGAGAAGGAAAAGTAGATATTTTCCCTTCCTTTCCCAAAACTAGTCCATTTCCTCTTTTGTGCATTTTCAGTTTGAGAGTTCCCGTTCTAAAAATGGGCTAGAGATTGTTTAATGTTCAAAATCCGCCCTTAACAAACGCTTTGGTTTACTATCAGTATTTCAGTATTTTTATATTTTATTTATTTAAGGGCAGATGGAAATCACAGCTTCTCTTAAAGACCATGGATTTTTTTTTAAAGTAAATTAATTAATAAAATGGGAGCTTAAAGGCTTTACATCTGTATTTTTGGCATTTCCTATTCTAATTTCGATCACCTTTTTATTATTACCTGATAGGTTATAAAAAGATCAGGTTACTGAGAGCTTGAGGAAGATGAAGCCCATATTCTGCGGCAATCTAGAATATGATGCACGACCGTCAGAGCTTGAGCGCCTATTTAGAAGATATGGGAAGGTTGATAGAGTGGATGTGAAATCAGGTATTTTAATGTTTTCTGGTTTAAAGTTTTTCTCTTCTCCTTATAAATAGTCAATTAACTTAACGTATTCATTTCATTACCAGTACTGATTTTTTTATGCATGTGGGGTTGGGGTTGGGTTAGGGAGGGGGTTATTTATTCATTTCATTACCAATTTACCATTACTAGTATGTTTAGTTTTTAGCCTTCTTTACTATCCTTAAATTTCAGTATGACCCACTACAATAGATAGATTTTTTTCTTGGGCTGCTGGCATGTTTTTTTGGCACAACATGGAAGATTTTTCCACAATTAAAGCCCTTATAAATGTAGTATGTTTTGTTGTGAACTAGTGTGGCCTGAAATTAAAAATGTTTGTGTTGTCACTTCGTAAAATATGACTACTTAAACATGAAGAGATTGTTCCAGCTAATCAGGAAATAACAACAACAAAAACTTGTACTATTGAAGTTATTACGTGGGATTAAAGCTCTCACAGAATGTGTTTTTACTATCTCGGACTCCTATTTTGCCTAGATGCAGCATAAAATGGAGTGATCAAAGAATCTATCTTTTTAAGTCATGTTGCAGTTTTTTAAGATATTGTAGTAAATGAAAATGTAAATATTTGATTATTTCTTGTATTTGTGCTTCCACACAAAAACAAAAAGGGGTTTGAGTTTTTGAATTAATTTCTTTGTTGGACATTAGTGCTTCCAAAGTAGAATGCTTTACACCCATTACTTAATATTATATGCAGTATTGAAATCCTTTTCTTTTAAATGATAGCTTTATAAGATTGTATATGTCTGCAAACAGGCCAAGCTGTTGTGAAGATATGTGAGTTTAACCTCAAGCTATTGGATTTCAACAAAATTTAAATCTCAGCTGAAATTAAAGAGGATCTAGAAGTTTTTGAAATAATTATTTTATGTAGTGTTTATAACTTTATATATTAATTTTCCTTTTAGAGAAGCATGTTTTGCAGCTGAAAGCCTCTGTACTCAACAATTTTTTTGGCGCAGGATTACCTGGGATTTCCATGATCTTCCCGGATGATGGACCATCACATTTCTTTCTGGCTTGTGCCCAAGTGGCATCTTCTTGTGTTTTTCCAGAAGAATTATTCTGATCTGTCATGGCACCAACATCATACATATTCCTGAGAACTATTGCTTTTTTTATTCATCATGACTTTTGCTCAGTCTTCAATTTCCGAAATATGTCGCCATAGATATCATAATCATCACAGTATCCACTAACAGGTGTTGTGCTTATGTCCTACAGATTTTCCTTTTTTATATATTTTCCTATTATCCTTCTTAAATTTCTGGGTGTTGGGTTGTAGCAGTAGAAAAAGTTGGTATAGTTGATTTTATTTTGCATTCTTATGTGCTATTGCAGGAGGTTTCTTGACCTAGGTTTATGCATAGTATATGTACTTACTCGACATATATCTTATAAACCCAAAACTGCTCAGTTTTCTAACAACTTTAGTTTCACAGGATTTGCTTTTGTCTACATGGAGGATGAGCGAGATGCTGAGGATGCGATTCGAAGACTTGACCAGACAGAGTTTGGTAGGAAGGGGCGCCGACTTCGTGTTGAGTGGACCAAGGTATTGTTGGTGATGACTTGGGTTATTTGATCAAAAGAAGGAACTATATTCTTCATGTTGTGTTTTTCTGATAAAGTGGTGATTTTTTCAAATATCATACTACTTCAGGTTATTTGTTTAGGTTATCTAAAAAGTAACTACAGGGATCAGTTTTGGTTCCAAGAGATGCAATGGCAAAAACGTTGTTGTTTAATTCAATTTGGGCACATGCCAAATTTACTAAATTTTGTATTGCAGCAAGAACGTGGCATTAGAAGGCCTGACAGCTCCAAAAGATCAGCTATTACAAAACCCACAAAAACTTTGTTCGTCATCAACTTCGACCCTGTTCATACTAGGGAAAGGGATTTGGAGAAGCACTTTGACCCTCATGGGAAAGTATTAAATATAAGGATCAGAAGAAATTTTGCATTTATCCAGTTTGCATCAGAGGAGGATTCCGCTAGAGCTTTAGAGGCAACCAACATGAGGTTCGTTTCTCTACAAGCTATTCTTATGTTTTATTCTCTCTTGAATGACTTTGAATTGTGGCTGATCTAGAGATGGCTTCTCAAAGGAAAAATGAAAGAAAGAAAAGAAAATGAAGTGATTAATTCTGAAGAATCCAGTGTGACAAGCCTGATTCTTTATGGTTTGCTTAAAGAGGATGTGCAATATCCTTGTTAAAAGTTTTTCTTGAAAGAGTTGACATCATTAAGAGGCATGGTGTTCAAGATGCTCAGGCACCTACATTCCTTGTTTGGTTTCCCTTCTTAATATAATACTCCCTCCCAATTTTTTATGCAAACACCTTTCTGTTTGGGGATGTCCAAATTATTGGGGCCATTTTTCAAAATCTAAAATATTTTTTGTAGGTAGAAATAGTCTATAACCTTCTATAAAATGTTATGCAAAACTTGTGGACCCACCATATTAATGACAGGCAAATTCTGGAAAATGTCAGCTTATTCTCCTTAAACTGTG
Organism: Hedera helix; assembly: GCA_947179155.2. Lineage (NCBI taxonomy): Eukaryota > Viridiplantae > Streptophyta > Magnoliopsida > Apiales > Araliaceae > Hedera > Hedera helix. The sequence goes on from OX359287.1 coordinate 38,267,511, forward strand.
TCAGTTTGAAGTGGCCTCATGAAGTTGGACGAATGGAGTAATTGCTAGTGACCAATTTGTAACAAATTAGTGATCGACACAGTTTTAGTAACAAATTAGTGACAATTACTCCATTCGTCCTCCCGCATTACAGTTTTGTCCTGATCAACACTAACTTTGACTCGCTTTGATTTTCAGCAAGTTTCTGGATCGTGTTATTTCAGTGGAGTATGCTATTCGTGATGATGATGACAGAAGAAATGGGCACAGCCCAGAAAGGAGAGGCCGTGACTTTTCCCCCAATAAAAGAGGATATGGTCATGGGCGTTCTCCAAGTCCATATCGAAGGGACAGGGATAGCCCCGACTATGGCCATGGATCCAAACCAAACTCAAGACTGGAACGAAGGGGAAGTCCTGACTATGACAGAGCAGAAAGGCCAGCCAATGAGAGATACCAGAGGTGAATAGTGATTTCTTTCATTCTCAGATTTTCGTCTTTTTAGAGGAAAGGAACGATAATGCAAACTTATTTTCTAGATTGAACAGATTGGAAAAAACAATATTGGAAGATGAAATTTAATTTAGATGTGAACGGTGAAGGAAAGACGTGATTTTTAATTAATTTTATGGCAGATACTGTCCTAGATAGAGTAGACTGTCAAAACAGGATTATATGTCAAAACAAAGTAGTTGTGTGAATGCTTTATGGAATTGCCTAGAGTTCTGTTGAGTCAGGTTTACTCGAGTATGTTGTGGTAAAGTTTCTTTTTTGCATTCCCTGCTTAAAAGAACCATCACTTTGTAACGTGATAGTGCTTTTGGTTCTAATTGGTTATCCACACTCTGAAGTAACACTAGGTAGTGAATGCTGTTTTCTTCTAATGATAAACTGTGTTATGTCAATGCAGCCGTTCTCCTCCGCCGCGTGAAAGAAGCCGTTCTCCTCCGCCGCGTGAAAGAAGCCGTTCTCCTCCGCCGCGTGAAAGAAGCCGTTCTATTCCACTGCGTGAAAGAAGTCTCTCTCCTCTGCCACGTGAAAGATCTCGTTTTTGAGAAATTGAGAAAATTTCCAAGCAATTGGTTGGGTGGAGCCTTTGTTTGTCTGATTTTCTTTTTTCCAAAGTAATAACTCAACTTGATTCACACCTTGTAGGTGCAAACTGTGGTGAATTGCGGATCTATTTTTTTTTATTATTTTTAGTTGCTGAATTTAACTTGTACCGAAGTGAAATCTCTAGTTTGTTTGTTTGTTTTTTAAATCTGAAGTTTGGAAATATGGCTTGTAATGCCCCTGGAGTCTTTCTTTTGATTATATCAACCTTGGCTGCATACTGTGACTGCATGATTGATCCATATAGATGCTGCCATGCTGGTGTCTCCGTCGGTATAAATCTATCTTTGCTGCAACTCTGATTTTTAACCAGGGGTTTCTTTTTGTTGCGTAATAATATCATATGGAATAGTTTATGCCCCTCAACCATCTTGGTTTCTGTCGGTGAATGCACTGAATGGGATGGAATCGGTTAGTGTTTTCCCCCAACCCATTTGGTTTCAATGTCAACTATCCCTCCTTTAGGATATCGGCTCCCCTCCAATTTTATTTATTTAATACATCAAGTATTTATATTTTTGAATATTGTCGGTGAAATCAATATCAATTAATTGAAGCATGTAATTGAGTTGTATCTTTATGCTAAATTCGAGAGTAATCGGCATTTATTCTCTATTTGGTGAAGGCGGCTTGCGCTTTTTATCAACAATTTGGTGGTTATTATCAAATTTTGTTGCTTATTTACTTCTTATTAATTTCTAATGTAAATACTTTTTAACAATTGTATTTTTTATCTTTATATTATTATTTATGTATTTTAGTGTATTAAATGAAATTGGAAAAAAAAAATTGTAATGGGGGGAGCCAAGTGAAGTCCCTCCTATGCGTTGTGCAAATTGTGAGTGCGTTGCGAATTACTCTGTAGGTTTCGTAAAATTTAAATGCTTATGTCTATTGATTTAGATGTTAAATTATAATAGGTATAATTTTAAAATTAATTTAAACTGTATAATTATACAAATTCTAAGTTATTAGTTTTAAAATTTATTTTCTAAATGAATCAAATTGTTATAATATAATTATGATAATCTCATATTTGATATAAAATCCAATCGTTATGTGTTATTTTTTTTAGCAACGTTGTGTGGTCTTAATTTGTGGAATACCAAAGAGAAGTCAAACGCCCCCTGCCCAAATAACAATTTCGGAATTTATGTAATTCCATTGAGGGTATATACGTCATTTTAGTACCACCCGTGCTACCAAATTACACAGGCTTTTTCTTTAACACGTGGTCCCATGGGTCAATAGTGACCTCACTAAAACCTTTTAAAGTCACAAACAGTACCTGTCCCCACTTCAAACGTGGCACTAATATTCCATCTGAGCACTCAGGAAATGTAAAAAGTTTGAACAAATACAGATGCATAACAAATTGTTATTATAGATATTATTTTATTAAATATATTTTATACAGTATTAATAAATAGATTTAACAGTGTTACAGGAAAAAAAAATCCAATTGTTACTCTTACAATAGGTATCGACACGTATCAACATGCATCAGTAGATATCGATTGTCGCTAATTGATGTATACAGGTATCAGTCTATATCTATCGATGCATGTTAATACATACAAATACTTGCCGCTAGAAAGAGTGTTAATGCATGCAAGTATCAGTCGATGTCTACTGATACATACACACATAGGTTGTCGCTACCTACTGTCTGTCGATACATGTAGAAATTAGTCGATATCTGTCAATACATGTCGATAATAAGATAACGGCTGGGCTATGCAAGCCATAAAAAAGAATAAAGGTAACTCAATTATGTCGACACTCTTTCTAACAAATGAGAAAAAATATTTTTATTTAAATTTATTTATGAATGAATGGCGTAAGATATATTTATTAAAATAGTATCATAACAATTATTTGCTATAAATTATTTTATATATATATATATATAATTGCATTCACAGCAACTGATTATCGAGAATACTGTTACAACAATTAAATATAAAAAATAAATTAATTGTGAAAGTTCCTGTCGTTAGAGTCTAACGACAGACAAAAAAAAAAAAAAATTAACGCGTGCCGCTGTAGGCACCAGCAATAGACGTTTAAAACAAAAATATTTGCCGTTAAACACTTTAGCGATAGTACGACAACATCAACTAGTTGTTGTGGCCTATAGATTAACTCGATATATATATATATATATATATGTATATATATATGATTTGGGGAGACATTTATTATCCAAATTTGGTAAAACTAGTATTAGTTCATATTTAGAGGGAGAGAATCTAGGCGACAGAATAGCATAGCGCTGACATTTTTCCTTCTATGAGAGAGGGATGGTGGGGTTGAAGAAAGATTTGATTTTTGAATGTGATAGTACTCTTTCTACATATATCTGCTTCCGTTGAACCTCCATTATTTTTATCTGGTGAGTTTTTGGAAACTTTCTTAGTTTCTTCTTAGCTCAAGATTCTCCTTTTAAAATATGATTTTTGACCGTTTCACGTCTTTATTCCCATTTAGGAAGCCAAAACATCTCTCTACTTCTCAAAAGATATCTGCTTTTGGGTAAATGGAGCGAGTATTTTGAAGGTCAAGTTTTTTTGGGTTTTTCTTTTTCTTAGAAAGTAATTCTGGGTTGCAATTTGAATTACAAAGGGAAATTTGAAGCTCAAGTTTTGTGGGTAGCGGGTAACAAGTATTTCTTGGTTTTTCTTTTTAGATATAGAGAGTGATTTGAAGATCAAGTTAGTGTGGGTTGCTGTGTCGTAAAGGTAGAGTCTAGAACTTTTCCCCGTTATATCTTTTGTTTAGCTAGTTTTCTTCTTCTCTTAAGATCTCATTTAAGTTTTTTATTTATATATAAGTAAATAGGATTTTGTATGTGTTGTTTTTATTTTGGTATTTAGTGATTGACATATACTGCATTTATCTTTTGGCTTCAGAAACAGTGATACAATTTGGTGGTTTCTTTTAAGGCTTGCCTGGTAAATGTTAGACAGAAAGAAAGCATTTTGAGGTAATGGGAGTGTAATTTTGTTTGGTGGGCCTTTTTTTTATATTTAAAATGTGGGTTTTTTTTCCCTTTTCTCAAGATTTTAAATACAATCTACATATGTTACATAAACAACTGTAGATAGAGACTCTTATCATCTCTTTAAAGCAAAGTCTCTCTTCTATGGTGTACTACTACTGCCACCTATGTATACTTATACATATTGCATTGAAATTTCACCTGTGCGTCCACTTTTAGCTGTTCATGCCCTTGAATCAGATCTACTCGTTGTATGGATATGATTTTGCATTTTTGCTGTTGGAAAATAAAGTGAGAGATTATATCACTCTGACCAAATTGCCCTTCACATATTGTGTATATTTACTATACTTCATTGGGTTGACTGCATTGACTTGACATGTGGAACGACATTTTGGTAATAAATGCTGTTGGCCATAATTGGTCGGCTGTGGGTTAGCCACTGAAAGTTACTTCTTTCATTTTCATCATCTGCTAATTTAATTGTTAAGTTAATTGAACTATATATATATATATATATATAATCATCTGCATTTGATGATCACTTGGCAAAGCTTTTGAGTAGACTCGTGGGGGCCTTTATGATCGTACCAGATTCTCGAAGCTACTCATAACTCATATTGGCTGTCTTTTTTATTTATTTTAATTGTTTATTAAAGTTATTAATGGTGACTAATTTAATGTCAGATTATTCCAACTGTTCCACAGCTTTTAATTTTCTATGATAACTTTATGATCAATCTCATCTGGATCACCTCCTTGAAAGTTTAGTTTCTCCATATTTACTCCAACTTCTCTGGGAGTCAATTTGATCCGTACCCAAATCATTTTCTGTAAAAATCTAGTCTTTTTTTACAAATTTGGCACCAATATCTACAATCTACATATATGTGAAGTTCTTGTATATGGTTCAAAATTCATTTCTCTACTGCTCTGATTCAACTATATATAAAGTCATGGTAGAAGAAGGTGGAAATGATGTTGTGGTTGATAACCACTCAGCTGAAGAGGTGTTATTACGTGCCCAAGAGCTTGTTCCAGTTGCACTTAAGAAAGCGAGGGAGGTTAAGAGGTTTCTGGGTAGGTGGAAGATCATAATTTCTAAATTGGAGCTGATCCCTCCATGCCTATCAGATTTGTCGAGCCATCCTTGTTTCTCAAAGAATGCACTGAGTAAGGAACAACTACATGCAATTTCAAAGACACTGAATGAAGCAATTGAATTGGCAGAGATGTGTGTGCAATCAAAATATGATGGGAAGCTTCGGATGCAGAATGATCTTGATGCCTTATCTGGGAAATTGAATTTGAATTTGAGAGATTGCGGGCTTCTGATTAAAACTGGGGTGCTTGGTGAGGTTACCTTGCCTTCAGCTGCAGTGAGTTCTTCATCAAAACCTGAGGCGGCAGCTCATGGCAGTATAAGGGAACTTCTTGCCCGGCTTCAGATTGGGCACTTAGAGGCAAAGCATAAAGCTCTTGACAGCCTTGTTGAGATCATGCAAGAGGATGAAAAGAATATTTTGGCCGTTTTGGGACGAAGCAATATTGCTGCTTTAGTCCAGTTACTCACTGCAACTTCTCCACGTATCAGGGAAAAGACGGTCACAGTAATCTGTTCTCTTGTGGAATCTGGGAATTGTGAGAATTGGCTTGTGTTGGAAGGTGTTCTTCCACCTCTTATCAGGCTAGTTGAGTCTGGTAGTGCAGTAGGTAAAGAGAAAGCTGCGATTTCTCTTCAAAGATTGTCGTTCTCAGTTGAAACAGCTCGTTCAATTGTTGGGCATGGTGGAGTGTTGCCTTTGATTGAAATCTGTCAAATTGGTGATTCTGTATCACAGGCTGCAGCTGCTTGTACTTTGAAAAATATATCTGCTGTTCCAGAAGTGCGGCAAACTCTTGCTGAAGAAGGGGCTGTAAAAGTTATGATCAATCTCCTTGATTGTGGAATTCTATTGGGATCTAAAGAATATGCAGCTGAATGCTTGCAAAATCTCACCTCAAGCAATGATGATCTCCGAAGGTGTGTTATTTCAGAAAGTGGAATACAAAGTCTGTTGGCTTATGTGGATGGTCCATTGCCCCAAGAATCTGCAGTTGGGGCATTGAGGAATTTGGTTGGCTCTGTTTCTGTGGATATTTTGGTTTCACATGGCCTCCTTCCGAGATTGGTTCATGTGCTAAGATCCGGATCATTGGGTGCACAGCAAGCTGCGGCTTCAGCAATTTGTCGAATTTGTAGCTCCACAGAAATGAAGAAAATGGTGGGCAAGGCTGGGTGCATTCCTCTGCTTGTCAAGATGCTGGAAGCTAAAGCATATAGTGCTAGAGAGATAGCAGCACAAGCAATTTCAAACTTGATGACTCTTTCGCAGAATTGCAGAGAAGTTAAACGGGATGGAAAAAGCGTGCCAAATTTGGTGCAGTTGCTTGATCCGAGTCCCCAGAACACTGCTAAGAAGTATGCAGTTACCTGTCTTGCCTCGCTCTACTCAAGCAAGAAGTGTAAGAAGCTGATGATTTCATATGGTGCCATTGGGTATCTCAAGAAACTTACTGAGATGAACATCCCAGGTGCAAAGAAGCTTCTCGAGCGATTGGAAAAAGGGAAGTTAAAAAGTTTGTTCAGCAAAAAGTAGGAAATAAACAAGTTTCATGCTATAATATATGAAGTGTATTCTCTAATCATATGATCGTCGTTTCATTGTCTATATGAAACAACTAGTTTATGATATAAGATATGCGCAAGCTTGCAAGTCTATCAGATATATCTTAATATTTATCAATACATAATTCCTAAGCGATTTCTGGTATATCATCAATTTGTGTTCGGTAGAGTAATTCCCCCCTTGTGTTGCCATGAACTGAACCTTTGATTTGCACAAGTGCGCATTAAACTATACATCTTTGACTCAGATTGGAGCAAACATGTTTTGTTTATCTTCAAGTTCTTTTTATTTTAAAGATTTATCTATGGTATCTTCCTTCTTCTTATTTCAAGTCTACATAATTTGATATGTGGCATATTTTTGAGTCTAAATAAGTTGAGATGTGGCATTCAGCACCCGTCAGAAGTACAAGATGGTTTCATCATCCACGAAAAGGTTAGTTCTTGATGCTCTATAGACTCTTGAATTACAGCAGGTCTATATTTTCTTGTTATGTTATATAAGATATACCAAGGTTATCCGTCTGAAAAGCCTACGCTGATCTAGTTTTACTGAACTATCTACCACTGTTTAGGTATGTCTATTGCTGCTATATTACTGGCTTTGCGTTACTTAGAACTATGATCAAATGGACTTTAGGGGATAGAACTTTATCATCTACTTTCTGCATGAAATGAATGTTTAGCTTGAAAGCTGACCGAGAATTGCCATGATTGTTACATATGTCACTAAGTTTACAATTCTGTGTTGTTTCATGTATGTCTTATTCCTACCTTACAATTCTGGGCTGGAATTCACAGAGACCTAACTATCATATCACCCCTCAGAAACTTGAATATATCCGGTGATTACCTCTACTTGAGAAGTAACCCTGAAGTTGTACCTAACATGTGTCATCTATTTTGGCACATTACAAGCGATTTCTCTTTTCTTGGTCCACATTTTTTTTTCCTTTCGACAATGGATAATTCTTGGTCCACAATGGACAATATTCACATTTTCATGTTTCTCAGTGCAGCTTGGAAATAGCAATAGCAGCAATGCAGACAATTATATGGATTTTTTGGATATCCTGTGGAACTTTATGCACTCTTTAATTTGTCATATTCCCCCTGAAAAATAAGTTTCCATTTCATTTTCTTGACTACTTTTTACACTTGTTGGAAAGGCTACGCGTAAGTTTCTCATAGGCAACCCTTAATATGCGTAAATATAGTTTAAAAAGTCAAATGAGACTCTCATTATTGACCGAAACAAGTATATATTTTCATCAGTTAGTCCTACTTGATTAGTTTGTTTTCATCCATGCATGTATGGCCTGTTTGGAACTTGCTTCTGATTATCAATCTAACATCATCACCGTCATCATCTTAGTTATGTGAAGTTTTCCTTCACCTTCCAAGCAAACCAAATACACCCTTATCTCTTATAACTGAAAATGCTGCCAAATGTATACACTCTCGGCTTTAATTAATAGCTAGAAAAAAAATTTAAAGGCTTCCTTTTGTTCAGTTATGTCTGCCATCAAAATTGGAAAAAGTAAAATGACATCACAAAAGATGTGGCTTGTTAAACAGCAGTATCAGCACTTGGTATTAGGTAATGTCTCCAGCCCCACACACCAAAATGTGGGTTTTAATAGTCCAGCATTACAAGCAAAAATGTTAGAGAATTGATATTTTCACAAGAAAAATTAATATTTTTAAAAAAATTGCTCACGTGAAGGTGAGTCTCACTTACTGTTTATGTGAGAAGAGTTTTACGAAAATATTAATTTCTAAATTTTATTACACATGTAGTGGAAGAAATTTAAATATGTTATATTGCTATGTGACATGTTCTTGTGATCAAATCACTGGTCCAAAAAACAATTAAAAAATTAGGGCACGCAAATAATGTTAATGGGTCACAAGATTTGTTAAGTGGCAGAATTTCTTGTAAGAAAGAAGTTAATTTCTTTGATCTCCATGAGGTGCCCTTTAATTCCACCGACACCTCAAAAATTTGCCAATATTATGAAGATCTCTCTTGGCACTTATGTGAGATTCAATTGGGGAGGAATTATTTTTTAAAAATTATTATTTTTACGGGAATAAATGAAGCGCTTTTATTATAGATGATATCGTTGCAAATACAAATTAATTTCATAATCAACATTAATAAACTCATAATGTAACCTACACCTTGTTATAGTTGCAGAAGCTTAATATTTTATCTTCATGGCTCTGTCATTGTTTGAGAACATGTAAAATGTGTCTAGTGATCTATGTAATAAAAATTTACCATTTGAATTGATCATATGCAGAAATAGGTTTGTTCCTAAAATTTTAAAATAATAAATTTTATAACTAACCCGTAGTATTTTCTATGTAGTTATAATACTTATAATTATATTGACATAAATTAATTAAATTTATGTCAATTTAAAAATATTTTAAATTAAATTTTTTAAAGTTAATATTTATAATTTGAGGTACAAACTTTGATAGGGTGTATATACTATATAGTATCCACAAATGCTTTTATATTTGTATTGCATAGTTAATTATCCAGCCTACATGATCCCTCATAATTGCTACCTAATAGCTCTTTGTTTTCAAGCGCACACATGCTATGCATCTTATTTTTTATACGAAACACATGTGATGCATTGTACTCATGTATGAGATGTACATTACATACAAGACTTTAACATGTTTTTGTCCTCAGGAGAAGTAAAAATAAAAAAATAAATAATACACCTATAATATAAAAATCTTATCATGAGATTTATAATGGAAATTGATAATTTTATATATAAAAAAATTTGATATTCCTGTAAACCTCTTCTCACATAAACAGTAAATGAACCTTGTATTTATGTGAATGAGACGTTGTGCAAATATCAAATTTTTTATGTGGAAAAAATAACTCCTTTAATAATTTTGTTAGTATTACGGTAACAAATATGCAATATTACTGCACAAGGCATTACGTTTTCTTTTCTTCTTTTTTTTTGTTTCTTTTTTGGAATAAAAATAGGGAATAGTTCTCATTAATAAATAAATCAAATTACAAAAATATTAGAGTCGAGATTATACTTTCTCTATTTTCAAATTGAAATTCGAAACTCGAGAATATATATATTTTTAAAGAATAGATAATAATAAACAGACTTGAATAATTTTTTAATATGAACAAAAAACAAATATCGTCATAATAATACCACACATAAAGAATAGACAAAAATAAACGTACTTGAGTATTTATGTTTTGTCACCGTAGCATTATGACAATGGTCAATGTTGGGAAGAAATTATCCGGTATTCGATTCAGGTGCATACCCATATCGCTTTATATTTGAGACTTGGTTTCTGTACAGATCTATACCAATATTGTACTTTAGACCCAGTACTAGGGCTGACTCATTACAAAATATTTTAACAGCTTATTATTTTAGAATAGTCAAAATCCTGATTTATATACGATTGGATTTCCTAATTTGTAGTTATGAGGGGATTTTGATAAAAAAAAAAAAAAAATCATTTCTAATTGGTCTCGGATGTACATAACAACTCTGAATACAACCACAAGCAAAGATTCACGGTACACAAAAAAAAATATACATACAACATCATTTTACTATTATTTTTCAACAATTAATCATTATGTTGTTTACACTTGTATCATGTAATTATTCTCACACTAGAACTATCCCTCGACGACCCTACTTTTTTAACCAATTATTAGTAAATATTTCCTCCACTTTAAAAATATAAACTTTTAAAATCGAGTATATTAATGTGTACATCTAGTATCACATCCAAAGACACAAAGATAAATTTATAGTAAAAATATTTTTTTCTTTTCTTTATAACACTTTTTCTCTCCACAATTTATTACTGTTTTGTCTCTATGTGTATCTTTGAATTTATAATTAATACTAGACAAATTTCAGATACAGAATTAATACCGAACAAATTTTAATTACATCAATTCTAATATCTTAAAATTAATTTTAAAAAGTTAAAATGGTTCTTATACTATGAAACAAAGGAAATAATATAAGATCTCGAAAATTATTCCTATGGACTCAAACATTAATCTTTTAAATCAACCTGATTTTAAATTTTATTATGGTCAATCCAAACAATACTGAAGTCAATTTTAAATAAATAATTACCACAATAGTTATTTTATTTTATTTTAAATTAAGACCAGAACGAAGTTAGAATTGACGGCTCTGATGATGAGATTCTGATCATGTGGGTCCCAGACAAAGCCCAAGCTGACGTCCCATGCTTATCAATCGCAGCTTTAGCCCACTCCACCAAAAAAAATAGCGATTAAAAAATAAATGGAAATAAATAAAATAAAAATGAATTAATGGATTTTTGTTTGTACGTAACAGAAAAGAGATGATCAAACACGCCCTTATCATACCCTCCTTCCTCTATCTAATCATCGAATAAATTTAGGACAGAGACAAACACAGCCCTGCAATTTCTTAGAGCGAGAAAGTGTGAACAAACCACAAAACATTAAATTTGTGAATTTCGAGGAAACATCACAGGCACACTTATCGGTAATAACTCTCCCTGTCCGTCATATGTATGTATGTTTGTGTATATATATGTATATTTACGTAATTCATGTAGCCTAGTTGTTTTCTTCTTTGATTGTTCATCTATATTTCAGGTACAATATTTTATTATGTTGTTTGATCTGTTTTCTTGAATATGAGTTAATGATTTAGCATAGACTGCTGATTTTAGTGTAATTTTATTTTTATTTTCCTATATACTTTAGTGTAAATTTGATTTCTTTACTTCCTTTTTCCTTTGATTTGTTATGGTTTTGTGATGGATTAGATTGGTTTGTTTATTTTGATTGGCTATGATTTTGAGTGTAATATTTTTATGATTGAGCTATGGTTATTAGGAAGAAAATTTCTTTAGAGTGTGTGTTAAAGATTCAAACCTTGAATTCTAAATGTTCATACTTTCGTAGAAATCTGGACAATTGTTAAGTTTTGAGAAGGTGTTTATTGAGCTCTAATTGCAAAACAAATGTGTAACATATGCACATTAGTGTCATATTTATTGCCTTATATAGGTAATGGAACACTTTAGATAGCTAAAATTTATTCTTTCCGAAATGTAGTGAAACTGAGAAGGATAATTTGTAGTGAAACTGAGAAGGATAATTTGTTGGTGCGACACAATGATTTAACCAATCATTTGAGTTTAAAATTTGCAACTGAATTTATCTTATTATGTGAAATGATTTGGTGAGTTGGTTATCTGAAGGACGAATTTTTTTCCTGGTAAAACAGCTTGTAATTGAGGGATTTGTGGAAGATACAGTCCTTTGGTCCATGATGAGATCAATACAAATGTAAAGATTTTCTTTTAGTAATGCCGTTCTTTTTAAGAGGGATTGGTCACACTCTATTGAGGTTAATTCACTAAAGATTGGAAAATATTTTTCAGATGTAGTAGAAGTATGTCTATGATCATTTGTAGGGGTTCACCTCAGAATATATCTGGAGATGCCTGTGAAATCTGAATCCACGACTCATAATGTTAATAACTATTATATCTTAATGTTCGCGTAAACTGTCTCAAGTTGAATAAGGTTGAGGTACTTGAGGAAACCATAACAAGTTTGGCGCCTTGTATTTTTTTAAGCCATTGAATATTAATTAGAATACAGACTATGCAAGCTTGGATTCACTTGACTATATCTTGGTAAAACTATGGTATTCAAATTTTCTCTAATAGTTAAAGTCTATGATATGTAAATATCTTATGATTTGGGTATAATGCCTTTTGCTTGTGATCTTGGTTTTGGAGAGAATCACAAAGACGTTGGAGTTTGGTTAAATCTGAAGAATTACAGGGAGTTGGGATATAATCATCCACTGTCAAGGCTGCATTCTTGTTTTCTGGCTGTGACACTTGCCTTTGTGAGAGTGGTATAGGTAACTTTTTGAAAGTTGAAGTCTTTGATAGGTAACATGGATGCTTGTGTGGCCATTTCCATCACTTATTTGGTTCGTACGACCTTGTCTCACCTATTGAACAGGTATGGGACATGAATCGCCTTGCTAAGAGAATCAGAAGAAGATGAAAAGAACTTAGGACTAAAAGAGGGGGAGGGAGGGAGGGAGGGAGGCAAATGGAGATGTCGTTTTTGGCTCTCTTTTGAGCACTAGGTTCAAATACTTTACATTTGGTTGAATTCATATATATTCTATGATTCATTCTATATTTCTGGGAGATAAGTCAATACAATTTCTAAATCTAACCGAAATAAGTTGTTTCTCACAAACGTAAATGTGTTAATAATGAAATAATTTATTATAAATTACTGTTACTTTTTTCGGTGTGGTTAGCAGACTTGTTATTTTTCGTTTGGTTTATATGTCATCAAGCTGCCTTGACTCTACAGGATCATCCAAGACAAAAGAATATGAGTACGCTAGATGTTGCCCGAGCTGAACTTGCTCTTGCGGTACTGTATTTGAACAAAGCCGAAGCCAGGGACAAGATATGCAGGGCAATACAATATGGTTCGAAATTTGTGAGTAATGGAGAGCCTGGTACAGCCCAAAATGTTGACAAAACGACTAGCTTGGCACGGAAAGTTTTCCGCCTTTTCAAGGTTAGTTGTGATTGTATTGTTAATAATAATTATGTTGAATGTTTATTATACTTGTTTTTCTCATCATTGGTTCTCTTTATTTATAGCCATACAAATTATTATTGTTTCTTCAAAATTCTTCCTGAACCATTTGTGTCCAATACATAATATCTATGATTCTACAGTGTCAAGCTATCCTCTTTGTTATTAATGTTGAAATGAATAGCCTGCTTCCCGGTCACTAACTGGTTGAAAATTTTGTTGAGTGAAGTCTATAAAATGAATCCAATTTTTGGCCTCCTTTAAATATTGGTTAAATTGATGTTCAATTCTGTTAACAGTTTATCAATGATCTACATGCACTTATTAGTCCACCAGCTCAAGGAACTCCTCTTTCGCTTATTTTGCTGGGAAAGGTATATGATGGATGTCACTCTGAGTTCTGTTCTAAGAATCTTCTCTATTTTTCTTAACTCTCTAACAAAAGCTTATTTCAGTCCAAAAACGCATTATTATCAACTTTCTTATTTCTCGATCAAATTGTTTGGCTCGGTAAGAGTGGCATATACAAGGTAAAAAACATTTTTTTTTCATATGTAGTGATAGTTCTAAATTGGTTTCTTTGAGTTTGTCACCGAAAGTTTACATGCTCTATTGTTTTTATACAGAACGAAGAACGTACACAGCTAATTGGCAGGATTTCTCTTTTCTGTTGGATGGGCTCTTCAATCTGTAATACCTTGGTTGAGGTTTGTTACTTTGCTATTAGTACCTAACATTTTGTTATTTAATATGTTGGATGTTTCTGTTGCTTCACATCTTAAAACTTTCAAAAGTTGTGAAATTTGTTCGTTTCATATTACAAGCTGTCAAAAGTAATGGAATATATTTTATCTGCTTTCCCTTTCAGGTTGGAGAGCTTGGAAGGCTTTCGGCGTCAATGAAGAAATTAGAGAAGGAACTTTCGAATGCCAATAAATACAAGGTTCGCTCACTCTGAAAGCATTTGTATTTATTAGTTGAGCACTTCCAAATTTTTATTGATTGTTGTAATTGGTTTGCATTTATCTTCTTGGTTCATATTTGATCTCAGAATGAGCAATACCGTAGTAAACTGCAAAAGTCAAATGAGAGGACACTATCCTTGGTTAAAGCAGCCATAGATATTGTGGTTGCAGCTGGGCTGCTGCAATTGGCACCCGAGAAAATCACTCCACGTGTCACAGGGGCATTTGGATTTACTAGCTCTCTCATCTCTTGTTATCAGGTGCTCACAGTTACCACCATTTAAATTCATTGTCCGATTGATATTTATCACTTAGGGGCATAAAGATTTGTCAAAACAAAATCATTATGTTTAAGAAAGATGGTCCTTTTAGTACAATGAGAATTGGCAAGGTACCTTTTGGGTAGTGGGGAGAGAGAGGAAAAAGGCAGAGCAATTTAAAGTAATAAGTACCCATCATTTTTACTTTTAAGAAAATAATTATCATTTTTAAGTAATTAAGATAGATCTTAAAGCAAGAAACAAGAAATCTTTTAGAGGAAACACTCATCCTATATCCACGCACGCATGTTCCCCCACATGCTGTATTGGGGTTTGGTTGGTTTTGGAAAAGGAGGGGGAAGCTAAAGAGGGAATAGGAGTTTTTCTTTCATGGCTATAACTGTTTCAAAGTTGTCGTGCTTGTCTGAGCTACTTTGTTTTGTTCTGCAGTTGCTTCCTTCACCACCCAAGTCAAAAACAGCTTGAAGGACATGGCATGTTCTGCTCAAAAAGCTTCGACATCAGTTAAATAATACTGCAGACTTGATATATATATATATGTGTTGGTGTATTACTTTTGTGGAATTTGCCGACAAGATAGGAAGAAATTAAAATCTCTCACTTGTCCGGGACCTGTGTTCCTACATTCAGTTCATTGCATAACATACAGTAGTAATAATATAGTATGTATCCCGGAACAGCAGATGCTTATCTAGTAATTACATGCACTCGGTTTTATTTGCTTTTATACCCTTTTTTTCTATTTCCTTTTCCATCTTTTATTAAACAAGTGGATGTTCGGTTATAATAATTTTGTAAGGCAAAAGCAATCCATCTATACTTGGCATTTGGCATCAAGAAATAAAGCATATAAAGCTGATGGAAAAAATCATAATCAGTTTACATATCACATAATTCTTTAATTTGCAAACAATTAAATTTTAAAACTTAACTTCCCTGCCGCTCTTCCCTTTCATATCTTTAAATAGATAAAACGGAAAATAGAAAAAATTGTCTCTAACAACATATATGAGGTTAATTGATCTTTATTGGGTTGTTTATTATATCTTGTGCCTAATTTACAATTGTGTGGTCAGCAATTACCTGATTTCTTAAATGGATTTGGAAGATGAAATCTAGTAATAGATCTAGATATAATAACATGTGAATTTATTAATTATTTTTAGGAATTGTAACATAGCAGTGTGTAGGATGAAGATACATATATGCCGCATGTAACTTATTTGAAAGTTTGATCGTAATGAATTTATTTCAAGTTGTTTTGTACAATAATATAGCATTATAATCGAAATATATCTTTTTATTAATCATTGAAAAAGGGTTGGTAAATAATCAAGCATTCTCAGTTAACAATCCGTTTGGTTAATTAATTCGAAAAAAGATGATGAGATTTCTGTGATGCAATTGGGAAATTTGTAATCTTAAGTATTTTAATATCTGGTAATTAATTCTTGTTAATTAATCTTAGTTTTAAATTTTAATTTTAAATATTTCTTAATCAAACTTGCAATTGTTTAAATAGAATTGAATTGTCATAAAATTGGTAATTGAGAAAATTATTAGTATTAGTTATCTGTGAGTTCGACACTCGACTTTTCACTATATTGCTTGTTGATCATGTATACTTGAGCGTAATTGTCTATATCTGAAATTCCGACAACAAGTATATCATGACAACAGTACTACATTTCTAGAAAATGTTAGTGATATGTTTGAAAGAAGAAAAAATCATTGAAAGTTGTCAATTGAGAAATATATCTCTAATTTTAGAATGGAGGGAGTATTAAGTTGCTGATATTATACCCCGAGTTTTTACACTTGGGATGTGATGAGTGATCTTACTTTTAACGAGGGTAAAAATGCTCAACTTTATGGCGTATAAAAAGTAGTATGCCACAGGTATTGATTGTGTTCAACACCAAAATCCTTGTGTGAGTAAGTATAATTATGGGTAATGAAAGGATTTTCGATCAAATTATGTTTGCTAGCAAATATAAAAGGGACTCATCTGGTGACAAATATACAACCAAATAGAGAGGAAGTGGAAACATAGAAGAGTTACTACCAAAATTGGACATTTTTCTAGACGTCTATTACGCCTATAAGAATTTGAAACCATCATCGAAAATCATTTTTCTTGAACAAAAGTTCCAGCCATTCAAACAAACTCACGCGCACGATTAAGTTGACTCTGTGGAATAGGCATATATATAAAGTTGCCACAGTAAAAAGATTCCAACTGTAGTCTGTAATAATACTCACCAATATCGTGCCAGAAACATGACACGGAACTTGCACGAATAAGATCAGAGGCATCATCCAAACACGCCAGAATATTCAGTGCCATGTCGGTCTCCATTTGAAAGAGACCAGCCAAACTTCATATCAAAACTTCAGACTGTATTCAAAGCTTCCAACCTGATTTCACAATGTAACTACAAAATTAAACCATTTACGAGCATGTCAAAAATCACCTAAGAGTGTATTCAGTAGACTGGAAGAAACAAAAAAAGGAAATAAAATAAGAGGACTTCAATAGTGAAAATTACAATAAATTCAATAAAAGAGTACACATGGATTCGGAAGAAAAAAGACAGCCTTCAAGCCAAAAATGATACCATCCCCAAGACATCAAAGATAATACCATCCCCAAGACATCAAAGATAATACAACCAGGATCCCCAAAAAAATACGCACATTAGTCCCCTTGAACAAACTCCTCCATAGAGTTCATAAAGAAACAAATAGAGCCCGTATATACCTAGTTCTGCCAAAAAAGGATAGCAAACTCAAAAAGAGAGAGCAAATATCGACAACTGGCCTCTCCTTGTCCTACCAAAATAAAAACTAAAAATAACAGAAATTTCTTGCTTCCAAATGACCCACCACAAGCAATCAGGGATCATATCCCACCTCTTTAGCATATCTTTCCCAACCATCACACAAATTACTGTTTTTTGTGGGTCTGATTATCATAAATTGCAATTATTGGACTTAGAACAAATTATTGAACTAGTATCCCAATTAAAGAAGAAATCTCTAGATGAAACTACCAAACCCCGACTGCAATTACAGTAATGGCACATTAAATTTCAGAAAAACAACGAGGAAATCGATAATGAAACTAAATGGAACGAGAAAGCACAATTTTTTTATCAAATGGAATAAAATTACCATTCAAATGCAGAACAACAAATAGAAGAGCATGTAGAAATCTAACTTACAATGAAAATTTTGTAAAGCTAATCATAATTGAGGATCAAGATTTTACCTTTATTAATGTTCATAAGCGCCAGACAAAACCCTATAAAAGAAAATATAGATATACATGAATATCTATATTTAGATAGAGAAAGAGGAAGATATGGAGAGATGCAGACAACACTGGCTGATAAACCCCTTCGAATAATGATTGTACACATTAATTCAAAAAAAAAAGGTATTTATTTATTTTTTATTTAAATATAAAACAAGCAGTTAAAACGAGGAATGCTGGGGGTGGGCTATTTTTCTATTTTTTTTTATATAAAATATAGAGGTCACTTCTATTAACGTAGAGGTCGATAATTCGAATTTTATTATAAAAAAATGTTCAAAATATAATAATAGACCTAAAAAGGACAATATTTTAATAAAGACAGTAACGCATTCACTCTCTCACCTACAGTCATATTTCATAGGATAAGATAAATTATTATAATATATTATAATATTTAAAAAGGTACAAAAAATTACTGCTTCATCTAATTAAAATTTAAAAGTAAAAAATATAAGAAAATCACTTAAAAGTTGCAAGCAATGAGTTAGGATTTGATATTATGATTTTATATGGTTGACAAAATGTAAAAATTAATGAATATTTTAAAATTTATATTAGTTAAAAAAATTGTGCCCACGAGAATATTTTAGTTATTTCTGGCTCTAAATTAATAATTGGTAATTAACCAGAATCATCTCATAAAATCTATTTTTCATTATTGGAGTTTTTAAAAAAGAAAAAAGAAAAGAAAAAGGAACCGAATTCATCATAAAACACTAAACTCATCTACAAAAAGCTAACATGTAATAATTACCAAGGCATCTTTTGATACATGATTTGAGAGGTGGATACTTGTTCATGCATTGGGAGCCCCCCATTTATCATATGTTCTATAATTGTCTGCTGATTTAATCCAAAAATAAAATTCCAATAAAGTTATATTCAGGAGATGCCACAAATTTACCCCCCAGAAGAGGACAACTTTTGAAAATTGATATCTCTACGGTTATTTTGATATTTTTACGGTCAAACTGTTATTATAAATGTATAATATCGGTTAAAATTGTTGCTATACATTTATAGCGACGATTTGACTATAACAATATTATTTTTTATTATAAAAATATTAATTTTTAAACTTTTTATCCAATATCTTTTTACCCCCATTTTACATCATAAATAATTTATTTATTTTCATTTTCTTATCCCTTCCATATAACTCAATTTTATCATCATCAATACATATAGTAAAACCCAATATCACACTATCCTTCTTATCATCATTTTTCTCTTGATAAAATCTCCAACTTTTATAACCGCCATTTTGGTAATTTTGTATCACATACTATAATTTAGTCTCTTACTAGATACAACTTTGTGCGTTGCGACGGGATTATTTGTTTTATTAAAAAAAATTAAAAATTGTTTAGATTAATCACCAATCAATTTGAGATAATATAAAATAAAATTATGGGATATAATATCAATTTAGAATTGATGCAATTTTGGGATATAATATCAGTTTAGATTTATATTTATGAGATAATATTAAAAAAAAATTGTCTGATTAAGGAATTTAAAATTTTTAAAAATTATGCATTAATTTTTTTTGTAAATAAAGTTCTAAAGCCCAATGATGGGATAATATTACATATTTTTTTGCTTGAGAATTATTTTTTTTAAAATTAAAAATTCAAATTATTGGATAATATCATATATTTATGTGTCAAAGTTATTAGCAAAAAATGAAATAATAAAACAATTCAAAAATCAAATTATTGGATAATATCAATTTGAAATTGCGGCAAGTCAATATAGTTTGACTGGTATATGAATACAACATTAGAACAAAAAATTCATACGAATCTATTGTATAATTGTAGTTTTGAGCAATATGTATAGTTTACATGTTATCAGTTAATTCAATATTAACTCTCTTACTTTGTTTCCCATTGTTTGTGCTGAGTTGTAAATCTCCAATTGCAGTTAGTTGAGCAATAACATCTAAACACAAAACATTACAATTATACAGTTAAATAATAACATTTGTATGAAAAAGATGACTTCAAAATCATTGTGAAACATACCAACTAAGTAGGAATCATCAATCGCGGTAGCTAGTATTTGATCAAATGGACTTAATTGGAGTCCATATGTATGAATTGAAGCATCATCTGACTCTTGCAATGAGGTGGAATATACGAAATTAATCTTATATGGATGTTTGGTAGCTTTAAAAGAACCACCGTTCTGACTAACAACAAAATTGGTGATAATAAAAACTTTATTTTTCTTGACCAATGGTCGAAATTTATTTTAAAGTGTTATTTTGATATTGGCTTGTATTCTGCCATCCTACGAAGGAATAACTTGTAGATGTTAAGTTGTTATAATAAAGGTAAACAATTTGTAGATGTCAAGTTGTTATAGTAAAGGTAAAGTTTATGTATGTATATATATCTTCTTATTCAACAATATCATCTTAATACTGTTTATGTAGTCACCTTTATAGAAGCAATGCATATTCCAGAGTTTAGTTATTTATGCCTTAATTTTTCACGTTTCTCTTTATAGGACTGACGTTAGCAACACAATTGTATTTAGTAGTTGCGCCAACTAAATAATCAAACAACAAAAAAGTTGAAGTCAGATTTGTGGTGAGACAAAGTTTCAGAATGAAGTAGAAGTAAAAAGAAAATTTGAAGTCAGATTCATGATGAGGCAAAGAAATAGAATGTAATAGAAATAGAAAAAGAGCAATAACAAAAGAAAAATAAGTGTCGACGCCGGGATTTTCGTCGTCTCGTTTTTTATTATTAAAATGTCCCTTTCCAAATTTAGCCTTTTGAATTAAATGTGATTTTGAAAAGGGTCGGCTTAATGTCGACGGGTTTTGAAAGATCGATTTTTTATGAGCCAATTGACCAGAGTCGCCAGTTGGTATATTTGAAATGGATGTACCAACTCATCCGAGTTTGTTTTCGTAATCGCTGGCTCATATGTGACTCCGAGTTAATTGGTCCGCAAACCGAGATTCATAGAGTTCGGGGGCTTGCTTAAGCGAGGGGAAGGTGTTAGGCACCCCCCGACTTCCGTGAAACACGGTTACCGCAATCTCGATGTTTTCCTATCCTTTTAAATCCTAAAATGTGTGTGCGCGCGTGTGTGTGCGTGTATGCCTAAATGAATGTCGTTTGGAATGCTTTACTTTGAAAATGCTTCAGAATCTCGTTAACCCTATGCACGAAGGATTTTACTTAATCGAAAAGTTCATTTTTATTGCCTTTTTTGTTTCGATAATAAAACCGATGATATTTTGTAAAACATATTTTCAAACTCCTCGTCAAATAGGAATAGAGCTCATCCGACACTTACAATTTTATTTAGCCTACGAACGATCTAATATCCTAATTTGCTTGATTTTATGAAAAGCTTTATCATTTATTCCAAAATCATTTTCTCGCGTTAAAAGGAAAATCAAGCATTTAAAATAGCGTTGAGGCTATTCACGGGCATGTGAGCCATCTAAATAACCCCAAACGCCCACAATCGCACGTTTCATTATTACGGGGCCTTAAACCCGATTTTTCGATCCGACATCGCTTTAAGGCCCGAAAATTACATATTCACAATACAAATGCATCACCATTGCTACATACGTAAAAGCTAGAAAATAAACTAAAGGGATATCATCGGGGGGTTAGGAGGAGATTCTATCCGCAATAAATCCTCCCTAACCGTCCCTAATCCACAGATCTACAATATAGATTGACTACATTGGATCTAACTTTAAAATAAACAAATTCAAAATATTTAAATAGCAATGCACCAAATGTTCGGATCTACAGTAGATCCACCCAACAAGCACAATAAGAACGAAATAAAAACTAGATCTACAAGATTTGATATATCAAACACAACACAGCTATGAGACTCGGATTTTTTTTACATTCCAAATGATGAAATAGATGATTCAACACTTGGAAAACAAAATAGGATACAAAGATTGAAGGAATCTCACTCTTTGGAACAAACCCGCGGGTTTCTCTCTCTAAAGTCTCGCCATTTTCTCTCTCTATTTCTTCCTCTCTCACTCTTGGCCGGAACCTCTCTTCTTCTCTCGGCCGGAACCTCTCTTTTTCTCTCTTTTCTCTCGGCCGGAGGCCTTTTTTTTTCTCTCCCGCGACCCTTTTTCTTTCTTCTCTCGCCGTCTGCCGAAAATGAAACTGGAAATGGCGATTTAGCAACTTCAGATCTTGGCCGCAGATGCAACTGCGGCCAGCCGCAGGTGCAGCTGCGGCTGGCTCCGGTGTTTTCCTCGATTTTCGCATCTGATGTCGGTCTTTCGTTTTTTCGCAAGAAGACTCGTATTTTGCAATCCGGAAATCCCTGGGAAACGTGCCATATTGTTCTGGGAGGCTCGTTCGGAGGGCTGCGACTTGATATAGAATTTGCTAACTGTGCTTGGCTTCCAGGGGGCGCTGCCCCCTTTCCACCCCCGCCAGCTCACCGGCGAGCTGGGCAGCCGCTCGCTCACCGGCCCGAACATCGTAAGCGTAGTGGCCATTTGTCGTCTTTTATGCTCAAATCAGGTTCTTCTGGATCAACTGTTTGCCTTGCCTCAAGTAACCTGATGCTCGTTGTTCGTTGTGGCGGTTTTGACCGTAAGTTGTTGGGGTGGCTTCGTGTTGGGGTCCACCTTCCTTTTCGCTCGTCGGGTCAAATGACGACTTTGCCCTCCTGCCAGGGTTAGTAGAGAAAGTGCAAAATTTGGGTGTCTACAATAAGCTTACCATATAGAAGCAAAATATATGAAGAAGAAAACTGTTATGTGGTGTGATTTAGAATGAAATAGGTGGTATATATTTATAGGGTTATTATAAAAATTGTACCCTAAATTTGGACCCTATTATAGCATTTTAGTATATATAATAGATTTTACACTAAACTACAATTTGGACCCTAAATTTTGTTGGAATGTTAACATTTACACTCTAATATTTAAAATGTATTTGAGTGCATTTCAAAAAAAAATCGATGTGCGCAACGAATTTTAAGGTATATTTTGTTAAGTTAAAAAAACTTGGCGGTGCATTTACCAATTTAAATCTCAAATGGTGCCTTTTATTTAGTATAAAATATTTTTAGAATACACTTAGATACATTTTAAAAATTAAAGTACAAACTTTAACTACCTTACAAACTTTAAAATGCAAGCTGCATTTTAGTCCTTATTTTGCCTCCTCTAACCTCTCTACTCTTATTTTATCTCTATTAATTTCTCTCACATAATTAAATCACGTTTCTTTCTCTTTTTATTTTATCTTCAACACAATTTATTTTTAATTTTATTTTTTTAAATACTTTTTATATTATGATAAAAAAATAAAAAAATTAAACACACACATTGTGTGCCAGAATGCCTAGTGTCTATAAAACAAGAGTACTCATGTATGAACATCTTAAAAGTGATCCTTCCACACATAAATATCTCGAGAGTGCTCATTTATGAACATCTTAAAAACGATTGTTACACGCATAAATATCATAAGAGGACTCATGCATGAATATTGAATATCTCAAGGTAACGCAATTTTTATTAAAATGATTGTTGCGCACATAAATATATTAAGATTACACGACAAGGTGATGTAAAAATTTTAAAAATGATCGTTGCATACATAAATATATTAGGATAACATGACAAGATGACGCAAAATTTTTAAAAGTAATTATTGCACACATAAATATATTAAGATGATACGATAACACAACATGATGATGCAAAAAATTTAAAAATTATCGTTGCACGCATAAATATATTAAGATGACACGACAAGGTGACGCAAAATTTTTAAAAAGGATCGTTTAATGCACGTACACGTCCTTCCATCCGCAGCTCATTAAATTTTTTATTAGATTTTTGTTTTTTAGGGTAAAGATTTGTCCAGTCTTGTATTGAAAAAACTCTGATGTTGCATCGTTCATTTTCCAGAGTCGATAAACAATGTAAAAGACCCACAGTTAACCTTTTACAATACGCGAGAAAACACTATGGAATAACAGCAGTAATTGCACAGGCAAATCAAAAACCAAAGCTGGAGTAAAGAAAAGATATGAAATACAATAACTAATAGGAAACTCTAATATAACTTACCAAAATAGCATCACTTCCTGAAATTATGTACAAGACTCACCTTGCGAAAAAAATATATCACAGGACCTAAAAAATGCATCAAGCACGCAAAATTTATTGATCTGAAATTCTTCCCAGCTACAATGTTGATCTGAAATTCTTCCCTAAACTATTGGGACATATCAAAACAGAGTCCACACAGAGGCCGCCTTTAGTATGAGTGCAATCAATCTGGGTCAATGAAAATATGATGTTTGTCGATGCATTTGGCTCCTCAACAACAAAATCTCCTGCATGGTAGTATGCCCAGTTCCCCACGTTGTCCAAGAAACATCGCGATACAATATGTTGACCGTCCAGTGTTGTTAGCTGGAACTGGACGGGTTTTATGTCCCAGCCATGGATGTCTTCGGAATTACATACCCTACGGCCCAGTCTCTTTGTTACCCTCCCAAGCTGGAGTCTGAACAAAAGGCTGTATGCCCCTGTTGGAAATTGGAACTCAAAGTCTCCACATACTTGAAGCCACCATACTTGTTGAAGATATGCAACTGTATGGAATCTACACGTAAATAAAAGGAAAAAATAAGTCTATTAGATCATTCC
The DNA here is from genome assembly GCA_947179155.2 of Hedera helix. Lineage (NCBI taxonomy): Eukaryota > Viridiplantae > Streptophyta > Magnoliopsida > Apiales > Araliaceae > Hedera > Hedera helix. Next base: position 38,292,186 of record OX359287.1, read on the forward strand.
ATCTCACAACTGTGAATTTAAAAAGAGTGAAGATACATTATAGAGGTAAACATTACATGCAAAGGTTTGACCAATGAAATTATGTAGCATCAATTCAAGAACATAGGAGATGTAGACATAAACTCCTAATTTATTTGCAGAAATGACCGCCTTATAGCTTGTACTTACTATCACTTTGTCAAAGCTACTCATTCAGAACAATTCAAAAAAGATCCCATATATAATTACTTTGTTTATTTATTATTATATACGAGTAGGTCTGTCCTAACTTCAGGAAGATAAAAACAGAATATTCATGAGAAGGTTAATATTTTACAGAAGTAAGTACAATTTAGTTGAACAGAAAAATAAATAAAGTAAAGTAGACAGTAACCCGGAAGGTCTCAACTTATGCTGTTATGCATTACAACTCATTTTTTATGAGTAATAATGAGCTAAATTACAAGCCAATTACAATCAGAATAAATTGTATAACCTTACATGCTTCCCAATTTAAAACCAGTATACATATTTTATATGCACATATATATATATACACACACACACACACATTTTTTTTTAGCTCAAGCAGACCAATGTGAAGATATGTCGTATAACAGTAGTATTACAACCAATCCTTGTGGCTACACAGGAGGAAATGAGATTAAGATGACTAACAAAAGTGAATACCACATGATCCTACATAACATGAGTTCATTATTCATGTAAAATTAATTTATTGTGATAATTTAAACCACGTGATGCAGCAGATCATCATGTCGATTCACCTATGTAAGAGAAAATGCAATTAAGCTTAAGCTTTCTCCATCCATAATGATATATAATTAAGTACTGAACTATTTAAGTAAAATCAATAATATAATTAAAGATATGTAGGAAGTTGTTGGTCTTTATTGGCGGCCCGGGAAAGGACTGAATGTGCAAGTTTTTCCATGGCATCTACCAAGTCGCTACTACCTTGTCTGCTGATCTCAGCCTTAGATTCCTCCATCTGTAGTCTTCTCTCAAGCATATTCAATATCTCCCTGTGCCTTCTTTTCTTCTCTCTTCTCACTGGCCTGAATTGATCCTGCTGTGAAGGAAGCACATTTTAAGATTGCACACCTAACTTCCAGTGAATTAGTTGTACCACTTGCAGTACCAACAACAGTATTACTTGTTTTTCCACTTCCTCTTCTCTTCTCAGTGCCGATGAATCTGAATACTCACTTGTATGAGAATCTACTATGGGCAGTGGCTGAGACAAAGGAGAGACAGTGGTGGTGGGAGTGCCAATACAACTATATATCATGTTGCGATTGAGGATGCAAAGGAGCTGGCTGAACAATACTACAAGTGGGTCTTTCCACTTGTCCTAAAACAAAGGACATAATATTTGGATTGGAACGCCACCGCCACCACTAAACACTCTCTGACCTTTCCATATTGGAATGCAAGTTTTTGTCTTTAACCTCACTCTTCTCTATCTTCCAGCATTATTTCCTTCTCCTTTCTCAATCAATCTCCTCTCATAACCCTCACTTTCTTGAAATCTCCCATGAGATTGTCCCACTTCTCATTACACCGGCTTTGGCTTCTCAAACACCCATTTCTCCAGCACTAATTTTCAATCATTTCCATCTTAGTTCTGCATGTTTGCCCCTCCTTTCGCTCGCCCCTGTCTCTTCATTCTTTTCTTTTCATCCATTTTTTTTTTGGCCTAAACAAGAACCATTGAATCTTTGCCATGTCCACTTTCCTTTCAAATAGTCCTCAACACATTGTTGCCTCCTTGATTTGCCATCACCAAATCCATGAAAGAAACTACAACATAGATATATATATATATATATATATATATATATATATATATATATATAGAGAGAGAGAGAGAGAGAGAGAGAGAAGCATCCAACAAATCATCCATTTTCCAGGCTAATGTCCAGCAGGGCATTTCGAGAATAAGTTTGATTTGTCTTATTTTCTTTCATCTAAATAGAAGGATGTCAAATTATTAATCTTTCTTTCAAAAAACAAAGTTTCACCTTTTTAGTCACCAAGATCCTTTCAATTGGCTAGAATTTTTGTTTCATCCTCAAAATGATTAAAATTGATAGATCAATTCCTTATGCTTCCTCCAAAAGCATAAAAGCTTATTTATTATTATTTTGACCAAACAAAACAAAATTTCAGTTAAGCTTTAACCCTTAAAAGAAGCTTTTTATTTATTTCTTTCTTATTTTATTATTTTTTTTGGTGATCATACCCTTATATATTGATCTTAAATACAAAAAAAGGTAACCCAAACTAAAAAAAATAAAATCAATTATTTCAGAATCAAAATAATTTACGTATTAACTATATATATAAGTGGTATGAATGTTCACCTTGATTCACAGGTTGGAATGTGATTCCAGTATCTCCTATCATCTATCCCTGTAATTGACAGTGCCTTTGAAGAAATCGACAAGCAAACCCCTCCAGTTCTCTTGTCTAACCAGATTTCCTGAAAAAATCCAACACCAATACATCAACAAAAAATAAACATTAAGAAATAATGTTTAATACCCTATAGTGCAAAGATATTTTCCATTATCACCTAAATAAATGCTCTTTGTTACTTGGAAACACCTTAACTTGCATATTCATGCAATTAATCATAACTTTAAGACAAAGTTTGTTCGCAAAAATGATGAATGAGATAGGATTATTTGTACTAATTATTACAACTACAGACTATTTTATCAAATCATTAGTCTGTTATTTAATCCCCGGGCTATTAGTTATCATTTTTAAGACCATTTGACACCTCAAAAGGGGATGTATAAATTATAATACTACCTTCTTACTTGGATTATAATTCATCATCAACGGCCTTAGAAATGACTATCAAATAATGGGCTAATAATAGGATAAAGTAGTCCATAGTGGTAATAAATTAATAGAAATAGGTGTAACCCATAGATCATTTCTGCAAACAAACATGGCCCAAGTGTTGTTGTTGGAACAAGAAGTGATCTTGTAGACAAACGGGATCAATCAAATGCCTTGAAAAAGTGCATGGCCCAACTGACACTAAAATTTACACTATGTTCAAAAAATTTGTCACCTCTACGGATTTGAGTAAAAGAGTGAAAATTGCACAAAATTAAGATCATAAAAACTGGACTCCTACAGAAACACCCACATTATATAAATTGATATTTAGGAATAAATATCAAACCTTTGTGCCACCATCAAAAGAAATGGGTTTGGACAGCCTGGCAAAAATATCTTTTTTCCCCAAATTGAGAGAACTCTCGTTGAGAAATCTCTCGACAAGATATCGATAATTGGCAGGTAATTTCGACTCCCAGATGAAATCAGCCGACGAGGCTGCCCGGAAATCCCGATTTAACCGGGCCAATTGACAGATCTCCGGCGGGTCCAAACAGGAAAGAACCATGGCAACGCAGCTCTCCGGTAGATCGTCGAGCTTGAGCTTCATCGACCGGCTGGGCCCGTTGGAATTTGACAGAACAGAGGAATTTGCCCCCATTGAAAGTGAGCTTAAAGGATGAGTTGATAATGGAGTTTTCAGAAAGAGAAAAAGTAAGGCTGGTAAACTACATTCTTCGTTTTAGTCTAAGAGGGATTTCGCGGCATGGAATGAAGAAAGAATTCGTTTTACGCTCCTTCGAGGTGTGTGAAGTACACGCTCATAATGATAAAGAAGTTGACTTCCTAGGTGTTTTTTTGCCCTTTTAAAAGGAAATTGGGTATTATGTTCTTTTTTGCCCTTTCAAGCAATTTTCTTGGACAAAATTTAATGTTATTTTTAGGGTTTTAAATAGAGTCTGAAATATTTGATATTTATTTTTAAAATTTTTATTCATATTAAAATGAATATTATTTATATTTATATTAAAGCGAATATTATTCATATTTATATTTATCTAATACGGACATATCCATATTCTTATTCATTAATATCCGTAATATATATATATACACACACACACACACACACACACACACATATATATATATATATATATATATATATTAATCTTTAATTTATAATATATAAAAATATTAACATTAATTGATTACATATTTTTTATGTTTATTTTATTATTTTATTTAATTAATTATATATTTTATTTAATTATTAATTAATTAAGTGACTAATTTTCATGGAAAGAGTTTAAATATTCAAACGCAACTACATTCACAATCTCGAGCTCAGAAGCTCTCTAACTATGAAATGAATCTAGAAGTGGATCACGCGCCATTAGCAAGGCTCGTATGAAGTTTTTATTGTTTTTAAACAACTTGACACTTTGGGTTGAAATTTTATAGCGAAGTGTGATTTGGCCACTTGGCAAGAAACCGTAATATGAAGCTTCCTATGGACATTCCCAAGGTTTTGGTCATTCAATCCATTACAATACCGGCGGAGGAAAAAATGACTAAAATCGAATTTTTTTTCAATTAAATTATTTTGGTTTTTTAATTATTTTGTTTAATTTAATTATAATTGTTTAATTATTTGACATTTGAGTTCTGTTGTAATTTTAAAAATTATGCTATTCAGATACCATAATAAAAATAAATGGGGAAACATAAATGAAGAGTACTATTGTTACACTTACAATTTTTTTTTATAAAAACTAATTTATAAAATGACATGTCAAAGTTTAATTCGTATATGATTTATCATACATGAGTAGGTCCAATAATTATAATCAATTATAACTATATACACCATTTTGTATATATTTTTTATAATTATTGTTTAGTCAACATAATATTATTGCACAAACGAATGAATCACTTGTTTATTTAAAATATATATATATATATATATATAGAGAGAGAGAGAGAGAGAGAGTTAATTTACAACTATCGATTGATATGACTATTGTTCTAATAATTCAAATTAATTATAAAAATGTCCTGTCGTTAGAGGCTCTAACGACAGAAACTACCACAGCAAAAATATTTTCTGTTTTAATTATCGAAACAGTAACCCAATAATCGATTACTGTAGATACGATCCCATATATATATACATATTCTTATCAAGTCCCACATTTTCCTTTTAAACGTTCACTTTTTTCCTTTCGCTCAAAGAAGTGCAATTTTTTATTTAACTTTTTAAATTGGTTTAATAATTTTAAGATCTCTCTAACCACTATTTTTTTTAAAAAATTACTGGTTAAAAGCAACAAAGTAATTTTATTTAAAACAAAGTGGAGAATAGACTATGTTCTTTTCATTTTATAAATTAAACTAGAGTAATTAAGTGTGCACCGCCATGTATCTATCCAAATTAATAAGACCATTTCGTGATTCACTAGCTTACACAAATACAAATTAATTAAGAAAACCAAGTGGTGGCCTGTATAATCATCCTTTAACACGTCCCACACAGTCGAGCATATATAGAATTAAGAGAGAGGAGAGATTGATTAGGTGTTGATTTCCTAGGCAGTAACAGATGTCTATATCATTAATTATCCATTTCAATTTGGCTAATCTGTCGTACTTGCAGCTAATTTAATACATAGGGTTGATGTTGTTTAAAAGTATAATCTATTTGCGATCAAATTTATTGTGACGTTAATTATATATTGAAAAAAATTATATAAAAGGTGTCATGCGGAGGATTTTAATTATATTTTTTTTATCTGTGAGAACTACTGTTTTCTTGTATGTTGATTGGGAATAATATGTATTTTCGTATTTGAGTGTAAGATTGTCATGATGGTATGTTATTTCATTGTTCGTGTGAAATAATTGTCAGAATCTTCACTCTGTTGATAATTTAAGAGTGTGACCGTATTTTAATAGTATTGGACGTTCATTAAGTGTTATTTATATTTGAAGTCTTTGTATTCTATTGATATTTTAAGAGTATGAGCATGTTTTAATATACAAATTCTTTCTACCATTTTATTTTTTCATCATTTATAATAGATTTAACTTTTATATATCTAACTCGTTTGAGCTGTTTAAAAAATATATACATAAAAAAATAAAACAGCTCTAGGGGAATGCACAGAATTCTCTCAGACATTCATAGTGGCCACTTAATGCACATTAATTTCTTTCCTGAATTATATGAAGAAAATCCAAATGATTAGTAAAATGAAGAAACTTAATTATTGTTTAACGTTTTATATTGACCTTGTTAAACCTTATCCTAACAAAATTATAATCATTTGAATTAATTATCTATCCTAATCACAAAGTCTTACAGCCTTTCCCCTTCAATATTCACCTTTTCCTTTCACTAAAATATATATAAAAAAAAGAAAAAAGAAAAAATTTGTTGTGTTCATTTGCATCATTTACATTAATATAATATTATTATTCTCCACTCCATTCATCCATGGACACTAATAGAAGGAGATTGTAATGGGTTCAGTTTCAGATGTACTGTGCTACTTTTAATCCATAAATTCTTGTATGGATTAAGCATATTCAGTAATAAAAGTTCTTTGGCCTTTTGTGTGTGTATATATATATATATAATACAAATTTAGTAATTTAAAATAAGAGCTAGGAACTTATATTATCCTTTGTTTAAACATTAACAAGTTCCTTTAATTTATTTTTTTTCATGTTTCTTAGCATCTGCATAGTTGGAATTTTTAAGAGGACACAAGTAAGAAAGGCGTTTTTAGAACAATTTGTAGATCAAAAACTTACTTCATTTGTTTTGCAAAAGTATTTTTCAATCAAAAACTCGCAAAACGCAATAAATTAAGAGTTTAAATTTGATAGATATTAAAATGATTACATGTCAGTAAGAGTAAAATATTTTTTTAGTGAGATGTATCAAATTTTAATTCTTACGTTAATAGCACAAAAAATGTTGCAAACTTGCAATGTTTTGGAGGTCAAATCAAATGCTCCAAATACAAACCAAACTCACTTAAAAACTTTGAACTTCAGATTTCTAATGCATATAAATATCACACAGATGCATTATGGATATATATATATATATATATATATATATATATATATATATATATATATATATATAATATACTCAGATCTTGAATTTTCGTAAAAGGATGGGCCACTTAAACCTCTCTGCATCCAAGCGGAACGCGCGGCAGTGGCGCCTCCTCGACCTCGTCTCCGCGGGCTTCTTTGCCGCCGTCATTATCTTCTTCATCTTTGCCTTCACTCCACTCGGTGACCCTCTCGCCTTCTCCGGCCGCCTGTCTCTGCTCAGCTCCACCGCCGATCCCAAGCGGCGCCACCGTCTAATAGCCCTACTGGAGGCAGGGAAGCAGCAAGCTATCGAGTCATGCCCGGCCGATGCCGCGGATTATATGCCTTGTGGGGATCCGAGGCGGAATAGTCAGCTCAGTAGAGAAATGAATTATTATAGAGAGCGGCATTGTCCGTTGCCGGAGGAAACGACGTTGTGCTTGATTCCTCCACCGCAGGGCTACCGTGTTTCGGTTCATTGGCCGGACAGCTTGCACAAGGTACTCTCTCTGCACTTTGTTAGAATGTGTAGATTTTTAGACGTTGATGTTCATTTTGAAATTCAGCTACTTTATTGATTAATTTGTTTAAATGTAGTGTTGCTATATTTGAATTGTTTGATCGATGCTGGACTACTGGAGTATAGATTTGAGAAATTAACTAGTTGGGTTTAGGTTTCGAGTTCAGTTTAATGGTGATTAATCTGTTAGGTGGATATATCGCAAGTCTCATTGATAATTCCAACATTCCTTTCACCTCTGAGGCCAAAGATTGAGACTTTAGGTTTTGAACCTGAATTTGAGCTTCTTTATATTGTTAAAGTCTGAGCTCCTTTAGTTATTCATTTGTTAAAGTATGTTGGTGGTGTACTTGAATCTGCTATTTGGTATGTCACATAGCAAACTTTTCAATTGATGGGATGTCGTGTATTCAATGTATTCTTTTATTTGTAACTGGTGCTATGACTTAGGTTTCTAATAGCTACAACTATGTAAGTAGTTCAGTTCTTCAAGGCAATTGATTTGTTTTCAGTACGCATACACACAGAGGTATGATTTGTGCTTGTTGCATTAGGAAATAGGATGACAATAGTTGTGCCAAGATCACGTTGTTGGTAGTGACCCTATTGCTCTGGGAGTTAAGTGTTGTTGGAAAGACGAATTCTTCTTTTACTCATGGACCTGCTTCTAGTATCATTATGACTGAACTGATGTGAGTTACATACTAGACTGCCCAGAGCTTAGTTATACTTGAATGCTGTTTGGCCAAGACTAGTTGTAAGCTTGATCTAATATTTGTATCAATCCTGACAAGTGATTGTGGGTGTGCCAATATAACATTGACACTTTCAATTGAGGATATTTATATTTTAATACCCAACTCAGTTTCTTTGTTTCGTCATTGTCTTTCACCAGATGCAATATTTCTTAAAAGCTTTTCCTTTTCTGTTTATTTTATTGAGATCTGGTTTTCTACAGCTGCAAAACACTGTTTAAACTATTTTATGTTGGTTAAACTCGATTTAGTCAGTCAAGCGCAAATAAAGCGAGCTTAGTTGTTTAGGGATTTAGTGATAAAATATGATGCAAAAAACATTTTCTACTTTATGTTATTGCTAGTGGAGTAATTTAAGGCTAGTGAGGGTATATATGTGGTAACAGGTAGCTGTTGAATATTACGTGGGTTTGTCTACTTTTGTTATTAGCTTTATTGGTAGTTGACTTAGTGGCCTTGATAGCAGCAGTAGTGGCTTTCTCCATTTTATTGATAGTGGAGTATGCACGTAGGCATGTTTCTTTGGTTCCATGTATTATCAACTCTATAAAGAGCAGCTGTAATTAGCTTAGAGGATAATTAATTAAAAAAAGTAAAAACAAATTTGTATTACTTCTCCATTTCTGCTCTTTGTTTTTTTCTGCTGTAGCAGAGTTCAATCCCTGCACTTTACATATTTTTCCCTTGTAGTCAACTATTGCCTTGTTGTGTTACTTGTTACTGTAACTAGAATACAGCAGATTATCAACATTCTTGGTATCAAAGCCTCGTTCGAATGACGTTGGAGTTTTGTTAGATTATTAATGTAGCATAATCAGTGGGTCTTATTGTTGCGCACACAAGGTGTTCGACAGATTGTCTGAGTAAGTTTCTCAGCAACTATGGCAAATGATAGTGTTCTAAATCCTTCTCAATCCTTGATTCCTTCCTTTAGTGGAGAAAATTATGAGTTTTGGAGTATCAAAATGAAAACTTTTTTTATTGCACAAGAGCTTTAGGAGGTGATTGAGAATGGTTTTGCAAAGACTGCAACGGATGTAAGAGAGCTTCGCAAAAAGGATGCATAGGCTCTGCTTGTTCTGCAACAAGCTGTAGCAGAACCTATATTGGTGCCACAAAATCGAAGGAAGCATGGATTATTTTGGAGCAGGAGTTCCATGGAGACAACAAGGTAACAACAGTTAAATTGCAGACATTCCGAAGGGAATTTGAGACACTTTTCATGAAAGGTAATGAGTCCATTCAAGATTTTTTTTCTAAAGTATCTGGTATAGTTAATCAAATGAGTTCTTTTGGAGAGATCATCTCATATCAGAAAATTGTGGAAAATATATTAAGGAGTCTTCAGAATAAATTTGATCTTGTTGTTACAGCCATTGAGGAATCTAAGGACTTGGATAAATCAGACAATCAGTTCAATTAAAGGTCGGGCTTGGTGATGGCAAGCAAGTACAGATTGAAGGAAAAGAGACAATTGCAATCAAAACCAAGTCAGATATTGAGAAACTAATTCATGATGTTTACTATATTCCTGGTTTGGCACATAACCTGCTTAGTGTGGGTCAGTTAATTCAAAAGGGATATTTAGTTCATTTTCATGATGTAATGTGTGAAATTAAAAATAGAAAATCTGAAAATTCTATTTTTAAGGTCCACGTTGCTGAAAACAAAATGTTTCCTCTTGAGTTATCATGTTTGGATGATTGTGCAATGGCTGCTAATGTTTGTAACGAGTCTAGGCTTTGGCATTTAAGGTATGGACATTTGCATTTTAATGGGCTGAAATTGTTGGGTCAGAAAAACATGGTGTCAGGATTGTCATCTATTGTTTTGGTTGAAGGTGTTTGTGAATATTGTGTTTACGAAAAGCAGCAAAAACTGCCCTTTTCCAGTTGGTAAAGCTTGGAGAGTGAAGATGCCTTTAGAATTGGTTCACGCAGATATTTGTGGACCAACAAAAACTTTATCTTTAAATAATAGTAAATATTTTCTATTATTTATTGATGATTTTTCTCTTATGAGTTGGGTGTTTTTTCTTGCTCAGAAATCAGAGGCGTTTGAAAAGTGTAAGGAGTTCAAAACTTTTGCAGAGAAACAAAGTGGCGAAGCAATCAAAACTCTCAGAATTGATAGAGGGGGAGAGTTCTTATCCGATGAATTTACTCTTTTTTGCAAAGAGAATGGTATCCTAAGACAACTAACAGTAAGAAAGACTCCAGAATATATGGGGTTACTGAGCGAAAGAATCGGATGGTTGTAGAAATGGCACGGAGTATGCTAAATGAGAAGGAGCTTCCGAATAGTTTTTGGACTGAGGCAGTAGCCATTGCAGTCTATCTTTTAAACATATCTCTAACAAAAGCAACTAGAAATCAGACACCTTATGAAGTACGGTAGAAAGTTAAGCCTGATGTAAGTAATTTAAAAGTTTTTGGTTATAGTGCATAAGCCTTAATTGATTCTACTGATCGTACTAAGTTGGATAAAAAGAGCGAGAAGTGCATTTTTGTTAGGTACAATGCTGAAACTAAAGGCTATCGTTTGTATAATCCTCTTACTAAGAAACTAATCATTCGACGAGATGTTATTTTTAATGAGAACAGTGTTTGGCAACATGTTAGTGATAAAGATCAGAATATACCCTTTGAAGAAGATGGGACAGAACTAACTCACCTACAAGATGATGTGGGTTCACCCCATATTTCTCCTATACACAGTCCAAGTAGAAGCTCAACTAGCAGCCCATCTAGCAACAATGAACCATCCCACGATAGTGAAACTCTGTCAACAAAGATGCGGTCTTTGAGTGATATATATGCTTCTACTTGTGCTATTTTGGTTGCAGAACCTTTCAGTTATAATGAAGCTTGTGGGAAAGAAGAGCGGGAGAATTCAATGAAGGAGGAAATGTCCGCCATTGAAAGAAACAACACATGGGAGCTTGTAGATTTGCTATCAAAGAAGAAAGCTATTGGCGTGAAATGAGTCTACAAAGTAAAGTACCAACCTGATGGAACTGTGCAAAAGCATAAGGCGAGGCTGTTCGTTAAAGGATATGTACAAGAACATGAAGTTGATTATTTTTAAACTTTTTCTCCTGTAGCTAGATTTGAGACTATTAGAGTGATTTTGGCTTTAGCAGCTCAAAAGAAATGGAATGTTTTTCAATTTGATGTAAAGTCTGCATTTCTTAATGGTTTTTTGGATGAGAATGTGTATGTTGAACAGCCACAAGGATTTATCATTAGCGGCCAAGAGCAGAAAGTTTACAAGTTGAAAAACACTCTACGGTTTCAAGCAAGCGCCGAGAGTTTGGTAATGCAGACTTGACATTTATTTTTAGGAAAATGATCTTCATCAAAGTGAGAGTGAGCCCACCTCATATGTGAAGGTAAAAGGTAACAATGTGCTTATTGTTTATGTTTATGTGGATGACATTATATACATGGGTTCCTCCAATGTTCTTGTTAAAGAATTCAAAGAAAGCATGATGCGTGAGTTTGATATTACGGATTTGGGGTTATTGCATTATTTTCTCGGTCTTCAAGTTCAACAAACAGAGCATAGTATTTTTATTTCTCAAGAAAAGTATGCATCAGATTTGCTTAGAAAATATAACATGCAGAATTGTAAAATTGTTTCTACTCCCGTTAATACTTATGAGAAGTTAACTTTGAATGATTGAACAACAAAAGCAAATGAGAAGTGGTTTAGGGGTATTGTTGGTGGGCTAATGTATTTGACTAACAATCGTCCAGATATTGTATTTTTTATTAGCTTGATCTCAAGGTTTATGCACAGCCCTTTAGTACATCATCTTGGAGCCGCCAAACGAATTCTTCGATACATCCGTGCAACCAAAGACTATGGCATTTGGTATAAACCACTTTCTAATTTTCAGTTAGTTGCTTTACAGATAGTGATTGGGCTGGTTTTGTAGATAATAGAAAAAGCACAAGTGGCTATGTTTTTAGCCTCAGTTCAGGAGCTGTTTCGTGGAGTTCAAAGAAGCAAGCTACCACAGCACTATCATCATCCGAAGCGGAGTACATTGTAGCAGCTGCAACTACTTGTCAAGCCATTTGGATGAGAAGAATACTTGCAGATTTGCAGCAACTTCAGCAAGGTTCCACAGAAATTTATTGTGACAATAAGGCGATAATTGCAATGACAAGGAATCCTATTTTTCCTGTTAGAACCAAGCACATCGAACTACCTCATCATTTCATTAGAGAAGTTGTGGCTGAAGGATTGATTGCAATGAAATATGTTCCACCAATGAACAAGTTGCTGATGGTTTCACGAAAACACTATCCTATCCGAAGCTTGTGAGATTTAGATCTTTACTCAAAGTATCCGGTTTTGCATCAAGGGGAGTGATAAAATATGATGCAAAAAACATTCTCTACTTTATGTTGTCATTAAGTGGAGTAATTTAAGGTTAGTGGGGGTATATATGTGGTAACAGGTAGTTGTTGAATATTACGTGGGTTTGTCTACTTTTGTTATTAGCTTTATTGGTTGTTGACTTAGTGGCCTTGATAGCAGCAGTAGTGGCTTTCCATTTTATTGATAGTGGAGTATGCATGTAGGCATGTTTCTTTGGTTCCATGTATTATCAGCTCTATAAAGAGCAGCTGTAATTAACTTAGAGGGTAATTAATTAAAAAAAAGTAGAAGCAGATTTGTATTCCTTCTCCTTTTTTGCTCTTTTTTCTGCTGAGCAGAGTTCAATCTCTACACTTTACATATTTTTCCCTTGTAGTCAACTATTGCCTTGTTGTGTTATTTGTTACTGCAACTAGAATATAGCAGATTACCAACATTTAGCCGATGACGAATATAGATTATAGAATGATATGGTTAACGAGCCAAGTTTCTCATCCTCTCGCCTATCATTTTGTACTCTCTTTTTTCCATTAAATCTTCTTCTTTTTTATCCTATTAAAATAAAGCAAGTTTGAGCATAATTTACTTGGAGGATGCCTACTGACCGACTTTTTTGTACCGAAGCTCAATAGGTTATAGTAGGCCTAGCAAATGGGGGCGAACATAAATGGGTTTAGGTTTATATGGGTTCGGTTTATGTGGGTTGAAAATTAAGTGGATTATAAATGGACGGTTATAAATGGATATGGGTGGATCTGGGCACACCCATATATCAAATGAAACATGAGAATGAATAATTGTATATTTTGATTCCTCACATAACTTTCTCCTGTCTTTGAGTTTCTTTCTCTAAAATTTTATATAATTTCCTCTTTCAAAAATGTGATACATTTTCTCTTTCTAGAATTTTAGGCTTTGCTTTATATTGTTTCAATATTTCTCTGATCATTTGTGAATATGAACTTAAGCCTTTTCGGCAGCAGCTTATAAGTTTGTCAAACCAACTTAAAAGGTGCTTTCTACTGTTTAAGTGTTCAGTTGCTACTTAATTTGTGAGTTATTTTTTGACTTATAAGTCAAAAAAAAATAATTAACATTTTGGAACTTATTTTAGAATGACTTATAAGTCATTTTTAATAAGGAGGTTTGACCAAATGAAATGACAATTTTGCCCTCTTCTATTTTCCTAAATGACATATTTATCCTTCCATCCAGCGAACTCCTGTGACCTTCCGTTTCCTGCCTTTTCATTTGACTTGATGCACTGCTCCCGCTGCTTGATCCCTTTTACAGCCTATAGTGAGTAGATCCCTTTTACAGCCTATATTGAGTTTTTATGATGCGTGTTCTGCCCTGTTGTGTATTTATGTTACCCTCTGCATGGGTCTCAACTATTGGAGAAATGTTGCTTTGCAGATGCTACATATTTTATTGAAGTTGATCGGTTGCTCTGCCCAGGAGGGTACCTAGTCATCTCTGGTCCCCCTTTACAGTGGGCTAAACAAGAAAAGGAATGGGCCGATCTCCAAGAAGTGGCCAGATCATTATGTTATGAGCTTATCGTTGTGGTCGGGAATACAGAATACTGTAATCTGGAAAAAGCCTAATGAGGATTCTTGCCTACCAAACCAAAATGAATTTATTGACAAACATAAGGAGTTCTTTCTTATGCATCTCTCGCTATCTACACACGCATGCTTTTGCCATTAAAAACCTTAATCATGGATATACATTTGTTTGTGTCATATGGGATTATTCAGTATAACTATTGATGCTCATCTTAAGAAATCACTTGCAAAGCTAAGGTGAGAATTTTTATTCTTTGCAGGTATTTTAAGTTAAAGAATTGTGTGAGCCGCATGTCATCTTTCAAGGGAGAATATTCTGTTGGGACAATTCCAAAGTGGCCGCAGAGGCTGAGGAAAGCTCCTTCATGGGCCACTAGTGAAAAGTAGAATTGATGTCTTTGAAACTGATACTCAAAGGTGGGTGAGGAGGGATGCTGAAGCCAATTTCCAGTTGTGCGAAATGTCGTGGACATGAATGCTTTTTTTGGAGGATTTGCTGCAGCATTTTTATCTGATCCTGTGTGGGTGATGAATGTAATTCCTGCTTACAAGCCTTCAACTCTTGGAGTCATCTACGACAGAGGCCTAATTGGGTTTACCATGATTGGTGAGTAATATTACAACATTGTTCTCTCTCTTCTCAAAGTGGAAATGTTGCTAAAGATATCTATAGTCTCTACATCATACCAAAACTTTACAAATGCAACATATTAAGTTGGCATCCGTATCAGTTGTTTAGGGGGCTGTCATATAATTCTGATAATGTGGCATAATAATTGTCATAACTATCAAAGGCTTAACAGTTCATGTAAAATCTTATTGATCCTCTAAGGTTTTAATTGATTTTTAGCTGTGGGCCATTCTCAACCTATCCTGGGACGTACGATTTCATCCATGTATCTGCCATTGAATCGCTTATAAAAGATCCAAGTTCTGGCAAGAGCAGGTACATTCTTTTGTGGTCTTTATCTTGAATAGTAATAGCTTAACAGCCCTCATATGTTTTAGAATATTGTGATTATGATTGAATGTGTCAACATGGAATAAAATTTCCAATCTCTGCTTTTATTTGGAAAAGGGAATTGAATAAAATGCTAAATGATTGAATTATCCCTGTTGCTTTGTGGCAAGTGTAACCTTGTGTATTTAATGGTGGAGATAGATAGAATATTGCGTCCAGGTGGAACAGTGGTTGTTCGAGATTCTGTAGAACTGATTGACAAAGTAGATCGCGTTGTTCAGGCCGTAAGATAGAAATCCGTTATACAAGCGAATGAACCAGAATCGCATGGGAGGGGGAAAATTCTCATAGCTGCAACAAAAAAATTGTGGAAATTGCCTTCAGCATCCCATTGATACATCCATCTGTGCTTTGTAATGTAGGTATTTTTTTGTTCTTTCTATTTCCTGTTGTTTCTAGTTTAGCAAAATATCATTACACGCATCAAATGATGTGCCTTTCTTTCTTGTTCATGGTAATTCTTTTAGAATCAGGAGAAAATGGTACAAAGATGGAAAAGACCAGTCCAATTTTCTGTTCAAGCCTGGGTTTATCTTTATTGATGGCAATGATATCTATATTGGTTTTCATATTTTGATTCTTATATGTAATTAGTAACAAAAATAAAATAAAATTGTTTAGCTGTCGTAGCAATTATTTTTTTTAAAAAAAAAAGAACTTTTCCTTCCCCACCCGACCCGAAATAAAAACTCACAAATAGGGTAAATTACCCTATTATTATATTATCTTTTTATAAATTTAATAACCGGTGTGACTCGGAGATCATGGATTATTATGTGATTTGCCGGAAGTAGTTAAAAAGTATAATTCGTGATTGGATACTTAAAATTATGATTCCAAAATCAATTATTATTATTTTATTTTATTTTGGCAATCAAGATTAAGTAAATAATAAATATACTCTAAATTTTATCAATTAAACTTCAATGTTGAACAAAAATAAAATGAACAAAAATAAAATGTACATTGTAAAAAATGAAACGAATTTATCAACTCTATTTTTGACTTTTTAATAAATGAATTAAATTGAGTCGAATATTGAATTGTTCAGATTTGGTTCATAAAATTTATCGAGTATGAAATAAAGTTTGATTGAGATTCATTTAGCTATCGAGTCAGACACGATCTCGAATTAAGTTCGAACAGTTTAAACTTTTTGAGCAAATACGATTTGAGTATTAATAAAAAATTACAATTTGAAGAAGTTCGAGTAATTTTAAAAATTTTAAAATTTAAAAATATTTAAATTATTTATATTTCGAATAGAACTTTTAATGAAGTAGATATAAATCGAGCTTGAACTATGTGGTTTATTTCACAACCTTATTTTTCAAGTATTTAGGTGAAATACCAATTAAGTGAAATTATAAAATATTTATGTCTAATTTTTATATCCGCATAAAATTTTTCAAAAAATAATATCAACTATATATTTTAAAAAGTAGAATAAAAATCAATACGGCTACATTGAAAGTGTTAAAATTAAGTGGACGCCTATGGCTATGGCTATAGACTTATAGGATATAGGATATAGCTTTTGATATGGTTGTACATGACAGAACAGGTGCTGTTGTGCCCTAAAGGTGTGGTTGAAACTGAATATATAGAGTAGTGGCCCTATCTATACAAAAAGTTTTTTGACGTGCAAAAAACACCTAACTACCCTACTTCGTTTACTTTCTTTGCTTTCAAGTTTCCATCTCATGACTCTCATGCAGAGTACGTGCACACATAGTATACCGTAGTTAATATATATATATATATATATTAGAGGACATCCGTGCCTACGGCACTGAAACACGCGGAGAAGGAGAAGGAGAAGGAGAAGGAGAAGGATTAAGGATGAAGGGCGAAGGGCGAAGGGCGGAGGGCGGAGAAGGAGAAGGATGAAGGATGAAGAATGAAGAATGAAGAAGAGAAATGGGATATAAAGTGAATGAACGGTTAGATTTATGCTAAACTTTGAACGGTCCGGATGATTTAATAAATTGGGGGAAAATTCAAAGTGCTTTGCATTTTATTATATTAGATAAATAAAATATGGGACTATATGCACAATAACTGATTATTAAAAATACTGTTATAATAATTAATATATGAGACAAATTAATTATAAAAGTTTCTGCCGTTAGTATTTTTAGAAACAAAACAATTTTATTTTTTTAACGTCAGTCGTTAAAGACTCTAACGACAGGAGTTAAATTTTATTTTTTTTATTTGCTACTAGAGACTCTAGTAGCAGTATGCTAACAACAACCAGTTATTGTGAACTAACTCTCTCTCTCTCTCTCTCTCTCTCTCTCTCTATATATATATATATATATATATATATATATATATATATATATATATATATATATACACAGACACTATTGAATAATAATAAAGAACAACAAAAATTAACGGACGTCTTTTATTATTAATAGCGAACGTCGATTTAAAAGTCAAACTTTAATCTAAACCCTAAATATTATATTAAAACGCGTCCGTCACTATTAATAGTAGCGAACGTAGATTTTTAATTTTTAATTTTGATCATTCTTTTTTGTTTTTAATGATATAGGTGTTATATGTTAGTTTTTAATTCATAATAACTATTTGTTATGAATCACTTCCTTATATATATATATATATATAAAATTCATAATGATTCATAGTTATAATTTAATAATGATTCATAAATAACGTTAGTTACCATGCGAATTTCAAGAATTAGACTTTTGAAAAGCGTTTTACACTAAGTTTTCGAATGTAAAAGTACCAGAAGATAATACAAATATCTTTTGAGAATTTAATTTCGAAAGTCAGATGAAATTTAACATTAATTACAGCGGACATTACTGAACTTTGATTCATCATTTGGACATTAGGAAACAAGGTTTCTAGTTTTAAAAACTGAATTATTTGTTGAAATACATGTTGTTTGGTGCAAGCCCATACTAATTCATAAAACAAACTAGTAAAGATGACAAGTTTTTGGGACACTGAAAAAGAAAATTAGACAATTAAATTGGGACCGGAGTGTCAGTTCGACGTATAAATGGACCATCTCCGAGTCCAATGTCTATTGGTCCGATTGGATCCCGGGATCCATGAACTGATCTTGGAATTGATACAATGATAAGTCAAGCCGAATAGGTTCAAAATTAATAATAATATTATATTTTTCAATAATAGCTTTAGTAGAAAAGGTAAATATAAACCCTTTGCTGATACTAAAATATCAGTAGGAGATACTTTATTGTTTGTATTCAGTGCAACATATAATTATCTTAAATTTTAGAGTGTGGATATAAATGAATATATATGATAATAGAGTATAAATAAGATACTCACATATTATTATTTTATTTTATCGCTTATAATTTTACGTTAGTCATAATTTATATTTGACGTAATTTATGTGTATATTCAAAATTTGCATTTACCTTTATTTTCGTCATGAATAAGATTTTCCTTCCGTCATGAACATCAAAAAAATACTAATTTTATTAGTCGATACATAAATTATTTTTCTAAATTTTAGTGTATAATATGCACAAACGACAATAAATAATTTTAAATTATAAAATATCAGCAGTAAAATACCTCAGAATACCATAACTTTGAGTTACCTATGATATCAAATCACAAGAAAATTAACAGAGTGGTAAGGGTCCATGACATATATAGTTCACTCGACTAATACAACTATGGATGAAAAGATGGTATTTGGTAGTTCATCAATCTGCCTCACTGTCGCTTTTGCTGCTATTAATGCACCTTCGGGGCCTGACCACCATATCCCCACAACTCTTCCAATTCAATTCATTCTACACCTTTGGCCCTACAATGGCCCACCTTTCTCTCTCTTCTTTTTTTATTGTATTTCTTTTTAAAGAAAAAACTTGATAAATCGGATAAAAAAACCGAACAAGATTTAAAAATTATATATAAAAAAAATAAATTAAAACAACATATTTAAACGAATATCTATGATTATATATAACTGTGATTAGAATGCCCACAACGTCTGTTTAAATCAAACAAAATGTTAGTATATATGTTACTAATATATTCATTTAAGCTAATAAAATGTATATTAATTCATTACTTATTAAATTTTGCACAATATCTGCTTGTGCTTATAGACGTGCATCTTCAAATGTTGAAAATTTATATTGAAGAATAACTAATGTATTACCGATTTTAGTTAGCGTAACTCATCACTTGATATATATAGATTTTTGCTTAATTTTTAATGACAAATAATATATTATATTTTTTTTAATAGAAAATATGTATTAAGATTTTACCTCTTCTTCCTAAAGACTCATTCATAATCATCTCAACTTGTACTTATTATATATAATTTCTATATTAAATTTGATCGAATGTTTCACAAATATTATATGTCTAAAAATACACCAACAAAAGAAAATTAAATAAAAATTCATATTAATGGCCTGGTCTAAACATGCATATAAAAATATATAAATTTATTATTCATTATATAATAATGTGCTATGTCACTTTAAATAAATTGGCACCAACACTTGTGTTTATTTTTTAAATTGAAAATTAAATGTAATGAAATAATTTTTCGCCAACACTTGTGTTTAGTTAAGTCGTTTGTAAATTGACTTAAAATATAGTGGTGAAAAAAACATTTAACTCGAGGAAGCTGAGACAATATGGAGGAACTGATAATGTAGATCAAAGGATAGAGGAAAAAATAGGGAAGAATAACTGATAGATATAAATATTTTTTTTAAGGAAGAATATTTTGAATTGTTGAGTTATCAAAGCTAAATTATTGAATTAACTTAGAACTAACTAAAATAATTAAATATTTACGTTGTTATATTTTGATATTGAAAATTTTAAAGTATTTAATCTACACAAATAATAAAAAGATTACACGGTAAAAAATTCAAATGATGATTTTTCGAACAAATAACAGATGTCAAATAATAGAAAGAGTCGATCATATATAGCAACGGTGAACGCCACAGAGAAATGAAATATACAACCATGAGTATAGTGACGAAATCAGGATATTTTTTCAGTTGAGTTAATAATATTATGAGTCTAAAAAAATATTGGTGGGGTTTTAGGGGAAGCTCTCTCAATCTATATATATATCTATCTATCTATATATATATATTTGATACTTTTACGTTTTTGGATTGTATATATAAAATATTTACTTAATTATAATAATAATATAATAAATAGTAAAATTATTACGTATATTTTATTGACATTTAATACGTATTTTTAATAATTAATTTATTCATAAATGCTTGATTTTTTAATTGATTAAAAAAATTATATAAATTAAATTATTATTATTTTTTAAAAAATTAGAGAAAGATGCATATATGTAGAAGTAATATGAGACGTCAAAAGTTACAACATTTTTAATTTGATCCCGTATTTTAAAAAATTTATAAATTTTAGTAGGGTTAATTTATATGTTCTACTCATTTTTTTTAAAATTTATCATATATTATAAAATAATTTTTTTCTAGTGGTACGTGTGGCTTCGTCCCTTTCTTTAACATGATTAACGTAATAATAAGCTGCTTTAATAATCTCATCCTTAAATGTGAAAGTTAATTAAAAATTAATTATATGCTTATATAATTTTACAGCTTAAGAAAATATTAAGTAGAACAACTTATAAATAACCAATTTAACTTCAAGGTATTGTTCGAATAATAGTCGACATGATAAATATTTATGCCAAAAATATATAAATAACCAATACATATGTGATCATCGAGCTATTTATAAAATGTAAAAGGATTAGCGAAAAATCTTTATTTTATTTTATCTCATAACGCAGCTGTGTCCACATGAAATCAAAATGATAAAAAATAAAACAACTTTATTTTAAAATGGCTAAATGACCTTTAATTGACCAAAATATAATCCATAATGATAGAGTGTCTTGTGTACGCGTATGCAGTATGTAGTAGATCCCCTCCAACAAGATCTTCTCCTATTAAAACCTACCCATTAATTATTATTGGCGTCGGCAGTTTATTTTGCCATCCTATGGCAGTAAATTTTATTAGACTCGGTTTATTCAAGTTATTTAACTTTTGCTTAATTATCCGTAGCCCTAAATTTTGTTTTTTTTTTATTTAAGTCGTGAAAGTTTGTAGTTCAAATTGCATTTTAGTTTTCAATTTTATTTATCTCAGGTTGAATTTTTTTCAATTTATAGAACTTTTTCCCGTAGTTTGGAATTTTCTAATTTTATGGAGCTTATTTTCATATTTATGTTCTAGTGGAGTAGATTTGATTTACATTAATTGATAAAGGCAAATCTATTTAGATTTAAGTATAAAGTTATCACGACAAATTTATTTTTTTATTGTTGTTTATATTGAAGAACTGTTCAAATTTATTTATTCTTGTGCTATTATATTTTTTAAAAATTTATATGTTCTTAAGTTTCAAGTTTCAATTTGTGATCGAAATAGTCATCACTTCAACTCTCCTGTTTTTGTTATTCGATTAATTTTTAATGAGAACTATTTTTTATTCATATTCTAAGACTTTGTGGGAAAAAAAGGTATCCTCTTCACTTTATTATATATGTAATTTGCATATTTTAATTGACTGAATTTTCTCTAATCTTGTTTCGGGGCTTGTAAAAATAAAAAAAATTGCTGAATATATCGTGGGACTTAAGTTATTTTTAATTGTATCTGAATGCATCTTAACAGTTCATATTTTAATGTAACTTAAACAATTCATCTGAATAGTTCAAATTTAATTTTGTATCTTAATAATTTAGAAGCACTTAGAGAGAATTTTTTTAATCCTAATTTCAAATATTAAGATGCATTAAAAAGTGAGTTATTAAGATACAACAAAACAACTACTCAAAAGCTCTTGAGTCCAAGAGGTCGGGGGATCCATTCCTGCCAAAGGCAGGAATGTTAAGATTTCAGCTGAACTTACCAAAAAATAAAAAAAAAACACAACTTCACCGTGCTTACTTGTCTGACAAAAATCAAAATAAACCCAACACCTCGTCCCTTCCAAATCTTAGAAAAAAACTTCGCCTAATTTATACACATTACTTATTATACTATTCTATTCTATTTAATACATTTTCAATTATTTAATTGACTTAAAATTTCAAATGTATATTTAATTTAATAATGGAAATGAGTATTATTATTTTTCTCTCTCTTTTTTATTATTTGACTTGACGTTTGAAATTTAACTCGACCCCTCTTAAATATTAGTAGTGTTTTTCCCTTCTTCATTACTCCTTGACTTCTATCTGTAAACTTTAAGAACATTTTATGTTCAATAATTATTTTAAAGTTATGAGTGTTTAGTAAATTTATTGAAAATATAATGCATATTATCGTCAAAAGAAAATTTATACCAATCTTTTTTTTACTATTAAGAAAATATATTGCATTTAACTATTAAAAATAATAAAAAAATAAGCTTAACCCTCATTATATAACTTGCTAATTTTTGGAAAAATTCGATAATCCATTTAATACTGTTTGTATTAAATTTAATATTTTACCGATGAATGCCCTAATTATTATTACTATTTACATATATATGTCAATGGACAAGTTTAGGTGCACAACATTTTGTGCACAACATGTGCACAACACTCATCCACACCATTCAATGGTGGAACCTGACATGAATTTCCGTGTCAGACTCTACCATTGAATAGTGTAGATGAAAAATACACAACAAGTTGTGTACAAAAATGTTATGCACTTATACTTTTCCTATGTCAATAGTGGGTTTTTGCAAATCATTTTGTTTTGTGGGGGGTTTAGCATGTACTTATGACGTGTGATATTATAATGATAACCTTTTATGTGTATATATAATAATATATATATATATAGAGACACAGATCCCAAAGTTTATGGCTGTAAAGTTTCCTATAGAGAGAGGCAGAAGATCTGATGAAGCATTGGCTTGTCCTTTTATCTTCCTTTCCATGGTAAAATAAAACTTTGTTGGTTTACAGCGCTCTCTTCACAAAGGGTTAAAAAAGATCACATTTTTCCACTGTCATCACCATTAGAAGTTTTGGAAACAGTGAGAGAGTCAACCGAGCCTTTTTGGTTGTATATGTATATCACTGTTATGTAAGGCTTTCAACAGACCACATAGTTGTGTATTATCTTCACCTTTTTTCTCTGTTCAAACTAAACTTTTTTTAAGTCCTTTTTTTTCTCTCTCTCTTATATTTTTTTTCTTGCTTTTTCAAAAACTCAGCTTTTTACAAGTCAAGCATGCACAGCCAATATATACCCAATAAATAGAGACTAGGGTTCTATTTCTTGAGCAATTTCTTCTTTTGCGTTCCCTTTTATTGGTACCTGAACATCAGAGGAATAGAGATTTAGAGCGAGAAAGTGAGAGAGAGGGATAGAGAAGGAAATGCGAAACTGCAAGGAACAAAAGGGTTTTGCTTTGCTTGCAATTCTTTCTCTTTCTTTCTCTCCTAAAAAATTTAATCTTTTTTTCTTGAGAGGAAGTTGGAGACATTTGGATTTGTCCTTGTGTCTCCTCTGCCTCTCTAATTTCTCTTTATTTTCTTTTTTTTAATAATCATTGTAATTATAGCTCTCATTTGGAAATATTTTTGTGGGTAACATTCTAATTTTAGTTTGATCTGTAAATGTATTTTTGCTGATTATACTAAGTTGTGCTAAGATCAAGTTGTAGATTTATTGAAGTTGAAGAGGGGTTAAGTTGATTCATCATAAAATAGATACTATTTCATGAGTTTTGGGGGTTTTCTTGATAACAGTTCTAGTAGTGCCAGAATTGTTGCTGATATACCTTATAGCAATATGCTCACTGGTGCACTTTCACAGCCACGCCTTATAACTCAGTCTCTGGCCAAGTCGATGTTTAGCTCTCCTGGCCTATCTCTTGCCCTTGTATTCTCTCTCTCTCTTCATAAATTTATTTGTTTGTTTATCAATATTACGTGATCTTTCGGTCTTTTTATCTTTTGATTATTATACCTTTAGCTGATTTTCTCTTTCTCTCTCTTTGTTTTAAAGCAGCAAACAAATTTGGAGGGCCAAGGTGAGCTTCCAAGAATACCAGAAAATTATGAAACTAATACTGGTAGAAGAAGCAGAGATGAAGAACACGAGAGCAGATCTGGTAGTGATAATATGGATGGAGCCTCTGGTGATGATCAAGATGCTGATGACAAGCCACCAAGAAAGAAAAGATACCATCGGCACACACCCCAACAAATCCAAGAACTTGAATCGTATGGTTTTGCTTATTTTTCAAGAAAATATTTATCAACTTTGATCTCCTAATCAAATTTTGTGCTTTTTAATGATGTTTTTATGTGTTTGGTTTGATTGATTTAGTCTTTTTAAAGAGTGCCCTCATCCAGATGAGAAACAAAGATTAGAGCTTAGCAGAAGACTTAACTTGGAAACTAGGCAAGTTAAGTTTTGGTTTCAAAATCGTCGTACCCAAATGAAGGTAATGCATAATTTTGACACTATCAAATGAATTCAACTTTTTTCTCAGTTATATTTTGGTGTTTATTAATGGGATATGTGAAAAATATTAAATGTTATTTTATTTGCACCAGACACAACTTGAACGCCATGAGAACTCAATGCTCAGGCAAGAAAATGATAAGCTTCAAGCTGAAAATATGTCGATAAGGGAGGCCATGAGGAACCCAATTTGCACCAACTGTGGGGGACCAGCTATAATTGGGGACATATCTTTGGAAGAACAGCACCTTCGCATTGAGAATGCGCGACTAAAGGATGAATTAGACCGAGTTTGTGTGCTAGCAGGCAAGTTTTTGGGTCGCCCCATTTCATCGATGGGTGCTTCTATGTCCCCGGTAATGCCCAACTCAGGTTTGGAACTCAGTGTTGGAGGAAATGGATTTGGAAGTCTGAGTAGTGTGGCAACAACATTGCCTTTAAGGCCTCCTGATTTTGGTGCTGGAATTTCTAATGCCTTGGTAGTGGTTAATCAGACTAGACCGAATAACAGTCCAACGGGGATTGAGAGATCCATGTATCTCGAGCTTGCTTTGGCTGCTATGGATGAATTGGTTAAAATGGCACAGACTGATGAGCCTCTATGGCTCAGGAACACGGGAGGGGGAAGGGAAATGCTAAACTATGAGGAGTATTTGAGAATTTTTAGTAATCCTTGCATTGGTCCGAAACCCGATGGTTTTGTTGATGAGGCTTCAAGAGAGACTGGTATGGTAATCATAAATAGCTTGGCTCTTGTTGAGACATTAATGGATTCGGTGAGTGATACCTTCTTTTTTCTTTTTCTTATTTTGTGGTAATGTTCTTAAAATTCTCTTTAATCATTTAATTGTGGAACTGATCATTATGATGTTAAATTTGCTCGAATGATTAATATGGTTTAAATTATGATATGAATAGAACAAATGGGCGGAGATGTTTCCTTGTATGATTGCCAGAACCTCTACTACAGATGTGATATCAAATGGTATGGGGGGAAGTAGAAATGGTGCACTTCAGCTGGTAAAGTTGTTGCTTTAGTCCCGTATTATGGTTTACATTTCAAGTTCGGCCTTGACCTATATTTTGATTTGCTATTTAATATTTTTTACTTAAATTCTAATAGATGCACGCCGAACTGCAAGTCCTTTCACCATTAGTTCCTGTCCGAGAGGTTAATTTCCTCCGCTTTTGCAAGCAGCACGCTGAGGGGGTGTGGGCTGTAGTTGACGTGTCTATTGATTCCATCCGAGAAAGTCCTGGTGCACCTGCATTTCTTAGCTGCAGGAGACAGCCTTCCGGCTGCGTAGTGCAGGATATGCCTAATGGATACTCAAAGGTAATTAATTTCCTCTTATTGACATGTAGATAGCTACAAATTTGCTTACTATACATTTATTAAGTTTTGCTAAAGTTGGTATTATTCCCCTTTAGTCTTTAATGAGTTTGTTGAAGTAACTGCAACCTTGGAACTTAGTGGAAACATTTAATATTAAGCAAATAGTCAGTCAAGAAACTTGAGCTCATGCATTCAAGAATTTTGTTTGTCTAGTAATTACACACAAAATCACTACACTCCCAGAAAAGTCCAATAAATTAATATTTGTCATTTTCGAATCTGAACCTTCGTAAATATTATTATATGAACATAGATGCTTCCTTTGATCCCACTTATATCATAAAAAAATCAATCTTTAGATAACGGGTTCGCTTAAAATCAGATTACTGTTATTATAATAGCACTGTAAAGCAGCGAATCGAGGATCCTTACTATAATATATGAATAGAAGTCTCCATTGCTCATATTTCTTCACCTTGGGACACATTAATTTCTTATGATTTAGAAGTAAATTGCACAGTAATCTTCAACATTGGGTTTCATAAATTATGTATATGATGTTTCTATTCCAATCTTTGATGCTGTATATCTTGGG
The DNA here is from genome assembly GCA_947179155.2 of Hedera helix. Classification (NCBI taxonomy): domain Eukaryota; kingdom Viridiplantae; phylum Streptophyta; class Magnoliopsida; order Apiales; family Araliaceae; genus Hedera; species Hedera helix. The sequence goes on from OX359287.1 coordinate 38,318,857, forward strand.
TCAGGTTATATTAGCTAATATTAAAATCCAAAAACTGTGCATTACCTCGTTCCAGCCTTATAATGTGTTTGTTTTTCTACTCAATTTAGACCTTATAGTCAAACTGGGGACTGTCCCTTTTTTGTTGTCACATGAGTTTTTTAGCTTATGGGCAGGCACCAGTATACATGGATATGTCCACCCTCTACAGTCCACCTGGTTCCATCAAATCATGCAATACTCGTGTTGTGCCGAATTTTTTATTCCTCTCGGGTTCTAGGATATTTCATGTCTCTCATTGAGCCCAATCTTGGACAATTTCCAAGATTTTTGTCTGGTTCTGTAATGTGAACATGAATTTTAATTTCACATTTTTATATTTTGCATGCCATTTTAGATCTTTAAGAAAATAAAGGTTCCATCTTTTGTTATGGAAACAGTTAGCCAAATATTATTTCCTGTTGTTTTCTCCACATTCATATGCATATATAATACTGCCTTTGTGCTAAAAAATAGTCTCCTCCTTTTTCCATTGATGATAGTATATATGTGGCATAATCTCCTTAGGTTTAATAACACAATCTTACAAACATGCTGCCACTACTAAACTAAACACTCATTGATATGGAAAAAATATAAATCCTTAAAGTTTGCAATCTTACAAATGCTTTTTGAGGGAGTAGATTTAGATGCGTGTTTGTTTCATAAAATTTATTTAACAATCAATATGCTGCAGGTTACATGGCTAGAACACGCAGAATACGAAGAAAGTTTAGTTCACCAGCTCTACCGGCCATTAATCAGTGCTGGAATGGGTTTTGGTGCCCAAAGATGGATAGCCACCCTCCAACGCCAATGCGAATGCCTAGCCATACTAATGTCTTCCACCATTTCAACACGGGATCACACTGGTCTTTTAATTTCTCTTTCATTAATTATTTACTTGTTCAAGTGATTAATGTGAACAACCCCATTTGATTCTTGGCTCTTTATGAATAATCACTTCATTCATGTGACTACTTTCTAACCCTGTGTAATGAATTGGAAATCATTTAATTCGCAGCAATTACTGCTAGTGGGCGGCGAAGCATGCTTAAGCTAGCGCAACGAATGACTGACAACTTCTGCGCTGGGGTCTGCGCCTCGACGGTGCACAAGTGGAACAAGCTTTGTGCGGGCAATGTGGACGAAGATGTTCGGGTTATGACTCGAAAGAGCGTGGACGATCCTGGCGAGCCACCAGGGATTGTTTTGAGCGCTGCCACTTCAGTTTGGCTACCGGTATCCCCGGAAAGACTGTTTGATTTTCTACGCGATGAACGGCTAAGAAGCCAGTGGGATATACTTTCTAATGGAGGACCCATGCACGAAATGGCCCATATCGCCAAAGGCCAAGATCATGGCAATTGTGTTTCCCTCCTCCGTGCTAGTGTATTTCCTCTCTCCTCTTTCTCTCTCTATACATGTACATATAAAAAAAGTCAAAACACAAGGACATAGGTGCCACCTTTATGGGTCAGTCTTGGACGGCATCGTTTTTAGGAATTTTTTTTGCCATAGCTGTTTGACTCTTTTGAGTGGCATGTTTGTGGATATTGATAAGCTGAAGGGTTTTTGTTTTTATGTTGAATCGGCAGGCAATGAATTCGAACCAGAGCAATATGCTGATACTGCAGGAGACATGCATAGACGCGGCGGGATCGCTTGTGGTGTACGCGCCCGTTGATATTCCTGCCATGCACGTGGTGATGAACGGTGGAGATTCCGCTTACGTGGCGCTCCTTCCCTCGGGCTTTGCTATAGTGCCGGATGGGCCAGGTTCTCGTGGGCCTTCTAGTAATGGGAGCCCGGCCCATAGAGTCAGTGGGTCCCTCCTGACAGTGGCCTTTCAGATCCTGGTGAATAGTTTGCCTACAGCCAAGCTCACTGTAGAGTCGGTGGAGACTGTCAACAATCTAATCTCATGCACGGTTCAGAAGATCAAAGCCGCCCTTCAGTGTGAGGGCTGACGTCTATCACGTGATGGTCACGTGCCTCTGATGTACTCGTGTTTGGATGGGTGTTATGTGTAAAATGACATATTAGGGTATGAGTCAAGAACGAACCGTGCTTTTGATAATCCTTGCGGGTGGTAAGAATTAATGGACTAAGAAACAAGTCAACTGGAGTCGATAAACTCGATGGAGTCGATAAACTCGGTGGATTGTAACATAGTGCAAGGGTGTTGGTTCGGGTATTGACTCAGTTTTAACCCAGTGAGTTGGCTCAATTAGGTAAGAAAAGCACTTAGCTTATGGATGTCTTTTGTAGTGGTGAGTTATTGCCATTATAATCTAAGTATTTGTATGTGATAATGTTTTGTTTGATTGTAAGTTAATAATTGAATCAATTTTGTGTCCTTGGCTGCAGCTCATGCATTGTTGTTTTTGTTATATTTAGTGTTTTAAGCTAAATCAAGGTTTGATTTTGGAAATGATTTGTCTATACATATTGAATTTACGGACTGCCCTAATCCAACTATTTAATCAATGTTTATTTTTTTTGGTTAAAAGTCAAGTTTTAAGTTCAACTCGGTTCTTAAACAAGTCTATATTAATCCATTAAATGTTTAAAAATGAGTATTTTTTTATTTATTTTTTGGCTGAGTTTGAAACTTTTATCTTTGAATAAACTAACAAAATAATTTGGAGGGTGTTATCATTTACATACGGTAAACATAGCAAAATGAGAAACGCCCTTGATCTTTTACTATTTGTAAACAAAAGAGATATTTTTTGGGGTACTTTACACTATTATAATTAGGTGTGATCTGAATTATGAGGTAACGGAATAATAGAAAACGAATAACTGATTTTCTTATTCGCTTATTTTGGTTAATAACTAAAATTAAGTTCTATTTTGGTTAATAACTAAAATTAAGTTCTATTTTTCTCAAGCAAAAAAATTCATTTCAATTTTTCAATATTCAAACTTGTAATCGATAATTAATAACAATCAACAACTATAATAATTCATAAGCTCAACAAAGTTTAATGGTTTAAAATTAACAATACATAATTTCACAAAATATAATTAATGTCATAACAATTAACAATTAGAAATTAAAATAATTTTTTTTAAATTTTAATTTGATTAATCGGTTAACGGAACAGTATAATTTTCATATCCGAACCCAAAAATCGAATTGTAAAATAGTTATAATCAAAAATATTTAAATAATCAAAATATTTCGGTTAAAAATTCGGTTTTACCCTATTTTTGCTTAGTCCTAGTTACAATGTAGTAAACTAGGGATACATTTTCAATCTTAAGGTTTGGGGAGAGCATGAGAAAAGGGTAGGAGGAGAATTTAGAATTTTTTTACCTATGATGTGCTTACTAAATTCTGATTTTTTATGTACAAGTAAATTTAAACCTGTGAGTTTGTGCAATAAAATTTAGATGTTAAAAGAATAGAATACAAATTAATTATACGTACATGCTATATATAGAACATTAATTAGGAGGTTTGGGACGAATGACGATGATGATTCATAATGGAGATGAATATTGGAGGTTGGGTGGTTGGGTGATGAGCGGGGCCTGTTATTGTAAGAGCATGAGGAGGTGCAGTCAGTAATTATTTGGGTTTTGCAGACTCTGCTGGAAGGAAGGACACCCATGGCTGGCCACATATCTTAACCCCATAGTTTTGCATATTTATTTTATTGCTTAAGAACATATGTTACTATATTTTAATTTTAAAGATTTAGGAAGAACTTGGGGTAGAGTCGGGAGTGAAATTAATTGGGGTTACTTAGCAATAAATAAATAAATAATAATAATTGGGAAAAATTTAAGAAAATTTATTTTTATTATTTGTATCTATTTTTTATCATATTATACATGGATGAGATATATCATGATAAATTATTTTTAAAAAATTGTGAAAAATATACTCGCACTTATTATGATCATGCATATGAAAAAAAATCGATCTTCCCACTAGACTATTCCATTTAATTTATAAATAAACAAATATTTATTCGCACAGTTCCTTTATTCAATTTAATATTTTAACTTCGTTAATTTGTGTGTGTTTTATATACATAAAAAAAAGTAGAAAAAACAAGAATAGACAAGTAATTAAAACAGGAAAAAGGAATTTATCATCGAGGCATTAAAATTATAGAGTAATAAATCAATAATTAAGGAATTGGATGATCTATAAATAGTCCATAAATGTCATTAATTTAAAGAAAAGAACAGATTGATAGCAATAGCCAAGAAATACGAGGCCGACTCATGAACTTGTGCATGCCAATCTCTTGCTTTTCATACTCTTTTGGACTCCATATGCATTGTCTGTGTACTGGTTCAAAAATCTGCGTGCGAGTATGGAAGCATTACACATTGTGTAAGCCAATCCATTGAATCAATATGAATGTGTAGAAAATTATTTATAAAAAGTCAGCAAAACCCTCAACTTGAGAAATTATTTTCAATGCCATAGAATACGGACTACATGGTTACGTTATGTCTACTTCAATCTATATTGACTCTAGATCCTTCAAGACAAAATATTTTAATGGTCATGCTAAACATTTAAAAATATTGAGATATTTTTTCAACATGTTTTCTTTAACATTAAAGATAGTCAAGTCAAACAGGTGGATCCATTCAAACAGGAGAACGATCTTATTCCAAATTGATGTGATATCTTTTCATTTAGATTGGAATCCAGCATTCATATGGATCCTAGTTCAAGATTAAGTTTACTCGAATGAAGTTTGACTCTATAATATAAGATTAATGCTCTAGTGACTCATAATAATCTCATCTGAATAGTAATGTGTAAATTAAGTTAAGCAAAGGTGATAGTCTAGTAATAATTTTTTTTACTGTGCAGCATACAATAGTTCGAATTTACCCATCTTCTTATCAACAATAAGTTAGAATTTAGCGTCATTCACAGACTTTCCGACAAGTCTTTAAAATTGAAATATATTCCTAAATTTATTATATTATAATAGCATACGTTGAGCAAAAATCAATTCTTAGTTCTTTGGTGGGCAAAAGTGTTTTCCAACATATCATAAGATTTATGTTCTTGAAAATTTGCACTTTTTTAGATTAAAAAAATAGACGAAATTTTTGAATTCCTTCTCGGGACAAATACTTTTTCTAGTTGCCATACTATTCTCCTAAGATGATACCCATTAACTGACGGTCCACCTAGTGCTACATCATAAGCACATTGAGAGTGTATATAATTGTAACCATTGCGAAATGTGTACTCATGAGATTAGTCAAATAATTTATATAAATTCGAATATTTAGAATATTTTTAAGAAAAAGAAGAAAAATTAAATCGTTTAATCACTATTAATACTAAGTGTTAGAATTTAAGATCGAAATATAATATAATTACACAAAAATTAGATAAAGAACGGAAAAATAAGAATACACGATATACCGAATTTCACTAATTTGGCTAGTCCGACTTGTCTGATATATTTATTAAATGTCTCACACACTCTATAATTTTCTACACACCAAATAATATTTTATAGTAATTAAAAAATTCTAATTATAATAACATGGATTCAAACCCAATACATCAATAAAACTTAAGACGGGATTACTAATAAATTTTCAAACTCAATTATACCTTGCGCTTGGCTTTCAGAGATTGTTCTCTTGCAACCTGCCAGCTCATCGGCAAGTTGAACAACTTCTCATTTATCGACTATTCTATAATAATAATAATTACTCGAATCTGTAAAAGGATAAACCAATTTTAAGATTCATGAGCAATTCAGTGGGGACTTGGTCCAAAGAAGAAATGATTTTTTTCTGTCTCCTAAGTCGTTAACCACCAATTCATGAGCTAACCCGTTAGATATTTTTTTACTTCCTCTGCTAGATCTTGATCATATATTTAGTTACACGTGAGCGTACTAGTAGGTGAAAGGAGGCAAGAAAGTCAAGAAAACGAAATGCTACCCGAAAGGGGTCAAGGCAACTGGACCGCCGGAAATTGCATTCATAGTCTAGACAGTACTATAAACCCTTCCCACCCAAAGAAAAAAGAAAAGAAAGGCATGATATTTTTATATGAATTTTTTTTTTCCACATAAATATAAGTGTCGCTTATTATTTATGTAAATATCAATTTTCAAGAAAAAACCATCACATGCCACTTGATACCACCCAAAATACCACTTTTTCAAATTCCATGTCAATCTATAGATGTGTCAATCCTCCATCTCCTCCCTTTTGAGCCACATAATATGGATTTTAAAAGTTTTTTTTAGTCTCGTGGGCTATATTGATGGAATTCGCTCATACTTCAGTTAGTCCGACTGATGATTTTTGTAATAAGGTCTTAGATTTGACTAATATTTTAAACTTTATGAACGTGAATCCATGTTATAGCGGTTATGATTTTTTTAGTTACTATAAAAATATTATTTGATTTTTGTAGTGTTATAAAGTGTGAGAGACATTTAATAAATATATCAGACAAACAGAACTAATCACAATTTGATAAACATAAATATATTTTTTTATTCTTCATTTATTTTTTGTGCGATTATATCTATTATTTAATCTAAAATCTAACAATTATTATTTTGATTCGTCACAAGAAAATAACGGACGGTATATCTATGTGGTTTTTGGGTGACTGTGAATATCTGGAATTTGATCATCACACAACGTAATTTAATTTGCACATATTTGAGTGTCTGTATAGTTAAATTGATTTCTAGTAACGGATTTTTAGAGCATTTAGCTAGTCTTTAATTTCAAATAAAAATCATTACAATATACGGAATTAACCCTTCTCAATCAACATTTTACAACTGAATTTATCGTTAGATTTGAACACTTGAAAATCAAACTTAAAGGAATTAATGTCCATAGCTAAGCCTCGGTTGCTCGGGTGTTCTCATGGTTCAAACTTTAAATATAGAAGTTTAATAAAAAAAAAAAAAAAAAAAAAAAAAGAATTAATGCCCAATGCTATCAAAATTGAACCGTATCATAATTTGGGTTCGATTTCAAGTAATATTTCCCTCCATCCCTTACAAAGAAAGAAAGTAAAAAATATTTTTATTGATAGATTAGTCATCAATAATTATGAATGTACTATCACAACTAGATTTGTACTTGTGGTTATTGAATGTGTAACGTGTGCTAGTTTATGTCAATAATTATGAACACACTTTTTCACACTACATCTTAAAAGTCTTGCATGCGTGCCCATCCCAACGACTAAATGTGCATGCACATATATATAGTCTTATTTATTTACTGAAAAATTCTCTCAAAGTCTACCGTTAGAATTTAGATGATTATAAAATATAGTCATCAGAATCGGATGTACGTCTGTGTCCTATAATAAATTTTCCCACTTTGTGACTAGCTTAGCTAGTCCATGTTCAAACTGAAGTAAATCAAATCCCCCCCATATGACGTTTGGGATTATGTGTATTACCGAAGTTTACTCATCGACGCTACTTTCTATCTTTATGTTTGACTATCTATGAAGTGAGAATTTGTCCATATTCTAAGAAAACGAAATTTAACAAAAGTCATGATAATAAAAAGGCACCAAAAGAGGTTGATTACTAAGTAGTTATGCTCTTTGAAATATATGTAACAATATATATATATATATATAGAGAGAGAGAGAGAGAGAGAGAAGTTGAGAACTATATTATTGTCGTTAATTAAAATATGAGAGGATGGAGAGAAAATTATTAAAGCACCAATTCATGCGGTGGAATTATGGGGGGTGGGACAGTTGTATTCAATGCCAACTTTCTTGGATGATACCATTAATTACATTTTGTATCATCTAGTACTCCAGTCTGGTGTACACACTGTGTTCTATATATAACATGTAAACATAGAGAGAAAATTAATATATATATATATATATATATATATATATATATATATATATATATATATGTGATGACAAGTGTATTATATGATATGAATGGTTGAAATATTGTTCGTCAGTTTATTCACATTCTCTTCCACAACAAGACTAAGACAATCTCAAACTGAACCAAAACCAGAAACTGACGGGTTTTAATTAATTGATTGATATGTTGCCCTTATTAATTTTCAAAAGCATTACAATTTAGCTACCCGGCTCATGCTACGTCAAACTTGAGCAATTCTACACGTAAAATATCACGACTCTCATATATAGGCTACATTTTTTTTTTACATTAAATTGATTATGACTCGATTACTTTTAATATTATTTTTTTATGACTCGTTTATTCGCAATTATTTTGTATATTAAAATATTTGTATTTATTTATATTAGTTTAATGTATTTAAGCATGTTTTAGTAAAAGAAATTGATATTTTCACAGCATTGTTTGATATTTTTACATGAAAATCGTCGCTATAGGTTTATAACGACGGTTTTTATGTGAAAATATCAAAAAGTGTTGTGTAAATATCAATTTCCTTTAGTTTAATAAAAATATTTTTGCCTCTGGTGAGAAATGATACCTCGAAGCTCATCCAAAATACACTCTGCATCTTAAGTTCAACTACGAGTCCTATTATGTATTGTCTGCCCAAGTTTCATATTGAATTAAAATTGTAATATACGTTAATATATGAGATTTGATAGAATTATAATATTGATCTTTAATTAAAAGAATTATCACTCACATTTATTCATGTAATTGACAACAACAAAATGATGCATAAAGGTAGAAGATGAACAATTTCACATTTTACCCCGCCTATAATACTTCTGCTCATACTGCGCCTATTGGCTATTGGGTAGTCCACTAAAGACATCCAGGCCCTCTAATATGAGTTTGTCTACTTTAACGGACTGGTCTTTGGGCTTCTAATTTTGAATTCTAAGTGGGTTATAGTTAATACTATATAATACCAAAACGGGAGTTGAATTTGATAGTTGGTACATTTTTTGAAAGAAGGCGCCAATGTTTATATATATTTAATAAAAATTAAGTTCAAAAGGCTATTTTTATTGAAACATTATGTCACATTTTAACTTGTTTTATAAGTGGGGATAATCCCTTTTAGAACACTACGAAATAAAACTTACTCCCTCAATACTTGAATATTCTATTTGTTTCAATTTATAAGATCATTATATTTTTTTAAAGTTAATTAAAAATATTTTAAACTCAAATTTAAAATGATGCACTTCAAATTATAAAACTATAAATTTTATTGGTACTATTTTTTGGATAATTACAATATTTATTTATGTATTGAAACTATATCAATTTTGAGTTTAAAATTAATTTATAAAGAATTCAATAATAGCCTTATATTTTAAAACAAAAAAGTACTAAATTTTATTTAAAGACGAATTTATTAAGAATAGTTATGTCAAAACGTGTACTGCAAATTGAGTTTTCTATGAGGGGGGAATGCTTTCTGAACAAATAAAAGTAGTAGTATGCAGGGTCAAGGCTAAATCTAGACCAAGGGCCTTCGATAAATTAGACTCATTTAACATTTAATTAGTTGTTTTTTTTTAATATTAAAAATTAAATTAGTCTGATTTCAATTCGGTTAGGTTAGACTAGACTCAAGTTTAGCTCAACCCATTTATTAAATAAGTTGGATTTATACATTAAATTTTAAACTTATTTAAATTTGCCCTCCTTTAAATTTAAAATAAAATAGTTCTTGACAAATAAAACCCGACTCGACTCGACGAATTCATTTATAACTTCATTTCAACCGCTAAAATTAATCGTCTAAAATTCAAAAGCCCACCCATCCTATGTAAAAAACCTACACACAAGATTATTAAATTCGGACAAGACCGTCGGTTTGACAAGTAAAAATTGAAATCAATTGATACTCCGGTCCGATTTAAAAAAAAATCAATTTTGATTAACTCAAATAAATATTGTACAAATATGTTTAATTTTTTTTTTGTATAAATAAATTGATTTATTTTACATATTTATTAAATATTATATATAGTATATAATAATAATTAATATATTTAATTATTTATTATATTTTAATAATGTTATCAATTCAATAATAATTTGATCATTTATTGAATTAATGATTTATCCACCAAATATTTTTTTTTAATTCAACGATCGGTCCGAATTTAAGAAGACTTCCTACGCATGTAGAGGGCCATTTAGGGCACCATTCAAATCTACGTTATGATGAAACACCGTAAAAAATGTCCATGATGATGATGAATCAACGGTTGTAAATAAAAGTTTGACTGCCAAGTTTGAATGATTGGCTTTGAGTAGAAATTTGACCGGAGAAAATCTGCGACGTAAAAGCCATTTGGTGGCTCAAGAGGAGAGAGAAAATGAATGAATATAGTATTATATATGAATAGAGAGAGAGAGAGAGATTTTTAGAGAGAGAAAATAGTAATAGAGAGGTGGAGGTGGCGGATTTTGTCTAACTTCGCACGTTGGAACGCGGAGGAGAGGGAAAGGGAAAAGCTAAACCATTTTCTCTCTCTTCTTCAACCCAAATTTTAAATTCATTTAGAGAGAGATTAGGGTTTCGTTCTTTTGCTGAAGAAGAAGGCATAATGAATGTCATGCGTCGCCTCAAGAGCATCGCTTCTGGCCGCTCTTCTGTTTCAGATCCTGTAATTCTCTCTATTTTTATGATCATACACTATGTACAATATTGTTTATGTTTTCCAGAAATGTGTGATTTCATTTTGTTCAATTAATTATTTTTTTGTTTGTACGTCGTTGTTTTGATATCTTTTTTATTTTTTGGCTAGTTTGTGATCTCTGTTTATTTGTGTTAATGCTTGGAAATTACCAGATTGCTGCTGCATTTAATGTTTCTAGCTGTGTAATGATTTAATTGGTAACATTAGTTTAGGAGCTCATTAGTTTGATTTAGTTATATGCATTTTGGGGATTTTTTTGTTATTGATTTATGGATGTGTAAGTTTTGTAAATTATCTAGCTTTAGAAAATTTCAACTGCATTGGGGGTTAAATTTAAGCATGCTCCAAATTGTGAGTGGCTGGTAAATCCTTTAGTTCATAATAGGGGATCTGATTTTGATGATAGAGTTTTGTTAAGTATGAAGATTAGCAAAGAGCATTTAACAAATCCGAGATTCCGGAATTCTGGATGTATTGTATAGGTGGTTTATGGTTGTAGACACTGTGGCTATTCATAATATTCCTTTCTGTACATGTGCATATACAACACCGTCTAGGCTGTAATGAACCTGTACAGCTGCAAGATTAAGACTGGCTCGGAATTTATGAAGTGTCAAAAATATATATTTTTAAAATATTTATAATTTAATTAAAAATTTAACATTTGACTATATAAAAATATATATTATATAAATACTATTCAAAACATTTTAAAATCCGTGCTAAACTTGAGTTGCAAATATTGTGGGACAAATATATTATTGTATATGCTCGGCAAAAACGTGAATTTGACTCGTGAATTAAAGGAGCCGAGTTTGAGCACACTGGAATGAGCTCGACTAAAATTCGATTATGCTCAAGCTCATTATAGATAGTAACAACTTGAGCTCGAAAAAAACTATCACTAAACACTACTCCACTCTCCTGCAGCCATACTGTGACTAGTCTTTAATTATTTCCATGCTTTGCAAGCTAACATTTGCTCATAAATATACACAATCCAAGGTTTCATTTTAATATTTTTTTCCTGCTTACATCGTATGACTACTGCTACACATAGAAAAAACTCTTACAAAAAATAACTTACAAAATGATGTGTCAAATTATAATTAGTTGATGATTTACCACTGCATCCATGCACATCGTTTAGTTTTAATTCTTTAGTCACCAAAGCATTATTGTACATCATATACGGTTCAACTAATTAAGTAGCCTAAATGCTCTAAACCACTAGAATATACTGAAGAAGTTCATTGACTATTAGAAGTGCTTCTTATTTAAATAAATATAGAGGTATCTGTTTTGGGGTAAATATTTGCCAGTATAAGGTGAATACATTTGGAAATAGGGAGCAGCTACTGGCCTACATTATTTACTCTTGATAGTTGTAGCCATGAAGATCCTCTGCCTTTCATGCTAAAGGTCTTTGGAATGAGACACGGAGGACTTTCTATAACTTCTCTAGTTCTCTTGCCAGTTTCCTATATGATTTCCTCGAGAAAAGAAGGGCATTTGTTTATGTATTCTTTTTCTTAAAAAAATTCCCTGGCCCTTGTAGGGTGGAGATTCTAACCAAAAGAGGGTAAAGGTTGAGCAAGAAGTAGATCAAAGGGTTTCTGGCGAATCTCATCGAGTTGAGAAATTTACCACAGCAGTAGAGCAGCATATGGTTTCCTCATCTCGGGAAACCGCTACAAGCACATGCAATGTAACTTCTATTGTTAAACCTGAGAAATCTGGCTATGATGAGCTTCCTAAGGAAATGCATGAAATGAAGATCAGAGAGAATAAATCTGAAAACCATGGTGATAAGGTGAAATTTAATGCTCAGTTCTTTCAGATCTTTATATAGAGAACTTTTTTTTGCCAATCGGAGCTGATTTTATTTTGTATCATGCAGGGTATTGAAGCCACTGTTGTTAGTGGTAATGGAACAGAAACAGGTCAGATAATTGCAACTACAGTGTTTGGTCGAAATGGGCAACAAAAACAGGTGATTTGCGTAGTCTTTTTTATTGTTATTGAATTGCTTATGCTTTCCTTCTAGAATAGTTTTTTGGTGGTTCGTCATGCTTGTTATTCTCTTGTTTTAGTGCTTTGGATTTAACCTCTATGAGTTGCTCTAGCTGTAGTGAACATCATGTTAGGTACCTTAATGTTGTATAAGTCATTGGGTTAAATCTCCATAAAGGCACTTTGGGGCAAAGGTTCCCAGTCCGCACCAAAAGAGGGTAGTGGCTAAGGGTTCCTCCACAAAATAGAAAAAGAAAAAAGGAATTTGGAAACAGGAGTGTTTAGGATTTATATGAGCTGCTCCTACTTCCTTCTGAGAATGGGGAGGGGATAGATTTTATCAAGTTTTAGTATAGCTAAGTTCTATTATAAACATAAATATGAACAGCACAAATTGTTTCTTTTAATGTTCTTCCTGCTTCATAAAAACCTCTTGCATGTTCAAATACCTTCTTTGAAGTGATTTCCTTGTTAATTTGACATTGTAATTAAAATTAAATTGATGTTAATTTCAATCTACTTGGTCCAGATCATGTCTTATATGGCGGAGCGTGTGGTTGGTACTGGTTCATTTGGTGTTGTCTATCAGGTATTTGGAATTGGTTGACCTATTGTCTTTATAGAAATTTAAGGTTTGGTTGAAAGGTTTTCCAGACATTGTTGCTAAAACAATGCCCTTGACTTTTCATTTTTCCATTTCTTTTTTTGTTTCTTTTAGGCAAAGTGCTTGGAAACCGGTGAACCTGTTGCTATAAAGAAAGTGCTGCAAGATAAGAGATACAAGAACAGAGAACTGCAGATTATGCGCTTACTTGAGCATCCTAATATTGTTCAACTGAAACACTGTTTCTATTCAACTACTGAAAAAGATGAAGTGTACCTTAATCTTGTGCTAGAGTACGTATCTGAAACAGTCTACCGTGTTTCAAGGAACTATGGCAGGCTGAACCAACATGTGCCCATTCTATATGTGCAACTGTATACTTACCAGGTAAACTTTGTAATTAAGAGTTGCATGTTCTACGAAGATTGTGAACTACATTTCACACAACATTTCATTAAGTTTAATGTTAAAATTATTTATTTTACTCTTTTGCAGATGTGCCGTGCTCTTAACTATATACACAATGTTGTTGGTGTATGTCATCGTGATATTAAACCACAGAATGTATTGGTAAGATTTTTTTTTGAGATTCTTTGTTTGATTTTTTTATATTTTAATATCAAATTGAGAAATCTTCAGTGTAAGCATAATTAGGTTTTACGGGATTATAAATTGTTGTGAAACTTATAGGGTGTTTTTGATGTGATTAAGCAATGTTCTAGTACAAGTGTAGTATTCCTGGTCCTGCTTTGTAGATCCACAAAGACGAATACACTTTAGGCATTTGAAATAACAAATCAATTGGTGGAACAAATTTATCTGCCTTAAGTTTTCATGTTTAATATGTGCATGCTGCACCGTTTGGTGGTTTACTACATCAGATACAGTTTATATATTTATGATTTAACCATCTTTGATGTTTTATGCTATGCCCGCTCTCAAAGTTTTGGACAAATATGTTAATAACCTGGTGAGAGAAAATGGAGTTTTAACTAATAATGAGGATTTAATAATTCAGTCTTGAATGGGTAAGTCTTGGAAGTGGCATCTTAATTAGTTCATGTAGGTGCAACATGCCTCTACAGTTTACAGTAGGTTTAACTGTTTGACAGTTTTGTTATGAAGACTGTTATCTTAATTAGTAACAGTTGCTAACCCTTGTATTGTAACTCTGCCTATTTTGTTTAATTATGTATATAGTTTCATCTCGATCATATATCTGCTTGATTAGTGATCTCATTTGACATTTAATAGTAAAAGAAATAAAGAAACAAGTGCTGCAACTCAGTTTCATGCAAGTGAATCAGAGCTTTAAATGGCTTCAAAACCCGTCTTTACATTTGATAGACTTGGTGATAACTGATAAGTACACAACTGGTGTAGTCTTATTATTAGTTTTGGTCTATTGAGCTGAAGTAACGATTTAGTGATATGTTTATTTGTTGATATTGCAAACAAAAAATAGCAATTTGTTATCATGGTTATTTATTGTAGTTTCTGAATCTGAGGGTAATGAAGTTATTGTTTGCTGCAGGTCAATCCTCACACTCATCAGCTGAAGTTATGTGATTTTGGGAGTGCAAAAATGTTGGTAAGTTTGTATTTTATGGGATTATGGATTTCTGTTATTGCGGAGCTAGGTTTGAAATCCATTGTCATATTGCAGCTGCCTGGTGAACCCAATATATCATACATCTGTTCTCGGTATTATAGAGCACCAGAACTGATCTTTGGGGCAACAGAGTACACAACCGCAATTGATATGTGGTCCATTGGTTGCGTTCTGGCTGAACTATTTCTGGGGCGGGTAGGTGTATATTCAAAATTGTTTGTTTATAAAGTTTTTCTTTATTATTATTTTAAACTTGGATTTACCAAGCCTCAAACATCAATAGTTGTATTGGGTCAATTTCATGGAACATCATTCCCATTTTTCATTAACCATCATACAGAATGGACTTTGTATATCACAGTATTTTTTATGAAGTTAATTTATTTATTCGTTACTGCAATTTCTAAAGCTAGCTACTGATTATACCTTATCACTTTTTTGTAATTTAAGCAATGCTTATGTAGGTTTCATGTTTTCTTGACCACTGTTGTCTTGCGTATTATTATCTAGGATATCATTAGGCACATTCTGCTTATTCCCTTTGTAGATGGTACTCTGTCGTTTCATTTATCCCTTTTAAATGGTCACTTGGTAGCTATGTAGTTGTGCTAATTTGTCTATTACAAGTAGATATCTGTTCAACCTATCAAAAGAAAAATATCAAGTAGATATCTGTTTTATTTAATCTCGTTACTTTCTGGTTTCCTTATTCCCCCCTTTCAATGCAACTTTTTACCCTGTAATAAGTTGTCCTCGGTTGAATTGGTTTATTTCTTGCGTGGGTTTTTTGTGAACATTGTTTCCTTGTTCTGACTCATATTGTCTTTTGCATTTTATGAAGCCTCTGTTTCCCGGGGAAAGTGGTGTTGATCAGCTGGTGGAGATCATTAAGGTGTTTTATCCATTAATTCTTTGACTCTTAATTTTTTATATTATTTTATTGTCCATCTCTTACTACTTTTAATTTTATGCTCTGTTAGGTTTTAGGGACACCAACCAGAGAAGAAATTAAGTGTATGAATCCACATTATACCGAATTCAAGTTTCCTCAGATCAAAGCTCATCCATGGCACAAGGTTTGCTAATAATCTTTTTATCATTTAGTCTTCATCGATATTGGTACTGATGAGGCATCTAAAATCTTAAAAACGTACTTCTCAAAAGGATGAGAAAGAAAAAGAAAGATGAATAAATCTAAATGTATAAAGGTGTTTTTGTAGGTGTTTAACAAGCGATTGCCTGCTGACGCAGTGGATCTTGTATCAAGACTGCTCCAGTATTCACCAAAATTGCGTTGTAACCCTGTAAGTTGATCAATTCTTTGTTTACTTCTGATTTATCAAGGGGGGGGGGGGGGGGGGGGGGGGGGGGGGTTTGGTTTGTAAAACAACTGTTATGCCAGGCATGGTCTGTATGACATAGAATACTGCTATTTAGACTTGATTTATATTTATAACTGCTTCCTGACCACTTTTTCGAAGAAGATAAAAGAGTACTGTTGGAAGCATTTTTAAAATTTACACCTTGATTTTCAGTTGGAGGCGTGTGCACACCCTTTCTTTGACGATTTGAGGCACCCAGATGCGTGCTTACCAAATGGCAGACCCCTACCTCCTCTGTTCAATTTCACACCTCAAGGTCAGTATTGTTTCAGTCTTAGGCCTATTTGTGGCTTGTCCCATCTTATGTTTTGTTATTGATTGATAATAAATACTTACAGAGTTGACTGTTGCATCTCCTGAACTACGTGAACGCCTCATTCCCGAGTATGTAAAGTTATCAACTCCCGATTGCTGATTGTATCTTTAGGCATTGTAAATGTGTTTTTGGATGCTTAGTTTCCCATACAAGGGATAGTACCTTGCAGCAGTACAAGAAGCACCATACTTTGGGTCCTCCAAGAAATATTGATGATGAAGCTGAGTGTCTAGGGGTTGTGCATGTTAATTTTGATTAAGGAATGTGCATGCAGAGTTGTAAGGTGCATGAAGCTCATTCTTGGGACTGAGGCTCAACATGATTCATAATTGTAATGTGTTTTCTCGTGCCTCATTTGTTATAGATTAGTTGTGACAAGTTTGTTTCTGTCGTAGTAATACCCAGTTTGTGGGCACTCGTACATCAGTGGATGCTTACAAATTGGCTGCTGGATGAATTAGGGTAAACTTACATGTATTCTATTCTGCCGCCTTTTGTTGTTATTAGAGAAATTTGTGTTTTTCCACTTGTTGCAAAATTCTGCCCACGTTAACTTTTGATGGAAGGTAATATTATTACTAGTATAAATGATATTTATGGGAATGATACATGGTCTTTTTTCTGTTCGAAAATTAGCATCCGTGCAACTGCTGTCAATCTGAATAGATGTCTTACCATTAACTCCTACTTGAGGGGATGATCCCGCATATTGAATTGAGTAAATAGTATAGTACAATAGTAAATGTCAATCTGAATTAATGTCTTGCAGTTAACTCCTACTTGAGGGGATGATCCTGCATAGTTGAACTGAGTAAATAGTGGGGTACAATAGTAGATAGGATTTAGATTTCATATACCTTTTCCTTAATTAAATTCCTTTCCCTTGTTTACCAAGATCCAAAACAGCATATAAACTATTTATGCATCTTTGCTAATACAAGGATGGGGGGACTAATCTATAATATGGGGGTGTGCATTGGTAGAAAATGGATACTGGTACCGAATTACTGGGACTGATAGGGGCTGATCCAGGTCGGTACTAATCCAATTTGGTTGTCCCACAAAAGTGGAAAATGATATATATTGTGAATTTTGTAACATTTTAGTTAGTGATAACTCCTGTGAAGAGATATACTAGGTGGAATCCTCTTATAATTTTATTCAAGTCCTTGTTTTGGCATGTTTCGCACACAAAATTGTCGCAATACCTAGCAGAATTTCACAAAAGTTGGTACTAATCCTGCATTCTTGTTACTCCATCTTTCATTATCTGTATCAAAAAAGAACAGAACAAAAAGAGTGGGGAATTACATCTTTTCAAGAGTTGAGATTCTAGAATAATTAAACTCGGTATAATTGAATCGACAAACTGGACTGTTCAGTCTCATGTCCATGTAAGCTAGAGAAGAAGCAAATCAAAAGATCTTCCTACCAGTAATCTCTACAGGAACATTTTCCTTCTTTGAAATGATGGAAACAATTCGAGTCCCTTAAAATGACGTGCCTATGAAAAACTTGCGATACAAATTTCATCGCAGTATGGCAATCCCCACACACCCGGAGATTCTTGAAAATCCGAATAGGCGCTCCCTGCGGCAAAAAAAGGAGCCCAAAAGCAACAGCCAATTTTTCACCATGATAGGCAAGACTGAGTTCCTTAACTTCTTCATTAACGTCGTGCAGTGCAAAATTCATGTCTGGCACATAGCCGGCTTCCTTAATCAATACCATAACTTCATCTATCTTTGAATAAATCTCATCTATATTTGGGTGGCTTCTATCTTCAGACATAAAGGTATGTACTTTACTATTCATCTCAATCCAACTGCGGCCAGGCTCTTTACAGACGCCCTTCATTCTCATCATTTGTCGCATTCTTGCAGCATCTTCCCATCTATCAGCTGAAGAATAGATATTTGATAACATAACATAAGGTACAGCATCTTGAGGCTCCAATTCAATGAGGGCTTTTGCAGCCCTCTCGGCCAACTCCACAGTTCCATGTACTCTACACGCAGCAAGCAATGCTTTCCATACAGTTGCATCAGGTTCCACATCAATTTCATTTAGTAACTCCTCTGCCTCGTGCATTCTCCCTGAGCGCCCTAAAAGATCAATCATACAGGCATAGTGATCTGGACATGGCTTTATTCCATAAATAGTTTTCATAGATTCAAAGTACTGGCGTGCATGTTCCACAAGACCCGCATGGCTGCAAGCGAAAAGTAGGCCTATAAAAGTAATAAAATCAGGTTTTGTGCCACTTGCAATCATCCGATCATAGAATTGCAGAGAGTCCTTCGCTCTACCATTTTGAGCATATCCAACAATAAGAGCAGTCCAGGAAATCACGTTCCTCATTTGCATTGATTCAAAAACTCTGTTTGCATCTTCTATGCACCCACATTTTGCATACATGGCTACAAGGGAATTATCTACGGATAAGGATGAACCAAATCCGGATTTGATAAAATTTGCATGGACTTGTTTCCCAAATTCCAAAGTTGTCAGTTCAGCACATGAACTTAGGATACTGGCAATGACAATCTGATCTGGACCAATTCCTGCAATTCTCATTTCACGAAACAGTTTGAGAGCTTCTTCAGGGGAACCATTGTGTGCATAGCCAGTCACCAAGGAGGTCCATGAGATCACATCCTTGTCTGTCATGTTGTTGAACACCTCAAAAGCAGAACCCAAGTCATTCTGTTTTGCATACATGTCCACCAGAGCATTGCTTACTAGCTTGTAAACCTCGAATCCAGTTTTGACAATTAAAGAATGAACGGATTTTGCATTTTTCACATCATTCATAGAAGCGAAAGAGTTTAGGACGGAAGGGTAGGTAAAATCATCAAGTTCCATATTTTTTTCATTCATTTTTTTAAACAGCAACAATGCTTCCCCTTTGAAACCCTGCCTTACACACCCAACTATCATGGAGTTCCAAGAAACCACATCATCAACCTCCATTGTCTCCAAAGCTTTCCTCGCGCTATTCAAGTCCCCACATTTTGCGTACATGTCAACTAACGCGCTCTCAACAAACACATTTGTCCCAAAACCACCCCGAACAATGCAACCATGAACTTGAGCCCCAAACCCACGAGCAGAAACTGCTGCACAAGCTGTCAATACACTAGGAAACGTATACTGATTACAGTCAATGCCTTCCGCCCACATGTCCCGGAAGCACTCAATTGCTCTAAGTTCATCACCGTTTTGGGAGTATCCAGTAATCATGGCAGTCCATGAAATGTGATTTTTCCCATCAGTCAACATTTTGAATAGATACTCGGCTTCCAAAATGCGCCTGCATTTTGAATACATGTCAACAAGACCAGTGACAACAAAAACATTTTTGTCAAATTGAGTTTTAACGGCATGTCCATGTACCTGTTCCCCTCTTGATAGCAAAGAATAGGTCGAGCACATCCTAAGGATACTGCCTAATGTAAATTGGCTTGGCTTGTATCCTTCATACTGCATTTGCCAAAACAATTGAAGAGCTTCAATTTCGAACCCATATTGACAAAACCCAGAAATCAGTGAAGACCAAGTAATGGAACTCTTCTTTGGAGTCTCATCAAAAAGTTGTCTAGCTTCGACAAATTTTCCAAAACCAGCATAAGCAGCAATCATTGTATTCCATGAAAACTCATCCCTATCACACATTTTGTCAAATACTTGGCGGGCTTCATCAATCCGGCCCGATTTCCACAAAGCATTCAACTTTCGATTCGCATCAAAATTGGAAGGTGTAATTCTCACTGAATTGTAAATGCTATGAATTCTGTGCCACGATTCTACATGCCCATATTTAAAAAAATAGTTTCTTGACGATTTCATATACAGAGAATTCAGTTTGTACATACCCCCAATTTTCTTGCAGTCTATTGAAGTTATCATGTAGTTTACTGATAAATCAAAAGCAATGCTAAAGAGAAGTACTGTAATGTAGTAGGAAACAACAATTTATGCTCAAAATTCTAATTGTTTGAAAGAACATAAGCAGCCAACTTAATGGCAATGAGGTGACTTACCCGCGGCAATAATCTTCATGCAATATGCAGTACTTACCACCAGACCAGGCAGAACTGGCTACGGCCTACGGTTCCATACCCAGGGTAGTTAAATAAAAATATAAATAACTTTGTGTACCAATAAAGAGAAGACAATACAAAATAATATTTTTTTTTTATAAAAATAATAATTCTTTAGAATTTTAATTAAAAAAATGACAATTTTCTTTAAAAGATCATAAACAATAAAAATGAAAAAAAAAAAAAAACAATAAACAACTAAGGCTATTTTAATAGAGATCATTTGTGTTATTATTACTTCATTTTTGTTAATTAATCACCGTATACGTATTATTATACACTGACGAGTGACTTTATTATCACTTATCTGAATTATCGAACTGTTCTTCGTTAACTGTTCCATTTCCCAAACTCCCACCTAAAAAATTCATCAGCTAAGCTAATCAATTCCCTGTTTTCTTCCAAATGATTCGCCATACCTTATCTTATTAGTCAATTATTTCATCAAACACTTGGACAAAATTTCCGATAACGATGCCGACGGAGAGATCCGACGAAACCGTCGACCAGACGCCGTTGCTGACCAACGACGTCACCGACCAGATCTTCCGTGGCCACCGCTTCATCCGTAGCCCGCCGATCCTCCGCGGCGCTGCGCGGTTCCTGCGCCGAGCCAGCAGCCGGCGGATGTTGCGGGAGCCGTCGATGCGAGTCCGGGAGTCGGCGGCACAGCAGATTGAGGAGCGGCAGAGCGATTGGGCGTACTCGCGGCCGATAGTGATTCTCGACCTCGTTTGGAATTTGGCGTTCGTGTTGGTGTCAATTGCTGTGCTGATTATGAGCCGGAACGAGAATCCGGCTTTTCCGTTGAGGCTTTGGATTGTTGGGTATTGTTGTCAGTGCGTGTTGCATATGGTGTGCGTTGCTGTGGAATATAAGCGGCGGTATTATCAACAGAGGTTTGAGGCGGATGAGAGATTGGAGGCGGCGGAGGGAAGTGGTGGATGGTGGAGTAGGCGGAATTCAATTTCGCGTTCGGGTAGTGACGTAGGTGAGGATGGGGATTCTGTTTCACAGAGGCGTCAGAACGAGGATGAGACTAGGTATTACACCATTTTATTCCTAATCAAGTTCTGTTCTTTAGCTGATTAGTATAACACATGTTTCATTTGATTATAATTTGCTTTGGTTAAATTCATGCTTTGGCTTTTGTAGCAAAATCTGCACTTGAATGGGTTGGTTTGTTTGTGTGTAAATTCTAAAATTGGAAAGTTAACTCATGATTTTACTGAATTGTTAATTTTGCATTTGAGCTGAGTCTAGTTTTGAAGATAATATGCATTTCGGCAAAATGTTAACTAAATGCATGTTTTCTTGGAAACTTGGATAAGGGAAATATAAAACATTAACTAAAGAGAATTATGTTTGTATTTTGTCATTTGATGCATAATCCTCTTGAGGACTAACCAGATGGATATTGGTTGAGTTTATGAGTCACCCTTTATTCTAACGAGTTTTTATGAGCCTAGAGTTCTATTGAAATTTGCAGTTGAGTTTCACATGGATTTCTTTTGCCCGCGTTCAGAATTATGGATGCTGAGTTAGCTACTTTAATCCTCAAGGGAACACTGTATTTTTGTGTGTCTATTTTAGTGAAATTCAATGTTCTGTTAGCTTTTGATATTTGATGATTGCATCTAAATTGTCACGATTGGTACATCTTCTGTTATTGGTGCACTTTGTGATGAAAGCTTTGTTTGCTCCATCAAGCTTTGTAAATTAAAAATGCCTTTGAATGTGTAACATACTGAGTTAAACTCAACAAACTCTTGGCTAATTAATCAAATTCGCATAACTCTACAAGGTCTTGGCTAGTAAAATATATTCCCCTCAACTCAACTAGGCAGAAAGAAACTTTATAAATAGGTTGAAATATCTTGAAAGGTACAATGTTAATAACTAAACTAGGTATTCTAATGATTCTACTGAAACTATAAACTATGAATATGAAATAACAACAAATTAAAAGCTACCTATTATGCTAATTGAGACCCTGCTAATGGAGTAAAGAACAAGCTAAATTGCAGAAAACTCTGTAAAGATAAGTTGTAGTTGATGTTGATGTTTGATGATTGTATTTGTCCATCCTTTCCTATCTCCATCATGATTGTCTTTTATAGAGGTGAAGATCTATTAACTGCTATTAATTCCTTGTCCCATGATCTTCCATAACCTCATGAAAAACTGCTAACCCATGCTTGCACTTCATAATTATCGACTTTAATGTCTCGATTCTTCTCTACTAACCGGCACAAGTGGCAGCCTTACATTGTACCTTGTGAAGTCGCAAAAATCCCTTCATTAAATGTGCTCCTTTTATCAACCGTTGGGGCTTTTTAGTCCTTTTACGAATAATTATATTTTATTAATTTAATAAAAATATAGGTAGGTACTAAACAGGTTTCAAGGCAGTTGCCATTGTCTGTGGATGTTGGCAGATAGGATTGCTTCATGAATGTTCAAGAACTGTTGCATATCTTTAAGAACTTTATGTTTATACATTGATACCTTGAATAAGACAAACACACTCGAGTATCCATGAATATTGGTATCTGACACATGTACCTTCTTTTCAAATACATTTTCTTTCTTAAAAACATAGTTGCTCCCATGAATTTTGAAGTCTTGGGTTTCATTTCACACCACGTGGATTCCAGCCCATTTTTTTTTAATTGAGAAACTAAATATGTAT
This sequence comes from Hedera helix, assembly GCA_947179155.2. Classification (NCBI taxonomy): domain Eukaryota; kingdom Viridiplantae; phylum Streptophyta; class Magnoliopsida; order Apiales; family Araliaceae; genus Hedera; species Hedera helix. The sequence goes on from OX359287.1 coordinate 38,342,218, forward strand.
GAGTGAAGGATTTTATAGTTTATTTCATGTACACCTTAAAGTGGGTACGTTTAACTTGGCAACATATTTGATGTAGTTCACTTAATTAAGTCATATGTTTGAATTGCATTCCTGTACTCTAGTGATCTATAACTATTCTTACCGTTTATTTGTGCAGTTTTGCAAAGCATCTGGAGTCTGCAAATACGATGTTTTCATTTATTTGGTGGATAATTGGATTCTATTGGGTTTCTACTGGCGGCCAAAATTTGACTCATGATTCACCTCAACTTTACTGGTTTGTCCACGCGGACCACACATCTCTATCTAATGTGGTGATAAGTTAAAGGTTTTGTTTTTCTTTTTGGATTACATTTGCCTGCTTTTGTTTCCAGGCTGGGTATTACGTTTTTGGCATTTGATGTGTTCTTTGTGGTTATCTGCGTTGCTGTGGCATGTGTCATTGGTATTGCTGTTTGCTGCTGCCTACCATGTATTATTGCAATCTTATATGCAGTTGCAGATCAGGTAATTTACCATGAAAAGTCATTTTGCGGCTACCGTAAATTGCAAAAATGTATAAGCATACTATTGTTTGGGGGCATAAATATCTTAACTACAATAGAGAAACTTTAATTCCCTCATCTATTTCATAGATATAAAGATAGGATTACTTATAAGGACTAATATTCTTGAGGGAAGTGAATTACTGGACATCTGTTGTAGCTGGTCATCTTTAATGAGATTTGGAGTTGTACGGTATGCTGATATTTATTTTTCGGACATGCATTTGTATGGTATGTTGATATTTCTTTTTATCAACAGGAAGGAGCAACTAAAGATGATATTGATCGCTTGCCCAAATACAAGTTCAGGAGAATCGGTGATTTTGAGAAACAAAATGGGGAGATTCAAGAATCTTTTAGTGGAATAATGACAGAATGTAACACTGATATGCCCACTGAAACGGTTCTTCCCCCAGAGGATGCTGTAAGTGTCCATACTTAATTAGATGTATTCTTTTGACAATTATTCCTTTATTAGCCCTACTATTCCTCCAACCAATACACCAGCTCTGTAATACAAAGCACCCTGTGAAAATCTTAATAACCTATTAAAGTAGACTTCTTTCCTCTCATCTTATGAGTGGAATTACGCTCTCTGATATTTCTTGAAATCAAGAAAGAAAATACTTTTTTGACCTGTTTTCCTGTTGTTGGTCATAGGAATGTTGCATTTGCCTTTGTGCCTATGAACATGGAACTGAGCTTCGTGAACTCCCGTGCCGTCATCATTTTCATTGCACATGCATAGACAAGTGGTTGTACATCAATGCCACATGTCCCCTCTGCAAGTTTAATATACTGAAGAACGGTAATCAGAGTGGTAGTGAAGAAGTTTAAGAAAGCATACGCTCTTCCAGGGATTGTTTATATGGGTTACCTCTAAAAGTGAGAGTAGTGCTTATTCTCCTATAATATATGTTTTCTTGGAAGTAAATGTCTGTCTATTGTAACATTTGAAAAATCAGTGTTAGTTTTGAAAACATTTCCTAACAGGCGGAGTTTGAATTCCATTGTGTTCAGTAGATAAACCAGAAACCGGTAACTTCTGTTGGTCATTGTTGCTGGTTAATTCTCGTGTTTTGCCGAATTAACACATACGGATGATCCGATTCTTTTCGCATCTACAGAAAAGTGACAATTAGCTCATCGCGTTCGTTTCTTGAGGGGGATTGTTGAGCATGACAATTAGCTCATCCTGTCCAGCCCCAATCTTTGCGATATTGTCTTCCTCACTGAAGCATGCGAATCAACTGCATTGCAATCTATTCATAAGGAACCTGGTATCTTCTACGGCATCTCGATCCTATTCTGTAATTTCTTCAATATTTACTCTCACAATCTTCAGCCCTTTGTTAACTGCCTGAAGCACAGGAAATAATAGCCTTATTTTCTACAAGGGATGCCCCCAAGTACCCAGTCCTAGGCTCAAACCCAGTAACATTTATCATCCCAGAATCACCCCCATCTCTGCAGCATTCAATTTAATTCCACCAGCCAAAAGAAAACTCCCAAGTAAAATGAAAAGGCAAATATCCTCCGAACAATGGATATATATTCGTATTATAAAAAATATAAAAGAAAAAAAATTAGATTTTTTTTTTTAATTTATAAAAAAGCAAAATAAAAACTCAGAGCTCAGCAACACCTTATTTTTCATCCAAATTATTCAGACTTTAGCGATGGACCCTTTCCGATCGCATTAGGTGTAATTATCATCACAGCTCATTATTAGTGCACCACCTGGGAGTCGAACCCTAAGGCTGTATCGTGACAGGCTAGTATTCTACCACTACTCCACAGTTGCCTTTTTGAAATGTTATTGGCGGCCATCATATCAATTGTATTGAACGTTGGCTCTTAGGCTTGTTTAGTGAAATAGTATTAATTAAATATCAGAAAAGGAAAATTATAGAATTGAAATTTGAACCCCTCTTAAAGGATTTTTTTTTTTTGGAAACTAGATGCTCAATATTTTTTAATATTTTGGATGTTTAGTGTCATTTTGACAATGAATGTCTATTCAAGTAAAATTATTTCATGGTGTAATGAACTTTAATTTGGCTTACAAACACATTAACAAAAAAATAAATATCATGTTTGTCTAATTTTGTAAATGAACCATATATATTAGTTCATTTTTAAATTTTACCCTCTCTGTTCAGCAAAGACTAACTTAATTTGAATTTTAAAATTAAATTGGTAAAACGAAAACTAAAATTTCTCTTAGAAATTACTTTTGCTGTTAAAGATTGTTTGGGTTTCTTTTTAATACTTTAAAATTTGTATAGCATATATTTAGTTATTAATCATTTGTATAGTACTTATACTAATTTGAATAGGAAAGATTTTTTTCCTCTCTTCTTATTAAAAATATGAATATTTTTAAATTTAAATAATATTTAATTGATTCAAATTTAGATATATAGTACTTATGAGAATAGAAAAATTGAACAAAAAATTGATGAATCCAAATTAAATTTATGCTTTTTTTAATTATATAGTTCATTGATTATTCCTTGATCCTCAAGTATGCTTTGATATTGTAGAAACTCTCTCTCTTGTATTGGAAATAATGACAAGTGAATTTAAGTAGAAGTTCTCTCGTTTGCTATAATTTCCACATTTTCTCTGGATCTCTCTTTTATCATGTTTGCCGTGATAAAAAGCACAAGAGAGACAAAAATCCTTTTCTCCTTCCATTCATGCATTTTCCACAGGTTCGAGTAAGAATTTTATCATATCTCTCTCTTGGTAATTACATATTTACGTGTAATTGTCAGCTTGTCGGTTTGGTTACGTTTAATTATATTTGCCTTCTATTAATTTGCCTATTCAAATTGAAAAACTCCTCATTTAACTCATACGGTTTCATAAAAAAATCTCATTTACAACATTAACGGTATATTTTTCTCTTACATTATTTTTAAATATAATAAACATTTAGTAAAGTACTGGTGATATAATTATTAATGAACTTATATTATTATATATATTCATGAATATTATATAATTTTATATATCCAATATAAATTAATAGCTGTTTTTTTGCCGAACAAATTCTCTTTCAAATAATATATTTTTTTTTAAAACCGACAAGGATAATATGTCATATCATTCTTTAATATGTTTACAATTTGGAAGACAATCTTTAACTATTTGTACAATCCGCACCTTAAAACAGTCCAGATTTGGTAGACACTTTTTAACTATTTGTACAATCCACACCTTAAAACAGTCAAAATTTACACTTTCTCACCTATTCCAAACCGGAATACCGGTCACAATCCCATTAGAAAACCTTCTCATCCACTGGAGGACTTATCCACAACGGCAAATAATGACCGTAATCACCACCACCACCGCACCAACCACCATTGACCTTGGTCCTTACAGAAATATTAATAATCCCATTTCTCTCTCCATTTCCATCCCTTAACCTATAACTCAAAAAATGCAAATAATTCTCCGGAAAATACCCTCCGGTAAAATCCGATACTGGAATTTTTGCCCTCCCTATAACTATATTACTAGTAGAAACCTTGCATTGCATTTCAACTGTAAAAAAAGGTGCATGCATGGGCATTTGGATGACAAGCTTTTCATTCCATGTAGGATAGCTCCCGCCTACTACATCAATTTTCGTGCTCTTAACATTTTGTGAATCTGTTTGAACGACCACGAAAACGTTCTTCCTCACCGGTTTACCTCGATTAACGTGTAAATTCTCACCAGAGATGACCGTGATTTCTAGAGCGCGTGAGGTTGTCTCCATATATATGAAATAATTAATGTGGCGTATATATATATATATATATATATATTTAACTGCGGTTAAATGTAATTTATAGGACTGGCTGATGAGAATTGTTTGGTAATGGGTTTTATACTTGTATTTATTGTTTATGTAAGGTGTTGATATTTATAGAGATGATTTATGTAATTTCTTAAGGAAGTGGAGAGAAAGGAGAGAGAAAGAGATGCGTTGTTTCGGGCGTATTATATATGACGAAAGCACATAGAAAGTGAAGAGCTATGCTATTAAATGACCCGGTGGTTAGTTTCTTTCTTCATTAGTTGGAAAGTTGGAATTTTGTCGTAATCAATGGTCGGGCCAAAGCATCATATTCAAAATTGGCGTGTGCCTTAACTTTTGGGGATGTCGCAAACGGGTCTTTGTTTTTTTTATTTGTCTCTACTTTTTTCTCATCCCCTTTTTTTAGAATATGTTGGTAGCTGTAGTTGTGCAGTCGAACTATACCCGCAAAGAAGGTTTAACTGCTTGATCACCTCTTTAGCTCATCTCTTGTCTATAATTTTATAAAACACAAAATTAATTTTTTTTTATATATATTTTTTCTAAAACAGTAAATAGTTAAATTAACAAAGTTAAAAGTTAAGTATGTTATGTACAATTTTTATTATGTCGTATAATATCCGTTTTGTAGAAAAATATTCGGTCGTACGACAGCGCCGAAATAACTAATCATTGGTGGACCCCACAACGGAATATTTGTCAGATATAGAAAACGACAGAAGTAATTTTTTTAAATAAAAATAATCAACGGTGTTATCACTTTTAACTGTTAAAATACCGGTGATAAAAGAATAGTAACATATGGTATTTTATGATATCTTACTGTAACACACGGTATTTTACAGTAGCACACGGTATTGCACAGTATCTCATATTATTGATCTGATAATATGGTCATTGCACAGTATTCATCAATAATTGTTGTTATACAATATTTTGTATTATTGATTCAATAATTGTCATTACACTGTATTTTATATCATTGAATCAATAATTGTTATTGTACTGTATTTTAAAATTATTGAACCTAATAATTATCACAGTAGCAAATATACAGTAATTTGTATTATTAAATTAATAATAATCTGTAACGTGCTTCTTACATTATTGTTATAGTATTATTTTATTATATACGTTGGACTCACAAGAAGAAATAAAAAATTAAAAAAAAATAATTTTTATTTCTATTTTGAATAGTAAACATGTGGGCCCTTTTTGTGGGGGACACATGAGAAATGACATGAAAAATGAGTTACTGGGTTGGTGAGAAAATAGCCAGGCTGCTGCCCTGAATTTCTCAGGCTGGCGTGCAGCACGTCAACCACCTACTGCGCATAGTAACTTCTTTTTTTCTATAAATAGTTTACTCAACTGAATAGAAAAATCACACCTAAAACATAAAAAAATTCTACAAGTATTTTGTGAGTTTTCTCTGATAATAATAAGGTTATCTGCAGTGTTTCCAAATTAAAAAGAGTGCAGAAAATTTTCAAGTAAGTATTTTATTAAAAAGTAGTAATTGCACAAATATCTATTTCACACGGTATTCATGAATCTTGTTTTAAAAGGCTCTTTTTTGAAAAAAATTATTTTGAAAGACATGTACAAATTGATAATAGAAAGACATGAGATCGGCACCTTTGCTCTAAAAGGTGTATAATCACTATTTATTTTTTATGTAGGTTATTGCTCGTTATTTGATATTTTAACGAGTGAACAATATTAGGCGTTAACATAGGACAATTGGTGTAAAAAATCCGATGTAAATTACACAAAAAGAGTCTTATTTAATAAAAATTAAAAAATCAAATAGGACCAAAAACGGATAAATTTTTTGAATGACTTTAAATACATATTTTTCAGTCTTTTTTGGGTTTAAAACAATGTTCATCACGACAAAAGATGATAAATATTATAGAGTTCGTCATTAATTTTGATTTGATAGATTATAAATCCTATAATTTTAAACGAAAAAAAAATTATGATAAAAATAATCTCAAAACTTCAATTTTCTTCTTTTATTTTCTTTATGACCGTGTCAAAAGGAGAGAAAGAGATGCGTTGTTTCGACGTAATATGTATGACGAAAGCACATAGAAAGTGAAGAAGCTATCTTATTAAATGACCAGCTGGTTTAATTATTTCTTTCTTTATTAGTTGGAAAGTTGGAATATTGTCGTAAGCAATGGTAAGCATCATATTCAAAATTGGCGTGTGCTTTAATTTTAGGGGATGTCGCCAACGGGCCAAGCCTGGCATAATCATTATTTGCGTTTTGCATAGGTTATTGTTCGTTGTTTAATAATTTAATTAGTGAATAATATCAAATATTAATATTAATGAGTGAATAATATCAGACATTAACAAGAAGCATTTGATGTAAAAAAAATTGGATCGTGAGTTACATAAAAAGAGTTTTATTTATTAAAAAATTTAAAGGTTTATTTAGTTTAAGATTGAAATATCATTGTTATAATAGTAAAATAAATATATATTTTGATATTTCAAATTTAATTTTTTATTAAGTTATTGACAAATATACATCGTGAAAATTGCACTCTAAATTTTCAATCCATAATGATCAAAATTATGTTGTATTTGAAGAGAACTTAGAAGTTGTGAAAGTGTGTTATGGATTAAGTTTGAGCTAAACTAGAATTTCAAGTAATTAATTAGTTTAAGTGGTATTGAGTTTAATACTAACTTCTTTCTTAATAACTAGTCATGAGTAATCTAATACTATTTTTTGAGATTATATAAATATAGTTTATTTTAAACTTATGAGATATTTGTTAATCCGGTGCACGTTATAAATGACAGGGACAACAAATTCCACCAAAAAAAGTTCGAGGTAAACCAATAATGGCCTTATCCAGCTGAATTCCGAATTCAGGAACCAACACCTTCTCCGCCCTATAAAAAAAGTTATTTAGTATATTAAAAAAAATCTACAAAATAATTCACTTTTATTGATAATAGTATTAAATGAATTAGATTACTTATGTCTATCATCATAATCTTAACATCACGCGACAATTATTAAATTAACAATAATTTATTATTTATATAAAATAAAATTTTATATTATAAGTGAGACTCTTTTATATGCAACGAAAAGAGTATAATTAAATATATATATATATATACACGGATAATATATGACAAAATAAAATTACAATTAACATAAAATCAATTAAGATAGAATCATTTTTAATTACTATCTATCCTATAAATAAACATACCATGACTATAATTGAAGTCAACTGAAACGATGCCTGCGTTCGATGTCGACGCCCGCGTGCGTTTCCTTGTTGACTTGAAAGGTGTACACTAGGCCTTGTTAGGTTTTTTACCATTCAATATTGCATTAATTTAGGCATAGAATACTTGGCATGTTTCCTGGACACATCTTCTTCGAAAAATGAATGAGGTTGGCATGCATTATACTTGGGAGCTGAAATTAAGATAGAGGGAGAAAAAGGAAGGAAGAAAGTGTCTTTTTTTTTTCCCTTCATTTATTTTGCACGGAACTCTTTACGAGGATAAAAAAGAACTATTCCTTTCACTCCAAATAGGGAAGGAAAATTATAGAAAAGAAAAAAGATTAGTTAATAAATTTTTTATTCTAACTCCATTTTTGTTATTTTTTTTAACATTGTCTTAATCTATTACAATAATTTATTCTAACATAGGAAGAGGAGTCTAGGTGGGAGAGGGCCAGAGGGGATAACAATGTCTTCAATCTTCTTTATTGCGTGTATTTGCTGCATTCTAAACTTATATTTATCGAACCTTTTTTTATAATTTGTTGTCAACAAGTGGACCGATCAATGGCCATTAATAATATTTTACTAATCAAATCATTTAGACTTGCATAATTTCTTTTCTTAATTTATTCCCAACTTTACTAGCTCCAATAGAGAATAATTTTTCTTCTATCTTAAACTCCTATTTATTTTAATCGGGGTGAAAAACAACTTGCTCTTCATTTCTCTTATCTTTGTCTCTCCTAAAAATTCTTATTCTATATTGTCTTCATTTGACAATTTTCAAAGTAAGACTAAAAGAAGAGTATTTGATTTCCCTCTAATTAATTTTATTCGTTGATCCTCAAGTAAGCTTTGATATTAGAAACCCTCACTTGTATTGGAAAAATTAGAATGACAAGTGAATTTAACTCTTGTAGTTTTCGCCTTTGTTGTGCGCGGTCTCTCTCTCTCTCTCTCTCTCTCTCTCTCTCGTCTTTTATCATGTTTAGCGCCATGATAAAAGCACAAGGGAGACAAAAATCCTTTTCTCCTTCCATTCATTTTCCATAGGTTCGCCTAAGAATTTTATGGTATCTCTCCCTTGATAATGACATGTAATTGTCAACTTGTCGGTTTGGTTACGTTTAATTATAACGCCTTCTATTAAAGTTGTTTTTTTTCCTATTCAAAATGAAAAAATCATCTAGATTATTAATTCTATTTTACAAAAAAAATAAATTCTATAACTGTAACTGTATATTTTTTTTTATATTTATTTTTAAATATAACAAGAATTTAGTTAAATACTGATAGATTAATTGTATTGTTATACAAAATATTTTGTCATTTTATACCATCTAATATTTTCAAATAGGACTTTTCTTTTAAAAGGAGAGAATAATACATGTCAATATGTCATATCATTCATAAGCATGTTTACAATTAGGAGACAGTACTCTTTCGTATTTAACTATTTGTATAATCCCCAACTTAAAACAATCGAAATTTACACTTTTTCACCTATTCCAAATCGGAATACCGGTCACAATCCAATTAAAACCCTTCTCAACCACCGGAGGACTTATCCACGACGGCAAATAATGACCGTAATCAGCACCAACGCCACCACACCCACCATTGACCTTCGTCCTCACAGAAATATTAATAATTCCATTCCGTTCCCCATTTCCGTCCCTTAACCTATAACTCAAAAAATGCAAGTAATTCTCCGGAAAATACCCTCCGGTGAAATCCGATATCGGAATTCTAGCCGTCCCGATAACTTTATTACTCGTAGAGGCCTTACATTGCACTTCAACCGTAAAAAAACGTGCATGTATGGGCATTTGGACGACAAGCTTTTCATTCCATACAGGGTTGCTCCCGCCTTCTAAATCGATTTTCGTGCTCTTAACCGTCTGCGAATCGGTTTGAACCGTCACGAAAGCGTTCTTTTTCACCGGTTTACTCCGGTTAATCCGTAAACCTTCGCCAGAAATGATTGTGACTTCCAGAGCGCGTGAAAATGTATCCATTTCAAAGAAATAATGAGTTTATATATGTAATAATGTTAATTAAGAATATTATATTGATAATTGTTTGTGTGTAGTGTGTATATACATGGTGATCTATATACATATATATATATATATAAGGTTTAAAAATATTGAGGGAAGATGAAGAGAAAGAAGAGGGAAAGAGATACGTTGGTTCACAAAATTCTATATTTGAACTGAACAATAAATAATACACGGAAAAGTACGTATTTGATTTTTTAAGTTGACCGTGAATATTAAATAATTAATGATTCAAAGTTAGCGTCTCTCATTTTTTGAAAAATCTAACTAGCCATTCCTACCAAAGATAATCTAAACCAGATTAACATAACACGTACGTATTCTCTAATTAACAATCTTATATAATTAATTACTTATCTTCTTATATAATTTCAAATCATTAAAAAAAAAAAAATATTTTTTTTCTCTTTAATTTTCAATAAATTTTATAAGAATAATATAGATAATACTTCATTCATTCAAAATTATAAGATCGCTATTAACTTTTGAAAATTAATTTGAGATTTTTTTAAATTCAAAATAATAAGATGATTTATTAAAAATTATGAAATAAAGAATATTATAATTAATGAGCAATACTTTTTAGATTGTCTATAAGATTCATTATTGTACTAATTTAAAATTAATTTAAAAAACTCATGTTAATTTTAAATTTCAAAATATCTTAAGTTAATTTCAAAAATTTAATAATATATATATTGACAGGGAGAGTGTTTATATCTATTTGAATCAATTAATCCTTATATTAGTTATATTTTTTTAATTTATGTGCATACTCATTGAACGTACTTAAAAAGTAATTCAAGGGGTATTAAAAATATTGATGTGTAAAATATATGATTCCCAATTTGATACGCAGGTGAGATTGTGACAATCATATAATAGTATAATCAAGAAAATAAAATAAAATAAAAAAAGACAATCATTTTATAGTGAAGGGTGTAAGAGACAGCATAGGAGGGGAGAGAGATGTTATAATAATAAGAACTTAGTCTGAGACCTAGCTAGTCAACTCTAGAAATTAATTGGTGGATAAAATTCCAAGTCCTCCCAAGTCATTCATTGCTCATGCAAGTTACGGTTACCATCCTAGAAAACACGTCAGACCTTTCCCCTTTCCTTTTCCATGGCCATGGCCCTTCCATTTTATTTGCCTCTTGTTTTCTTCTATCCTTGTCTTGGAAATAAGGAAACTTCATTTCCTTTCTTCCCTTTTTTCCTGTGTTTGATTGTCACTTGTTTTCCACTTGATTATTTCGTTCATAATAATTCATTTTGTGATTGTTTTGTCATGGATGTCTTACTTTCTACAACAAACCTAGCTAGCCACTTGATGAGTTTTACTCAACTTATGCTTTGAGTTGGTGTAGGTCTTTTTATCAAGGTAGGCACCAACTTATACATCAATTACACTTAAATTTCCAGCGGGAGAAAATGGAGCTTGTGGAAAATTTTCTGTTTGATTGGTAACATTCTCGATACACATTTAGCAATGCGAATTAGAACAGACTTAATTTATTTCCATACACATTTAATAACATAAATATTACATTTAAAGATAAAATAAAACTCATCGTAATAATTAATAACATAATAAAATTGATCGCAAACATTTGTGTAACTGAAAACATCGCTAAAAATAATATTTGTGCAAGTATATTAGAAAAAAAATAAAGGATATGAATAATGGAGAGGACCTCAATCCCAGCGATACAATATTGCTTTTAGCAATACAATATTATTTGTTACGATTTTATTTTTTATTTTATTCAATATAATATTTGTGTCATTTAATGTGATTGAGAGAAATTGAAGAATATGTGTAATAGAGAGAATTTTAATCCAATTCACAAATCCCTTCACAGATTAAAGGAAATTCTTAATTTTGAATTTAGTGAAAACATACAGTAAACCACTAAAAATGTAAAGTACTTGAAATTTTTAAGAGGTTCGGAACACAAAATCTTCTACTCCTTTCTTTTAGTAATGGGGCAAGGTTATAAAAATCAAGTTCACTAAGAACTTTACAACAATAATTTATGAAGAATGCTTTAAGTTACAAAGGCTTAGGATACAGATATCACCAAGATCTTTATAATACATTAAAAGAGTAAGTGTTTAAGGAGCAGTTAAGTGAGCAATGAAGACTTCAATCAAATGACTTAGCAGTAGAAATTTGCTCTTAGGATCATAGAGTGGAGTTTTAACACTTGTTCTTGAGAGTATTGAATTTCAAATCTTTCAATAGTCTTCAAATATTGTTGTAGGAATCCTTTTCAAGGAAGACTTGTCCACAGTGACAAATAATGACTGTAATCAGCACCATCACCACCACCACAACCACCGTTGACTTTGGTTCTCACAAAAATATTAATAATTCCATTCCACTCCCCATTTGTATCCCTTAACCTATAACTAAAAAAATGCAAATAATTCTTCGAAAAACACCTTTTGCTGAAATCTGATATTGAAATCTTCACTTTGATATATTATGAATTTTATTCCTTTCGTTTCAAGATAAAAATTTTGGATGACTTTTTACTCATATTAAAAAAGAGATTAAATTTTTTTTATTTATATTTAAATTCTCATTTAATTGTATAGTTTTCTACATATAACTAGTGATACTCTATAAATATGCATAGAGAATAAAAATATGATAATTAATACTAAAAATATTATAGATAAATTATTGTAAAAAATAAATTATTTAAAATAAGTAAATAAATATTTAACTTAAAATTAATTAAAATAATAATAAAAAAATTTATCCTAAAAAAATATATAATTTTAAACGAATCAAAAATTATAATAAAGACAGTGTTACCTCTTTCAGACTTGAATTTTCTTCTTCTTTTCTTTATGGACCGTGTCAAAAGGAGAGAGAAAGAGATGCGTTTGTTTCGACGTATTATGTATGACGAAAGCACATAGAAAGTGAAGAGCTACTATATATATATTATTAAATGACCAGCTGGTAAGCTTCTTTCTTTATTACTACTTGGAAAGTTGGAATACTATTGGCGTAATCAATGGCTACATCTTATTAGAAAAGGAAGTGATATTTTTATTAAAAAATTAATATTTTTATATATAAATTATTATAATGACGGTCAAAATAATTATTATAAATTTATAACTATATTTTTTATATAAAAATATATATTTTTTAAATATCAATTTTCTATTTAAAATTGACTTGAGCTTTAAATTTAGGGGATGTCGCCAACGGCCAAGCCTTTAAATTTTTTTTGGCATTATTTAATGATTTAATTAATGAATAATATTAGATGTTAACATTAACAAGTGAACAATATCAAGCAATAACAGGGAGCATTTGATATAAAAAAATCCGATGTGAGTTACATAAAAAGAATCTTATTTATTAAAAAAATATATATATTTAGTTTAAGATTAAAATATCATTTTTACAATAGTAAAATAAATAAATATTTTGATAGTTCAAATTAATTTTTTTATTAAGTTATTGACAAATATACATAGTGAAAATTACACTCTAAATTTTTAATTCATAACGATCAAAATGATGTTGCATTTGAAGTGAACTTAGAAGTTGTGAAAGTGTGTTATGGATTAAGTTTGAGCTAAACATGCCACGTGCATTATATATGCTTGGGAGCTAAATTCATATAGAGGGGAAGGATGGAAGAAAGTGTCTCTTTCCTCTTCATTTATTAATTTTTCATGGAAGTCTTTACAAGGATAAAAAAGAATTTAATCCTTTCATTCCAAACGGGGGAAGGAAAAATGAGAGAAAAGAAAGTTTATTTAATACAAAAAAATTATTCTAATTCCATTTTTACTAATCTTTTTTTTTCGAACATGAGAAAAAATCAAAAAGAAACAAGCTAACCAAAATCAGATAAAAGAATCGAGTTAAGAAGGACCAAATCGGACCATAACTAGGGGTGAGCATTGAGCGGTTTGGTGCGGTTTGAAGCTCAAACTGCACATGAAACTGTTTAGGTAAGGTTTGAGAAATTCAAAATCGCACATGAAACCGCTTGTGATTAGTGCGGTGCAGTTTTGAACCGTGTGGTGCAGTTTCGATTTCAAAATCAATTGAAATAATTAAGTTTTATGCAATTTAAATTAACAATTTAGCATCACACAATATTAAATACCACTTTGATAACACACAATTTTACTTATAAAATTTTGTCTAAACAAAAGTAAAATAGAACCTAAAAATATGAATAATGATATATCCTTAGATATAAAAATTTTAAACAAAGATAATTATAATTTGGGATAATTCCAAATATTTGTACATTATAATAATACTTCTTGATATGCACCATTTTGACAGTGCATAGTGCGGTGCGGTTTCTTAGATGCGGTTTTGCCTAAAAACCAAACTCAAACCGCTTTTTGCAGTTTTTCAATTACCTAAGACCGCCACATACGTCGAAACCGTTGATGCGATTTTAATTAGTACAGTTTCGGAGATAATTCAATTTTTTGCTCACCCCTAACCATAACAATCCCCCCCCCCCCCCCCCCCCCCCCCCCCCCTATTTAATGTGTTGTTATTATACCTTCTTTTTTTTCGTCACTACGTACACGTATGGTGGAAAAAAATTACATGAAAAAATATCGAGCTAAACGTGTGTTAGTTCTCATTTTCTTGGCACATTTAATCGTGGGTTGGTTGGAGGGAGATTTGCAAATTCATGAGCCTTGGTCAACACCATTAAATTTATGTTCCAAATTAACCCCTGAATTAAAAATGACGATGACAACCATTTAATGATATATATTACTCCCGAATAAAAGAAAGATAATCATTTATTTAATTAGTGAAGCTAGCAAGCGTGTAGTAGGAGGTTATATATAACTCGAGAAATTATTAATAAGAGGATGATAAAAATCCAATTCGTAATCGCAACATACATGAAATTGTTGGAATCATTTAGCAAAAAAGAAGAAGAAGAAGAATTGTTGGAATCTGCGGTAAGCCATTGCTCATTCATCATGATGCAAGTTTAAGTTACGGTCGGTTACCCTCATCACCACGTCAGAGGCAGACCTAGCTTTCCCTTTTCAATATTTTCCAATACCCTTTCCGTTTCTTCCTCCTACTACTGTTGTTATTGTTTTAATTGCCATGGATATATATGATGATGTCTTATATATTTTCCTCAACTAACCTAGCTATAGCAAGCTTAGCTACTTGATGATGAGTTTTAGTTACTAGCTTGTCAACTTACATAATAAAATAATAAAACCAGAAAAACACAGGCGTCCTTTCATGCTGATATGTAATATTTATTCATAATATATAGAGGCGTGTTAAATTTTATTTTATTGACTAAAAAATAATTATAATAATTGGAGAGTGTTATTCTAATTGTTTGTAGGGAGTATTATTATAATTATATGTAACTTTAATATTTCTAAGACCATTGTAAAATGACGTGACTTCTAAGAAGTCTTAAGAAGTTATACGCAATGCCTACTACTACGTAGTCTACGTACACTAGATTATTTTAAAACGTAGTACAAATAAAAACTTATATCTAGTTTTGAAATAGAACAAAGCATACTTTTGGGTATCAAAAAAAGTAAAATTGTTTTGTTAGTTACTCGAAAGTAGAAGTGGGAGGACTAGGTCTGATTGATCCACTCGTTCATCAACACCTATATTTAAAAGATCAACATGAGTTTATTTTTTAATTATTTAAAAAATTAAGTGAATTAATTTAATAGTTATTTATATTCTCCAATTAAATCAAACTGAATCGATAATAATAAATGTTGTAGTTAATAATTATAATTGAGATAACTCAGTAATTGTTAATATTATGTTTAATTATTTGTTGCACTAATTTTTTAATTATTGATAATATGTGCTAAAATTTTAGCATTAATTAGATACTCACGTCTGTTAGTTTTTCGAGTTTCATAAATGTATCTAATCATATCAATATCTATATTTAAAAGATTGACTTAAGTTTACTTTTTAATTAATTGAAGGATCAACGGAGTTAACTCGATAATGATTCATATTTTTCAAATCGAGTTGACTCGGTAATAATAAATATTAATGTGTTTAATAATTACAATTGAGTTGACTCGCTAATTGTTAATATTATGTTTAATTATTTGTTGCATTAATTTTTTAAAAAAAAATTACTTATTGATGATAGGTGCTAAAATTTTAACATTGAGTGAATACTCATATTTGTTCTTTTTTCGAGTTTCATAAATGTATATAATCATAATCACATTTAGTATGAAGTGTTGTGATATTTTACACAAATCACCAAAAATAAAAGAAAAAATTACAATAAGAGAGAAAAAAATTAAAAAAAATTATAAATTTATTAGATATTTTGCAAAAATTCATGTAACTGATCGAGATACTGAGTATATAAGAACCATTTTACAGAAAAACTCATAAATTGACTAAGTATATATATATATATATTTTATTGAGTTCAATAATACTCGTTTATATTTTACTTAGACTAGACTTAAGTCCAATTTTGAATAATCAAGGAAAATTGACAATTATTTTATTATATGTTTAAGTATAAACTTTAGATTGATTATAAACTTTTTCATTTTATACATAAAGATAAATATTAGAATTATTCAAAAAAAATATTATAAAATGACACAAAAAAATATCCGTGTCTCACACAGGCTAATAGACTAGTAATAATATAAAGCCTCTTTTTAAGATTCTAAAACGGAGTAAATTAAATAATTTCATTTTGTTGGGTGAAAAATAAAGTCTTTTTTTTTTCCGAAATAAAATATTTTCTTTTGTCTATAGTTTAAACCCATAATCATTTAAAAGACATAAAAATGAGAAGGACTCAAATACGGCGTCGTTTAAGAACATATTGTAATCTAATCTATCACAAGATAAACTCCTCTGGGAGAGAGGAATAACAAAAATGGCAGCGATGGTTTCTCATCTCTATCTTCTTCCCTCCAAAATTCCTCCAACTTCCACTTCCGATTCCACTTCTGTCTTCTTCAATTTCCCTTCAACCGGCCGAACCTTTCCTTCCGGATTCAAATGTGCTCGGCCAGAAAGACCGGCTTCTTCAACAAACTCGGCCGGTTAATCAAAGAGAAGGCCAAGAGCGACGTCGACAAAATCTTCTCCGGTTTTTACGAAAACTCGAGAAAATCTAGCCGTTGTCGATGAGCTTCTTCTCTACTGGAACCTCTCCGATACCGACCGTGTCCTTGAGGAATTAGAAGAGGTTCATTCCCAACCCCTTTTTGTTTCCTCCGAAAAATTTATCTTTATTTTTTCCAGAAAATTAATTGCAAAATTTCTAAGGATTTGAAATATACTCCTAATTGGGTGGGGAAAAAAGGATGTTTAAATGAAAAATTCCCAATTTAGATGGTTTCTAGCTCAATTGAGGTTTAAAATTGAGGTTTAAAATTATGGGGATTGACTCTAAGTTCAAAATTCCCCGAAAATAAAGCCCGAATATGAACCCAATGCAACATTTTCTATAAATATAGAGTACAATTTTTTCTATAGAAAAAGTTGCATTTGTCATTTTATATAGAAAGGAGTTGCATAGGATGTTATATTTGGGATTTATTTTCGGTGGTCACTGCATTTTATTATTTCTCCTTTTTGTTCTTTGTTAAATGAAATTCGAGTCGCAAATTCATAAAATGTAAGCATACATGCGCATGCAGATGCAGAAATTTGTGTGCTCAGCAACTTAATTCGCAACCCTTATATATAGACTATATTACCCTTAATTAATGAGAACTCAATTAACATATTTATCACTTGTTTATTTTAATTGAACGTTATATTAAAACAAGTCTAAATAATTTTCCATTTTCTTTGAATTTTAAATTTTTGTAAATTTATTTTAAGTCAAAATAAAATCTTTTGAATTAGATGGACCAATAAACTATGTTTTAGATACTTGAATAAAATAACAAGCTATATTACGTATCATATTTTAAGAACACGAAGGTTTACACTTATAATTTGTTTTTTTCTTTTTTCTTTTTCCCTAATATTTAAGATGTTCTAATCTTTAATTCAAAATGTTAATAAATTATACTATAAAATATCTCAAATAAAAAAAGAATGCTATTAAGTAAAACTGTAAAAAGATAACAGATTTAATAAAGTAGTTCAATTCTACATATTGTTGAAAATTAAATTTTGGCTAAATAAGTATATACACCTTCTATCTTATAAATATGATGTATAACAAAATTAAGGCAAAATGGATAAAGAGTAAATGGTTAATTTATTTTAGGTATATTGTTGTGCTTAAATTTTGTAAAATACTCGCAAGCGCACGAATCTATTGTAAAATAGCTTAATGCAAAGTACGAGGTCGATCCCACGAGGATTATTGAATTATTAATTAAATATAAATTATACTCAATTCTAATCTAGTTAACAAAAAGTGATTTTTGGAATAATTAAAACTAAAAACTAAATATAATAAAAATCAAGACTAATAAAATAACTAAACTTTTAATCAATAAGAGAAAAGTTCTGAGGTTCGGAATCCACAATATTAATTATGTATATCTTACTATTCATTATTAATTCGGAGTAGTAATTTGAAAATAAATTCAATACTTTCTCAAGATTATTCGTTTAAGTTCATAAAAATATTTCTTATTGTAAATTCTTATTTTCAAGGTTTAATGTATAAGACCAAAACATTATATGAATCCAATGTTTTGAAAAACAAATAATCTCAGTTCTTAATTTAGATTTTAAATCGCAACCCGGATTAAATTAAACTAATTAAAACTATTCAAAGTACATGATATTGTGAATGAAACAATTTAATTCAACTCAATCAAATAAATAAAAATTATTAACATTAAAACCAATTGAGAATTAATAATAAATTTCAGAGTTTAAATAATTAATATTATTTCATCCTACACCTCAGAAATAATTTTAGCAACACATAATTTTATCAATTACAGAGTTTAAGGAATAACCCGTATCAGAAACTTCGCTACTGCTTTGTATTTCTTTTTCCTCTGCAACGTGACTATGCTATGTTGCTGCTTTGTTCCTGCCTCGGTTCCCGTGCCAGCTTGATTGGTCTTTATGTTCCTGCTATGTATTCCGAATGGTGTTGCTGCTTTGGTGAGGATGGATGATGCAAGCTGCTTTGTAATTTCAATTTCTTTTTCTTGTGATGCTCACCTCTCCAAATATCAATATTTGGCTCCCTGATGTATACGTCTATCTCCTTTGGCTGCGTTGATGATTCCTTTTTATAATAATATTATTAGAGTTCCGTGAAGCTTCTAATCTCTATCCCTTGTAGAATCAAACTCACATTACAATCCTTCAACACTTGGAACTCTCGTGAGATCCTCATGGGAAATCCATCACTTAAAGAATTAAACCAGCAATAGGACTCATAAATCATAATTTGAGCTCGTGAAACAGCACCTAAAAAAAATGAATCCAATTAGTATAAAATTAATTTAAAATTAACAAATAAATCTAGTTTTATTGGAAATAAATATATCGAAAATATGTACATCATATATTAAGGATAATATAGTCTCTTTAACATTTTTGGGTGTGCAAATATCACTCTAGGGTATGAATATATCAACACCCACTTAATTATTTTGTGGAAATATATAAAATAAAGGCAAATGGGCCTGAATTTACAGTGTTATTGTGAAAATTGTTCTTCCTCGTAAATTTGAAGAAATGGTGGCAAATAGGGTGACTAGGCTTATGGTGCTATTCTAACTGGAAGAAAAAAGATTATAGGCTTTGGTGGTTTCTGATTTTGGCCCAAAGATCACTATAAAGATTGTGGAGAGTTTGAGGGATGATATATATTCTGGAAAGCACAAATCAGGAAGTGAGATGAAGGTAACTGTTCTGAGACTTTCTTAGTGTATTTAGTCTGTGCTATGTTTTGATGACTTGGCAATTGTTGTGGAAGAAAAGGATATGAGATTCTGTGCTATACTGTTTTTAGCATAGAAGTTATGAGTACTTTATGTCCTTGAGTTCCAGACCGAGGAATAGCAGTTCTCATAAGGTTTTAGGTATGATGGACTGGGGATTATGATTGTTTGTAGGATGCTTTGAAGAAGAGCGTGTTGGATTTGTTGACGAGTAAAGGGCATAAAACAAAGCTTCAACTTGGATTCGGGTTTGTAGTACTTTCGTTTATGGTCTTGAATAGTTGTGTTTATACCTATTTTGGCTTTAATTCAAAGCTGCTACTGGTACATGGTTATTGCTAGGAAACCTACTGTAATCATGATAGTTGGTGTTAATGGAGGTGGAAAGACAACATCTCTTGGTAAGAAGAAGAGATAACAACCCTAGTTGACTTGGCTTGTTTGTTTCCACACAAATCATTTAAGGAAAAGAGTTACGGTAAGGTTCAAAAAGTAAAAATTAAGACTGATGATGACTACTTCTCAATAAACATTAAAAATAAAATAAAATCAATCTTCTTGACTAAAATGTAGCTTGAAAAAATATTTCGATCACAAATGGGTAATCCGGTGCTGCTTCCTACTGATATCCATTGTGGAAGGCTTTGTTTCGTTTACAGATGCTAAAGATAACTCAAAATAGCAATAACTGTCATTTTATCTTTCCGTTTTAAAATGCAGGAAAGCTGGCCGATAGATTAAAGAAAGAGGGGGCTAAGGTAAGGCAACACTTTAATATTGGAATAACGTCATTGCCATATTTTTGATTTAGAATAAGTTCCCAGAACTATTTCTTGAATTTTGTCTTGCAAACACCTTAATTCAGTACAGTTTGACATCTACATGAAAAAACTGAATTTGGTTTCCTTTGGAAGCTAGCTGATTTGCACAGGAATATCTGTTGATAGATTATATGATTCTTTTCATATTTTATATCTAAACAGTTACGCTTTTACTGGATAATGTCAATGATAAACTGACAACAAAGAGATCGTCAAAGATAAAGATATTGAGTTGGAGTTTAGAGCCTATGATCATTTTCTGCTGGTTAATTTTGGAGTAATTTCTTCCCTACAATAAGTGATCTTTGTAAAGGAATGGCTTATTTTAATCTTTTAAGGAACTGCCCTTAGGATGATTCAAACTGAACTTTGACCTATCAAATTTGACTAATTCTAAGGTACTGTGTATATTCATAAATTCCTTGCTTGAATAATCTTTTTAGTCGATGGCATCGTGTCAGAGACTCAAAGGTCTTTGTACTTTTAACACTTATTACATATAGTCAAATCAATGAATCAAATTATGAAGGGGTTACTTTGATTGCTTAAAACTCCATTCAATACTTATTTCATTGATTACTGTGGTCTTTAAATTGGAGGCTTTCTTGGGAGAGATTACCCACGTAAAAAGTGTATCCTACGATCTATTATATTTAGGGCTCATTCCCTACATTTTAGTACCAGAAAATTTTCTACTGGCACTGAAGAATGGAGCGAGACAATGTTTCCAACTGTCATTAAAATGTTTGGATGATAGTAGATAAATTAACTGGGAGATAAATTAGTTAAATAACTATATGGAAAAGAGGAAATATACATTGAGGTAAGAGGGAGTATTGCATGCGCCAGCTACTATGTTAATGCGGGCTATGTTTCTGAACCTATGTCCAGGCATTGGAAATTTTAATAGGTGACAGACCGACAGTAGTGGGAGAATTTTAGATAAATGGAATTTTCCAAGATATAAAAAATCTGGAAATGCTAAAAGTTGCAAAAATCTCACTATTAGAAGGGAGGTGCATGATTTGACTTGAATCTCTTCAGAGGTTGACAACAACAGAGGACATTAACATCTCTGGAAACATTAGAAATGGGTTCTGTCTTCTGTAGTTACGTCATGTGTTTGAGAATAGTGCAATTACCTCCAATATTTGTCTCACTTTCTCAATGTTTTGAAGCAGTTACTATTTAATGCTTTCATTTGTCTCCTGGTATTGCTGAGGAGTATGCCTTTGGTTGCTGGAGGTTATTCTTATCTTATTGTTTATGATTTGAAATTGTGCCAGATATTGATGGCGGCTGGCGATACGTTTAGAGCAGCTGCTAGTGATCAATTGGAGATTTGGGCTGAGAGGACTGGGTGTGAGATTATTGTTGCTGAAAAAGAGAAGGCCAAAACATCATCAGGTAGACTATTAAACTAGAAAGTTTAGTTAGTTTGGCATAATTTTTGCTAATTAAATGCAAACATACATAGGAACTTGTAAATCACTAACACATTTTCTGAATAGTTCTTTTACAGGCTGTGAAAAGAGGGAAAGAACAAGGTTTTGACATAGTTTTGTGTGACACCTCTGGTCATAAGTACAGAAGAGATAACTGGCGGGTATCACTACTGATATTTGGATTATAACTGGTGATTTAGCAGACTCAATTTATTTCTCAGGTCTGCATACCAATTACAGCCTGATGGAAGAATTGATTGCTTGCAAGAAAGTTATATCTGAAGTTGTTCCTGGCGCCCCTAATGTATGCTCAACTCTGTCACTGTTCTTTTATATCATTAAAACAATAACATGGGACCCTTGCCAGTAATCTGTTCATTGCATTTGGATATAGTAGATAAATTTATTCTGACCACTTCTATTTGTTAGGTTTTTGTTGTCAATAAACATTAGGGGTACTATTTTATGAGTTTCATCTGGTAGAAATAGTACAACATATCGTATGATTCTGCATATTCTTAACATGTGAGAACTTTGCCTTTCAATTACAGATTACATAATGCCTTTTCATCTTGTGTCCTAAAACTTCCATGTGTCACTTCGTGATGCTATATTGGGTTATATGTCACCATATTCACAGGAGATCCTGCTTGTTCTGGATGGAACAACTGGCTTGAATATGCTTCCACAAGCGAGAGAGTTCAACGAGGTGACCCATAATTCCTTTTATATCTGGTACTGTTTTTTTAATTGCTTTGATTGTTTTAAGTAATATAATCTATAGATAAATATGGATTATGTGTTATCAACCTTGGAATCTTTGCAAACAATATGTGGCGTTGATAAGAAGACTGATTCTTTTTTATCAGCAACTGACTTGCCTACATCTAAATCTCCTAGGAGCTCTGCTTAAATATTTTAGGCAGCAACAATTTCCTCCAATATATATGTAGTTTCTGTTGGTAATACTTACAATAATGAACCAACCTGGCAGTCACGGGTTTGACCTTTCGATACCAATGCTAATTTTGTTGCTGGGAAATAACAGAAAATGGAACAGAATGCTAAAAGAATTTGGATTCTATTTATTTGAGATTGAGTAGTCACTGAAAAAACTTTTTTGTTTTATGATTGTCGAGAGAATGAAAACTTAAATTAAATTCGAAAGTCTTTTATTTGAAACTAGCACCACATGCATCACTGTATCATAGATACAAGACTTTTTGAATAATGTAGTCAACCCTTCACCCTTTGTTGTGTGGGGTTCTACGCAACACCACCTCTGTCTCTACTGATTTTCTGAATGTGGGATACTAGGGGTAAGCTTTGCCTGTATATTCTAACCATTGTTGGTCAGCCTTGTACACAATAGCGTCTTGCTGTTCTTACATAATGGAAATTTACTCCATCAGGTGATTACCAACAAAATAAAGAAGAATACTTAATTAAAGATGTTACAGTATCATTCAGCATATTGTTTGACTTGAACTTCATGACAGGTTGTTGGAGTAACTGGTTTTATTTTGATAAAACTTGATGGTTCTGCCAGAGGTGGCTGTGTGGTAAGCATGTTTTTCTTACAGCTCTCTTTAGTTCACATATTTGGTATTCCATGGTCCTTGGACTCTGGCCTTTCAAATGTTAGTGATTAATCTTTGTGATCAATTTGGACTGCAGGTTAGTGTAGTTGATGAGCTTGGCATACCTGTGAAGTTTGTTGGTGTTGGTGAAGGTGTAGAAGACCTCCAGCCCTTTGATGCAGAAGCATTTGTTGATGCCATATTTTCATGAGCCTGAAATTGGTCAGTCTCT
This sequence comes from Hedera helix, assembly GCA_947179155.2. Lineage (NCBI taxonomy): Eukaryota > Viridiplantae > Streptophyta > Magnoliopsida > Apiales > Araliaceae > Hedera > Hedera helix. The sequence goes on from OX359287.1 coordinate 38,365,902, forward strand.
GCATCATTCTTTTAAATTATTCCCTATGTTTCTTATATTATGATAGGTTTACTGAAGTACACATTTACTATATTTTTTTATTAATTAGATTTTTTTGTTCACTTAATATTTTCTGGTATAAAACACTATATTTATAGAAGGTACAAGTCTGGTAATTTGTTTTAGACAATCTCGCAATCCTTTGACTTGCAATATTGTAATTTCTGTAATGAGTAGCGATTTGCAAAATTACATGACTACCACACCCCATATAGCAAAAAATATATTAACTTAGGGGTTAACATACATGCTAATTGATCTTGTGCATATTTTGTAATGCATCTCATAGAAAAGCTGATTAGAACCAAACCTAACAGTGCATGACAATTTCGATTTTGAAATACTTCTTGGACTGATTCAAGACTACTTGCTTTAGTTGATGGGGTGACAGATTAGTTGTTTAACAACAATAATATTAACTTAATCTTCAATTAGATGTACGCCTTTCGCCTATTAAGATTTCTTCGATGAGAATAATACTCTTTTAAGTTATCAAAATTAAGATGATTAAGCTTGTACCATGGTACAATTTAAATTATATTCTAACCTCTGAATTTCTTTCCATCACCTATTACTCTTTTGAGTTATCAAAATTAAGATGATTAAGCTTGTACCATGGTACAACTTAAATTATATTCTAACCTCTGAATTTCTTTCCATCACCTATTAACTATCTTCTTTCGTTTCTTTCCATTCCACAGATACTTCTTAGTAGGATTACAACATGACATTACAGTAAATCCAAGCAAAGTCATCTTTGGTATTTCAAAGGTGCAAAAAGGTTATAACAGAGGTGACAAACTGGAGTTTGGAATTGCATGCATTTGTTTTACAAACTAGCAAGTTTGTCTCAACCTGTGTATACTGGGTGCTACCAAATCTGTATATTAGCTTATCATCCCAACTTTGTTTTTTATGGTTTGTAGATTATTATTTTCCTCCCTTGGATGAAAAAACAGGGATAGGGTGAAGGATGACCTCACATCAATTGAATTAGTGAGTTTCACTTCTATTTGATGAGACTATTATCTACATCCATTTGCATCACTTGATGCATCTTGTAATAAGAATGTGCAAGAATATAGTTTTTCAGAAGATATTATGCTGTTTTCTTATCTCCAAAAAAAAAAAAAAAGAGAAGGAAAAAAAAAAGAAAATGTATGCATAAAAAAGTTCTTCCTTACCAGTAGGCATAAATAGCTGCATACAGGGTATGACTTATAAGATTTGTTACAAGCAATACAAGGGAACATTGAAACACTTTTTAAATCTTATTTTGTCCAACAGTTGCTTTTGATTTAACTAGTATGGTTCTCATAAGGTTTCCATAACTAAATTAATAACGTGACTTGGGTAATATTCACAAACTCGAGGCTGGCATGGTATAGAAGGTAGCGCGAGAAGTGTAAACAAGCTTCTCAGATTCCTTGATTCTGAACTCAACTGTAACTACTGTCAAGTTCCTTCCACTCCTTACTACAGAAGCATCAACCATCACCTCCGCCTGTCAATGTAGATAATATCTCGGATTAAAGCATATATTTAGTTTAGAAACTGAAAAGTATAACACTGCAGATGTTGGTGAACAGTCTGAAACGGAAAAGCCTTCTATCAAAATTATGATAATCAATCCCCCACGACACGTATCCATATACATTTAAGTTTGTATGTGATTTTTTTACTCTTTCACCATACAATACAAATGTCTGTACGCATGTTTGAACCCTATGACCAGCCTCTGCTCTAAATGAATAATAAAAATTTACTACTCCGTAGCAAGACCATAGAAGCAATAATATCTATAGTAGCAGAATGCGAATAAAATATTTAACTGGTGATAGCCTAAGTAATTAAGTATTACAGCATTCTAACGATCTGAGCGAAATAGATAGAGAAGTCCCACTAAGAAACATATAAAAAGGGTAAAACAAGTCCAAGATTGCAAAGCTAGAATTGTGAAGCAAGCACTCAAGTAACCAAACATATTGAAACTTCTGGGGAGTTTTTAGCACCAATCAGAAAACAGCTGTGAGTTGGCTCATGACAGTGTTTGATGAAATCTGACCACAATATAGAGGTTAAGACATTAGGCCCTCCCTTTTCGTTGCTCAACCTTTACCCACAAATAAATACAAAGTGGTGCTATACTCAATTTGGGAACAGCCAAACAACCTAAACTACACCATACCTTGTCCAAACTTGCTATTTTGGGTCCCCTGCGTTACTCTTATATCCTAACCCTGAGTGTGATGACTGGGCTAAGTAGCAAAGTATGGTATGCAGACCTACCAACAAAATGAGTTCATCGTAAAAGCTTACGCACTGTCCTCTTAACCACTCACTGGTCATACAAGAGGCATGCTTTTAATCTTTAATACTGCACACAAATTTGTTTGGTCACAACAGAAAGCCATCATCTTTCTAAGTCTAAAAAAATGCAATCTGATTGAGAGACCAATGTTAAGTATATATTTGATTAAGATCTCCAAAACATAAAAACATTCTTCTATGTTTCTTTCCCTTCCCTATCCATCCATTATTAAAACATCAAGGCCAGGAAACTTAATATTAAACAGATTTTCAGAAATTGAAAAAATAATGGTTTAACAAGAAGAGGAAAGATGACTGTAAAAGAAGGATGAACAACAATGTATACCTACAAAAAATTAAGCAATAATTTATCCAAGCAAACATATAGACGATCAAGCACTAAACAAACATGAATAGAAACTTCCTCAACCAAGCACTTTCCTAATCTCATGAAGGTTTTACTAGTAATCAAGTTTAGCTGCTCCTTTTTCTGCCAAGAACAACCATCTCTCTGCTCTCAACAGCACTCCCCGTCCCTCTTTTTTCTATCTCCCTTTTTAGATGCAAGAGCCCTAAGTGGATTCTACGTTTCAAAAGGTTATCTTTTTTATATCCTGTCTTCTCCTCCTTATCTTTATAGATTAAAGAAAAAAAAATCTTCGTTCCTTATCATTGCTCTTCTTTCTAAGCTGTCTTATATTGTCCTATTGAATATCTGAAAATAGCATTTGCTATCCAAAGCCATATTAAGCAAGCCGTATATACCAGAAAAGTTTGCTATCAATAAGCTGTTTGACAGACTGTCTGTAAGCATCGCCAACAAGTGCTTGATGAGAAGTTAAAAGAAACAAATAAACTTCTTTCGACAAACAACAGTATGATAATTAACTTGATAGAACACTTCGGAAGCTTTTCTTTATTTTCATGTAGATATAACAAATACTTGGAAACTTGAGAAACATCAAGTCCTTTTCCCAAGACGTTATGAAACTCATCAAAAAAGGGCGAGTGATTGGAATTGGGCGTGTATCGATATTGTTTGTGTATCGTATTGTATGATACTAAAGCGATATTCTCCCTTGACCTTGTAGAGGCAGAGAAAAGAAAATAGCAGGTAGGGGAAATTGACATCTGTATAATATCTACTTGCCTTAGGGAGCACTTATAACCAGATTCAGTTTGGCATTATAAAATCCAAAAAGATCACAAACTATCGTAGTTGTCAAATCATGAATCGTATCATGTATCGAAAATCCCTATATCGTGTTTCATATATCGTATCATAAATCGTATCGTAAGATACGGAAACAAAATAAAAAAATGTAATAATATATATTTAAATATATAAAACACAAGCTTGATTATATATAAAAGTAGTAGTCAAGTGAACATTATTATAGACTAAAAATAAATTTTAAAGTTAAACAGTAGCCAAAATACTTTAAATTAATTTATTAGATATTATTTCAGTAATCTTTATAGAGTAACAAGAGAAAATGAAAATTCAGATTCACCTTTAATCTATAAAACAAAAGAGAATAATTCAAATTAACAAGTGGTGATTTATATATCTGCTTATAGAAAGTAACGCGAGAAAAATAGAGCAACATTTTTAATAAGATATGATACTCTAAAAGGATATTATAAAAACTCATGAAGTGATATAAAATATGTTTGTACTAGAAAATCTTTTCGATTGAAATGGTAAAAAGTTTAAAAGTTTTGTTTTTAATTTTTTGGATCTACATGAAAACTATTTCAAGTTGGTTACTTTTAAAAAGTATCGTATATTATATCATATCGTAAGAATCGTATCAAATTATAATTGAGTCGTACGATACGGTGTAATTTTATATTCACTTTGCGATACATATCGAATTATCTCCGTATCGTAACGTAAGATACGCATCGCGTATCGTAAGATTCTGACAAATGCAAACTATTAATAAAACCATATCAAGAGCAAGTTAAATACCAGACTTACATTGCGTGGAGCAGCAGAGAGATAAGACATGCTCAATTCTCCAAGAAAAAGCTCCTTATCTTTGCCCACAACAGTTCTAGCACAAGCTACTGCCACCATCTCCGCAACAGCCGCCACTGCCCCTCCATGCAATCCCCCATACACATTCTACAAAAACCGATAAACTTAACATTAACCATCCACTTTGCTACCAAGAAAAATAAGAAAAACTAAATCAATGTTCAAACTGTTCAATCAACAGACCAAAGCAAAAACTCACATAAAACATAGAGATTCATGAGTTTTGTAATATTTTCTTCAGACAAAGGGATTCTAAAATCACACATTTCCTATGCAAACATACTTCAATATTTACATAGTCCAATTTCAGTAAAAGAAAAAAACAAAGAATTGATCAAGCAAATGGAAAAATTAGTTTACAGTGACAACAGCTTTAACGCAGACAAGGCAAGAGAGTCTGCCCCTTCCGACATGATTAACCTTGAGCAGACCACGAATAAGATCCGAGTAAAAATCCTTGCCATCATAACTCTGTGAAATTGTTTTAGAGATACCAACCCTCTTGAAGAAACCACCGAGTTGAATCGTCATTTCCGGGGGAAATGTCTTTGTAGATGTTGTTTCTTTGTTAACGAAACTTGTTAAGTGTTTCTCCATCTTTTCTCAGTTTTCCCAAATTCTAGGAAATGGGTAAACATTAATAAAGTCTATATATATATATGAATCTGAATCTATTTTTGGCTATTGGGCTTGTCATTTTTTATCAACCAACCAAGAATCTAATTTTTTTCAAAAAGGAAAGATCCTGGTAACAGTGAATTCTAGTATTTATTTCACTTTTCTACTATTTTCTCAGAAATCCACAAGGAATTTAACAAAAAGATCCTATCTTTTGGGGAAAGAAAATTATATTTCACTTTTCTACCATTTTTTCAGAAACCCAAAAGGAATTTAAGAAAAAAGATCCAATTTTTTAGGGAAATAGAATAATTGCGGAAGAAAGAGGGAGAGATTACAGTGACGGCAGGTTTGACGGAGAGGAGGCAGGAGATCCGGCCACGGTGGAGGTGATTTAGGTTCAGAAGGCCGCGAATTACATCGGAGTAGAAGTCTTTGGTGTCGAAAATGGGTGGAATTGTGGCGGCGGTTCCTACTTCATCCCTGAAGAATATATTGAGGAGAGCGTGAGCCTGTGAAGTTACTTCTTTTGAGCTCATCTTCTGCTCCACCTCTGTTTGTTCCCTTCAACAACAAAAACCCAATTGTATCCTGGTTAATTTGGTGATTTGAATTTACAATAATTTTTAAATACTTTCTTCCCAAAAAAAAAAACCTTTGTAATAGTATAAAAATACTGAAATACATTCCATAGTAGGATTTGGCTCCCTGTATTATATATTAATAATTGTCCGTACTTAAAGTATAACAAAAAATTAAATTAAAATTTAAAAAATAAAAATATTATTATTATCTACACTATTATTAAAGAAATTATAAATATTATTATTATTATCTATACTATTATTAAAGAAATTATAAAATATAAATATTATTATTATTACTAACGAAAAATTATATTAAAATTAGATTAAAATTTAAAAAATAAAAATATTATTATTATCTGTATTTTTATAAAGGAAATTATAAAATATAAAAATTATAAATATTATTATTATCATTATTATTATTATTATTATTATTATTATTATTATTATTAATATTATTCTTCTTATTAATATTATTACTATTATTATATTAATTATTATTATTATTATTTTTAATTATTATTAGTATTACTAGTTTTATTATTATTATTATTACTATTATTACTATTACTATAACTATTATTATTATTATTACTATTATTATATTAATTCTTCTTATTGCTATTATTATTATTATTATTATTATTATTATAGTGTATGAGTGAATTTGATTTGGGCGGTAATTTTTTTGTGAGATAAAATGTGAGCCATTGGGTTAAGTTGAAAAAATCTGAACCGTCTTCGTGCTTTTAAATTCAAAATAGGTTATGTTTTATTATATAGATTTCCTACAATTTCATCCAATATATTAATTATTTGATCTTAATAATTTTATTACTAATGATAAAAAAATATTACTAAATAGTTGATGTTATTAATTAAGATCAATCCTATCAAAAATTAGAATTATAAAAAATATTTTCACTGTTAAAATTTTTTATTTTTCTGGTTTATACTCTCTTTGTCCTCAAAAGATTAGTAAAATATATTTTTCACACATATTAAAAAAGATAAAATATAAAGTAAAATATATTTTTCGAGATATATGTAGATACCCAAAATTTGCACTTTTGTATTAACCCTGACAGGAGGGTAAAATCATCACTTTACTCGACATGGGAAAAGGAAGATGGACCCCAATACGAAGACATCCCAACGACTTACGGTCAAAGCCGCCTCAACGAACAACGAGCATCAGGTTACTTGAGGCAAGGCAAACAGCTGATCTAGAAAAATCTGATTTGATCACCAAAGACGACTAATGGCCACTACGCTTATGGTAGACCGCGTGACACGAAAATGATGATTTAAGACCGCGTGACACGAAAATCGAGAAAAGGAAGCGGGGCGGCCGCGGATGCATCTACGGCCAACAACAAGTTGGCGTTTTCGTGGCTCGAGGAAACACACGGCAGCCGAGGCGGCGGCTCAGTCGGAAAGAGCAAGCAGCCGCATATGGATCTGCGGCCAGCCGCAGATGCACCTGCGGCTGCTCTCAGTCAGCTATACAACGCCATTTGCTCAGCCGAGAGGAAAAGGAAGAAAAAAGAGAGGAAAAAATGGCGGAAAGAAGAGAGAGAGAGAGCTACGAGTTTGAGAGAAAAAGTAAGAGTTCTTCCATCTTTAGTTCAATCTTTACACTATATATTGTATCCTATATGATCTCCAAGTGAAAAAGCAATTATTTCATCATTTGAAATGTGAAAATTCGAGTTTTAATCTAGTTAGATCTAGTCCTTATTTCATTTTATTGTTTAAGTTGTTATAGATCTAATATTTGTGCATTTGTTGGGTGGATCTACTGTAGATCCGAAATATTTGGCGCATTGTGATTTTAAATAATTTGATTTTGTGTATTTTGAAGTTAGATCCGATGTAGTCGATATATGTTTTATATCTATGAATTAGGGACGGTTAGAGAGGATTTATTGCGGATGAAATCTCCTCCTAACCTCTGGATGATATCCTTTTAATTATTTTATAACTTACTTTTGAATGTAACGATTGTGATGCGCCTTTATTGTAAATATGTAAATTTTGGGCCTTAAAACGATATCAATACAAAAAATCGGGTTTAAGGCCTCGTAATAGTGAAATATGTGATTGTGGGCGTTTGGGGCTATTTAGACGGCTTACATGTCCACAAATAGCTCCAACGTCATTTTAACACTTGGTTTTCCCTTTTCGACACGGAAAAAGGATTTTGGAATGAAAAGATAAAGATTTTCATAAAATCAATCAAAGTAGGATATTAGATCACTCGTAGGCTAAAATAAAATCGAAAGTATCGGATGAGCTCCATTCTTATTTGACGAAGTATTCGAAAATCTTATTTCACAAATGTCATCATTAAAGATTTTGTTATCAAAAAAACAAAAGCTTAAAAATGAACTTTTCAAAACGAATCAAATCCTTCGTGCATAGGGTTAACGAGATCTCAGAAATACTTTCGGAAATAAAATATTCTAACGATTTTCATAGGCACACACGCACACACACATTTTAGGATTTAAAGGAAATGAAAGCATTAGGATAGCGATAATCGTATTTCACGGAAGTCGGGGGGTGCCTAACACCTTCCTCTCGCTTAAGCAAAGCCCCCGAACTCTATGAATCTCAACTTGCAGACCAATTAATTAGGAGTCACATATGAGCCATTACGATTACGAAAACTAAAACTTGGATGCGTTGGTACATCCATTTCAAATATACCAACTGGCGACTCTGGTCAATTGACTTATCATAAAATTGATCTTTCAAATCTCGTCGACACTCAAGTCGACCTTTTCCCAAAATCACCCTTTTACGAAACGAGACGAAAAGAAAAGGGATTTCAAACTTGGAAAGAGGGACAAAAAAAAAACGACATGTTTTTCTAAAAAAGAAAAAACCCGGCGTCGACAATATACGTATCTGAATTTGGGGGCGTCACGGTATAGATATTGTATGCGAGTTTTTAGTGTATAACAACTATTTGTTATAAATCATTTATATATATATATATATATATATATATATATATATATACACACACACACACACACACATCATCATCATCATCATCATCTAAATTTACTTCTTCATATATATGTTTATACCTCCACAATTTTGCCGTTCTTGTCTGTTTGGTGCTCCAATCTCCATCATGACAGAATTTAGATTTAATTTATGGGAGCCATTCTCTCTTAACTCTCTCTAGATTATGAAACATTTGATATCTGCCCTTATCACCGAGGATATGCAAAGGTATAGGCCAATTGATGCATTGCATGCATTGTTTCAAACGCGTGGCTGCAAATGAGCAAGAAAATCAAAATAATAAATCTATGTACACAAACTTTGTGCACAAACTCCATTCAAAAATAAGATTTGACATGAAAATCTATGCCAGGCTCCACTTTTTAATGGTGTAGATGAAGTTTGTGTTTGTAGATTTATCCAAATTAAAAAAAATGTTTCGGTCCCTTTTAAGAGATTATACATGCAAACAAATTTAAATTAATTTGATGGGTGAGAAGTGTTAGTAATTACTTGTTTTTTTCCAATATTTCTGCATGCATGCAGATAAGCTCAAAATTAATGAATTTTGATCCATTGTGTTTAATTTCTCTCTCTATTGATGACAAAAATTAAATCCCATAAAAAGCCAATGTCAAAATATTCAATTGTTTTTTGTTAATTAATTTTTAAAAAAAAAATTCATTTAGAGAATTGATAATAATAATATTAATAATTTGGAACGAGAGAAAGTATTTAACAAGGCATATTTTTGTCACTATTACAAATTTCTTATAGGTGGTAATAACGCTTTTGTTTCTCCAAATAGTTTTCATATATTAATACTTCAATAATGGGTCAAAATCAGGCATATATTCGGGTGCCTGCGCGGATAGCCTCCTTGATGCCCGAGGAGGTATGACCGTAAGAGCAAGACTTTGGCGTGCTGGTGAATTAGGTACATGGTGAGTTCTAACAGCAATATCAAGTCCACCATACTTGGGGGCGTTACGAGCAAGCCTTCTTAATGCCCAGTGAGGAAGAGCTGCAAAATACGAAAAGTTATTCAGTGTTCTTAGGACATTGTTACGTGGTACTTCAGGCCAATCACATGCTGTCATTTCAGCATGTGCGGTGGACCCTTTATATCTGGACCTACTGCACATACTGAAATGACAGCATATGATTGATTTGGAGCACTGAATAATTTTTCGCAAAATACATAATGGACATGTAAAATCAAAAACATAATGTGATTAATAGTTAAGTAATATATATGATGAGATGAATCCGGTTAGGACAAAGTTGTCACATAATTTATTATCGATAAGTTCCATAACGTTTTTCTGTATTGGGTATAGTTTATATTGCGTTTGTATTGACCCATAAACAAATCGCCAGAGTTAAAAATACAACTTATGTTATAACTAATGTAGCAAAAAATTATAAAATTTGTTGATAGTAAGTTATGTGATAATTTCACCTTAACTGGATCCTGATGATACATATATTGCGATAAGTATAAAAGAAACTACACTTTAACATTAGGGCAAAATGTAAAATTATCTTCTCATGTTGATACTGAATTGCAATGTAGAAATTAATAGGCCAAATTGTAAAACTGTACTCTCATATTTATACTGAATACTAATATAAATGCTAATATTTTAGTTTTTACAATGTCATCGCTAATGTTTCAATTTTATACAAAATTATCCCCTCTTACTAAATTTTGGTCAAAATAAGTCACAGTTAGAGGGACTGAAGTGCAAATACTCCCTAAAAAAAATTTGACCCGTGACAAAAGTATGTCTTATTAAACATAATATTTGTACCCGAAAACAAACTCATATACTTTGCACATACCAATTGTAAAAAATAAGGATATATAGTTATGGGCACTTATAAGATGTTGCATGCATGTGATCGTTTTAATGTCTTACAATAATATTATAGAACCTTACTTTTATCACAAGCATCCTTGATGTTTTGCTTTTGAGCTGAACAATTAGCATGTTTTTGTTTAGCAACCTTGTTCAGCCGTTGAGAGAGACGGCAGAAAATATGACGGAACTGAAAAGAAAAAGGAAAACAATTATAATTAGTGATAACATAGTGAATTATAGGGAAGCTATTAAGCTAATTAATTACCTTGATGATAGAATTCTTTTTGGCTCCACCATTTTTAGCAATTGAATTGGTTTTCTTCTGGTTTTCTTTTTTCGAAGAAGACTTTTCAGTGGTCCTCTTTCGCTCTCCTTCTGAACAAGGCTTTGCAGTACTTAAGCCATCAGTCTAAAAACAAACAAACAATGATGTTAGAACTCAAATAACATATACTCCACCAGTTCTAAAATTAGAGGTACTTTTCTAAAATAATTACTTTTTATATTTTAAAATGTACCCCTAAAATTAGTGATATATATATATGGAAGCTAATTAATTAATTAATTAATTACCTTGATGATAGAATTCTTTTTGGTTCCACCATTTTTAGCAGTTGAATTGGTTTTCTTCTGTTTTTCTTTTTTTGAAGAAGATTTTTCAGTAGTCCTCTTTCGCTTTCCTTTTGAACAAGGCCTTGCAGTACTTGAGCCGTCAGTCTAAAAACAAAGAACCAGCGATGTTATAGAACGAAGAGAACATATATCAATCCACCGGTTCTAAAATTCGAGATATTTTTTAAAATTATTAACTTTTTATATTTTTAAATGTACCTTTAAGATTAGCTAAGAAGTTAGTATAGTGCTTAACGTGAAAGTAGAATAGCCATGGTAAATTATAAATATTATATCACGTTCTACACTTCTAAAATAGGAATGTATCTCTATTTTTGAAGTGGACTAAAACAAAAAATATATTTCTAATTTTAAAATAAATTAGCAAATTAAATTAAATTGAAAAATTACGTACATGTCTAATATATAAAGCCCGAAGCGGCTGTTTGCATTAACAAATTTCTGAAGCCTTTTTAACTTTTAAAAATGTCCTTCAACTTCTAAAATAATTCGTATTTTATTTTATATATATATATTTTTTATTTAATCCTTCAAATTTTATAAATTTTTTATTTTTTAAACATAATTTACACATACAATATATGTGCTATCTTGTAATAGTTTTTAAAGTGATGAATGATGTTCAAACTCACCGGTGGCGCATAAATAGAAAGCTGCGCTTTCATAGCATAGTTAACATATCGCATCAAGTCTTCCATGCTGTAAAATTTTTGGCCCAAGTCGTTCCTATAGTACTACACGAGACACATCAATCAGTACAAAATAGGAGAAGAGTAATTTTAAGAAGCATGATTATTAAAAATTTAGTAAATCAACTCAACAATTAATATAATAATTCTTCAAATTAATATTATAGTTAGTAGAAATGTCATATTCCATGAATCTTTGTTTCCTTGTATATATATTCTTCTCAATCTTCATTTTTTACTTCAGATACTCATATATACCTCACATGCAGATTCTTGGGATGATTCTTTCCTAAATAATTTTTCTTTTGACCTGAACAAAACTCAACATTCAGAAATTAATATTGATTTGTCATTTCCCAATCTCTCTCCTACTTCCATCACATCCAGGTCTCAACATGATAGTTTCTCCAATGCAACTTCTCCATCTCCCTCATTACCTGCTCCCTCTAATGTTGGACACTGTACAAGAACTAAACAACCACCTATTTGGTGGAGGGATTATGCAGTGCAAACCAAACCTTTGTCTTTACTGTCAACTGCAAATTGTCATACATCTCAGGTACCTTCTACCAAATACCTTCTATCTAAATATGTTTCCTATGATTCTTTTTCCTCTTCTCACAAAGCTTTTATTCCCACTCTTGCCTCTGTGGTACGTTGAGCCTACTCATTACTCCTGAGCTGCAAATGATCCTAAATGGGTAGAGGCTATGCATAAGGAATTGTTTGGCCTGGAAACCAATCACAGTTGGACTCTCATGAACTTACTTGTGGTAAAAACCCTATAGGATGCAAATCAGTTTACAAAGTAAAGTATAACTCAAATGGTACCATTGAGATGTATAAAGCTAGATCAGTGGCGAAGGGTTTTACCTAGACTGAAGAAATTGATTATCATGATACTTTTGCTCTAGTGGCAAAAATTATGACTGTTAGAACCTTGCTAGCTCTAGCTTCAGTTAACAATTGCCATGTCCATTAATTGGATGTCAATAATGCCTTTTTACATGGTGATCTAGAAGAAGTATGCATGACCTTACCTCTTGGATATCAATGTGCTGATAAGTCTCCTACACTTGTTTGCAAGCTAGAATAGTCCCTCTGTGGTTTAAATAAACTAGTAGACAGTGGTTTGCCAAATTAACCTCCTCTCTCAAGAGTGCAGGATTTTCTCAATCCCATGCAGATTACTCTCTTTTTAAACAATCAAAAAGTTATCTATTTACGGCTGTGCTCATATATGTTGATGATATATTAGTAGTTAGAAATCTTGAGCTTATCATCATTCATTTAAAGAATTAAAGTTTTTAGACGACACATTCAGCATTAAAAATTTGGGCAACATCAAATACTATCTGGGTTTAGAAGTTCGCAGATCTTCAGCTGGATTGCCTCTCAACCAAAGAAAATATATGCTATATAGGCCTACTGCCCGACAATTAACAACTTGTTGGATTCTAAACCCTTAACCATTCCACTTGATCAACACATCAAGCTCAATGATAAGGATGGTAATCTTCTTTCTAATCCTTCTGCATACAGAAGTACTATAGTTGGGAAGCTTCTGTGTCTTACTATTTCTAGGTTAGACATCAGTTATATGTTGTACAATTGCTTAGTCAATTTATGCAGCAGCTTAGAGAACTCCACCTCAAAGTAGTTACAAGGATTCTAAGGTACCTAAAAGGACATCCCCAGGCAAAATTCTATCTAGTCCTTCAAGTTTACTATGATAGTGATTAGGGTTCTTGTTCTATCACTAAAAGGTCTGTGACTGGTTTTTCTGTTCTAAGAGTATAGCAGAGGCTGAATACAGAGCTTTGGCAACGTTTACATGTGAGTTATTATAGCTTGAAGGGGTTTACTTAAGGACCTATAGTTTGTTGTTACTTTGCATATCACTGTTTTTTGTGACAATGAGTCTGCAATTAACATTGCATTTAATCTTGTTCATTACTCTAAAACCAAGCATATTGAGCTTGATTGTCATTATATTCGAGAAAAGGTGCAATCAGAATTCATTCAGCCTACTAACATTTTGACCAAGCTTCAACTTGCTGAAAGTTTTACCAAACCCCTTGGTAAAGTTCCTCATTGATTATTGCTTGCCAAGTTGGGTGTGCACAACATTTGTGCCCCTCCAACTTGGGGTGTGTGTGTGTGGGGGGGGGGGGGGGGGGGGGGGGGGAGATGTATTGAGCCTAATATCCAAGCTGGTCATATTGCTGCTGCAGCTATTAGCTCATCAGCACCAGTGTCAATGTGTAGCACAATGTCAAGAAAAGCAACACTAGACTCGATGTGAACACCTAGCTCAGAATCAGCAGCACAGACTAGCACAAGGTCTAAAACAGATTGCACCAACTGAACATTTGGAATGGCACTGATTGAAGGACCACAACCACCAGAAGACTCGTGTCATTGGTCCATGAATTCAGTTAGTTAAGACCACAGTTTTTAGTAGTTAACTATAGTTAATCACATGTATAAATACAGTCCGATGACACAGTTAGCGAACTAAGCTGTATTTTTGTAGCTTTAATTGTAAACTTCCCCCATTAATGAAATTCTCCTCTTCAAGTGTTATATCTCAAATGTTAACAGAATTCATATTTTTGCAAGAATTTCATCGCGTGAATAATAAATGGGATCTATATTTATGAGTGAGATTTTGTAAAAATATAAAATTTTCCCTATAAAAATAATAATTCTTTTCATTTAATATTAAATGATATATTGTGCTATATATTGTTCATTCGTTTTATGAACTTGTGAGAATTTGCCTTCAAGCATTAAAAAAGTCTCTATTTTTTTTACATAATCAAACAGACAATAATTTGATTATTAAACACAGAGTATTAATTGTCAATAATCTAATTATCCTAATCTCATTGTGGTGATATATCTCAAGGGGCAACACCAATTTTTTAAATGTCAATAGTCAGATTATTATTGATAACATCCAACTAGCTACTCCACAAGAATTATCAATAATCTTATTGTTTAATCACATTACAATATATAATGTCGTTCTTGAGGGCATATTTTATAAGTTTATGCACAAAGACGTTATCAATAATCTTAACATAATGTCTTAATTTTCCAAAAGAATATTAAAGTCCAATTTATTTACTAGCAAGGCACTCAACTCTGCCAGAAATATAAAAGTAATTTATTTATTAATATTTTATGGTAATAATACTATATATGGACTAAATTAGATTTGAAGATCTAGAAGAGAAAGCAACAAGATAAAAGAGAAATTAGGAAGAAACAAAATTAAAATAACAGATACCTGTTACCCTGTACCACCTCAATATTGTATACAGATAAACTCAATTCATCACAACTATTCACTTTTTCTTTTCTTTTCCTTAAATCCAAATTAATATCATTCCATACATGAAAATCAACAATAATTAAGAAAAAAATCAAGAATATAATTTATTTTATTTTTAAAAAAAGTGAGAAAACAAATAAAGCAGATCTAATCAGAACACGAAGATCTAACAAATTACATAATTGAAATAAGTTAATCCTAAATTATACAACTCAATTTTTTATCATAGACCAATTCAATCTCATCAAATATTTAATAAAACAATCTCTTCTAAATTTTAAATTTGTATATAGTAATAAAAAATAAAAATAATGATAAAAAAAATTATTTCTTTTCAGATGTACCTCAACAATCTTTCCCTTCTTGACTTCCTTTTTCTCCAAAGTCCATCCATCTGGTACTGCTGAGTTTTTATTTCTTGGACCCATTCTCTCTCTAGATTTCTCTGAATTACTTTCTCTCCCTAGATTATGAATTTGGTACGGGGGTTTCCAGAAAACGTTTCAATTCCCTTAATTTGATAATGCATGAAGACAAAATTAGATTTATTTGATAGGTGTAAGCTAGGTGCTAGTAATGACTTGTTTTTTTCCTTATCTGCATGCATGCAGATAAGTTCTAATTAATGAAAGGTGGCGGCATAATCAGATTTCAGGGCTCATCACTCATAATTAAGCATAAATACGACGTAGTAGATAATGAAAATTGAATCTTATAGGAAGTAAATGTCAAAATATTTGTTTAGCAAGACTCTAACTAATGGGACCCATATTCCCGTAAATGAGATATTAAAAAAATATTAATTTTTTTTGTTGTAAAAATAATAATTTTATTCATTTAATATAAACTTATATAGTATGCTGTGATCAATGAATTGGATAAGGGGCATTCATTTTTGAATTCATGAGAATATGACCTCAAACTTTTTTAAAAAAAATCATATTTTTCTACATATTCTAATTGCCAATAATCTGATTGTTAAACATGAAGAATTTGTCGATAATCTTATTATCTAATGCCATTTTTGATCCGGCTTCTTTAGAATTCTTAGGTCACTCTAAAATTTGGAGTTCTCTAGATCTTAGCCCTTCATTGAAGATTAATGGTCAATCTATTGCCAAATAATATCCATCTCATTAGACATGTCACTTTCTCTCTCCTATTAGTAACTTTCCTTGGTTTTGGCTCAATCTTCCTTAAATTTAGTATCCAATCTTCAAGAAATTACTATTAATTTTTTTCTCTTTATAGACGATGATAATAATTAACTAATTTGTTTTTTCAGTATCTCAATTCCCCTTGGTGAAATGTTTTGTGTCTCTTCATGGATTTCATTATTAATATTTATCTATATTTTATTGATATAAACTGAGACCGTTTTCTTAATTAATTGCTTAATTTGCAGGGGCAGATAGAAAGATATAATAATAAGGAGATCATAAATGCATACTATTTTCCTTCACAATTGAGATGATTTTCTTAATTAATTTTTTAACCAATAAATAATAGTATAAGCTTAATTATTCATACATGTTGAGATTATAATATATAAGTTTTTTAATTGCTTTTTATAAGATAACCTTATACATTCATGCATATTTATTTTGCGTTTGAATTAAAGAAATAAAATGAAACAAGAAATTAAATAATTTTAAAATATTATAAGTATATGTTTGATTGTTGGTGAGAGTGAGAATATTTTAAGTATATGTTTGATTATTGGTGAGAGTGAGAAATGTAATATGATAGTAAAATTATCATACATATCCATTTCATTGGAATAAATTTTAATTTATTACATCACCTCTCACATGGAATAAAGATCAAAGGAATATAATGAATTTTTATTCTATTGAAATGTTTTATTGTCCAAAATGATTATTTAATATATTATTTTTTATTATATATATTTTTTTATTCCATTTCTTTAATACAAAGGTAGCATTATAGATTTATGGAATGGAAAGAGAGGAAGAAACTTAATTGGGGGAGGATTAAAAATAAGAAAAAAATATAAGTTAACAAAAATTAATGATAAAATAGAACATAAAATGTATATCAATCATTAAAAAATAGAATTTGACACAAAAATCTGTGTCAAAATCCACTTTTTGACCGATGAAATAGATATTATCCAATTTTAAAAATTAAATTAATACTTTGAATGATAATAAATATTTAATAATAAATTGACCGTTGACTTTGAATGAAGGGTTGAGATTTAGACAACTCTTAATTTTACAGTACTCTATTATAATCCCAATATGACGATATCTAGTACACGAAAAAAACAAAAAAAATAATAAAACATGATTAATAACATTCAATACACCACCATTCATTCTGATTGTGAATAATTTGATTGTTATAATCTCAAAATGATCCAGAAAGAGGAGGAGTATCACATGCCAGAATCTCAGTCCCATTTCACTATTGGCAACGTACAGCACTAAAACACCACGCAAACAAACGGTAGTTTAATTTATTTATCTGCTCAGGCATCATCCTATGAATTTTATTCTCATTCTGAAGTCTGACATGTGAATAGTTAGTGTTTCAGCAGAAATAATAAGATACTTTAATTTCTATTTTCCCTTAGAAAAGATTTAATTTTTTTCAAATTACCCCTCATTTAGATCAGAGTTTGGTAAAAGGGTTATTGGTCACGGTGAAATCAGAAACACGGATCAATTTAATCACTCATCATTAAGTACGTAACATTTAAATATTAAAAATATTATTTTATTTTATCCATTAAAAAATAGGAGTATTACATTGAAATCTGTGTCATGCCATACTTTTTAATTATTGAGATGGATGTAGTGTTTAGTTTTGTATTTGAATTTTGTCCCTAAACTTATACAGAAAAAAAATCATCAGAGAATTAAATATGAAAGTAATCAAGATAGAGAAAAAAACCCATCACTTTGTTGCAGTTAATTTTTCTCTATCAAATGATTCAACTCCGTCCAATAACCTGAAAACAAACATACATTTCTCAACCGTACCAAAAATTGTAAAAGAGTATCAAAGAAAAATTGTTGGAGTAGAGAAGGGGAAGGAGGACGAAGGAGAATGAGGCGGAGGCAACTGCTACTTCTAAGGTTTGGGCTGGTTTTATAGGGATGTGACGAGTTTTAGTAGAAGCCATAGGATTTTGGGATTTCATTTGGGCCGTGCGAGTGGATCGATGAAGGACACATGCAGAGCCCAATGACAGATAAGAATAGGAGTAGAGTGTAAGAAAGCACAAATTTTTTAAATTCAGATTACCATTTATATTTAATTAAATTTTGTTGCATTTGTAAAGAAGTAGAGAATTTTATTTATTTATTTATCTCATTATCTTTTCTGTTTAAATCTTTCTATTTTTAATTTAAAAGAAAATTGCCGACAACATAAATGATCATGAAAGGACTAATATTGTATGTTTACATTATTACAGTTTGGATCAAATTTGCCGGAGGCATTATAACAAAGTTGTTGGACAAGTACTAAAGATTTTTCACACCCACTATATATTGAATGTTAGTTTCTTTGCAATTTTTTCTAACTTCTCTTAGAGGTTAGGTTTAAAATTAGAAAAAATTTAGGTTTATTGTCCGTAGAAAAAAAAATAAAAAAGTATGGTTCTACTTTTAATTATTAAGATGAATGTAATAATATCATACTTCTTTGTATTTTTAACGGATAAATTTTGTGAATAAAATTTATGAATAAAAATAGAATGATTCTTAAAATTATTTTTAAAATAAACATAAAAATATTGTATATTTAGTCTCGCAATATAAATAATAATATTACTTTGACATATTAATAGTCTAAATAAAAGTTAAAATTAACAAATTAAAGATTCTTGACCCAATAATTACTTTCACCCCTCGGAAATCAAGAAGTTGGGGTTTCAAATATTGTAATGGCTACGGTAAGATGTGTATTTAAATTATATCTCAAATTAAAAAAAAAGAGAGGTTATAACTAACATCCAAAATGTAACACCAAATACTTCTTAATAATCACTTCCCTGTAATTCACGGATCCGACTAAGGTGAAGTTGAAATCAACTTCATCTGTCCCTCAAGTACCTGTAAAATTCATCCAAATCTGATCACTCGTAAATCACAGAGACTCGGAGAGATGAGCAGGAACAGAGTGTTAATAGTTGGCGGCACAGGTTACTTGGGTCAGCACCTTTTACAAGCCTTCTCATCAGAAACCTCCCAACAAGCTCTGGATCTAGCATTTACCCATCACTCCAACCCTCCTCCTCAGCAATTGCTCGACGCCGTTCCTCCTCGATCCCTTGCTTTTCCCGTTGATTTGCGGACTGGACATGGGTTCGATGCCATTTCCCACACATTTGGCCAGGTCCTCTTTTTATTCACTTAAATTCCAGTTTTAACTAAATGGGCATTCTTGTTTATAGCTCAATCTTGAATTCCTGTAACTAATTACATCTTCTCGGTTGCTTTCTGATATTGGGCATTCTCATATGCTTTTTTTTTTTTGGTTTTGTGGGTGTTCTCTCTTACCACTTATTTCTGGATGTCTGCTAAGTAATGTGCTTTTTGTCGGCTTTTGGATATTGGGTAATTTTTATTTTTATTTTTTAACGTTTGTTGTTTGGATTTTCAGCCTGATGTGGTGGTCAATTGTGCTGCACTTTCAGCACCTCGTGCCTGTGAGATGGATCCTACTGCTGCCATGTCTATTAATGTGCCTTCTGCTCTTGTGAATTGGTTATCGAGCTTTGGGCAAAGCACTACTCTTCTCATTCATCTTTCAACTGATCAGGGTGAAAAATTTAGGAGCTTGATTGCCAAAGTATTAGCTTAATGGGTCTCTGTTGGTTTGATTTTACTCCATTAGTGATAAATTTGATTGAGTGAATTATTTTATCCAATAATTTTTGCTATAAGCCAAAGACAGTATCTCTTCTAGGGAGGATCTTTCCCCAGATCCAAATTTTATAAGTTAGAAATAATGTGTCTTGGACCACATTAGCATAATTCTTTCACATTTCCATTCTCTAGCTTCTCAAATACACTCCAGACCTAAAGTACTTTTTTAGATTTCGATTTCTTTTTAATTTCCTTCAAGGGTCCATATTATTCCCAGACATCTGTATCAGATTTCAATGATAGGTAAATGGAGAGTCTTGATTCATATTGAAACTGTATCTCAACACATGGACATTATTACTTTTATCTTTTTGAATTTCCAATCTTAGAAATTAGGAATGACCAGCTTAGCTGAATTTGGTAATTTGTTATCATCATGTTGCTTTTGGCTGTTTATAAAATTCCTAAAAAAATTGGATTTTGGAGGTTACATCCATTATAGTTGCTAATTTGGACTGACGTTATTTTATTGTCAGTCTATGAAGGGACGAAATCCTTCTATAAGGAAGAGAATGTGACTATTCCTGTAAATGTTTATGGGAAGTCCAAAGTGGAAGCAGAGCAATTCATAGCTGCAAACTGGTCTAACTTTGCAATTTTGAGAAGCAGTATCATCTTTGGACCACAGACTGTTGCACCTGTTCCAAAGTCGCTTCCAATTCAGGTGCTTATGCAGAAGAAATGTACTACTACCACTACTACCACTTCTTCTTCTTCTACTATATTATGAAATACTACATGAGAAATGATTTAATATGGAAAAATTCTGCAATTTCAAGCTTAGCTAGATGAGAAAAAGAAAGTATAGGTAATACAGACCTACAGCAAGAATTCTATGTAAAATAAGTCCTACCATATTATGAAATACTACATGAGAAATGATTTGATATGGAGAAATTCTGCAATTTCACGCTTAGCTAGATGAGAAAAAGAAAGTATAGGTAATACAGACCTACAGCAAGAATTCTATGTAAAATAAGTCCTTACAAAGCATATTACTTTGGGTCATTTTCTTTTTTCATATTCTCTGAGATGGAGTTTCCATATCAAATTGATGTTCATAAGTTTTATCAAAGTCAAAAGTTTTCATTTTATGTAGCTCATCTCCCTCTCTCAGCAGTTAAGTGTCTTTAAAGACTTTCGAGAGGCTTATAGGCTCGCTAAGTTGCCAATGAACTAGTTAGTTGCACTGACTATTGAACGAATCTGGAAAATAAGTACCTGAGCAGTAAACTGGGGTATATAATTTATTTATGTTTAATGGATAACAATTTGGACTCTACAAAGCAAATTTAATATTCCATTTTGTGTCACATATCATTTGAAAGTAATCTAATTTGTTGGATACCTAATCAATGCAGTGGATTGATAGTTTTCTTGCCAAAGGACAGGAAGCTGAGTTCTTTCATGATGAATTCCGTTGCCCTGTCTATGTCAAAGATGTCGTGACCATCATACAAACATTAACAAACAGATGGATCTCAGGTTTGCATTTGTAGATTATATACTTGCTATCTCCTGCATTTATGTTTGTACATATGTGAATTTGTTTGTGGAGCCGATTTAAATTATTTTGTAAAGATCTCAGGTCCTCTACTTAGTTTTGGTTATAGATGCAACACCTTTATTTCTGGCCATCCCGCTTTTTCTAAGTTGAAACCCGCCTGAGCTTGAGAAGGACTCAGGCATGCAATCTGGGTGCAAATGTTTGTTGGAGTTGTTCAATTCTATAAAATCTCAGATCTTAAGAAGTGCCCAGGACCTAATAAAATGGTCTTAGTTTTACTAATGAGATAAAGTAAATCATAGATATAGATCGACTATGGCACGACTTTGTAGTTCATCCCTTTATATTTACTTGGTATCAGATGTTATCACATATATTTCCTAAAAATGTTCACATCCATCATTTATTAACTGAATGTGTGTGTTATATCAATCTTGTTTACCTTAACATAATGGGGAACCTCTCTCTCTCTCTCTCTCTCTCATGTTGTGGCAAATAAATATTCCCTTTCACATCTACATAATGACATAATGTACCTCCTGCCATTCCTATATTTCCTTCTTTTCTGTGTTTTTCTGACTCAACACTTGTGTTGACATCTAGACGGCAAGAAATCGCAAATCCTTCTAAATGTTGGGGGGCCAGACAGGGTATCGCGTCTTCAGATGGCTGAAGCTGTGGCAATTGTTAGAGGTTACAACAAGTCATTACTCAAAGCAGTGTCTGCTTCATCAGTACGTATACCTTAAACCAGTTAAAATGTTCTTTTGCACTAGTTAGATACTCATGTCCCTTGGAGTATCCTAATTATATTCTCTTGGTTTCTCGATAATCATCGGATATTGTCCAGTTAGTCACTTGGGTGGGATGCAAACTTGACAGGCTGCACGTTCTAAGCATGCTGGCCTATGTATCACACACTTGACACATCCATTCACCATATAGGATATATTGTATCTGCGCTTTGATTCACCATATAGGATATATAGTATCTGCTTCCTACACTTTTGAAAATGCAGTATTTACTTTCAGGTTGATCGTGGTGTCAAGTCCCCTGCTGACATATCCATGGATATCACTAAACTGATTCAAACACTAGAATTTTCTCCTACAAAATTTCAAGAAGGCGTCAGATTAACACTAGCAAATGCAACTGAAGTTGGTTCTTGATTTTAAAAGTTCTTATTCTTGTAACTTTCTTATTCATTCTTCAAGTGAGTGCCACAGTTCCAAAGTATGTGTTTTAGACCCAAATAATGTAGTTGCATGTGAAATTGAGGAACCATAGGTCTAGCCGGCATGGTTGCACGAAATAACTGGGGCTGCCATTTGGGGCCTAGAAGACTTTGTTGCAATGTTGTAAACTGATGTTAATACCAATTGAAAGAATATGCAACACTTTCCAAGCAGTATCAATCTGTCATCACTTGAGCATAGAATTGGGTTGTTATCCCATGACCTTCAGATACATTATTTTTGTTGGTTAGTTTTCTTCAACTTGCAAATGAATACGTCGAAAAACATCTAAAAAGCACAAAATTTATCCTTTAAGGTTATGATTTTGAACTCGGTTAAATCCTCTATTCGAATATCAGAATATGGAGTTTTTTCGGATTTACTAGGTCACATTTTTTTAAGGAAAAAAAAAATATTTATTTTGTGGGTCACTACTTTCTTCCTTGGTCAAGACTTCTGGGGCTAGACTATACTACTTGAGATGAACAGGGGAGACGCAATATCTTTAAGATTCTTGTTCAATCACTTTTACTATTAAGAGATTGCAGCACAAGGTTCCTCTCAATTAAAAGGTCTGGCTATGTTTTCGTTCATTGAATTGAATGCAACACAAATGGTGGGAATCAATTCAGAAAATGCTATAGCCTGGTTTATGAGTGAGTGGAATCGGATTCCTGTTTTTGAGTGACTTAGCAGAGAGCTCTCAATGAAACACCACATAAACCTGCCTGATATAACATCTTCCCACACATTCAGAGTACAGCATAAACTTAAAAAAATTAAAGGGACCCGTTAAGGAACTTTCCTAGCTTTCCATAATTTTGTTGGGTTGTACAAATATAACAATAAACTTTTTACGCTTCAAATATTACAACATATTCAATTTTTGGGATGTTCGACAAAATTAAAATACTTAATGCTAAAGATTTAAAAAAAATAATTAAATGACTAATTTAGTCATAGTCATGTCACTTTTATCATTTATATATAACCCTATCGTTTTAAAATTAATAATAGTATGAAAAAAAATCTATTTAAAAATAATCAACCACACATTTTTTTAGTATTAATTTGAGCTAAAAGTTGTATCAGAATATTTGCAGGGACAAAAAACGTATTTTATATAATTATATATGTACGAATGCAATTAATTATTATCTTTAAATTATTAGAAGTCTTGTTTTTCATTTTTTATTTTCAAATTGTGATATTTTTGAATTTCAAATTTATTTTTTTATAGTTAATATGTATTTGAATATATAATTGATATTTTTTTCCCCGTATAATAATAAATGGATATGGTTCCAATAATTATTTATGAGATGCGAACTTTAAATATATTTGAAATGACCTTATTTGTTACGGATCTTATTACAATTTAAATTAATTATTTATAAAATGCAGCAATTCATTACTCTCTTAGTATTGAGGAGATTTATTTATGAAATATTGATATGTCAGTTGTTATATTTATAAATTAAATAAATTATCTTTAAAATAAATAATTATTAAATAAATATTTTTTTTAAATATATTTAAATTTTCAAATGATCTAACACACAAAACGCAACCAAACATATCCTTAATGGAGAAAATGCGTTGACGTGTTAGACACCGACCTTTTCCAATAATAGTATACTATATACCAAACCATACCCGGCTGCGAGCTGCCCAGCATCGAATTTTCAAACACTGATCGCCCCACACTCTGCTCGTAAATCTCGGGCAGTCCCGGAGTCATTTCAAGTTGCCGCGTCTTTCAACTTTGAGCCCCAATTTCAGTCTGTGAAAAAGAGAAGAGAGAGAATATCGATCAAATTCCCCTTCACTCTCTCTCTCTCTCTCTCTCTCTCTCTCTCTCTCTATATATATATATATTATTCACACTACTTTATTTTTACATCACAAATTCGCAAAAAATTACAGCATCAAGTAGCTTGAAGACAAAACTTGAATAGTTTTTTGCTGACCTTTAAATTCTGGATCGCGTAGATATTTATTTTTGACTCAAGGGTAGAAAAAAATGTGGAGGGTAGCTCGATCCGCCGCTGCGGCGTCGAATCTCCGCCTAGCTCGGCCGTTCTCGACGGCGATTCCTGGGCCGTGTATTATTCACAAGCGTGGTGCTGATGTTCTTCATGATCCCTGGTTCAATAAGGTCAATTTTTGTTTTTTAGTTTGCTGACTCACTCAAAAGTTGAAATTTCACTCATTTCTTATTAATTGTAGTTTTACTTGAAGATGCATTATTTATTTATTTAAATTTCAGCAAAATGAGTTGAGCATTTGGGTTTTTCATATTGAGAATAGGACTAGCTTTTTTGGTCAGTAGGAGTTTTTTTGCTTTTTTGTTTTGGTTGAAATAGTGGGAGTTTATTGGAGTTGAGGCTTCGATGATGTGATTATGTTGAAAATGTTCTATAAAAAAGTTTGTAGAAAATTATTTTATATTACAGAGAAAGGGGAAATAGATTAATAGAATCACCCTGGCTTAAACCCATTGACGCCTTAAATGAAGATTTCAATGATACTTCCCATCACTTGTCATCTTCTTTAGACGGGTTTGCATTTCTAGCATTGATATGGGCGTCTTATTTGCAAGGTTTATAGGAGTTGCTATTTCAGATGTTCACAGACAGAGATTGGGGCATTGCTTCATTAATTTTTGTTATTTTCTCACTTGCATTATTGGGGAGTCCTTGTCCTATTTTTTGAACTCTATTTCTATCTAATTAAACTTCTTTTATACAAAAAAATAAAAATAAAAATAAAATTGTGCCAAAGACTGCTTATTGCACGTGATCCACTTTTGAGTATTGTAGAATATGTTTCAAAGTGTGAGAAAAATTACCAAAAAGAATGTCCTTTGGTGTGTGGAGAGTTCGCATCTTGCTAAATTCCAGGGCTTTGTCAGAGGGAGGATGGGAAAATTCAATTGGTATGCATTTTTTGTCATTTTTTTTGGGGCATTTGGATGCAAAGTAATCTCAAAATCTTCTAACGTTAACATCTTCCTATCGCATTGTGAAAGGGCAAGCTGACATCCCTTGCTTGTCTAGTTGTCTTACAGCTTTTGCTATAGGAGCTAGTGATAATGGGTATTGCGTTTCATGGGGATTGGAGTGATGTCCCCGTTTTATTTTTTTCTCTTCTTCTATTTTTCCCCACCCTTTTAAAGGACTCCTTGTCGCTTCATCCTGTACTACTCATTCCTTTTATCTAATTAGTTCCTTTTCTAATTGTTTTTTAGGCAGAACAGCGATTATCTGGGTCTTTTATCCTTTTGGGTCTAGGGGAGAACTTTCTTGGGAGCATGGTGTGGTTTTATCAGGGTCTATTGTATCTCCTTCTTCTTCTTTTTTGGTTTTATTTTTGGATAGTTTTCTTGGGAACATAGTGTGGATATTTTTTTGGTGTTCCTGTGTAGTTTAGTGAGGTTGTTGGTATATAGGAAATCACTGGTTCATTTGTATAGGCGTTTCTTTTTGTTCCCTATGTCTTGCTTGATATACATTGTTTGTACATGGGACTCGGCCCCTTTGGCATACTTTTTATGGAGTCTTATTGATTTAACAAAAGAAGGTTAGGTTTTTATAACTCATTTTAAAACCTTTGATTCTCTTAATTTCTATTCATTATGAAAATCTGACTATACAAGCGAAGTTAAAAAACCATCTATGAGAATATGAAGCAGTGATGTCTAGCTATATTATATAAATCTTCATGTCAATTTTTTTATTGCAATTTTCACTGGCAGGATACTGGCTTTCCTTTAACCGAAAGAGATCGACTTGGTCTTCGTGGTCTCCTCCCACCTCGTGTGATATCATTTGAGCAACAATATGCTCGTTTTAGTAAGTTGGTATCTTTTAAAGTTTTTTGTTTGGGATATACTTTGAGTTTATTACGTGTCATTCTTTTTAAGTCATGTTGTTTTTCAGAGGCTGCCTTGATTGGATTTACACTAGATTTAGGTTCTATTATTTTAGTCATTTATGAATAAATCAATATAAGTGGTGTTGAAGGGTTTTGTGATAATAAGGTGATTTCAAATACCAAAAGAATTATCTGTGTTTCACACATTATGAACTAGCAATGATGGTGGGGAAGTCATTAATTGCATTATGAAACAATGTCACTAAAGGGATCTTGTGCAGGAGTGGATCTAACTTGGAGCCAGCTATGGAAATTGCTTTAGCTGGACTTTGGAAAAATATATAGTAGTATACATTTATATTTTCAAGGAGATATTGTTGCTTATTTGTTTCCCTTTACAAGAGGAATAGATAAAGATCATATAGTATTTTGAATTACGTGGCAGTAGTTGGTTTAATTACATATGGAATACTAGAGTCTAGAGATAGATAAGAGACTGAAGTAGAGTCCTGTTAACACTTGGTGTCTCCTTTTAAGTATTTATTTATTAATACTACCCAATTATGTCTCCACTTTGGTTATACTCCTTGGTCCAAAACTTAAAAATCTCTGTTTGATTCATTTACACACAAAGTATTAAATTTGTGTAGATAATGTCAATATATTTTTAGTATTAATTTTCTTAACTCTATAATTTGTAGTTAAAAAATTATCATTTCACTACTACTATTACCCTTTTTTTATTTTATTTATTTATAATTTTGATCCTATCTCTCCTTTATTTTTCATCACTTTTTTCATTATTATTACAGTCTGATAAAATTATGTAATGGATAATCTTGAAAGACATTTTGTAAGGATGGGTAAAATGTAGTAATATTTTAATTTCGTATACTAATTCATTTGAGGATAATCTGGTAGAAGAATCACTTTACTTCTTAAATTATCAATTTTTATAGAATCCTTAATTTTGATTCTTTTTTTTTTGAATATATTCTTCGAAAAACATATTGCCATAGCTCAACACAATTCAAACAATAGCTTTCTCGGATCCATCCTTGATCTCGTTTGTTCGCATTTTGTCTCAAGTGCCTTCACCCCCATACAACATTTTTCCTGTCCCTCTTGGTCTCAGGAAATACAGTCTTCTAGCTTTAGTTTTTGTCCGAGTACTAAATGATATTGCATATTGATATTGCTATCCATCTGCCACCATTATTGTGACTACTTGTATAAAGAGCAACCTCTTGCATTTAGTGCATCTTTGACGGAGCGGTGCGATGGGCTAAAAGTACTTCAAATTAAAATTTGCATTTAAGAGTGTTGGGTAACATATCAAAGTGCTTTTTAGCAGTAGAGTTTTTGGGTCCAAAAGCACTCTTTGGAGAAGCTAAAATTGGTGCTTTTGAAACTGTTTGTATTTGCGCTTGAATACTTGCCAAAATTTCTTTAAAGCACTTTCAAGATTATTTACCAAACACTAATGATTTTTACACAAAACACTTTTTCCTACAACTCTACCTCTAAAAATGCTTCATCTTGCAGCATCGGTCCGCCAAATGGGCTCTAAATCTTGACAGATATGAACGTACATATAAAAAATTAAAAAAAATGTTGATAGATATTAACATGGTTAAGTAAAGTAGGTATGAAATAAGAGGTGTGGAAAATTCCTTCTGTTGTGTCGAAGACTAGGAAGATGAATAAACCAAGATTTTTGAAGATTTGATTAAGGATTGTGGTTTCCGATATAAATAATAATGAAGCATTGCCAAGATTTTTTTAGCTTAGTACTGATTGAATATTTAAATGCATTGTTTTACTAGCTATAAGTAGTCTATATGACCTATAAATGAAATACTTTTCAAGCTAGGGAATCTCACCGAATGTGCAGAGAAAAATCATAAGAGGGAGAAAGAGACAAGTATAACAATACATGATCACACCCTTCCTTATCTTTTAGCATCCTAACTGTACTACTACTTAAATCAACATGATTACCAATCGGAAGAAGAATTCTGGGTTGGTGGCTCAATATCTTTTTTTAAGTGCCAAAAAATCCCTCAAATATTATGCATAACCTGTACGATTATATTCTCTTAATTCAGTAGCAAAAACCGGGCACAGTTTTAGTTGGCTTATAATGTGTGATACCTTTAAAACTTTTTTGTTTTCTTTTTTAACCCCATTTATGCGTGTGTATCTATTCCTATTTATTTTTCCATCTATTTGATAAATTACATTTGTAAAGTAGAAATGGACTTGCAATTGTTAAGTTTAATGTTAGTCTTCTATTGTTTGCATTGTTAGTGGAGTCATATCGATCGCTAGAAAAAAATACTCAAGGCCAATCAAATAACGTTGTATCATTGTCAAAATGGAGGATCTTGAACAGACTGCACGACAGGAATGAAACATTATACTACCGAGTAAGTTCGATGACTGATTTTATGCAAATGCTAAGATAACAAATAAATATGTAATCTAAAGCAACTACATATTTCTTTGCAGGTTCTTATTGATAACATTAAAGATTTTGCTCCAGTAATATACACTCCGACAGTAGGACTGGTATGTCAAAACTATTCTGGTTTGTTTAGACGCCCACGTGGAATGTATTTCAGTGCAAAAGATAAAGGAGAGATGATGTCTATGATCTATAACTGGCCCGCTCAGCAGGTAATATGTGTATCTTTGAAACAGTAATCTACAATACGTATTAACACATTGAAAAAGAAGTATCAGTTTTTTCAATGTTGGTAGTTGACATTGCTACTTGCACGAATATGTTGTTGCTAATGATTTAATGTTAATTTGATAGTTGCTTAGGATAATGTTTCTACAGCACTAACTATGGAGTGGTGTAATGAGTATTAATTAAAGGTCCATACGAAACTAGTGTTTATAACTTAGAATCTTAGATACCCACAGGGTATCTCCTCGAACCCTGAGAATATATATCTGATTATAAATAAAAGGTATAAAATCTTGTTGAGTATCGAAAGAGACGAGTATTTATATAGTCTAGTTGATCAACATAATGCTTGAACTTGATAACTTAATGATCACAAAAAAATAAAAATGTTATTGAACTTGAGTCAAGTAGCTCGGTTCATTAAACAGCCCTACATACTACTAGGCTTAATTTGTTGCTTCCTACATCAGAAATTTTAAACACCAACACTTCTTTGTTTTTGAAAAGGCTGCATTTAGCATTTTGTAAATATGAATTCATTATAAAATTTATTTAGAAACTCACAAGGATCCCATGATATACATAATTTTCAGCTTGTATGTTTATATAAATTTAAATGTAGCATTTTGAAAACCAAAAGGGTTGTGTTGACTATATATATAGTTAATAAAAAAATTCTTTTCTACATACAGGTTGACATGATTGTGCTGACGGATGGCAGTCGAATTCTTGGCCTAGGTGATCTTGGAGTTCAGGGAATTGGCATTCCAATTGGAAAACTTGATATGTATGTTGCTGCTGCTGGTATCAATCCACAGAGAGTATGTTCTATTCATATCACTTTCTATCTTTGCTTGTGTTTGTGTTCTTACAAAAGCATACAGATAGGTAGATAG
Source organism: Hedera helix (assembly GCA_947179155.2). Taxonomy (NCBI): domain Eukaryota; kingdom Viridiplantae; phylum Streptophyta; class Magnoliopsida; order Apiales; family Araliaceae; genus Hedera; species Hedera helix. Next base: position 38,396,156 of record OX359287.1, read on the forward strand.
ATAAATAGATAGTAATTTCATTATAATCAGGTCAAGTATCTTTGTGCAACTGTGGTGTTGATTAAATAAACTATTGGATTTGCCTGTCTTCATTTCCTGCAGATACTCCCAGTTATGCTTGACGTCGGTACTAACAATCCAAGGCTTCTTGAAGACCGTCTTTGTGAGTAGCTTTGTGTACCCTTAATGCTGTTCATATTGGCATAGTGGCTTTCTTTTCTTCTGAGTAAATCAAAGCAATATGTCCTCTCTTTTTTTTTCTTTAGTTCGTTGAGGGTGGACTTCTTATTCCCCCTTTTATTATATCGTTTCTTTTCAATTAATAAAATTTCTTCTTTAATCTATAAAGAATAGTACAACTTGGCCTGAATGTAATCAACTATTCAGAGACTGACGGAGAAATGCATGCTTTCTTACTTCTACATGGGATCTTTCTCTCTCTCTCTCTCACACACACACATACTCTCACGTGCACTCTGTCTCACACAAGATCCTTTTGAAATGCTAACAGAAAAAACAATATCCAATTCTGGTTTTCTAATCAGAGTATATGGAGTGGTGGACTACAATAAAAATTCTTTTCTCATGAATTTAGTTTGGCAGATTTAGGACTACGACAACCTAGGTTGGAAGGAGAAGAATATCTATCAATTGTTGACGAATTCATGGAAGCTGTTTTTGCACGTTGGCCGAAGGCTATTGTGCAGGTCCATCTATTTCAAATGTCTGGCTTCTTATGTGATGTTTAATTTGCATTTTTACAAAGAATTTGACTTTGCAAATCTTATCAGTTTGAGGACTTTCAAATGAAGTGGGCTTTCGAAACGCTGCAGCGCTACCGGAAAAGGTTTTGCATGTTTAATGATGATATACAGGTGAGTAGACAGATGTTGTATCCTGTTATATTCTATGAAAATGCAATTTTATGTAACATTCTGTTGGGCTGCTGAACGTATCTCCTCTGTCAAAACTTTGTAGGGAACTGCTGGTGTTGCTTTGGCTGGACTTCTTGGAACTGTAAGGGCACAAGGTCGTCCTTTGACAGATTTTGCAAACCAAAAGATAGTAGTCGTTGGAGCTGGAAGGTAGTGTAATACTAAACTGTAGTGAATTGTTATCCTCCACTATGTACAGTTAGCTGCTTTGTCACTTCCAGGTGTTATTGACAGCTGTGCCTGGCATCTGCTTATTCATTTATTCGGTTTTCAGTGCAGGGCTTGGTGTTCTTAACATGGCCTTGCAAGCTGTATCTAGAATGGCGAGACCAGTAGCTAATCCTCACTTTTTCCTACTTGACAAAGATGTATAGTTCGACGCTGATAGTCACTCTATTGCTCTTTCTCATAATGTTCAAAGCTGGATTCATCCCTGTAACGCTCTAGATTCATTGACCTTAAATTAGCTTAAAAAGTAAAAATCTTCTAAACTAGTAAACATCATTGTTTTAAAATACAACTGGAAAAGGGTAAAGAAGAAAGGACTCATATTATAGCATCAGAAGCCTGTATTCACTGTTATTTCCAATATGATCATTTGTTCAACATCTTGTTCCTCTTGTATAAGAACTTCTGCTTTTTGTTCAGGGTCTCATCACCAAAGAGAGGAAGGGTATTGATCCAGCAGCTGCACCATTTGCGAAATCTCTAGGAGAGACCAAGGAAATGGGGCTCAGGGAGGGAGCCAGTCTCGTTGAAGTGGTAAGTTTTATTTGGATATTTACGGTGTGGCATGTACTGGAAATTACTGATCTAGTGTGATGATGTTTGGAAAGGAAACCATTTAATTTAGAACTTTATATCATCTAGAATACAAGATAGTTAGATCATTCTGCTCAACGATTGTTTCCTTCTTCTTTCAGAGTTAAGTATAATTACTTAACATATACACACTATTTCTGAGAGTGTATTTGTTCAGGTTAAAAAGGTGAAGCCACATGTGCTTCTTGGGTTGTCTGGGGTTGGCGGTATCTTCAATGAAGAGGTAAGTACACTTTTCATTGAGCTTTCCTATTTTCGTCAGTTTCTAACTTTCAGAGAGACCGTAATTATTTGATGAAAGTAACTTAATTCTCATCAGCAACGTGTGTTGTTTTGACTAGTGAATTATTTGGTTACTTGTTGATGCTATTATTAGATGGGTTTTTATCTAAACAACATTTGATGCCTTGGCTCTCTATTGATAGTTTGTCTAATAGGTCATGGTTCCAGTATAGCAGCGTTCCTTTCTTTTTGCATTATATTTGTTTTCTGCTTGCTGAATATTGGCAATGCAAAAGCCTTCTAGATATGAATAGTCTTTGTATATCTTTTTATCGCCTATTTCTCTGCTGGCATAGCTTCATTTTGATGTATAATTTCACTTCCGATTCAATTATTTATGAAGAGCCTGAGGTATTGAATATTGCGAAGAAATTTATTAAGGCAAAGGTTTGGGAACTATTGTTATCATTTGTGACGCCCCCAAATCTAGGCCCACACAGCCCAAACTTGAGTCATCAAAAGACTACAACAAAATTATTACAATGAAATACAACGTACAACAATACAGTGGATAATACAACACAACTAAGTCTTCATTATTATTGCCACACTACTTTATAACACGTGAAGACTATGATAGCTATCCCCGCACTCTCACTCCATTCCCCGGCTAGACCCCGTTACGTTCTCATCTCCTGTTGAAAAACAATGGAACGAAAAGAAAGGGTGAGCTCAAATAGCCCAGTAAGAAATATCATGACTAAGATAATGACGAATAATTTATCATTAGCCTTCAACAGTTGAGTTCTTGATAGAATACAATAGACTACAAGGTTTATATCAAAAACTGCAGTTAAATTCTTAAACAACGTTCAGATCAATAATAGCAGCGGAATGAACAATCTATTAGAAGAATAATGCAGACTATAATGTCCACTCGCTTCTCTTTTTAGTAAAAATATCATCAACTTTTATCATCTGAAATACCATTAGTCAAGATAATACAACTTCACAGTTCCTGGTCATAATCATGCAGATCAACAGTTCATCTATGCATTACGGGCCAAAGAGAACATTCAATATAGCACCAACGGTCATGATTATACCAGATTCAGCCTTTGGTCATAATCATACCAAACAACAGTTCATCTATGCACTACGGGCCAAAGAGAACTTTCAATATAACAACAACGGTCATGATTATACCAGATTCAGCCTTTGGTCATAATCATACCAAACAACAGTTCATCTATGCACTACGGGCCAAAGAGAACTTTCACTACGTGCCATAAAAGACACCGAACAGATGTATCGCCTTTAACCTAATATATCGCCTTTAACCTATCATCTGTTCAACAAATATATCACATCTGTGCCCCCGGCCACAGATATTCACAACAGCTTGATTCTTGATGATTAGTACAAATAATAGTGATACAATTGATGAACAGAAGAAACAGGATAAACAATAAGTATCGGAAGTTTACTTTGTGCAGATTCAAATAATGTCCAAATTGTCAACATGATGTGGAGTGAAATTTAAAAATGTTATTCAAGATTCTCAGTTCAGAATAACGGTTACAGTTCAATAGAAAGATTCAGAAAATAGGAAGGTTCAGTTGAAATAATAAAGTTCAACTATTATGGAACATATAATATTTTCAGGAATTATAGAAGCAATAGTTCCATAATAAGTTTCGGTTCAGGAGTATGAAAGAAAATAATATCCCTTACCGTAGCAAATTCAAGAGTGTAAAAAAAAATGACATTTCTTACCGTAGTAAGTTTAAGAGTGAAAAAAAAATGACATTTCTTACCATAGTAAGTTTAAGAATATGAAGGAAAATGACATCCCTTACCGTAGTAAATTCAAGAGTGTAAAAAAATGACATTTCTTACCTTAACACGTGACTGGATATTGATTTAAATGAGATTGATCAACCTATATATTTATAATAAAATTAGTAATTACAACATGTAAACTTCAAGGTGTATGATAACTCATATATTATGAACTATCAAAATTATATATATTTAACATAATTTTTGTAGTATAAAATACCAACTTTAAAATAGTTTTAAAAATAATATTCCAAAATAAATCTTCCAAAGAAAGCTTTTAAAAATGAATCTTCTCAAAGAAGAGTCTTCTAAAGGAAGATTTGTGAATACCGTGAAAAATAGGAATTTATAAAATTACTACTCTTTAATAAAAGACTTACTTGAAAAATTCCTGCACTCCTTTTGGCTTTCAAACACTCAAAATAGCCTTACTATTATCAGAGAAAACTCATAAAATTCTTATAGAAAAATTTTATGTTTTAGGTGTGATTTTTCTATTAAGCTGAGCAAGCTATTTATAGGAGAAAATAAGTTACTATGCGTGGTAGGTGAACAGAAAAAAATTCAGCAGAGGCTGCTGCGCAGCCTCCACCAACTCTTCAGCAAATTCTCACATTTCTCACATTTCATGTGGGCCCCACAATGGGTCCCACATGTTTCTTACTATTCACGTACTATTCACGTCACTATTCACGTTACTATTTCAAATAGTAAAATTAATTATTTTATTTTTTATTTATTTATTTATTTATTTATTTATTCTTCCTGTGAGTCCAACATATAAAATAATGTTACCACAATAATGTAAGAAACACGTTACATATTTTTATTAATTTAATAATATAAATTACAGTATATTTGCAACTGTGACAATTATTAGGTTCAATAATTTTAAACTACAGTGCACCAACAATTATTGACTCGATGATATGAAATACAGTGTAATGACAATTATTGAATCAATAATGCAAAATACTGTGTAGCAACAATAATTGAATTGATAATATAAAATATTATGCAGTGACAATTATTGATGAAATGATGCGTAACAGTTACGGTGTTAATAATATGAGACACTGTGCAATACCGTGTGCTACTGTAGAATACCGTGTGCCACAATAAAATACCATAAATTACCGTATGCTACTATTCTTTTATCACCGGTATTTTAACAGTTAACACCGTTGACTATTTTTATTTAAAAAGGTTACTTCTGTCGTTTTCTATATCCGACAATTATTCCGTTGTGGGCTCCACCAATAATTAGTTATTTCGGCGCCGTCGTACGGCCCGAATATTCCCCGACAAAACGAATATTCCCCGACAAAATAAAATTTGCACATAACATCCTTAACTTTCAATTTTGTCAATTTAACCATTTACTGTTTCAGGAAAAATATATATGAAGAAAAATTAAATTTTGTATTTAATAAATTCGGGGTCTTACAACCTCCCCTCCTTATGAAATTTCGTCCCCGAAATTGACGTACCGGGCATTTCAAAGTTATCCTCCTGATTTCCAGATGTCATACTAAACTGTGGCCACAAAATAATTGTTAGTTCAAACAAACTGACTCATCACTTCCTGTTCCTACATTCAAATCGATTCGTTAGATAACAAAATCTAATTTAGGTGGGACACACTAGTGACTGATTCTATCCGTATCTCCCCTCCTAGTTTTAACCCCAGATCTCCATTAAAGACCATATCCCTAAGCTCTGATGCCAACTGTGACGCCCCCAAATCTAGGCCCACACAGCCCAAACTTGAGTCGTCAAAAGACTACAACAAAATTATTACAATGAAATACAACGTACAACAATACAGTGGATAATACAACACAACTAAGTCTTCATTATTATTGCCACACTACTTTATAACACGTGAAGACTATGATAGCTATCCCCGCACTCTCACTCCATTCCCCGGCTAGACCCCGTTACGTTCTCATCTCCTGTTGAAAAACAATGGAACGAAAAGAAAGGGTGAGCTCAAATAGCCCAGTAAGAAATATCATGACTAAGATAATGACGAATAATTTATCATTAGCCTTCAACAGTTGAGTTCTTGATAGAATACAATAGACTACAAGGTTTATATCAAAAACTGCAGTTAAATTCTTAAACAACGTTCAGATCAATAATAGCAGCGGAATGAACAATCTATTAGAAGAATAATGCAGACTATAATGTTCACTCGCTTCTCTTTTTAGTAAAAATATCATCAACTTTTATCATCTGAAATACCATTAGTCAAGATAATACAACTTCACAGTTCCTGGTCATAATCATGCAGATCAACAGTTCATCTATGCATTACGGGCCAAAGAGAACATTCAATATAGCACCAACGGTCATGATTATACCAGATTCAGCCTTTGGTCATAATCATATCAAACAACAGTTCATCTATGCACTACGGGCCAAAGAGAACTTTCAATATAACAACAACGGTCATGATTATACCAGATTCAGCCTTTGGTCATAATCATACCAAACAACAGTTCATCTATGCACTACGGGCCAAAGAGAACTTTCACTACGTGCCATAAAAGACACCGAACAGATGTATCGCCTTTAACCTAATATATCGCCTTTAACCTATCATCTGTTCAACAAATATATCACATCTGTGCCCCCGGCCACAGATATTCACAACAGCTTGATTCTTGATGATTAGTACAAATAATAGTGATACAATTGATGAACAGAAGAAACAGGATAAACAATAAGTATCGGAAGTTTACTTTGTGCAGATTCAAATAATGTCCAAATTGTCAACATGATGTGGAGTGAAATTTAAAAATGTTATTCAAGATTCTCAGTTCAGAATAACGGTTACAGTTCAATAGAAAGATTCAGAAAATAGGAAGGTTCAGTTGAAATAATAAAGTTCAACTATTATGGAACATATAATATTTTCAGGAATTATAGAAGCAATAGTTCCATAATAAGTTTCGGTTCAGGAGTATGAAAGAAAATAATATCCCTTACCGTAGCAAATTCAAGAGTGTAAAAAAAAAATGACATTTCTTACCGTAGTAAGTTTAAGAGTGAAAAAAAAATGACATTTCTTACCATAGTAAGTTTAAGAATATGAAGGAAAATGACATCCCTTACCGTAGTAAATTCAAGAGTGTAAAAAAATGACATTTCTTACCTTAACACGTGACTGGATATTGATTTAAATGAGATTGATCAACCTATATATTTATAATAAAATTAGTAATTACAACATGTAAACTTCAAGGTGTATGATAACTCATATATTATGAACTATCAAAATTATATATATTTAACATAATTTTTGTAGTATAAAATACCAACTTTAAAATAGTTTTAAAAATAATATTCCAAAATAAATCTTCCAAAGAAAGCTTTTAAAAATGAATCTTCTCAAAGAAGAGTCTTCTAAAGGAAGATTTGTGAATACCGTGAAAAATAGGAATTTATAAAATTACTACTCTTTAATAAAAGACTTACTTGAAAAATTCCTGCACTCCTTTTGGCTTTCAAACACTCAAAATAGCCTTACTATTATCAGAGAAAACTCATAAAATTCTTATAGAAAAATTTTATGTTTTAGGTGTGATTTTTCTATTAAGCTGAGCAAGCTATTTATAGGAGAAAATAAGTTACTATGCGTGGTAGGTGAACAGAAAAAAATTCAGCAGAGGCTGCTGCGCAGCCTCCACCAACTCTTCAGCAAATTCTCACATTTCTCACATTTCATGTGGGCCCCACAATGGGTCCCACATGTTTCTTACTATTCACGTACTATTCACGTCACTATTCACGTTACTATTTCAAATAGTAAAATTAATTATTTTATTTTTTATTTATTTATTTATTTATTTATTTATTCTTCCTGTGAGTCCAACATATAAAATAATGTTACCACAATAATGTAAGAAACACGTTACATATTTTTATTAATTTAATAATATAAATCACAGTATATTTGCAACTGTGACAATTATTAGGTTCAATAATTTTAAACTACAGTGCACCAACAATTATTGACTCGATGATATGAAATACAGTGTAATGACAATTATTGAATCAATAATGCAAAATACTGTGTAGCAACAATAATTGAATTGATAATATAAAATATTATGCAGTGACAATTATTGATGAAATGATGCGTAACAGTTACGGTGTTAATAATATGAGACACTGTGCAATACCGTGTGCTACTGTAGAATACCGTGTGCCACAATAAAATACCATAAATTACCGTATGCTACTATTCTTTTATCACCGGTATTTTAACAGTTAACACCGTTGACTATTTTTATTTAAAAAGGTTACTTCTGTCGTTTTCTATATCCGACAATTATTCCGTTGTGGGCTCCACCAATAATTAGTTATTTCGGCGCCGTCGTACGGCCCGAATATTCCCCGACAAAACGAATATTCCCCGACAAAATAAAATTTGCACATAATATCCTTAACTTTCAATTTTGTCAATTTAACCATTTACTGTTTCAGGAAAAATATATATGAAGAAAAATTAAATTTTGTATTTAATAAATTCGGGGTCTTACATCATTCCTATTTGTTAACTCTTTATCAACTTAACCAATCACTAATTCCAACTTATTAAGGTCGGCTGGATTTTGGATTCTAATACCAAGCAGAAAAATGTATAGGATAAAAGAAATAGAAGAAGAATTAAAGCGAGAGAATATACACTGTGGCCTACTCTAGGAGTATATTGTAACAAGGTCGACTATGGGAAGCCTTCTACTCTAGTCAGCTCAACTACAAGCTTTGCTAGCGAGATACTTAGTACTTCATACCTGGTCAAATCCAATGGCTGTCTTCTTCCAATGTAAATCAAGTAACTCCTGGTTGGGGTTCTGCCTAAATATTTCATTAACTATCTGCCTGGAAAAAATCCCCCCCCCCCCCCCCCCCCCCCCCACCAGTTTCAAGGGTTCTTACAGGGTCTGTGAAAGATACAGTGCTAAACACTATGCACGAAGGGCTTTGTTCTCTGTTTAATGTATTATGAGTCATGTACATATGAACTTGATTTAGTTCTTAATTTCTTATACAATAATCAAATAGTTCTAATTCTTATCCTTATGTACTTAAGGTGCTAAAGGCCATGCGAGAGTCAGATTCCATTAAACCTGCTATTTTTGCAATGTCTAATCCCACAATGAATGGTAAGACTTTGCAATTTCTGTTGTCATTAACATTAAGTTTATGGATTCTACAATCTCTCTATTAAACCTCAACTTTCTATATCCTATGAAACAGCTGAATGCACTGCTGTTGATGCTTTTAAGCATGCTGGTGAAAATATAGTTTTTGCAAGTGGTAGTCCTTTTGAAAATGTTGATCTAGGTACTTTTACCTTCTATTGATGCTACATTAGTTTGGAAGTATTTGATACTATCACTAGAGCAGTTGTTTTCATTCTTCATGATGGGATCCACTGCTAGGATAATTTTGTTTAATTCTAATTATGTTCAACTTACCCAACTACATATTAATTGGCAGGCAATGGGAAAGTAGGGCATGTCAATCAAGCAAATAACATGTACCTGTTCCCTGGGTTCGTGCTGATTGTCATATTTCTGTATAATGAAACATCTTTTTTTTTTCGTTTAGTTATTTTTAATGTGTAAATTATTGGGTTGATTCAGGATTGGTCTGGGAACTCTCCTTTCTGGTGCTCACTATATTTCAGATGGAATGCTGCAAGCAGCTTCTGAATGGTATGACCTAAACATTTGACCTTTTGTTCTTTGCTCTAACCGTTAATATTATATTATAATCATTTTGCCGAACTTGAAAATTGATTATAATGATACGTCTAATTTATTATCAGCTATTATGCAGCTTCTGTTTTCTTTCTTTTTAGGCAGCTGTTCTGTTTCTAACTACTAGAAGAGTGCCTCCTATCCATGCAAGTGATGCTATCAACTCGTAGGAGGCTAACATAACCTTTTGACAACCAACTTGTTTCATTCTGAGTTCAAATTTAGGAAATTTTAATTTTGACAACCAACTTGTTTCATTCTGGTTCCACCTTGCTTTTCCATTATGCTAGTCTAGTCTTATCAGTGCTTCATGTTGTCCCCAACATGTGAAGGAGTGCCTACGTAACTGGAACCTCTCTCTCTCTCTGTGTGCGCGCGCGCGCATGCACGCGTTCGTGTGCTTATGTGTGTGACACTTTGTTTGGATGAAGTTCAATGAGCCACATTGCACGATGTGGCTGATTATCCTTGAAGATTTGACTAGTATTTTTTTATTTCACTTTGTACATTCATTTGATACAACAATTTCTTTTTTGACAATTTAAAGTTGTCAATGCTAACAACTGCTCAGCTAGCTTGAGTTATAACCCGGCCAACTTATGCCTTAGAATCTAATCTATTCCTGTTGCTTTCACCTGCGGACCTAGTCACCGGTGTGAAGAACAATGTGTAACTTCTCTGCTTCTTTCCTGTTTTCTTTGTCTGCTCATTTTTCAATTGAATTATATTTTCATCCAAATGTCAAATAGTTGATGGCTTCTAAATCATATAAATATATCTAATTCATTTCTCAGGTTCCCTAGAAAATCCTTTTCTTTAGTACTCTTATGTAGTGCATTAAGTCTAATAAAATTACGAATTATCGAAGTGGATTTACATCTAATTTGTTGTGGAACTGATGTCCAGAATAGGTATGCTGTATTATGTCGAAATATGTGCATGTTGTCTCACTGGATATCTTTTACATTTTAACACTGGTACATAAATATATGACTACTAGAAAATGTTAAGATCTTTCATTAAGCCTTATTTTGGCAAGATATTTGACTTGATTGGTATTTGTACAGCCTTGCTTCTTATATGAAAGATGAAGAAATTCAAAGGGGCATCTTGTATCCTTCTATCAATAGGTAATGCTCTAATCTTCCTGGCAATGGTGCTTCTTAAATTTAATATTAAAACCTGAGTTTACAAGTATGTCTAATCATTTGGATAATGGAGTACTGTATTTGTGCTTCATAGTCGATTGCAACCATTGTCTGGCAAATGTTCAACATTATTGTTGTTCAATAACATGCCTCAGGTTTAGGTCTTGTGTATAAAATAAAAGGTTGCATAGAAAACAAATATTTCCTCATCAAATGCTTGTCTGTAGTTTATGGTATTAAGGCTCATAAAATATTTGCAAAATAGTTTTAAATCCACAAAAGACTTAAGATCTCTGGAATTGGAAATGGCCTGCTCAGTGTACTCTTCTGTGTTTTTATTGGCACACGTGCTTGCATGTGTGTGTGTGTGTGTGTTGGCGTGTGATGTGTGAGTGAATACCAACATGTTAGTATGTATCTTTTTCAATGTGTTGGTGTACATTTCTGTTTATCTAGATAGCCTAAATAAGTACCAGTCTCTCATTCTTTGTCCTGGTAAACCAAGTCTTCTAACCCAGTAACCCAGTATAGCACAAGTAACATTGCTAGTTTTGGTTTTTTTACTAGTAGATGTTAAGAAAAAATTGTTCCAATCATTATATCACTAATAACGGAATGTCCTACTTTAAATTGACCTCAATGTGCATGATTGCAGTATTCGACAGATTACAATGGAGGTCGGAGCAGCTGTCTTGCGAGCAGCCATTGCTGAAGAACTCGCAGAAGGACATGGGGATGTAGGACCTAAAGAGCTCGAGCACATGACAGAAGTACGTCCATTCAGTTTAATTCATGTCAAAGCATATTGCAAACAGAAAAAGCCCAAAATACATCTTTTTATCTATAATGACCATGAAGTACATGCATTCATGCACACACGCACGAAAAAAGAAACTTTAATTCTTTTTGACAAGTAAGAGAGACACAAATATGTGTGACAAATGATCAAGCCAACAAAATGAATTGGTTATTTAAATGTCATATTTATCTAGCTTTATTCTGGATGCAGGAAGAGACTGTTGAGTATGTTACACGCAACATGTGGTATCCTATTTACAGCCCTCTTGTTCATGAGAAATGAAGCCCCTCTCATTTTCGTGGAAGCTACTATATAGTCCAGGTTAATTCATCCGTGGGGAATATATGAATTGAAGAAAGGAGGTCCAAAGAGAGAAAAATAAGAACAGACCTTTCAGTTTTGAGTTGTTAATCCCTTGTGCTCTAAACTATGCTTATTGATGTACCGAAATCAATTTATTCTATAAAGCTACTGTTAGAGATCACCAGCACATTGTTTTTTTTTGTGGGTGGTGTATTGATTATGTTCAAATGCTGACATTGTGCTGTAAAGGTCTGAATTTTCACTATAGTTCGAATCATGGCTCAATCCACTATCCCATGAGAGAGAATTACAAGTCGACTCAAAAGTCATGTTACTTGTATTGGAGCTTGACAGTAGAGTTTAGACTTATGTGATGAGGTGCTTGTTAATTTTATTTGTAAAAAAGACGTTATATTTGGACCGACGAACATAGTTTATAACCCAAGTTAAGTTTGCAAAGTTTTGATATGGTTTAGCATTGTGCTTTGATTAGTCTAAAATTTATCATTTTATGTGTTGGTTTGAAAACTTTGAATATGTTGCCGGCACTTGCGGTTCACTTTTTTCTCTTCAAGTGGTGGGGGTTTTGATGTTTTATGATTAGAAAGCTGCACTTGCAAGTAAGTTTTATCATGAAACCAGTTATCTAAACAGAAGAACATCTTTTCTTTGTTAAAACATCGAAACTGTTTCTGGAAGAATAGTTCCAAAAATAAGAATCTACTTGTGATTAAAAAACATAGGAACGCCAAAAAAAAAAAGAAGAAGAACAAATTGTACCTGTTTTTACAACTTTAGACAATGATTTAAGAAAACAATATTTTATTTTGGAATAGGTGAGGCACTAGTGATGGGTCCATAAATACACAGTTTTCCTCTATAAAGTAATCATAACTTTGTATATATATATATATATGTGTGTGTGTGTGTGTGTGTATTTGTATATGAATATTATATCCAGTGTATGTACATTGAATATGTGTGTGGGTATATACACACACATACAAACATACATTTATGTGTGTATATATGTTGACAAGGCATGGCTATGAAATATTTATTATCATTGAAATCATATCAATATCTCAAAAAGTTTCTCTAAATATCATTTTCAGTGGAAATCCCCATATATCTGAATCTTGAAATTGTTCCCAACTTCCCTAATATCAAGAATTTAACTTGATGGGTATCCATGATATATATTCTTGTTAATTACTTCATAATTAGTAAACCGTTTCTTTATCATCATTATGATTAGGTATTCAGTTGTGACAAGAGAAAATAAGGGAATAGGATTAGAAATGTACAGGCAATTAGCTTGTAATGGGGTGATGGTGGTGTTAACCGCTAGAGATGAGAAGAAGGGTAGGGTGGCAGTTGAAAGTCTAGAAAGGTCGGGTCTTTCTAATTTTGTGGTTTTTCATCAGCTTGATGTGGTGGACCCATCTAGCATTGCTTCTCTTGCAGATTTTGTGAAGTCTCATTTTGGGAAGCTTGGTATCTTAGTATGATTGGAAACACATTCCCTTATTTATTTACTTATTTATTTTTAATTTAATATCCTAGTATCTAATTCTTTGTTTTCTGCTGATTTGATATTTCAGTTCAAAGTTCTGATCTCACTAAGTAGTTTAAATTTTACTAGTTGGATTTGTTTAATTCGATACCCAACTAGAAATCTATTCTTTTTAAATTTCCATTTGGTATAAACTTTTTTGAGCTGAATTGGAACGTTCAAATTATAACTTAGTAGCATACTGCTTATATGATACAAATTGTGGTACCAGAGAATTTCATTGTGATGTTCTTAGTTAATAAGTATTTTGGAATAATCCAAGATTTGAGATGTAAAACGAGAATTTCTGCCTTTTTTCCCCCTTTAAATCTATATATTTAATTTCCTGTGATGCGGAACAAGCTTCTATTGGTCATCAAGCATTAATTATTGATGAACTTGATAAAGAGGATCGAGTTTTATTTAGCATTTTGAGTCTTCAAGAACAAGGGATTGAAAGAACACTTGGGATCTAAGCAGTATGCCATACAATGGGCTACCAGTTCACCTTTCTGTGGGAAACTTTGTAGTTAAGCATAATGTTTTCAAATACTTTGTTGTCAGTTCAAGGTCATATTTGACTAAATTATGTTACTTTGTTCATGCACCGCGCCCCCCCCCCCCCCCCCCCCCCCCCCCCCACATAACTTATCAAACACGTCGAGGTTTCTTTTCTCTTGATTAATCATAATACAAATGTATGATGTTTGAATATCTTGAAGCGGAACTAGAGTAGACTCTGAGTATATCTAATGATTTGTATTTCTTCTGTAAAGTTATGCGTGCTATCAATAACAAGCATTTGGAACTGGTGCAGGTGAACAATGCAGCAACTGTTGGAATACAAATGGACAGTAAAGCCGTAAGAGCTGCAGTAACTGCTGCGGTAAGCTTTCCCATTTGTTTTACCTTTTCTGCCAAGTTGTAGAGAATGTACAGCTTTTATTGAGAATCACAATTAGTCAAATTGTAGCTTACTTTTCCTAAAAACCACATAATTGTAGAATGGGCCATAGTAACTCTGCAACTGCTCCAGAATATACTTGAAAACATTCCATTTTTTTATTTTTTTTTTGGCTAAACAATAAATAAAGGTTAAAATTTTTCTTATCTTATACATACATTATCATGAAGTTTGTCCAAGTAAATATTGTTTAGTAAAAAGGCTGGAATTCTTATCTGCCTGCGTATACATTATCTAAAGCAGCCCTGAATGCCTATACAAGAATACCGGCGAAAAAGTACCATGGTTTACTCATCAATGCTGTTTGCCCTGGCTAGTCAAAACAGATATAAACTGTTTTACTGGCATTTTAACTACAGAAGACCGCGCTGAAAGTCCGGTGAGGCTAGCTCTGTTTCCGGTTGATGGACCTTCTGGTTTCTTCTTTTATCGGAACCATGTTTCACCTTTCTGAAGAAAGTTAGTGTTCTTGAATATGTCAAGATAGAAGATAGAATTGCATGGCATGTGAATTATTCACCAAGAATCTTGCTTAATATGTGTAATTAAGAAATTGATTTGCATGTTATAATTATTGTAGAGATGCTTTGCGCTTTTGTTAGTTGTTTGGTGGTAGAGTATTGTCTAGTTTTTTGTGTAATTTTCTGAAAGTTATACAAGAAATGTTTTGAAGTGCTATTAAATTACGTTCGGTCTGTCCTCAAAAAGATGTTTTAAAGCATCCCTTTTATAAAAATGAAGAAAAATAAAATAGAGAGAGTTTTACAAAGCTTCCAATTTTACTCGTAATGGATCATGCAAGTACAGTGGCGGAACCAGGACTATATTATAGGGGGGTCAAAATCTCTCAATAAAAAAAATTATTTATTGACGTTTCCAATAAGAGAGCTAGTGCACAAATAAGAGAGCTGAGGATGATGGAACTTGCATACAATTCCAAATTTACATGCTCCAGTGCGCATGTAATAGGTGTCTGGATTTTTGGATGTGATATATTCATTTATTGTTATGGAACCCCTCAAGAAAGCTTAACCACTTGTAGCCAAAGAACTTTACTGCCTTTGAAGACGTAGTGTATTCCAGTCTTGCAGATAATTAACAAAAAACAAGCCAAAAATATTCAGCCATCAAACAAAACAGCATTGTTTAACAACATAATTCCACGAACCTGATTCCTTTAAATTTTACAAAATTTCAGTAAGTCGGTACGGAAGAATGTGATTTACAGTTTTTACTAACTTCATTCCAAAATTAGAGACACATTTCTAATTTGTAAGTCAATTTGCAAATAAATTGAAAATTTGATAGGAATCTAATTTATTTTAGTACAAACTGTGAAAGAGCTAGAAAAAGTATTTATTACAAAAAATCTCATCATTTGACATTGTATTAAACGAAGAGAATGCTACAAACAATCAAAAATGATATTTGATTAAGTAACATATTTGATAAACATGAAAAACTACATTTCTTTCACACATTACGTCGAACACCTAATATGCAATATCCAATAGTGGGTTAAACAATTCCCGAACACAATAATTTTTTACATACTTTGATACCCAACTGAATGAATCTTTCTAGCATATTAGTTGCACCCAGAAAGAATTACCAAATGCAAACATTTAGCTGACTACATGCCTCAATTATTCATAATACTCCCTCTGTTCGGAGAAAAGAGTAAGCATTTATAATGGACACTTTGTGGGTATTTAAGAGAGAGAGAGTCGTACCTCTTTCCTTGGAATCTACGAGAGAGGATGGTGGAGCTCTCGAGGAACTCTGCGTTTGTATTTGTAGTACCCGAGTACCCGAAGGCGATCATGGAGACGGAGTATTAGAGATCAGTCGATCAGAGATGGGGGTCAAGAAAGGAGACGTCAAGCGTGAGGGCCGGAGTTACCAGGGTCAGTTGACCCCCCGCCCCCCTTCCTTCCGCCACTGGTTGGATTGAAGTAAGAGTTTGCCAAAGCAGAGCATGTATCTACCGATTCTACCGGGGTCAATTGACCCCCCTCGCCCCCCTGGTTCCGCCTCTGTGCAAGTACACTAATGAATTATTGTCTATTTAAAATTAATAGACTCCGTCAATAATATACTTTAAAAAATAAATTAATCTTTGTTTATATTTATATTTAAACTAAAATGTGTACTTTTAGATGTCTTTTACTAAATAATTATTTTTATCTAGCGGGAGGTTTGATTTGATATATTATAGTCTATCACTTGAGAAATGACCAAATAAACCCGTTATTGTAATTTAATAGATTACATATAATAAAGGTTTAATTGTAAAAATTTATATTTGTTCAACCTCAAACTCCATCATCACTTACCTATTCACGTTGACCCTTAGTTATATGTCATCTCAACTTTTTCTTGCTCAACTTCCACGATGTTAAGAACGAGTCTATATACATAATATCCAAACATAAAATCAACTATTATTTTTATTTTAACTATTAAAAAATAATAATATTTAAATATTATGCACTTATAATTATTTCAATTTCAATGCATCTTTCCTTGATCTTATAATATGTTTTCAACTACCACATTTTCTATGCATCTTTGTTCAATTACCATTCAAAGGTACCTTCAATTATTTTCAAGGTAGCATACAACTTTGTTCAAAACGGCACTACTATTCAACTATTTTTTATTGCTTTGACAAAATATATTTCACGTCATTTGGTTCGAAAAATCTATAGTCAACAACGACTAAAAACAACATTTGAAACAAAAATCATCACAATCAAGTCATTTAGAGCGGCTAAATAATGGAATTGCATTAAATTTACCCGGTCAATATTCTATACTGCTCTCACAAACCACTTATTTAGTCAAGTTTTTTTTTTAATATTTTAATTTATTACAATAATTTATCTTATCCTAAGAGGAGAGGTCTAGGTCGGAACGCACTATGAATGTGTATTTGTTGAACATATCTTCATAACTTGCTTGTAAACAAAAATCAAATACTCAGCCTCTATATTTATAAAAATGAGTTATACTAATGACGCCGATGACTGTTAATATTAGTATTTAGTCAAAATGTTATGCATATAATAATGGCCATATTTCAACAAAATAAAAAAGAACACAAAATCTTTTATGATCCCTATGTCACTTGCTATGTACAAAATAATTTTATAATATGTAAGTTATTCAACATTACACAAAGCCAACTTATACTGCTTTATGTAAACTTGTATATTCTTTAAGAATTCAATTATTTAAATGCACATGTTGTTTTCACTCACTGGTCCATAAGGAACGCAACTCAATTTTTCATACGACCGATTGACCATATATATATATATATATATGCACCCATTATTTTCACTCACTAGTCCATAAGGACCGTAACTCAATTTTCGTATGATTAATTCACCATTTCTTGTATGTGTAATACTATAATGAAGTGATATATAATTTAAACTTAAAAATTACCAATTTTTTTGAAACTTTCAACACAAGAAAAGAAACTTATTTAAAAAATACCCTCTTCATTAGTCTCCGAATTACAGTTGCTGCACATTTTGTCTCCTATCTAATTTTTTTCTGCATATTTCATTCTCAAACTTTATAACTTTTGCAATCTTTGTTTAAACTTACAAAACATAGCGGTTACAGGGAACTAAATATAAATACAACTATATACTGAGGACTGAACTTGAATAACATCTATAGTTTCAAGACAAAACATGAAAAAGTTACAATATTTTGGAGATTAACATGAAAGGAACACATAATTTGATAACAAAAAAGGCGGAAAAAAAAGATAAAGGACTAAACGTTAAAAATAACTATAATTTTGAAACTAATGAAGAGGTTATCCCCTTATATTTTATAACTACAAAATGAAACTCTTTTATAATTTCAACTATTTTCTATTCTAATTTGGGGTTTCCACCATTTTCTTTCAAATACAGGCTCACAAACATATATATTTTTCTTTTTGGTGATCATTAGGCTTTGGGCATGTTTTGCTGTCAAAGGAGGAGGGAGAAGGAAAGAATGGAAAAACAAACAAGAAGATATGAAAGAAGTGTGGATTGTATTTTGTCCACTTTGGTTGGCAGTTGAAATCTAATGCATGAAAAAATCGAAAAGAGTTTATATTTATATCGATCTATCTGTATTAAAATATAATAAGAAAAATATTGAGTTATTTTAGTTGGTTTCAAGTCAATTCAGTAATCTAATTTGGTGACTTGGTGGTCTAAAAGCTTTTATTTATTTGTTTATTAATTTATTTATTTTATTTTCAAGCCTTCTTGGTTATAAATTGTAGTATTCCCAAAAATTGACTCAACAACTCAAAAATCCAAAGTTAAGTTTTTCATAAAATTTTAGTACACATTTACTATTAGAGATGCAAAGAGTATCATTTGTCACTAAGAATCAAGTAAAGAAAAAAAAACTTTTAAGTTACCGAGTCATCAAACTTAGACCAATGAATTGACTCTGAACCAAATAAAATATCACTCAAATATGTCATACATAAAATTTATTTATCTGATAAGTTGTTTTTAAACTTACTTGTACTTTGCACGGATTTTTAAGCTTGTGTATTTATAATTAATATAATTACGAAATTCACTCTTCAACATTAAATTCTCGTTAAAGACAAGAAATCATTTTAAGTCTAACATAAAAATGCAAAAAAAACTTCAAATAAGATAATACAATTACAATAATCAGATGAGAATTCAATCTGAGACCTAAAATTGGCATGACGTCATTCTTTAATCGCCATCAGGCCTATGGTTAATTTGTCAAATGTGGTTGGAGTTGAATTTTTGTATTCTAAGGAAATCATAATCAATAATAATAAAAAAAAAAAGTGTGGATTGCTTCTCTCCACAATCTACACTACTCATCCCTTTGGTGCTTTCAACTTATGGACATAGGGCTGCAAACAATCCGAACCGAATCGAACATTGTCGAACTCAAACCTCATTAGTCGAACTCGAACATGTTCGAGTAGCATTATCGGTTCGTTAGTGTTCGCGAACATGTTTGAGTTCGCGAGCATGCTCGAGTTCGCGAATATGTTCGAGTTCGCGAGCATGCTCGAGTTCGACTATAATACTCGAGTTAGCGAGCATGCTCGAGTTCGCTTATAATGCTCGAGTTCGTCTATTATGCTCGAGTTCGCAAAAATTAGGCCAAATATTTTTATTTTTTTTGAAAAATTTAAATTTTAATTACAAGGCTAAGGGGACTCAGATACTCGAGCTTATTTAGGAATTAGGAATAGCCAAATAAGATATAATATATATCATATTATAATATATTTATATATATTAAATTAGTAGTAGTGATCAATATTATTGATAATTACTTAATTAGTCTAGAATAAATAAATATTACTACTTTCAATTAACCCAAAAAAAGGGCGATATTACTACTTCCTCAATTAATTAATTATTTTTGTATTTTTGTATTTTTTACTTTTAGGTAAAACAAAAGAAAAAAAATACTCCATCTATTTCATAAAAAGAGTATTATTTGAGATTTTTTTATAATGAAATTATAAAATTCTAAAATTTAAAATAATGTGAATTTAGTTGATTTAGACTAATTCAATATCTAATAAACTAATATTGTTAAGTTGTTAGCCTTGAAATGTATTACTACTAGATACTTCTTCCGTTTTGAAATATAAGTAATAAAATCAACTGCTCAAGTATGAATTTTTAATTCAAAAGAGATGTGGTAATTAACTTTTGAATAAAATAAATCTTGAGAATTATTTTATAAAAAGTTTATAATTTTCATAATTATATTGTTTAAAACTAAATAATTTTTTTCTAAAAAACTAAAGTAATATATTAAATTTTACAATTTTGTAAATTAAATACAATTCTAATATCAAAGACTCAAAGTAATTTAGAGACTTTTTGTGTTTTTGTTTTTTTTCCCACCTTTTTGCTTATTTTAATTTAAATTATTAACTCATTTTAATTTCATACAAACGGTACCGTGACATTGCTTTATTAGATTATTAAATTTTTTAAACACTATTTTTTATACTAAATATGATTACTTAATTGCATAAAACAAAGTTAGTTAATTATTTTTTTTCACCGTCTCACATATACACTGTAAGTCTGTAACACTAAAAAATTCAAAAATTTTAAAATCAAGTTTGCACTTTTAATTATATGGTTGATGGACGATAGATTGATGTAAACAATGATTATTACTCTATTAGTGAAGTCTTGATACATTGATAATTTGATTTCTCTATTCTCTATCTTGATTTGGCAATTTCAATAACTCAAGCAAATGTAAGCAATTGTATTGTATCATTCTTTAATTAATGTCAAATTGTCATTGCATGAAGATTAATAACATTATTTATGTGATTTATGACATGTGTTATAATTTATTAAATTATCAGTGATATAAATTGTAATAATCTAACAATCATTGTTAAAAAATTTATGAAAATATTACAATTATTTTAATTAAATTGCAGGTGAAGAAGTACACATTATTATTTATTAATTATTTAATAAAAATGTGTACTTCTAATCAATTATTAAAAAAACAAAAAGATGCTTAAGTAATAAAAAAAAGAAAATTACTAAAAAATTAACAATTATTGATAAGACAAACTTTAAAATTTAATATGAAATAACTAATTATTTGTATTTAAAATTTTAAAGTATTAAACATGGAAGAAGTACAATTCAAATTGAGCAGCAAACGAACCGAACCGAACCGAGCTGCGTTGAACACTAGCATAGTCGAACCGAACTCGAACTGAACCGTTCACGAATATAGTCGAACCGAATCACATGGTTCGCGAACATGTTCGATCGAACAATCGAACTCGATACCATGTGCGAGTTCGGCTCGAAAAAGACAATTGGTCGAACTTGAACCGAACCGAACTCAAACCGAACCGAACCGGTTCGCGAACAGTTCGGTTCGTTTGCAGCTCTAGATGGACATCTCTGAAAATATTCTGCTACCAAGTTATTTACAGTCAAATATGCTTATTTCCAAGTATATAAAATTTTCTCCGAAGAACAGTCAAACAATGATAAATGTCTTTTCCCTTCCTTCCTGGTCATTAGGCTATTATGGCTAATTTGTCAAAGTTATACACGTGGGATTAGCAAGAAAATATAATAAAATGAACTGAAAAACAAAAAGAACTCGCTATTTATAAGAAGAGCACACAAGGTAATATTAGGCAAAGGTATCATCACTCGGCATAACCCATGCATCTCCCTCTTTTCCTTTTTTTTTGAAGTAAAAGTTAAGAATACCCATCTCATCAAAAATGGCAGAAGAGGCAGTAACAAAGAGGTCTATTAATAGTTTCTTGAATACCATTTGCGTTTTACACTTTTGCTCCTGTGCACATATAACAGAACCAATTTTTTTCTATGTTCCATGTTTGCAGATATGCAGTTGTTACAGGGGCAAATAAAGGGATAGGATTGGAAATCTGCAATCAATTGGCTTCTAATGGCATCACTGTGGTATTAACTTCTAGAGATGAAAAGAGGGGAAATGAAGCTCTTGAGAAACTCAAAGGGTATTCTGATCATATCATCTTTCATCAGCTCGATGTTGCAGACTCAGTTAGTGTTGCTTCTTTAGCTGAATTTGTCAAGGCCAAATTTGGAAAGCTCGATATCTTGGTGTGAATGAAATGATTTGTATTTTATTTTTATTTTTAAAAATAATTTTTCTTAAAGATTTAATGCTAGTGAAATTAAGTTTTGCTAATAAGTAGTAAGAGAATTTGGAGAATTGTGCAGGTGAACAATGCAGGACATGGGGGAAGTGAAGTAAATCATGATGCTTTAACAGCCTTGAGGGCCAAGCATGCCGGGGTGAGTCTTTATAGTTATATGGCTATATAAATATTCCTCAATTACAAAATTAAGGTAAAGTTTATTTATGTTCATTTATAGGCATTATAGCATTTGTAGTGGTAGAGTTTAGTGCATTTAGAAATCCAAATGAATCACATCAATTATGGTGTGTTGCGTTTGAACTCTAAACATCGCAGCATCTGTGACTTAAATAATTGTTGGTTTATGCAGGTAGCATGGGAGGAAGTACTGATGACACAAGGTGAACAAATCAAATGGGATGAAATAATCACTGAAACATATGACTCTGCACAACAATGCTTGCAAACAAACTACTATGGGGCAAAAAGAGTAACAGAAGCACTCATTCCCCTCCTAAAGTTATCTGACTCTCCAAGAATTGTAAATGTTTCCTCCTCCATGGGAAAATTACAGGTACACCCCAATTCGAATTCATGTGGGAATTTAGTAGAAGTAGATTTATTGGATTGGGTCATAACTAATGTTTGGTCAGAATCTCTCTCTTTTTCTTCCAACTCTGCACTGTTGATTCCGCTATTATTTATGAGCTCATTGAGTTTTTTCTATAACGGGGCCAAGAAGTTCACACGAATAGTATTTCCATTAACCCAAACACCAAGTAGATACTCTTTACTTTTTCTCAAATGAATTGATGTTTTCATAAGACTCTCACATAAATGGTAAATGAGACTCACATTTCCATGTAAAAATATTAATTTTTCCTTGTGCAAATAACAGTTCAATACTATTTGTTTTAATCTTAATTAATAAATTACTAGAATTATGCAAATTATTCCATAGTTATGATAATTATCCAAGTTTCTTAAGTTCTAGTCTTCTCTTTAAACATTAGTTCATAAATTTTGATGAAACATTTTCTTGATCTATCTATCTATCTATCTATATACATATATAGATTCAGGTTTCCATCCAACTTTGGATGTGAATCAATACATATAATGGGATTCTCAACTAATTTTCTACATGCATACAGAATATTTAAAAGTTTTAGATGGACCAAAAAATTATTTAATTAAAAATAGTAAATACTAGAAATATACATATAATGAGAAAAGAGACAATAAAAAAGGATCCACAATTTATTTTTATCTTATCGCTTAAAGTTCTAGATAGTCGCAATCCAAAATAAATCTATGTGCATATAAATCATTTTTCAATGAATAATAATTAATCAATAGTTTTTATTATAAAAAAGAAAAAGATAATGTTAATTTGGGTCAAAGTTGCATCTTATTTCTCATGTTTTCACTCTTACTAGCGGCAAACATGTTTAATTGATTTAAAATTGGGGGTAAATCAATCTTTATTTCAGTCGTTAGAAAGTTTTTCATTGGTAGCGGCATGCAATAAAACATAACCATTTGGGGGCGTTAGATCTATCAATGGACGATATATAAAGCATTTACTAGAATAATATTCATAACAATCATTTATTATAGATCTCTATCCTATATATATACTGTTACATATTCAAAACCCAAATTTCTAAATATTGATCATTGACCATAGAATTGTGTTTATCTGTTTCAGAAAATACCAAATGAATGGGCAAAAGGAATACTAAATGATGTCGAAAACCTCACAGAAGAGAAAGTGGAAGAAGTAATAAATGAATTTCTGAAAGATTTCAAAGAGGGTTTAGTACATGCCAACAATTGGCCTAATTTTATGTCAGCATATGTAGTATCAAAAGCAATGTTGAATGCATACACAAGGATTTTGGCCAAGAATTACCCTACTCTCAACATAAGTTCTATTTGTCCTGGATTTGTCAAAACTGATATAAACTTTAATACTGGTACCTTAACTGTTGAACAAGGTGCTGAAAGTGCAGTGAAAATAGCCTTGCTGCCACACGGTGGACCTTCCGGCCTTTTTTACTATCGGGGCGAATTAACATCTTATGAATGAAAGTATGTATCTGTTACAATGTTGCAGATGAAAATAAAACTACACGAGTTAGCCTTATTATGTCTGGCAACTCAATTCCAAGCGTTGGAATTGGAATTGAAAGTACATTTGCATTTTGCAATTCTATAGAATCTGAATTTAGCTAAACTATCACGCTTAATGCCAATTTCAATACTTGAAATTGAGTTGCCAAAAATAGCTTTAGCTTCGTACTGCTTGAAAGTCTGCATTGAAGAGTATTATTGTTCAATAAGAATATATGGAATAATGTTTGTGGATGTAATAGTAGTGATTATCTAGTCACTTGTTTGCAGTTTTGTTTCCCTTAATAAAATTATGTGCATATTCCCCTTATACCTTGGTACGTTAGTGAGCATTAAGCACTTTCTCTATTTCAAATTTTAATATAGATTTTAACATTTTTGAAGTGAATTTACAAAATTTTAAAAATCAGTCGTAGAGTAATTTAATATATAAAGTCCATTGTTGTTAACAATTTCTTGAAGTCTTGTTAATTTTTTAAAATGCCCTTCAACTATTATATAATTTCTATTTTATTCTTATAACTTTTTAACTTTTTTTTTTATTTATTTGACTTTCAAATTTAATATTTACTATTTAAACTTGATAATATAATATAAATTACGAACGCAACGCGTGTTACTCCAAATACTAGTATTGCCCCAAAAAAAGAAAAGTGAGAAACTATTTTCAGTCTCATTTCAAATTAATGAATCAGACGTAGGAACACATAGCATATTTTTCACAGAAAACAAAGAAAAAAATAAATAAAGAGAATAGAAAATGGGGAAAAATGAGCAAGAAAAAACAAAAGAAAGATTGAATAGAAGATGTTCACATTTAGCATCCACCAGAAGAAAGACAGAAACAAATAAATGGCAAGAACATCTCTTGGCATAACATAAATCTCTTTTTTGGAAAATTCAAGAAAACCCATATCATCGATCATGGCAGAAACAGTCACCAATTCTGCAACTAAGGGATCTACTAATTAAACTACTTTTAATTTTAATTAAATATTCTCATGGTTTGAACCCACAATCTCAATATTTATTTTATTTTAAAATTTTCTATTTTTACTTTAGTTCATCTATTTTTTTGCCCTTGATTTTTTTTTTAATAGGATTGAATATTGGTGCCTTTGATCTTACTTGGCTATTCTTTGTTTTTTTTTATTGTTTGATGGATTTCCCAAACCATAATATGTTCATCTTTGCATTTTAGCTTTTCTTTTAATTGTCCCGGTAGAAATGTGAAATAAAAATGAGTGTTGTTATATATAACGATAAATTTATGTGGATTATAATAGTGACATAGATATATGGGATGAGAGGGGGTGAAGAAGAGACCCACATATTAATATTCATCTTATCGCTTATAGTTTCACGTAATCACAATTTATATTCGCCATAAAAATCGTCGACATATAAATCATTTTTTCTCTAGGGTAGCATGCATGTTTGGGCTGATTATATTATGAACAAGAAATTTCACCTATTTAAGTTACCAAACATCGTGTTCTTGTTTTAGGACACGGATCACGACCATACAATATCTTGACCTCTAAGTTCATTTAAAATATGTTAAATTAAATGAAAACTAACACGTAAGTACATATAAATTTATATGTGAATCAGTTAGTATTCACAAAACGGAAGTGGTTGAACTGGAATGCCAAATCTCTAAGTAATGCCATGAACACAGCTACTACGATCTTCCGTACAAATGTTTCTCGTCAATATGGAGTTGTTACTAGCACCAATACGAATGACCTCATGTGTTAACATTAAGTATAACCAAGCTTATTGATGGAAACTTAGAAATATTGGAGAGAGTATTAGAGAGAAAAATTGTATAAGAAAAATAATACGTTATTTTTTCTTAACCTTACACTCTGCATGAGTCAAAGTATTTAACGACGAATCCCAATTAATATGATAAAAGTCTACAACTGACTAAATCAGTTATCTCATATATGGGACTCTCCCAATCCCAATTGGATTATCCAATATCTATAGCCAAGTGGATGTCCATAATCTACGTACGGGTCCCACCCGGATCAATTTCTAACAAAATAAATTAAAAATCATCCATAACTGCTCAATAGTATGTGTTGTTGTTGGGATAGTTTACCTTTCGGTTATCTCCATACTTGTTCAAAACAATAGAAGGCATCTAGAGTGATCAGCAAAATGCAAAGCATTTGAAACAAAGCCCACAATTCATAAATTGCTGCCAGTAAAATTAACTTTTGCTAATAAATAGTAAGAGAAGTTGGGACATTGTGCAGGTGAACAGTGCAGGAATTGGGGGAGCTGTAGTAGAGGAAGATGCTTTTACAGCCTACATGACCAAAATTTCAGTATGAGTTTCTATGGTACAATGCCTGCAAACAAACTACTATGGGAGGGAAAAAGAATGATAGAAGCATGCACTAATTCCCCTCCTTCAGTTATCTGATTCACCGACGATAGTAAATGGTTC
The DNA here is from genome assembly GCA_947179155.2 of Hedera helix. Lineage (NCBI taxonomy): Eukaryota > Viridiplantae > Streptophyta > Magnoliopsida > Apiales > Araliaceae > Hedera > Hedera helix. Next base: position 38,422,825 of record OX359287.1, read on the forward strand.
CTCCTCCATGAGAAAATTGAAGGTTCGAACGACATGCATCGCATGTAATGTCGAATTGTTTGATTTTATGCATCTACTCATTTTGGTTAATGCACCTCCCTTTATTCACCTGTTTGACCCTTATGGTATGCTTTCTTTCTTTCTAAAATTAGAAAGAAAATAGTCAATGCAACTTATTAAGTGTTAGTCTTCTCTTTAAACATTGGTTTATGGAATTTTAGGAACCATTTTCTTGATCCACCTCCTTTTAGATAAACATATTTTACTTTCACGTTCGAAAAACAAATTTTAAGGATCACTGACCATAGATTTTTACGTTTCAGAATTTACCAAATGAATGGGCAAAGGGAATATATACTACTAAATGATGCCCAAAACCTTACAGAAGAGAGAGTGGATGAATAAGTATCTGAAAGATTTCAAGCCGAAAATTACCAAACTTTCTGCATCAATGCTGTTTGTCCTGGCTTTGTTAAAACGGATATAAACTTTGGTAAATTCCCTGTCGAAGAAGGTGCTGAAAGTGCGTGCAGTGAAGCTAGCTAGCTAGCTCTTCTCCCCTGCCAACGGTGGGCGACGTATCTGTTGGAAAATAAATGGAAGAGGATAAATTATAGAAGAGTGTTTAAATTTTAAAATACTTGATTCAACTCACTTGTTTAAAATAAACCACATATAAAAAGTATTTATAGAGTTCCTAAGATACTCTAGAGCCACTTTAATAATTACTACGTGACCAAATGCATGTTCTAAAACTTTTCTAAATATATTCATATACATACATATATCATGAACTTATTCATTCATATAATATTATTAAATCAAGTTTTTATATTCGTCAGTATCATCAGCTTTTGAATGAAAGCATCCACTACATTGTTGCAGATGAAAACAACATCCGGTGAGCTTCCTACCTCTACTTTCTCTTATTGCTTCAAACTCTGCATTATTATTATTATTATTTCTCTGTAATATTTTTTAAAAGAATAGATTTTAGACTTGGTATTTTTTTTTCCTGAATAAATAATTATTGAACAGCATAATAATTATTGTAATTATATTATCTTATTCGATGATTTTTTTTGCATTTTTATGTTAGACTTAAAATGATTTCTTGTCTTTAACGAGAATTTAATGTTGAAGAGTGAATTTCGTAATTATGTTAATTATAAATACACAAGCTTAATAATCCGTGCAAAGTACAAGTAAGTTTAAAAACGACTTATCAGATAAATAAATTTTATGTATGACATATTTGAGTGATATTTTATTTGGTTCAGAGTCAATTCATTAGTCTAAGTTTGATGACTCGGTAACTTAAAAGTTTTTTTTTCTTTACTTGATTCTTAGTGACAAATGATACTCTTTGCATCTTTAATAGTAAATGTGTACTAAAATTTTATGAAAAACTTAACTTTGGATTTTTGAGTTGTTGAGTCAATTTTTGGGAATACTAAAATTTATAACCAAGAAGGCTTGAAAATAAAATAAATTAATTAATAAACAAATAAATAAAAGCTTTTAGACCACCAAGTCACCAAATTAGATTACTGAATTGACTTGGAACCAACTAAAATAACTCAATATTTTTCTTATTATATTTTAGTACAGATAGATCGATATAAATATAAACTCTTTTCGATTTTTTCATGCTTTAGATTTCAACTGCCAACCAAAGTGGACAAAATACAATCCACACTTCTTTCATATCTTCTTGTTTGTTTTTCCATTCTTTCCTTCTCCCTCCTCCTTTGACAGCAAAACATGCCCAAAGCCTAATGATCACCAAAAAGAAAAATATATATGTTTGTGAGACTGTATTTGAAAGAAAATGGGGGAAACCCCAAATTAGAATAGAAAATAGTTGAAATTATAAAAGAGTTTCATTTTGTAGTTATAAAATATAAGGGGATAACCACTTCATTAGTTTCAAAATTATAGTTATTTTTAACGTTTAGTCCTTTATCTATTTTTTTCCGCCTTTTTTGTTATCAAATTATGTGTTCCTTTCATGTTAATCTCCAAAATATTGTAACTTTTTCATGTTTTGTCTTGAAACTATAGATGTTATTCAAGTTCAGTCCTCAATATATAGTTGTATTTATATTTAGTTCCCTGTAACCGCTATGTTTTGTAAGTTTAAACAAAGATTGCAAAAGTTATAAAGTTTGAGAATGAAATATGCAGAAAAAAATTAGATAGGAGACAAAATGTGCAGTAACTGTAATTCGGAGACTAATGAAGAGGGTATTTTTAAAATAAGTTTCTTTTCTTGTGTTGAAAGTTTAAAAAAAATTGGTAATTTTTAAATTTAAATTATATATCACTTCATTATAGTATTACACATACAAGATATGGTGAATTAATCATACGAAAATTGAGTTACGGTCCTCATGGACTAGTGAGTGAAAATAATGGGTGCATATATATATATATATATATGGTCAATCGGTCGTATGAAAAATTGAGTTGCGTTCCTTATGGACCAGTGAGTGAAAACAACATGTGCATTTAAATAATTGAATTCTTAAAGAATATACAAGTTTACATAAAGCAGTATAAGTTGGCTTTGTGTAATGTTGAATAACTTACATATTATAAAATTATTTTGTACATAGCAAGTGACATAGGGATCATAAAAGATTTTGTGTGCTTTTTTATTTTGTTGAAATTTGGCCATTATTTTATGCATAACATTTTGATTGAATACTAATATCTGACGGTCATTTGCTTCACTGGTATGACTCATTTTTATAAATATAGAGACCGAGTGTTTGATTTTTGTTTACAAAGAGATTATAAAGATATGTTCAATAAATACACATTCAGAGTACGTCCCGACCTAGACCCCTCCTCTTAGGATAAGATAAATTATTATAATAAATTAAAATATTAAAAAAAAAAAACTTGACTAAATAAGTGGTTTGTGAGAGCAGTATAGAATATTGACCGGGTAAATTTAATGCAATTCCATTATTTAGCCGCTCTAAATGACTTGATTGTGATGATTTTTGTTTCAAATGTTGGTTTTAGTCGTTGTTGACTATAGATTTTTCCAACCAAATGACGTGAAATATATTTTGTCAAAGCAATAAAAAATAGTTGAACAGTAGTGCCGTTTTGAACAAAGTTGTATGCTACCTTGAAAATAATTGAAGGTACCTTTGAATGGTATTTGAACAAAGATGCAAAGAAAATGTGGTAGTTGAAAATATACTATAAGATCAAGGAAAGATGCATTGAAATTGTAATAATTATAAGTACACAATATTTAAATACTATTATTTTTTAATAGTTAAAATAAAAATAATAATTAATTTTATGTTCGGATATTATGTATATAGACTTGTCCTTAACATCGTGGAAGTTGAGCAAAAAAAAGTTGAGATGATATATAACTAACTACTAAGGGTCAACGTAAATAGGTAAGAGACGATGAGTTTGAGGTTGAACAAATATAAATTTTTACAATTAAACCTTTATTATATGTAATCTATTAAATTACAATAACGGGTTTATTTGGTCATTTCTAAAGTGACAGACCATATTATATCAAATCAAACCTCCCGTTAGATAAAAATAATTATTTAGTAAAAGACATCTAAAAGTACACATTTTAGTTTAAATATAAATATAAACAAAGATTAATTTATTTTTTAAAGTATATTATTGACGGAGTCTATTAATTTTAAATAGACAATAATTCATTAGTGTACTTGCATGATCCATTACGAGTAAAATTGGAAGCTTTGTAAAACTCTCTCTATTTTATTTTTCTTCATTTTTATAAAAGGGATGCTTTAAAACATGTTTTTGAGGACAGACCGGACGTAATTTAATAGTGCTTCAAAACATTTCTCGTATAACTTTCAGAAAATCACACAAAAAACTAGACAATACTCTACCACCAAACAACTAACAAAAGCGCAAAGCATCTCTACAATAATTATAACATGCAAATCAATTTCTTAATTAAACACATATTAAGCAAGATTCTTGGTGAATAATTCACATGCCATGCAATTATTCTATCTTCTATTTTGACATATTCAAGAACACTAACTTTATTCAGAAAGGTGAAACATGGTGGTTCTGATAAAAGAAGAAACCAGAAGGTCCATCAACCGGCAACAGAGCTAGCCTCACCGGACTTTCAGCGCGGTTTTCTGTAGTTAAAATGCTAGTAAAACAGTTTATATCTGTTTTGACATAGCCAGGGCAAACAGCATTGATGAGTAAAATTGGGTACTTTTTCGCCAGTATTATTGTATAGGCATTCAGGGCTGCTTTAGATAATGTATACGCAGACAGATAAGAATTCCAGCCTTTTTACTTCTAATAAGCCCTTTTTATAATCCTTCATAAACTCGTTCAATACTTGGTGCCCAAAACCTTACAGAAGAGAGAGTGGATGAAGTATCTGAAAGATTTCAAGCCGAAAATTACCAAACTTTCTGCATCAATGCTGTTTGTCCTGACTTTGTTAAAACGGATATAAACTTTGGTAAATTCCCAGTCGAAGAAGGTGCTGAAAGTGCGTGCAGTGAAGCTAGCTAGCTAGTTCTTCTCCCCTGCCAACGGTGGGCGACGTATCTACTGGAAAATAAATGGAAGAGGATAAATTATAGAAAAGTGTTTAAACCTTAAAATATTTGATTCAACTCACTTGCTTAAAATAACTCACATACAAAAACTATTTATAGAGTTCCTAGTGTTAGGATTTCGACACAGTGAAAGCAGCGGAATTTAATTTTTTTTTTCGAAACCCTAAGACAGGATCCAAGCGAAAACAGATTAATCAGAGGTTTAGATTATTTTACCGATTATCTGAGATGGACAGGAGACGATTGAATTCTGGAACTGCTTTGAATCTTCAACGCAATCCAGCGACTGCGTCTCTACGGTATCCACACGAACGCTCCGCGAATCGTCCCACGATTTGCAGCAAAAGGAACCGCGGTACTAGCCACCAAGATCAGGATTTTCCAATTATTTTTCTCTCTAGTCTCTTTCTGAAAGCGGCTAGGGTTTTAGTTTTTCCTTACGTAACTTTTAGACTACTAATATATCATATATATATAGTAGTTAATAGGAATTAACTAAAACCTAAAATAAATAGAAAAATAAAATCCGAATTTATATATATTATATTTTAATTAAGTCTTACTTAATTAATATACATATATACAAATTATCCTATTAATTTAAATTCGTAATTTTTAAATACTATCAATCATATTGACATATTTAAAATACTTACAATTTAAATTAATTCCCTTTTAATTACGTTCTAAGTGTGTGACCCTATAGGTTATTATTATGTTGACAATAATTTTAAAATCATATTATAAAATTATAAACAGTGAGCGGCATCTAGTAATGCATCACTGCTACCCAAATAATAATAAGATCGGTGATTCGATACAACCTTTTCGTGACAAATGTTTCAATGTAATTTAATCCTTTTAACCTTATATCCTAGATTAAACTCGAGGCATGGAATGTGTCATACTCTTCATAATTTAATCTGAGTTTTCTTGATCAATGAGTAGACTATATGAAACAAATCAATATTTGAGCATGGCCATGCATTTCATAGTCCTACTCAATCAAGAGGCCTATGGATATCACCCCCAATATATAGGAGGGTTAAATTCAATCTAGATCACTCATATTCCTCACACGATTCATGATGTACCCAATAATCACCTTTATTGTCCACCCTATTAAAGGTGACATTTGATGATATCAAAGTACACAAATTCTTGTGTAATAATATAGTGACTTCAGGTCGGAAGATCATTACATCATTGTCACTATAAGAATTTCTTATGACACTTTGCATAATGCTCCATGTAGAATTCTCATGGTGGGTCAGTCCAGTACATTGTTCTCTAACATGTACTTATGCATTGACTCAAATATCTCATATATTTATGACCAATGAGATTTGGTCATCAGTCAATCCACATACTAGTCTCAATGCATCATTGTTGTCCCATTAACAATGATACTCGACTAGGGACATTTAAGAGCAATGATACTAATTATAATTATATAATCTCATGTTCAAGTCACATACTTAAAGCTATATAATTTGTATCATTATTCTAAGGGCTTTTATTATGTTAACATTTATATAACGCAGTAAATGAAATCATAATAAAATAATCTATTTATTCAATCAAATATAATATCAAAAATGTTAAGCAATTACATCAAATAATTAGCCTCTAAGGCATAAACTCTAACACCTAGGATATTCTAGAGCCACTTTAATAATTACTACGTGACCAAATACATGTTCTAAAACTTTTCTAAATATATTCATATACGTACATATATCATGAACTTATTCATTCATATAATACTATTAAATCAAGTTTTTATATTCGTCAGTATCATCAGCTTTTGAATGAAAGCATCCACTACAATGTTGCAGATGAAAACAACATCCGGTGAGCTTCCTACCTCTACTTTCTCTTATTGCTTCAAACTCTGCATTATTATTATTATTATTTCTCTGTAATATTTTTTAAAAGAATAGATTTTAGACTTGGTATTTTTTTTTCCTGAATAAATAATTATTGAACAGCATAATATTAGTGTATCCTACATATGAAAAGGAAAAGTTAATTACTCAAATAGGATGCATTTATTGAGTGATGGAGTTGTATTCAGTATTATATTCCCCTTATACCTTGCTGCTTAATTAACTGTTGATATTCTCGTGCATTTATTATGCGTCCTCTCATTTAAATATATTTTTTGATTTTTTAAAATTAATTCATGAAATTTTAAAATTGAATTTAAGAATAATTATCATAATGGACACCAAAGACAAGAAATTCTATCCAAAGCCTACCCGAAACTATAAATCGGTAACAACACCCGCTCATTTAAATATATTTTTTGACTTTTTGAGATTAATTCGTGAAATTTTAAAATTTAATTTAAGAATAATTATCATAATGGACACAAAAGATAAGAAGGTGAGAAACTATTTTTAGTCTCATTTTAAATTAACGAATCACATGCCCGAAAATATAACGCTTTCTCCACACAAAATAAAAGAAGAAAAAAACATTTTAACATAAATGTCATTTTCCTTTTTGGCCACATGTCAATGTTAAATGGGAGAGAAAGAAAAATAAGAGAAGGTTGCGTGACGTGTATTACTTTTTGTCCGCTGGATGTTAGCATTGGCATCACAAGGAGGAAGAAGAAAACATATAAAAGCCAAGAACATCTCTTGCATAACATAAATTTCTCTTTTCAAGGCAAATTCAAGAAGAGCCATCTCATCAATCATGGCAGAAGCAGCCGCCAGTTATGCAACTAAGAGGTCTACAAATTATTTCTTGGATACCCTTTATATTTTTACACTTTTCCCATCAGTCCCTATATAAGCACATCTAACTGTGCAAAATTTATGCTTTATTATATATATATATATATATATATATATATATATTTGTAGGTATTCAGTTGTTACAGGGGCAAATAAAGGGATAGGATTGGAAATATGCAAGCAATTAGCTTCTCATGGTATCACTGTGGTGTTAACTGCTAGAGATGAAAAAAAGGGAATTGAAGCTCTTGAGAAACTCAAAGAGTATTCTGGTCTTTCTGATGATGATGTCATCTTTCATCAGCTTGATGTTGCAGACCCTGCTAGTGTTGCTTCTCTTGCTCAATTTCTCAAGACCAAATTTGGAAAGCTTGATATCTTGGTATGACTGAAATGAAAATTTTGATTTTCTTTTGGAATTTTATATTTCTACTTTAGTTCATTTACTTTATTGCCCTTGGTTTTTTTATTAGGATTACCATATTGGTGGACTCTGATCTTACTAGGCTATTCATTGTTTTTTTAATTATTTGATGGATTTCCCGGACGATGATATCGTTCATCTTAATATTTCAGTTTTTTCTTTTAGTTGTCTTATTAGCAATAGGACGACAAATTTATACCATATTAAGTATCAATGTACGTCAATACAAGATACTCACATTAATATTCTATTTTATTGCTTACAATTACATAGATAAATCATTTCAATAAGAATTAAAGCTTATCAAGTCTCTGGGGTAGCATGTTTGGGCTGATAGTATTATGATTGAGTAATTCACCTATTTAAGTTGCCAAACATTATGTTCTTGGTTTAGGGCATGGATCATATCCACATATTATCTTGACCTCTTAGCAATATTTTTAAACTCGTATCGGTCATCTAAACAAAAAAGTTACTAGCTAGATGGGTCATCAATGGTTGAACCGTTATTAAACTTGTGATAGTTATAATTATATAAAATATATATTATTAATAATTAATAAAAATTTAAAAACATCTCATTTTTTATAAACTAAAATATAATGAATTTGGTCAATTTCAATATTGAAAAAATATTGGTACCAAAATAATACTAAAAAATAATTAAAAATCGGTTCACTGGGTCAACTTAGCCTAATTGGTTTTACCCACCCATTGGACCGGTGGTCAACCGGTTCAACTCGAATTTTGACCAAACTGGTGCAACCGGGCCGAATCGAATCAGACTTAGGACTAGTTCCCGATTCAACCGGCCGGGGGGAGTGAACTCCGGACGAATATGAAGCGCATGAATACAAGTTAGACCTTGGAATGAAAGACAATTCCGAATCCACGACCGAGCGGGAGTTTCCGACGTACGAGGGCCAGGTTTCAAAACATTGCCTCTAAGTACCTTTAAAATAAATTAAAAAATCATCCATAACTATTCAATAGTATGCGTTGTTGTTGGGATAGTTAGCCTTTCGGTTTTCTCCATACTTTTTCAAAACAATAAAAGGCAACTAGAGTGATCAGCAAAATGCAAAGCATTTGAAACAAAGCAAAGCCCACAAATTCATAAGTTGCTGCCAGTAAAATTAACTTTTGCTAATAAATACTAAGAGTAGTTGGAACATTGGCAGGTGAACAATGCAGGAATTTTGGGAGCTTTAGTAGATGAAGATGCTTTGACAGCAAATGTCGGGGTGAGTTTCTATGGTTTTATATGTTATTTAATATATTCTCTACAACCAACTTTAAGGTAAATTTTTACTGTTAATTGCCAGTTCAGCTTATTATGCAATTTGTTTGAAGGATGCTGCTTACAAACCAACTTGATATCACTGTTTGATGTTCCTAGGATTTAGCAAAGAGATGAGACTAAAAGGGAAAAGTTGGCTGCCTTTTTTTCGGGTTTTATTTTTCATTTTTCGTGCGTTTTTTTTTTTTGAGGGGGGGAGGGGGGGGGGGGGGGGGGGGCGCTAGTGTACTAATGCAAATTTTCTAGTTATCCTGCACACACTACGTGTGTGATTTAAAACAAAAGGATAAGAGAGTGGGAGAGAAAAAATAAGAATAAGAAACTAAAATAGAAACCGACTTGTGTGAGAGAATTAATGGGATGATATTTTGGTAGATCCTAATAAGTTTAAAGGGTAAAAATGGAAGCCAAAAAGGCATCACTTTTGATGCTAACACCAAAAATAATCGCCCCAGCTTCCTCCCGCTTTATTAATAGAGATATACTTTTTCCTTGTAAGATGATCATGATGCAAGCAGTAATCTTGATTTTACTTTCTACTAATATGTCCTTTTTGAAGAAGTTGCAAAAACTCAATAGACTTTGTGATAGTTAGCAATATATTAACTCTTTTGTCGGCTATATTATAGTATTAGCTTGTTGAGATTTTAAAATATATATATATATTTGATAACTTGTGTCTGTTGTAGGCCTCTTGCATCTACTAAATTGTATGACCTTTTCCCAATAGCATAAGCTTGAAATTCAGAACAACGATTATTGCTAACACTACGATTGAATTCATATGATTGTTCATATTCAGACAGAAGGTTTTAAATGGGATGACACTCAGACCTATGAGTTGGCAGAGCAATGCCTGCAAACAAACTACTATGGGGCAAAAAGAATGATAGAAGCACTAGTTCCCCACCTTCAGTTATCTGATTCTCCAAGGATTGTAAATGTTTCCTCCTCCATTGGAAGACTGAAGGTACACAATATTTCAAAGGACATTCATCAACGTAATTTTACTTTTATTTTTTCTAATCTTGTTGAGAAATTCGATTTCACTTTATGCTGTTTTATGCTAGTTGTTGAATTGTTTATTTTCTGCATCTACTTGTTTCAGTAAATGCACCTCCCGTTATTCACCTGTTCCACCGGTTCATAGTGTGTTTGTGAGTTTTATTCAGGGGAAGAGAAGGGTAGGGAGGGAAAAGTTAGGATGTTTTCTTTCTAAAAGTGGAAAGAAAGCATTCTTTCCGTTCCCTTCCCGGAAAAGATTTGATAGCACTCGTCGGTCACAATAGCCATTATGCAAATTATTTTAGTTTCATTAGTGCTAGTCTTCTCTTTAAACATTAGGCTTTCGAATTTTAAGAACCATTTTCTTGATCCACCTCCTTGTAGATGTATAGATTTTGTTTTCACATTTGAAAATTAAATTTTTAAGTATCATTGACCATAGATTTTTTTGTTTCAGAATTTACCAAATGAATGGGCAAAGGGAATACTAAATGATGCCCAAAACCTTACGGAAGAGAGAGTGGATGAGGTGCTGAATAAGTATCTGAAAGATTTCGAAGACGGTTTAATACAAGCCGAAAACTGGCCTTTTGTATCTGCATATACAGTCTCAAAAGCAGCTATGAATGCATACACAAGGATTTTGGCCAAGAATTACCCAACTTTCTGCATCAATGCTGTTTGTCCTGGCTATGTTAAAACGGATTTAAACTTCAGTACTGGCAGTTTAACTGTCAAAGAAGGTGCTGAAAGTGCAGTGAAGCTAGCTCTTATCCCCAACGGTGGGCCTACCGGACTTTTCTTCTATCGGAACGATGTCACATCTTTTGAATGAAAGCATCCACTACAATGTTGCAGATGAAAACAACATCCAGTTAGCTTCCTAATGTCAGTTTCTCTTAGCGATCATTAAGAATATATGGAATGTGTCAGTGTCTCTGTGTGTGTGTGTTTTTTGAAAAGGAATGTGTTTGAATGTATTAGTAATGACAAACTTGTCAAAGGTTTGCAGCAAAACTATGAAATTTTGTAATACAGAAAATAATACTCCACAATGTAATGTGTGTGAATGATTGAATGCATTAGAGTTCCATTATGCTAACTGACTAGTTTTGTGAACAAACTGTATTCTCAACATAAATATTCAACATTTCAGTGAACATATGGTAATTTGTTGGCCTGAGCTGGAACTGGAACACTATGAAGAACAGAATATGCCCAACAGGCAGGCAGGCAGGCGGCCATAGCATGTGAACTTAATTACTTTGATGGATGTAGAAAACTATATATATAGTCCTATAAGTTTATCCTTCTCTTCAATGATTCAGACTTTCAAAGAGTATTGTGGTCAAGGTTTCTTTTTTTTATTTTGCTAGTTCAAGAAAAGTATATAATATTAGATGCTCTCAACCTCAACTGTACTGCTCAAGTTAAATCGAAGATGTATCCACATTTTTAGGAATTTGAAAGGATAAACAATAGTAAAACATTGCTAACTGTCGGTCCATCATGTTAGAAGCATGCATATACGCAAGATAGTTGATACATTTGTTTAGGTTGTACTGCATTAATCTAATATTTTACTATTTAAACTTAATAAACTAGTATTATTGCCCCAAAGACACAAGTGGGAAACTATTTTCAGTCTCATTTCAAATTAATGAATCAGACGTCCGAACACATGGCATATTCTCCACAGACAAGAAAGAAAATAAATAAATAAAGAGAATAGAAAATGGGAGCAAGAAAAAACAAAAGAAAGACTGAATAGAAGTGTGTATTACTTCTTGTCCACTGTATGTTCACACATTTAGAAGAAAGACAGAAACAAATAAAATCATCCAATTCGATACTGTTTAACCAGTTTTGATGCGATTTTGAATCCAGTTGCAATTCTTATTAATGTATGGATTTCATCGTTTATGTGATCATATAATATACACGCATTATCTCCAATTACTCCTTAAATAACAGATCTGCTCTGTTTTCTTTGAATTCTTCAGTTCATAGAAATGTAGAACTACACTCTTTCCCCAATTTCCCCCCCTTCAATTTGCAGTGGTCAGCCACTGCTCTGAGTTTCTGGAATTGGTTTTTTCTTTAATGCTTTTATATGTGATATGAAATTGTGAACTGAATGCAGTTAATCCCATTGCTACATGTTGTTTTTTCGAATGTCATTTAAATTTCTGACAATTCTGACTATTTTTTAAGGGGAGGGGAAAGTTATCTGTCTTCTTCTTGATAACAAAATCCATGGATAGTTCTATCTGAGATCTCAAAAGTTTCCAACTTTAGTTGCTATGTATGTATGTGTGACCCGCACACACACACACATATAGGACATACATCATATACATAATTGAAAACAAGCAAAATCGACTATAATTATAAACTGAAAATCGATGTTCGTTATTATTAATAATGAATGATAAAAAAAAAATACATATAATCAACTACTAATAGTAACAGATGCTAATCAGAATAAAGTTTTAATTTTATTAATTAAGGTTTATGATTTATTAACCATGATTTAGAATTTATTAATCAAGATTTTGAATTTATTAATTAGGGTTTAGAGTTTATTAACTAAGGTTTAGAATTTTTAACTAAGGTTTAGTTTTTAGGGTTTAAAATTTAGTTTCTAATATAATGTTTAGCGTTTGACTTTTTAATATGAACGTCCGTTATTAATAGTAACAGACGTTCATTTTCAACTTTTAATTTTGGTCGTTGCATCTGTTTTGTACAGTATAAATGATATTTGTTTATTTTTTTATCTATAACAAGTATTTGTTATAAATATTGTCCCATAAATATATATATATACACACACACACACATAAAACTTTAGTTACACCAAAATCGCACCAACTAAGTAAACAATTCTTGAAAAACCAACAATTTTTTTGATACGATGCCGAAACAAATTGCAATATTATGGATGTATGGATTCATTCAAGTGATCATCCAATATTTATTTTTCAGACTATTATGCTTATTCAGTAAACAGACACATATACATACATACATACATACATATATATATATATATATGTCGATTACATTGAAACAAATGACATTTAATTGTGTACATTTAGACAAAAGATAAAATTTGAGTGAAACGAACAAAAAACTTCGTTGATATATGATAGTTGTACAACGGATCACATTTAGTTGTATTTTTAATATAGATGAAGTGATTTGTTTACAATTGTATAGACAGTTGTAGGAAAGAAAGAAGAAATAAAAACTAATTTAACATATATGATTTGATTATAATTATGCATCTATTTCAATAAGATATCACACATAATAATTGGACATAACACTTCAGAATCACACATAATAATTGGACATAACACTTCAGAACTTATTGTATTTATGTCCAGTTGTGCACCCAAGTGTAATATAAATAAAATATTACAAGTAGATTTTATTTTATTTTATAAAAATATTAAATTAACTTATAAAAATATGAATTCCTCTTATTTATCCCAAGTCAAACATAATTACATTGTTAAACAATTAGCCCCTCATTGATCAAATGCAAAGGAAAAACTGGATGAGATTAATTGACAAAATTTAAAATATGTGGATGCAAAGTAACACCCAAAATTATAAATGCATAACGCAATTAACCAATAACAATAGGAAAAAAGAAAAAAAAATCAACTTTGAAAATATTTGTATTAAAAATCACAAGATAATAGATATATAAAAAATAAAAAAAAGAAAGAAAGAAAACAACTCTCTGCATAAAACCTTTACCGACCACTATTGGAAAAAGAGGTTAGTTCAACAACTACTTTGAGTGAAAACAAAACATAATAACAGATCTGTTCTCAATTTCCTTTAAATCTCAGCATCTATCGATTATATATATATACACACACGTTATCGCCAATTACTCCTTAAATCACAGGTCTGCTCTGTTTTCTCTGAAATTCTTCACTTCGTAGAAATCTGAACTGCACTCTTCCCCCAAAATTCTCCCTTCAATTTGCAGAGGTAAGCCACTGCTCGGAGTTTCTGGAATTGGGTTTTTTTTAAGCTTTTATACGTGATATGAAATTTTGAACTGAGTGCTATTAATCCCAACGCTGTATGTTATTTTTTCCGAATATAATTCGTTTAAATTTGCAATTCTGGCCATGTTTTAAGGGGGATAATTATCTGTTTTCTTCTGGATAAATAACAAAATTCATGCAAAATTCTATCTGGGGTCACAAAAAGTTTCCACCTTTAGTTCCTATGTTCCTTTCTTTCATTTATTTTTGTATTTCCTTCGAATCTCTCTTTAGCATTCTGTAATTTAAATTTTGCCTTAATTTTCGTAAATGAACTGAGGTATCTCAATTAAGTGATCTGTTCCAATTGTGTGATTGCTTTCGACATAGGTAGGCTTTATCAGATTACAATGTATGTTTCTATATTTTCTGTTAGAAATTTCAAGAACTGGGTTTTCTCTTTTTGCTTAAAATTTCAGCAATAGATCAATGATGTGTTTGATAAAAACTGATGTGGAAAATTTGTAACTCAGAGATGTCTGTATTGATGAGCAATTTTAATTGATTTTAATTAAGATTTGTAATTTTGTGGATTTGGTCGCGGCAACTATTAGTAGACTACCATGGCCTTGAAGAAGCCTGGTGTAATTGCTTTGTTTGATGTGGATGGCACTCTTACCGCTCCACGCAAGGTATGGCATTTTTTTCCCTTGGTTTATTTTTGTAACATTTGATAGTTTCTCTGGATTCTTTACAGTAGTATTAACTACTATGATTTGTTATGTCAAATCATCAAGATGGTTGCTTTGGAATCAACTTCATGGTGTAGATTAATTTGGAAAAGTTGATCAATTTTGGAATCCCTGTGAAAACCTTTAATATATACGCCCTTCTTGGTATGTGAGCCATTGCTTCTTCATGGTACTTATCTTCTGTTTGTTAAACAAATGTTGGAGAGAGATGATTGCTTCAATGCAGTCTATTAATTTTTAACTTTAGAATGTAGTATCAATATTGCTACATGAGGTCAAGGTGGTGCTTCTAGAGATGGCTGGTTTCTGGTTTTATTGATAGTGCAAATTGTAAAAAGAGAATAAATTATATACGGATGGCCTATAAAACTAGAGTTTTACACCCACCATCCAATAACAACATGTCATGTAGGGAATTTAGGAGAAAATCAAGGTATTTGGAATCCAATATGATTAGTAAAATAGTTTTACCATGATAAATGGTAAATACAAAATCTGTCATTGCAATTAAAATTCTTTGATTTTCTCCTAAATTCCCTACATGGCATGTTGTTATTGGAGGGTGTAAAACTCTAGTTTTACAAGCCATCCGTATATAATTTATTCTATTGTAAAAAATAGACTGAAGCTTTCATCTAATAAGCTATCCTGCTGGCTTCAATTTGATTTAGTACATAATAGATGTGTATTATGCTAATTTGTTGGTTGAATTGTTTTCTAATTTGCACATCAATTGTATTTGTGATTGAACATCTTGAAGAGCTTTTCCCAGGTGAGAATTTATATATGGTTCACTAAAAGCTATTGTCTCAAATTCCAGGTGGTCACACTCGATATGTTACAATTCATGAAAGAGCTTGGTAAGGTACATCATTTAAATTATACTTTAGTCCTCAGCAGTATGCAGAGTAATTTGGTACCCTCCTTTTATTTGCAAGTTTTCCTTTTTCTCAAACATGCTTGCTTTTGTAATATGGTTTCAGCTTTACTGCTTTGTCTTCCTGCAGATTGTAACCATTGGTGTTGTTGGAGGATCTGACCTTGTTAAGATATCAGAGCAGCTTGGACAGACAGGTTATCTCCATCTAGGCCTTTAATTTCCAAATGTTTGAGCAGTTAAGGAAAAAGAAGATAGAAAAGTCAATTCTGTTAGCTTTCCTTCTATATGTTTTATCATGCTCCTTGAGTTATTTGGGCCAAACTTTTGTATTTCCTTACCTACGTTTTCCTTTTGAAGATAGTACAAAAGGAAGAATAAGACTAGGCTTCTTTTCTTAGCAACTTGGTGTTCAAATTCTTTTCCATCATTTAAACTGAAATTAATGCTTTTCATAACAAATTGCCCTTGAATATAATAGGTTTATGTGGCAAGTTGCCTATATGCTGCTTCACTGTCTAAATGTATGAACGTAATTGCCTATGCAGTTACAACTGACTATGATTATGTATTTGCTGAGAATGGCCTTGTGGCTTATAAGGAAGGAAAACTAATTGGAACCCAGGTACTTTTTATCCTGTAATTCAGAATCTTATTTATGAAGTCTTCAATCAGAGTTCTGTTTATTATACAAATGTGCCACTTATTCTGGTTTGGGCGATTAATCTCTTGGAAAAATCGTGACATAATGAACATGAATGAAGCATCGATGTTGCATTGTCTCGGTAGTTGGTAGGCACTTGAGCATCAAATACTTGTGTAGGATGTCTCAGTCTCTGCGCTCACCCACAGTGGGGGTGAGAAATAGAAGAAACTATATATTTTAAAGATCAATGCTCCTATATGTGGCACATGAAATATGAGGGAGAAAAGGAAATTTGCACTATCTTTCTTTCTTTTTTTAATTGATAAAATGTGCACTATAATATCAAAATTTGCTACCTCATATATTGCCACAAAATTCATCACCTCTCTAGCTTTTGGTTTGTTGTTCTCACCATAGTCCTTACTTTTTTGTTTCTGAAATATGTTCCTTGTTAGTTGTTTCTTTTATTGAATATTTTTTACTTTAAACTTGTAGAGTTTGAAGACATTTCTTGGGGAAGATAATCTGAAGGTGAGATACTTGGTTTGTTCTTTGCAACGATTTAAGTTATTAATTTCCAATATCCACAGAATTTGTTATTTTTGGATGTCCTGGTATTGTTTGACTGCAACATACTCTCTCATTATAAAGGTCGAAACTATTATATTTCTCCTTCCAATTTTAACGGCAAGTGACAAAATCAGATTTAGATATTTGATCATTACGTTTATTTGCTTGGTTGAATATTCAGGTCAATTTGGTGATGAGAGGTTTATTAATGGCTGACGTATTATGGATATAGCATTATTATACTATAAGACCTGTTAGTTTGTCGTTATGGTAAATTGCACATGATGATGCAGGAATTCATTAATTTACTATAAGGCCTGTTAGTTTGTCGTTATGGTAAATTGGTCGTGATGATGCAGGAATTCATTAACTTCACTCTTCATTACATTGCTGACTTGGATATCCCGATAAAACGGTTAGCAAATCAATCTTGAATGTGATTTTCCATTTGTTATATGCCTCTTTTTTTCTAGAAAAAGATTTTTGATATGCTTCTTAATCCCTTCTCTTTTAATTTAGGGGAACTTTTATTGAGTTTCGAAGCGGAATGATCAATGTATCACCCATTGGGCGAAACTGCAGTCAGGAAGAACGAGATGAATTTGAAAAGTATGACAAGGTATAGAAGCGTTGGCCCAATTTGGCCACATTATCATATTCAAATTCTATATATGTGGCTAATATTTATCACTGAATAGACCAAGTAATCAAGCTACATTTAGGTTCACAACATACGCTCAACAATGGTGTCACTTCTCCGCGAGAAATTTGGACACCTTAACCTCAATTTTTCTATTGGAGGACAAATTAGCTTTGACGTGAGTAGTTGTTATCCTTTTGATGCACTGGTTATTCTTTAAATACAAAATTGTAGACAAGTGAAGTGAATTGCACATAAAAAAAATTCTGGAAATTTTTGTGTCAGGTGTTCCCTCGAGGGTGGGACAAAACTTACTGCTTGAGATATCTTGATGAGTTTTCTGAAATCCACTTCTTTGGAGACAAGACTTATAAGGTGGCCTCCTACTTTCACTATCCACTGTTGTCTTATGACTTCCATCCATTGATTTATCCTTGCACGTCTAGACATATTTTGACGCTTTATAAAAGAGAGCTATATTTCCAGCGCATTTTTTTTTATCCATTCCAGCTCTTTTTTTTCTTTCCATTCCAGCGGAAATATACAATGTTTAAAGCACTAGGTACAACTTTGTTGGATTGGAAAGAATTGCACAGGAAATATATTTCCATTTATATATGTAGGCATGCAGCATGTTGATCCGTTCCTATAACTTTCTGGGTACAAAAGTAAGGACGTGTTGTTTTACTTTAACAGGGAGGAAATGACCATGAAATTTTTGAATCTGAGCGAACAGAGGGTCACACAGGTTAGCTTATTTTTCTAGTTCATCCAAATAAAATGCTCACGACTGCGCCATTGTAAGATCACAAAGTTAAACTGTTTGTTTCTTTTCCAGTTACAAGCCCCGAGGATACAGTCAAGCAGTGTACAAGTCTCTTCCTCACCGATTGAGGTGGAAGTCACAGACGTTATTATTGCGTTTAGTGTTTCTCTTGCTATTGTATGCTATTTAATTGTAAGCTGTCCTGTGGAGCGGAAAACAATAAAACCCAAAATGGCTCCTTGAATTTATTTTATATAAATTTTACATTTGTTGACATTAAAAGTACATTGACTTGTTTATAAAGGATCTGTACAATTTAGTTGCAGCATCCTATTAATGACAGAAGAATAATTGCTTCATATCTACATGGTCTGACAGACGGAGAGAATGAATTACAATGTAGATGATTGCATACAGACATTTTATTGCTGATACTTTACAGGGAAAGGAAAGAAAAAAAACTTGCTCGGGTCTTTTATGTCGGTACCAAAGAACCTCAATATTTAGTATATCATAAGCCATTAATATCATAAACCTTGAGGTTTCCTTTTATCTAAATTAGAGGAAACCTTAGTGTACTCATTTTCCATCAGACTTCAACATTGAATTTCCCGGATTGCATATTATATAAATCAATATATATCATCTCATAACAGAAGAGACATTGTAATTAATTGCACGAGAAAATAAATGGAAACTAGAAAGGAGAAAAAGAAGAAGAGGGAATACGGCACATGTATATCCATCTCTTCCCTACTGAGATTAGTACGTTTGACTACTCAATCGAAGTTGTGAGTTCTCTTGGCCGAGGTGAGGGTATTAGTGAGAATCATTGCTATGATCATTGGCCCAACACCTCCAGGAACTGGTGTAATAGCTGAATTATTCTTATTGATTGATAAGTTAAATTCAACGCATAGAATAACTTATTATTAAATAAATAACTTTTTAGAACTTAATTATTATGGTTTTAAAACCCGACCCGAACCAGCGGTCTAATTGGTCAAAAATCGAACCAATTGGCACGTCGGTCCGATTTAGTTCAAAAAATTGATTTTTACCGACCCGGTCAAAATCCGATCCGGTCGAACCATTGGTTCAACTGGTAAAACCAATTAGTTAACCTAGTTTTAAAGTATTTTTTAATATTTTATTCTTATAAAAATATTTTTATTTTTAAAATTAGATATTTTATTAATATTATAATATTATTTCACTATATTTAATTTACCAAAAATTAGATATTTTAAAATTTTATTAATTATTAATAATATATTTATATATATATATATATAATATCACCGATTTAATAATAATTCGATGTTAATAAGACCAATAACTTATTTATCCGATATATTTTTTAATTCAATGTTCGGTCCGGGTATAAAAATATTGTTAATTATAATAAAAACATCTTAATCCTTGCTACTATTGAACCCGCTACTTGTATTTCCATCGATCACGAGGAATTGACTAATTGGAAACTTGGATCAGGACAATTTTAACCCATCTCTTCGGCCACGTGAATCTGATGAATTGTTCTGGAAAGAAACAATTCATTCCGTGTTTTTCCTAGCTGCATTAATTTGTTATCTCCATGAATTACCGAAATTGGCAAGGAATGTGATGATTAAGAAGTCTGATCGATTCAGATTATAAATTATTTAAATTTAATTTGTAAAGTTAAATTTTTATTCAGATTTGAATTAAATTATATTCAAATTATTTGTGAATTTCAAATTCAAATTCAAATCTTCACATAGTAAATATCTTTATAATACATATAATTATTAATTTAATTTATTATTTTACTTAAAAATAATTTTTTTAAATTATAATTAAACTTTACAAATATAAAATTATAATTATACTTAAAATTACAAATAAAATGGGAGTTCCAGCAGTAATCCACAAATGGTAAATGCAATGCAACAAAGCGTCCTTTCAAACAAAAGTTATATTAGGACTAAACTTATCAAATAAAAGAATGTGTCATGGATCAATGGAAGAGTATGTGCTTCCGAAAGTTTTCTGCACCTATATTCCGTCTGGACAAGAAGCTATACAGTTCTTCATGATATTTTTTTTTCTCTAGTTGTCATTGTCCCAATACTTGGTCATTTTATATTGCCAGTGTTCCTTCAGGGACTTGGTCCTCGTCCGAAGGATCCACTGGCTGAGATTTGGGTTTACTCATCATTTGAGAATATCCATAACCGAGAGAACTTCCCCTAGTTTCACATAGCTGCACATATTACACATTAGCATGTGGTTAGCCCTCGCAAAACCTAGGCATAGTTCATAGTAAAGAAGTAAAGAACAATCCGGTCCATGACTTTAGAAAAGGAAGCACAACTGCCTATAACATTCATTTCTAAATAAATCACCAAGTACCTCAGTAAGCTCGGATAAGTGGCGGGATCTGAACTCATTGATTGTTGCTGCTATCTCCGACATTGGCAGTTTAGCCTATGACAGCACAGAAGAAAATATAAGAACCGTACCCAACAAAAGTCCCAAAAGAATCAATTCTGTAATATCAGCTTGTTGCCACAAATAGGTCAGTGCTAGTGAACATGATGAACACCTTCAAAGTTCAAACATAGAATTCAAATATCATTCACTGCAGCTGCTGTATTTACACGAGCAGATCCAACAAACTTTCATTTTTTGAAATAGAGTTACATGCTCAACCTCGTATAAGTGATACTATTTTGTCCATAAGCCTATATTGTACCAAAGGCTATGTAATTTGTTACCATCCGACTGCATACCGCCACTAACCAATTCCATCAAGAACTTAAAGACCAGTCATCACATAAATATAATTCTACAGTAACAATTTCAACATGATATTACTTACTTGTGCAAGAACAGCAGCCGCTAACTGTAGGCTCGGTTCTAAGGTTTCTGGAACAACCTGCACAGATTTCAACTCAAATCAAGGTATACGTATAGGTACTGAATATACTGACTAAAGAAAAACCATTACATGAATAAATGTATATGAGCAATGATCAAACTGTTCTGCATAAGACATTCAATATGTTGAACTCAAAACAACATGATCGTAATCGATATATATACAAGTAATAACTTGCAAAAATAAATTTTGATGTAAAAAGGAGAGAGAAAAGAGCATAGAAAGAATTAAAAGAAAGATACCGCTGTTGCACCAGCCTTTTCCAAATTGAGGCCATGATCAACATCATGAGCACGAACAAAAGTCTTCACATTGGGAAAATATTTGTTCAGAGCCCAGACAGTTCTATAATTTGCTCCAGGAGTATCTAATGTTATTGCTGCAGCACAAGCTCTTTCAGCACCAATTTTATGGAGAATCTGGCAACCAAGTATGCAGAGAAGCATGTCACAAAGTGAACCAGCAGCAAACATATCGAAGTTCTTTCACAATGTGTTTTACCTCTCGACTACCAGCATCCCCAAAGTAAACCGGAAGGTCAAGTGCGCGCCCAACAGCTACTCGATCACTGAAAGTAAAGAAATTTAACATAGCATGCCAGAAAAATATTAAGAATTACATACTCATTTCTAAGTTACAATTATATCAGAATGCTAATATAGTGTAAACATAAAATCCAGGATAAGAAAATAAAAAAATAATAACAAAATAATAAAACTAAGCTTAACGGAACACTATTTTATCTAACCATCCATAAAACAAAGACGCAAAGTTTATTCACGCAAGCACAACCATGATGTATCTGTTACACTAATAAATACAAGCTTACATGTGTTCTTATTTTGATCTTACATTCAGCTAAGATAGGAATGCATATACTAAAATAATAAATTAGATGCCAAACAACAATGGAATCCGAAGTTTGCAACAATGGCAAGAATCAGATGTGCAAGAGAGAATTGTTTTGCCAAAAGTATTTCGAGACATGTTTACAGAAAAGCTGATGAGTGCTAAATTCTTGCCCTACTTTTGTTGAAGGACGTCATATCCTTACATGTCTCAAAAATTTGGAGTCAAAGGCCAATATAAAATCTCAGCTTGTGAAGATTAACAGGGTTCTTGATATTATCCAAATGAGTGAACCATAATCAATATTAATTTTATCACATTCTTCATTAGGTGGTCTTCATTGACATTATGCACGCGGTACATCATTAAATGTGAATCAGAAACGAATTTCTAGCCGTCGAGAAAACTTCTAGACACTCTAGCAGCATGGATAGAAACCACCCAACCAGAAAGTATTCCATTGAAAAAAAATGAACATAAAATTATGGCACACTAATCATCATTCTTATCAGGAGCACAAGTATAATTTGGAAAAAACAAATTTTAGTGTAAATAAATTTAAAAAATAAAATAAAAGAAACCTTATTTAGGAACAATGAAACGACATAGTCCATACTCTACAGGGAAAACATCACGTTACTTTGATGTAAAACACATAAAAGTGAAACTCATACCTCCTCACATCAAGAGCAACAAATGGAATTAGTCGTTCGGAAAGAAGCTGCGCAATGATCTGACCAAACAGATTCAACTTAAACAAAATTAACAACAAATCCCTTAATCATTCACACTTGTTTGCCAAACAGAATTTAAATTAAAGATTGGGACAAACCTGGCCAACACGTCCAAATCCACATATAATAATATGATCTTGTAAATCATCCGTCTGAAAATTAAAATATAAATTTAGTTTAAGGCAGTGTCAAATTAAATAAAAAATAGATTACTCATCCTATGGACCCTATATGGCTATATCTGAGAATTACGTACAATTTTGACCACTATATTGAAACACTCCTATAAGGAGTCCAGCACTAAATACCAACATCTATCTTCAACCTAAATATCACGATTATAGAAACAAAAAAGTTCTATTTCACAGAGTGAGTTACAAAATATAATGATACCTGCAGCATCAGTTATCCCATTTGCAGGAAGTAAAAAGAGAATAATAAGGTATCATCATATACGACAATGTCACAGATGCCATATATATTATACAATTGAACCCCTAAAACCCTACTTAGGGATGTTTATTAGAATTCTTGCCTCATTAACTCATTTATCCCAGCTCACAAAATGAATCATTAAGCTCTAAGTACTTAAGTAGCCCGACTGATTTTCTTGAAGACTATGTGGCAGGACAGGAATGTTCTTTACTTTCTTTATCCATCAACATACAATAACTTTGCACCAACTCAGAGTGTTAACTTTGTGCCACTCAAAAGTAAACAAGTTTAAAATAAATATTTCTGAAGTGCACGATGACTAACTACATTTTAAAACCTAAACATGTATTACATGGATTAAGTAATTCAAAATCAAGTAAAGGAATGAATGTCACATGTTTCATTTTATTTTCCTCAGTGAAGAAAATGATTCATCAGCTGACTGTGGAAGACATTTTTTGATAAAGAACATTTATTAAACTACAAGACAGCATGCTCCAAATATCACTAATTGTATCACCAACAAATTAATTGCAGAAAACAATTAAGTAGGGTGTCTTACCTCACTCTCAACAGGTAATAAACTGCGCACATCATGCTGCTCAAACCGAGAGGCTATGAACTGGCCTCCAGCAGCTAACCATGGAGTGAGTGCCATTGAGATTCCCACCACAAGAAACAGCAGAGATGACAACTGCGAAGACATTATACCCTGAAACCAAATCAATTAACCAGAAGTTAGTGTCCTATCAATAACAATCATAATGGCTATTCTATCCACACACAAAAATAAATCATAATGGCTATGAGTTGCATGTCTTTAAATTTATATTTTTGAATAAATTCATTATGCATCCCAACCAGCCATCAACAAAGGAATGAGTTCAGGCTCTTGGGCATGTCATTCATTAAATGCCTGGTTGAAGGCAAGAACGGTGTTGTCATGGGGGTTGGAACTGTTTTAATGTACAGACCGCTATTTATTATAGTCCATAAGGAAAGCCAACAATGCCTGATGAAACCCCGTCGCCGCAAATGACTTAGTTCCATTTATAGAGTATATTTGTTTAACTTCTTCCTCAAAGGACTCGAGATTAAAAGTGGCTTCTTAAGAATCTTGCAATAACTTACTCAGTGCTTCTGAAATAAAGATTTACATCATTACAAACAGTATTAGAGCAATCTGGACTTAAGAAGAACCCATTTCTATAGTAAATCCACCAAGGATAGATTGGTTCGGTTCTCAGGTACACTCTTTCAAGACTGAGAACCTAACCCAAAACCAACCAAGTGAAATTAACCTAGGCTGAACCTATATATATATATATACAAAATCATTGTTTGCAATCTTAATTGAAGAACCGATTTGTTAGTTAACATATAAAATTGTGTTCGAATTAAAGCATATCTTTAGCTAATTACAAAACTCAAAAATCATAAATAAATATATTCAGTGTAGGACCAAGCATCTATAGAATCACCTGATAACCAAGGTTTGGGTTGGTTCAATTCCATTACAGGTAGGTTTCGGTTCTAGTTCCAAAAATTCAAAATCTAACCATTTTGGTTCTGATCCTGAGTTGATACGAATCGACACATTTACACCCTTACTTTAATAATATGATGTCCAAATGGTGTAGGATTCTGTGGAGCGATGTGATTACATGCCCACATGCTGCTGCCATTGTCTGCCAAACCAGGCGCACAGGTAGCATCCCCACTCACCACGGCAGACATAGGTTTATGCCATTCTTGTTAGTGGCCTTTTATACACATGCAAAGCCTGTCAACTCTATTACACCTCACATTAAAATACTCAAGCCAGAGATTTCAGGGCATATGGGCCCTTTTTCATATAGAAAACATAAGAGACTTTCAGTGTACCTTTAAGATAAAAAATTCCCTATGAGTATCAACTTTTTATAGGTAATTTTGTCTCCAATTATGGGTTATTCCTCAAGGCCTCTGCCATTTCTCCCACCCCTTGTGGTTTAATTTTTCATCTACAAACCTTAAGGTTTTTCCTTGCAATATTATATAGAATTCAATTCTAACATCATCCAGAAGAATTTACTAAAACTTTATAAAGGAAAATATAACAAACTTTTGACACTTAGAGAACACGCAGCAAAAGAATAGATTATCAAGAAGGAAAGACCTGATTAACAGCATCACCAAAAGCCACAAATGCGAATTCTCCACCCGGAGCAAGTAGAAGACCAACTCTTATTGCAGATATGATCGACACACCAAAAAGTTTACCAATTAGCGCAATCAGTATGGTTTTTCCACCAATTAACATTCCTAATGTCCCCATAATAACTGGAAAGTTTGAAAAGAGAAGTTTTGGATCAATGGACATTCCAACCTGAAAACCAAAAGGTTATTGTTGTAAATTGCACAGATTAGTGTAAATATACTTGCTGATCAACATAGCACATAAATCTACCTGCTAAGATGGAAAAAGAATGCTAAATAGATTTCCTATAGTATAGAAGTACACAGAACTGCTGAAAGACAAAGAACGAGTGGCCCAAATTACTGGGTGACTAAAATTATAAACTAAGCACACCACTAAGCATGCCCTCAAAGGTGGCAGTCAAATCAACAGATACTCCACCTACCAGGGCCATCAACTTGATATAACAAAATGATATACTGAAATATCTAGAACTTGTTACCTAATTTACCATAATATATCTAGTAGAACTGAAAACAAAAGGTTAAATTATGTAGAATTAATACTCCTAATTAGAATTAATAATTGGGTTTTATAGAGATATTGATATGAGAGCCTACAGTCATGAAGAAGAGACCCAATAAAAGGCCACGATATGGAGCAATATCCGATTCCACCTGTAAGGAAAATTCAGTTTCGGCAAGGAGCAAACCAGCCAAAAATGCTCCCAGTGCCATTGAAAGGCCAGCCTGTTTTAATTTAACACAAAAAGGTGAAATATTATTAGTTGATATAATGATATGCATAAGTTAGCAAATAAAAATGACTCCACTTACCCTTGCAGTGAGGAGACTCGTACCCAGAATAACCAGGAGCGTATTTGCAGAGAATATCTCTGCATTTTGATTCTCTGCAATTTGCTTATATATTGGCCGAAGCAGCTGCAGGTAAAGCACAAAGGAATTAGAAATTCACGAACTCCCAAGAAATAAATCACATCTCTTGCCTTTCAAAAGCTACTGAACAGTTGCATATAGAGAGTCAGATTAAGAATAGCAAAGAGTAAATGTACATTGCCACAAGCCCATACTAATACTAGAATTAGATAGTGAAAAGCTTTATTAAGAGTTCTTGTCAT
The DNA here is from genome assembly GCA_947179155.2 of Hedera helix. Taxonomy (NCBI): domain Eukaryota; kingdom Viridiplantae; phylum Streptophyta; class Magnoliopsida; order Apiales; family Araliaceae; genus Hedera; species Hedera helix. The sequence goes on from OX359287.1 coordinate 38,449,424, forward strand.
AAGATAGTAACTAGGAAATTGCACCATCAGGACAGAAAAGAAAAAAATATCATCTCAGCCACTTAAAACTGTCATAATTTTTAAAACCACAAATTATATAACTTACTAGGCGTCCTCCAGCAATAATGGCACTAATAGCAACAATAGCCTTGAGCCCCGCCAATCCAAGAGCTTCAGCAATTGCTTGGAAACCAATCTGAAAAAATAGGAGAAGATTATATACTATAACAGTAAAATCTGCTGCTCCAGCAGCAGCAAGCATTTAATGGAACTGGCAGTGCAAACCATTCTAGAAACGAAGAGTGGAATAATGTCCTATTGTTACTAATTTATTTTCCTGGTTAGTAATCAACAATAATTAGCATTATATGTTCAAATACGATAAAAGTGGAAGCAAATGTAAAAATAACATTAAGGTTGTTAATAGATTAACATGGTGTTATATATCAAATAAAAGGAGTGAAGCACTAAGAATCACATATGAGATCTTTTACCCCTCCTTTGGATGAGTTTGGCGAAATAAGAGGTATGAGTATCAGCAAAACCACAACGGCCAAGTCCTGGAAAAAACAGAAAAATAAAGGGGGGGGAAAACTGCAAGTAAAATCAATAAGCTCAAAATCATAAAATAAACAAAATATCAAATAACTTATGGCAGAAAGAGGAGCCCAAGACCACAATAAAGCATGGAGGTAAATAATTACAGAACGCCAATAGTACAGGCCTGCATGGACCCATGTATCGGCTTCTTATGAGGTTCTCAAGTACATTATGTGCAATGCAGGTATTCAAAAGCAGGCTGGTTCAGATCCAGAATTTTTGTATAACAGGGATCAAAATCTAATACCAATGCAATTGTCTTCTAAATTGAGGGGGTTAAAGCTATATGGAGTTTCTTCTACACCTATTCATTTAAGGAATTTTACATTTAACACTACAAATGTTTTATTCCCCAATGGCCAGGGAGAAATTGCCCACCATAAGCTACATGTGGCTCTGACCATGAAAGCAGGATATACCTCACTATGCAGCTCCATTTTTGCTCCTTTGTTGCTCAACATAAAAATACATGATAATGGCCATGCAATTTAACTTTCACCAAGCAAGGACATGAACCAAAATATATATGCAGTAAAATAGTTCATAACTTAAGAAGCATGTCTTAACTTTTAGTGTGGTCATCAATCTAATGACTTCCAAAACCTGCTTTAATCGCACTTCTACCCCTACCCCATTCCGCCCAGCCCCCCAGACAAGAAAGTGGAGATAAAAGTACACAACAATGTTCTAAAAATCATCGCCTAGGTTCGATTAATCCCCGACTAGGCGATAAGCGGTCCTCTACCACCTCAATTTGGCTGGGAATCTAGACCAGGCAAAATCAAACCACTATTTTGAAACTCTACAGTAGTTAAAATAAATTTGTTAAGCATTAAAAGCTTGTTTTTTTGGTAATGTTTCATGTAAAATTTTAAAAAATTACATCTACTATATGATTTGTATAGTATAACAAGTATGTACAAGAAAAATAAATAAATGAGACCGTCTAAGAAAACGAAAATGCCTAGTCCACCTAGGCAAATGCCTGGGCACCGCCTAGGTCCTCCTAACGATATTTAGAACACTGGTACACAACAACAGGGGGAGAGAGAACGAGCATTATTTTCAAGAGCAAAGAGGTACCTGAAAAAGTAATACTGAAAATGTAGCTCGTCCATGACGTGATGTGCTCTCTCCTCTTTCCTGCAATACCTGCAAAAGATTTTACAAAAAGTAGGTGAACCTACTGTGTGGTATCCACTAGCATTTAATTTGAATTTTGACTAGTTTCAAAGTGACTTAAAAACTAAATAAGTTAATAACCAGATATATTATAACTTTAAACTAGAGAGAAAGAAAGACTTGTTTAATCAACTCATACAGTAAGCGAAAGCAAAAATAACATAAGGCTCACAAACATACTCTTTAAGAAAAGGGAAAACGAAGGTATCTATTACAACTAAAGAAATTGAACTTTGCTTCAAATGTCAGTAGTAGACAATGCTTCCTATATAAGGATGATTCTTTTGTATAATGATGATCATCTGAATAGCGTCAAAGGCAGGTATAAATATTCAATTTACAATTAGATAGGAATCATCTACAATACTCTGCATCTGAAATGAAAGTCCCATTTGACTTCCAACTTCTCTTTACAAATATTAAGGTTTATAAACATATTTAGACATAATTTTAATATTAAAATTTGCTATTGGAAAATAATACCAAAAGAAATTGTGTTAAATGGTGACAAAAACAAACCTTAATATGGGGAATAAGTTTTGGCTCAGAGGGAGTGCCAAGAAGATTAAGAATTGAAAGAACACAAAACATGGAAACAATATGCAGGAAAAATGTAATATGGGATTATGCACAACCATTTTTCGGATTTTCGTAATGTCACATGTCCCTCATGCCTAAAGGAAATGAAAGTTGATGAACTGAGAAGACAGTATACACTCGTTACTGAAAATTGAAAAATCAATGAAACAGAGACACTGCTAGTTACAATTAACAAAAACTTGGGCTTCTGAGCTTGTGGTCAAATTCAACTCTATGGCTGTCTATTCATGAGCTTCCTTTTGTTTAGTTGATCGTTTATTTCTTTCTTTTGTCATTTCTGTTCTGGGTGACGTGGTAAGGAGTAATTGAAATCCCACCAAAGTAGTACAGTGCTAAGTTTGCCAAGAAGGTGGATTTCTGTGAATGCATTACAACTAGAAACTGAAAATTCAGTGAGAGAAAGCAAGGTGTTTTTAAATTGCTACTGCATAGCAAGTGAAAGCAATATCATATTGCTGTAACAAAAAAAATGTAATTATGAACCTTTATTTATATTTGTAAGTATGAACCATAATAATCACATTTTACATAAATAGAATATGTGTGTGTGTGTGTGTGTGTGTGTGTGTATATTTACGTGCTTGTTTATGTATAGTATGCATGCAAGAATAGATTTTTGAATATGAAGTAGTAACAATCAATTTATATGTATGCGATAAAAATGTAATGATGACTTTCCATGCCTTCTACTTTAATTATTTTGAATGGTCTTACTCTTGTTAAAAAAAAAAAAACTGTGTTTCTTCAAGCAATTGTGATTTCTAGAATACCAGAATGCAACTAGAATATATTATGTTTGTTGGACATGTTCAGGCAAGCATCCAACAAGTATCAGACATCAAACTTATATTGAAATTATTTATGGACATGAAAAATGAAGTTTCCAGTACATGTCCAAGAGTGTCGCCAACACGGGCACGTCAACTTACATGAATGTCCATCCTTCCTAGGTTATGAGAATATGTTATGTTCATCATTTTCGTCAATGTTGTACGTTTGGCATTAGTACAAATGTAATGATTAGGATGAAATAAAAAAGTTATGAACTTAAGAAACATACAGGTTATCCTCATAATCACCTTTCTGATGAAAATTATTTCAGCAACTGATTGCTGAATCTTAAAAATAATAAAAACTAAAATCTGACATCTGGAAGAAACTGGTATTCACTTAAGATGATACTCCCTCTGTCCAAGTTTGTGGTCACTTGAAATCGCAACCTAGTCTTAGAAGAGAAAAGCTTAAACATTGTATTCCATTATTGTCTTTTCCCTTAATATATGGTGGGTTCCACAAACTTTCTTTATCAATTTGTATGAAGGCAATGTAAACTATTTGATGTAACAAGGTTTAGAATGAATTGGACAGGAAAAAGGTAGTAGAAAGAAGGGAGAAGAGGAAGAGGAAACATGTCCGAAGGCCACAAATGTCGTAAAGCCCTTTTCCAAATCAATATTCAACTCTATATCAATATTTTGGGGGTTACAATACTTATATATAGAGAACCTAAGACAGAGACTTGGGGGCTAGTAAAACTCTAGTACTAGTTTTAAGTATCCTATTAAGAAATACTCTAATATTTAAACAATTTATGGTAAGAACTTCGATACCAAAAATACTAAAACAATCTAATTAACCTAGACTCCTAATATACTATAGTTACATGCAAAACAAAGAAACAAAATTTAAATCGTAGTCCAAATACATAAGACTCAAAAGAAAAAAATTCCCCAAGCTCTTGAGAGTTTTTGTCAGTGTGTACCGCCGCATCACTGTTCCAACTAAAAGGTATATAGATACTAAAAGGTGGCCACACAAATTTGGAAATCCCAAAATAGTAACAATGCCACATAAACTTCAAGTCTTCGATGGAGGGAATGACTAAAAGGCTGAAAGCAAATGAACTGAAAGTTGAAAGAATTTAAACTTTTCAATACTTCAGCCACAACTTCGTAATGAACAATAATTGCTGATCAAGGACTCAATTTTATTATCTATATTTTTTCTTTTCAATGGACAAGAATTCTGAATTCTTTTTATAAGTTCTTTTTAGCACTATTTCTTTTTATGAGGAAGAAATTTCATTTTATAAGTATTCTAAGAACGTAATTCCATGATGGATAAAGATGTTACAACCAATTTTTACATATAGTTGGACATATATGCAAATGATATTTACCTGAAGGACAACAGCAGTAGAAGATAATGCCAAGCCATTCCCAATGACAAGGGCAGCAGGACCTGCTTGTCCATAAACAAAATGAGCAACCAAACCCACCACTACTGCCGTCGCCAAGACCTATGTTACGCGTTTAAAAAAGAAAATTAGAAAACTGATGCATCAATTCAATAAACATTCTGCGTTATGGCCACAAAAATTTTAGGGCTAGGGAAGTGATGTTCTCATTTACCTGAGCAGAGCCCAATCCAAAAACATATTTCTTCATGGAACTTAGTCTTTCAACAGAGAGCTGAAAATGATGACCAAGACTTGGCTTCAACTCTCTTTCTTATTAAAAAATAAATAAATAACTTCTGAAGCGACTTTTGACAAGTAAAAGTCCAGATTTCAAGAATGCACCTCAAGGCCAATATTAAACAGCAAGAAAACAACACCAAATTCCGCTATCGCCTTTGTTCCGTGTACATGACGAATAATAGAGAGACCATAAGGTCCGATCAAGATACCAGCAGTCAGATAGCCAAGAACTGGGCTGCCTAAACATTGAAGCAGTTAGAAGATAATCCATCAGTGAAATACTTCTTCCATAAATCTTAAGAAAGTTGGTGAAGACCCAGCACCATACAAGCAGATAATGGCCAAGTGCAAAAACAGCATTTATTGTTTGAAGGAATCAAGAATATATAATTGCACTAAGTTGAGGGTTCAGTATAATAACTACCATCAAAGGAAAATGAATCACGAGCAAAATAATTGTGAATAGAATAAAGGATCTGCGGACACTATTATGAACTCATCATAGCCAATAACATGCAAACAATAAAAGAAAATAGTGTTTAAGAAACTTTTACACTCAAAGGAGATGCTGAAGAGCCAAATGAATAAGAAATTCAATACCTCCAGGAATTTTCTGGAATAAAGGCACAAATATTACACTGGCAAGCAGTAACCACAACATGTCAAAGAGGGAAGCTTCCTCCTCATTTATCTGAGTACATATAGAACATTCTATCAGGAAAAACAAAATAAACAACTCTGCAAATGAATTTATACTATGCAATGAGAAGTTTTGAGCCCAGAGATGAATGAAGGGTATTCTCAGTACATACCTCCTGATGAGGAAGCTTCTCCATTAAATTTTTAATTCTCTTGGGTAATTTCCTCATTTGTCGGACTAGAGGCTTTGCATTTGATGAAACTTCATCAATACTGGTAGTAATGATGTCTGGTTGCTGAAATAGCTGGTTAACACTCTCAGTGCGGTTAGCATAAAAAGTAACCCTGTGATAAGTTTCAACACCAAGTGATCAAAAGAAAGCCAGCACTTGTACCCAAATAGCAAACTTCTAACCACTACTTCAATTATATTTGAGAAGGAAGGTTAACAATATGACATCGAAAACAATTTTATATGGCAGGCAAGCATGAGATAGATATCATTTAACAAAGAAGTAAGAATAGTCAATATCCAATTTTTATTGTGTTGCATACCCTGCTCCCGCAACCAACAACCCAACTACCAGCTTAGGCAATTGCTTTCTTCCAGATTCAATAACTCCATGGAAAATGGAGGCAGGTGTGAACTCGGTCCCATCTACATCAAAAGAGAAGAACGAAGCAGAGAAGAAACGAGATGATTTCTTCAGTAATGCTTTTGGACCATTAAACGGCGAGCTGTCTCTTGTCAAATCCTTCTGTGTTTCCGCTTTTCTAGTTTGAACCACAGGTTTTGACTTTTCTGCTTCGAACTCAGTCTCTTTCAGTGATGTACTTAACTTTCCATTTTCTTGGTCACTGTCATCAGATAATCTGGAATCTTCAAACCTTTCGCTGCGGATATCAAACTGGCTATCTGATGAGGCTTCACTAATCAAAGAAGTATCACATTGTACGTCTTTATCTCTATCAACAATATTATCAACTAGATTTTCCTGACTCACCTTCTCCTCCTCAATAAGTGCCCCCTCACTCAACACATGTACTTGGGATGATGATCCATTTTGGTGTATTTTACTTTCTGAGTAATCTTTCTCAGCTCTATGTAAGGCAATCTCTGCATCATTCACGTGTTGTGCAGCCTCAAGTTCAAAAGCAACAGCTTGCTCGGCCAAAAGCATTATATTAGCAACATCCTCCTCTGCTTTCAAAGCATCCCCTTCTGCTTTATCTGCAGCCTCATTTAGCCTGTCCACTTCCTTTAGCAACTCATCTTTTTTACTCTGCAACCGCATCAGCTCTACTTCACAATTTGCCAAATTAGCCTGACACTCTTTGATCTCATGCTGAGCAGCCAAGAAAGCTTCCTCCTCTTCTCTCAAAGAATCTGATTCTTCTCTTCCTATTTCATATTCTGGACTGCCCTCACTACAATCCTCCACAGAAGCAATCTTTTGTTTCGCAATTTCAACTGAATCCCCTGCCACCTGAAGCCTCGCCTCAGCTAAAGAAAGGGCCATTGTTGCTTTCTGAACAGCTTCTTTTGCACTTTCCTCTTCATTCACAAGCTCTTGGATAGTATTAAGTGTAGAATTAACAGCATCCCATACATTTGCTGCTTTATCTTTTAATGCTATTGCAGCTTCTGATATCCTCTGAGCTTTCTCCTCAAACATGGTACTGTTAAGCCGAGCAATTTCCAATTCTTTACAAGCCTTTTGTAACTTTTCCCTCAAATCCCCAAAACTAGGGACCTCTTGTTCTTCTTCCTCCACAACTTCCTCCACTGCACCATTTTCCTCTGAACTTTCATCAGTCCCTGATCTTGGACTCCCCCCATTACCATTCTCAATAAACTCTACACTTCGATCATTACCATCGATATAAGCAACCGAATCATTTCCCTGACTCCGCAATCGAACCACTCCTCTAGACTTATTAAAACAATATCCAAAACTAAATACCGAACTTTTCAATGAACTATGACAACCTAAATAACTATCAAATTCACCTTTGCTACAGGAAATGGTCTTCTTCAACTTCTTGGTCGACCGAGCCTTCAAAACCAACCTCGAGTTACCAAGAAATTTGCAATTAAAATCAGAACGCAAACTCAATCTCTCCAATATTCTACAGCTAGTAACTTCAACCCCAGGAATCCCATTTGACTGCTGAAAACTACATGCAAAGTCCATACTTCAAATATCTGTCCACTTCTATAACAAATTTCCTATCCAAAATGTCTCATTGGCCTTTATCAAAAACCTGGTGAAGCAAAACAATTTCACCCAAATTTCAGAAACAATTATTAAATAACTAACACTGATAAGTAATAACACGCATTTGAGCTTAGAAGAAGTTGCTTTTGCTAATTTACAATCCCTTGAAAATAGTCCCCATAAATAAACATATTTAGAGAGGAATTAAAGCTATGAGCCTAATGATATCATACTGTAAGTTATTATATATTATATGTATAAGATTATTGTATGGAGAAATGAAGGGAAAAGGAACTGACCGACCATGACTGATGCAGAGAAAATTGGGGAGTTTGAGCTCAGAGAAAATCTATCGCGGACTTTCCGAGGAAAAACTGGGGAAGAAGAAAATGACGGGAGTTGATAACGGATCGCCGCGGCTGTCAGTTGAAGTTCCGTTGTCCGAATGGGAGCGAAGAAGAAAAATGGTGGACATTTTTTTCGCCGTCACTCTTTCTGTTTTTGGGGACCGAGAAAATCAAACAAATTGCCTTATTTGTTGGTACAGTAATTCCGTAGTTTACCATAATACCCCTGCTGCTAACTTTCTAAATTTTTTCTGATTTTTCAGTTTTCAATTTGGCAACTCCAAATAATATATAAATAGGAGTAAAGTTTTTTTAAAAATTAAGAATTTCAACAAAAAAACTGCAAAATACTTTTTCCGATTTAAAACTGGTGATATATTTTCTTTTTTTACTTCGCTTTAAAATTAAAAATATATTTATATTTTAAAATTATAAAATAACATAATATTTTTAATGTATTATTATTTTTTTACTATCATCATATCTAATATCATACAACCACGATGAAATTATTTATCAATTTATCTCGAATCTCGCGATCTTTAAATCTCGTCTACACGTAAGAAATTTAGTTAATCTATTTGTTGAGTTCTTTCCAAATCATTTAGGAATAAGATTTTTGAAAATTATAATTAAGAAAAAGAGACACTACACTAATATTAAATTTCGACAAGATATCATATATAAAAAAATAAATCATTTATTTACTTTTATAAATAATTTAGAGAAAATAAGAGCTCACTTTATATGCACAAAGAACTACATACGTATATAACTTGTTAGGAATTGCTAGTTGGTAAGGACTCTTTAATTTAGCATACATATAGAAAGCCTATGAAACATGATTTAGCTTTCGATTAAAGGAAATGATATACATCTGGACAAATATGAAATATAAATAGATTGCGATAAATGTGAAAATTTATGTTATAAAATAAAATAAATTAAGGTATAATTATTTTTAATTTTTACTTATCTCGTATATACAAATACGTCGTAAATATGATTCGACTGAAAATTTTAATAATACATAACAGAATTCTTCAATTAATATCAAGGAATGATGGTATTGTATTAGTTTAGGAGTTCGGATACTAAACAAGAAACTTAAATTAGTGATATTGCATTAAAAGGGTGATGTTGTTATAACAATAAACATCATTTAAAATGTTAAATGACGGTAGAATAAATTTTAAAATATAACTAAAAATATATTTAGTTTGACAGTGTTATTTAATTCGACAATGTTAAAAAAAGTTGCAAACAATTGGTTTATACTTTTGACCTCAAATTGTTGCTTTAATTTAGTTATTAAAAATTCACTTAAATTCATCCATACTTACCAAGAGAAAATTTCCACTAAAGATCTACGTAAAGGGTTTTTTTATTAGATTGTCCTAGTCATGGCCAGGTAATTATCAAATATTAAATATATTTATACTCTTTTGTTTACTAAAATGTCCCTAAAATAACTTGATGAAAATTGAGAAATAATGAGAGTTAGGGAATTAGTTTATTAAAATAATCTATTAATTTTCTATCTCTCCTACACTCTGGCAAGTGAGAAATAGGAATAGAAAAAAAAATAGAAAAATAGAAAAAGAAATTGGGGACATATACACACACTCCTTAACCTGTCACCATTAGAGATGAGCAAGAAATTAATTTGGCCCTGAAATTATACCAAAAATTGCACAAATTGCACCAATTAAAATCACACCAACGGTTCCGACATATGTGACGGTTTTAGGTGGGTTGAAAAATCGAATTTGCAGTTTGAGTTTAGTTCCTGGGCAAAACCGCACATGAAAAAACCTCACCGCACCATTTTTATTTTTTATTTTTCTGTTGTTTGACTATTTTCAACATGAACCATATCAAGAAGTATTATTATGGAAGTGTCCCTTCAATTAATCCATTTGAAATTATCCCTCATGTAATTATCTTTATTTAGAATTTTCATATATGAGAAGAAATTTTTAATTAATTCATTTGGAATTATCCCTCATGTAACTTCTATTTTACTTTTGTTTAGACAAAATATTATAAGTAAAGTTGTGTGTTTTATCAAAGTGGTATTTAATATTGTGTGATGTTAAATTGTTAATTTAAATTACGTAAAATTTAATTGGTTTAATTGGTTTTAGAACCGAAACTGCACCAAATAAAACCATACTGCACAGTTCAAAATCGCACCGCACCAATCACAAGCGGTTTCATGTATGGTTTTGAATTTGTCAAACTCCACCTAAACGGTTTCATGTGCGATTTGAATTTTAAACCGTATCAAATTGTACCATGCTCACCCCTAATCACCACCTCATTTGCTTTATGAAAATATCCTTCGATTCTATTTTGATTTTATCTTTTTCGAAACACCATAAAACTCCAACCAACAATAATTAAGATCTTTTTTCATTTGATTATTGTATAAGACTTAATTCATTAGTTGCATGTGTTTGTATTTAGTAGACGATTTTATTATATTTATTTTATTCTAAATTATATGATTATTATTAATTTTTAAAAATTAATTTAAAATATATTTAAATTTAAAATTGAGATAATTTATTAAAAATTATAAAATAATAAAATTACAATAATTAATATTTTTTAGATATTTTATAATATTCATCATCTGTGTTTTAAAAAAATTAAATTGACTTAAAAAAATTAATAATAATTAAATAATATCAAACGAATGTAGTAGTATATAACTTGATCAAAATTTTTACTACATTCCATGAGTAAGGTACATTTAAAATTAATTTGCTAAACCGTGAGCATAATCTAATTAAGCAAAAGAAATATAGAGTATTTTGCATGCATTTAATTTGTTTAAATAGCATACACAATCTTTTGAATATATGTGCTTATACCAAGATTGAATTATAACATGAATTTAATATACCAAAGGGCATGCATGACATTTAGGATTCCTCTTTTGTCTGGTCGGATTCCGGCGGTACTTCCGGCTGATCGGCATTGCCGGCTTCTGGCACCCCGGATTCAACCGGCATGACCCCGCTTCTTATTTTGGCGGCCTCGAGGACATGAGAGTAATTTCCCTTCTCCATGAAGAGTTGAGCAAAGTGGTGCTTGCAATAGAGGACTCCATCAAGAGAAGCGTAAGATGAATGTGTAAGGGAACACCCTCCATGAGCACACTTGAAACATGACTTATGGAATGATTCTCCCTCCATATTCACCTGCTTAATTAGGAATTAATTAGTTTAACTAATAATGTGTTATTTAATTTTATTTTATGCATGAAATTTAATTTCTTCTCCTTCATGCTCAATTTGAGTGTCATCTTCAAAAATATTTCAATTTCCGATTCATTAGCATATATCCAAAGTATAATTATGAAAAATGAAACATACAAAAGATGATGTCCAAATATGTAGCATGTCTTAAGATTTCGTTCCACCTGCATGCACAACACTTAATTTGCAAAAAAGAGTACGAAAATTATGTATAACTCATCATCGACTAAATCTATTTTTCAATTGTGAGTTTGAAAATATTTAAATTGATTTCAAATAGTTAACAATGATCTTATATTTTAAAATAAAAGAAAAATTAAATATGAAATCACAAACCTTTTCTAGTGGATAGACGGTCTTATTACAAGCTGCACATTTGTCTTGGGTTCCAGAGAACAAGAAAGAGAGTTTGCTTGGAACCTTTGTCTGCAATATAATTATCGAAATTCTATATCAAAAAAATTTGACAAAGATAGTCGGGTAACAAACAGTTAAAACTAGATGACTATACTAGCCTTTTGAAAATAAAATAAAATATTTAAATGGTTAATTTAGGAAATATATAGAAACAATAGTAGTAATACACAAATCTAGATGCACACTAAGCCTGCAGATTTGGACATACCAGTGAATTTTCTCTCTCCGGCTTTGCTGTAATTGAAAGTTAATTAGCGAAGGAAAAAAAAAAGTAAAATTAGATTGAATAGCCTGAATATATATATAATAAAAGGCCACTGGCTAGCTAATTCAGTTAACTAATTAAGGGTCTCACATGTATGGAAGTTCTTGCTGAAATTCCCAGATTCCTTGAAAAGTTGTTCGAAATGAGGTTTGCAATAAAGGGTACCATCCATGGAGGAATAGTTGCTCATCTGCCATGAAAATTTACATCATAAAGGCAGTTGTATTAATTCATCATACATAAGCAAATGCAATCGAAAATGATCAGTCTCTCATTTACTACTAAAATTTAATGGAAATAATAAATTATAGAAAATATTATATTCAAGTGTGGTAATAAATTATAGAAAATATTATATTCAAGTGTGGTGTATGTATTGTTTTTGCTAGAAAAAGTTAAATAAAATTCTCATAATTTTTTGATATTCGTATTAAATTATATATGTATGGAGGCGAGGGGATGATGAGACTTGAAGCCTAGGCAATGCCAGAGTGACATAGGGCTTGTTTGATTTAGTGCGTTTGAAATATCGGTTTATAATGGAATTTTGAAGCATCACATTATTTTTGATGCAGTAAGTTTACGACGAGGTTTATGAGTTAAATATGTAAATTGTGTTGGAAAACAGGAAAAGTACTTTTGTAAGGAGAGTTTTTTTAACCTCCAAAAGCTGCAAACCAAACATACGTGCACATACGGCAGACTTGAAATTTGAAACTAGTTTTGATGTTCTTGTGGAGTGCAGATTCTGCCCATCAGTGCATGTTTTCCTTTTCATTTTCCCAATCAATAATGCTCAAGCAGCACTTTATATGTTGTAGTTCTTGACACTTCAAATTATTTTAAGCGAGAAATGAAAGGAAAAGTAAACAGGAAAGGGCAAAAGTGAAGAAGCAAATTAAGAACGCTAAAAAGAAGAAACACACACACACATATATATACACACACACACACACACACACATACATACATACATACATACATACCACAAGAGTTCCTTTACAGTGGCTGCATTTGAAGCACGACTTATGGTAAGTTACTCCATCAGCAGACAACAAATCCACAAAATACACAGTCTTATCACAAGCCTTGCATTTGTCCAAAGTTCCTGTAAACGACATATTTTCCTTCTTGAAAATAAGATTTAAAACTCAATCGTTTGTTTCTATATATGAAAACAACCCAATAAATCAATTAGCTAGCTAGGGTTCAGAGGAAAATTTAACTAAAACCAAAATAATTTTTTTAAACATTTTTTGGGTTGCTGTAAAGTTGCATTGCATATATTTCACCGGACACGTGATTGGAGATCCCAATATTATGAGGGAAAATGGGAATTTAATCCGATTGAATTAGAGTGAAAGAAGGTTTATATTTTGACTTATTCTGTGGGAGAATAAGAGGAGGCGAAGAAAGGAGGGGTGAATAAAAATACTTGATAGTAATGTTAGTCTTTTCATTTTATTTTGCTAGAAAAGGTTAATTATATAATAACATGGACTGAATAAATACGCACACATAATTATATACTCCTTTGTGCTTTAAAATGAAAATGAGTGTCTTATATTTTTATTTTTGCATAAACGACGATCTCTCATTTCAAAAATCAGAATAAACATAATTTGATGTTTCAAAACCCTTAAAAGGAAAAAATCGTAAGACAAATTCTAAATTTTCACTATATCAATAATAATGAGTTTATAATAATTCTCTCAAGTTTGACGCCTTAAAATTTTATATTTCACAATACTGCAATACAATTTTTTACAATGATTAAAAGTTTTAAAACCCTCACTCTCGCAATATAACTTTTTTTGCACAGAATATAAAAGTTGAAAAAATCATCTTCCTCACGCAAACCAAAAACCCTCTCACACCATCTCTCAACTCTTAGGATGTTACATAACTTTTGGTTGTGTTACCCTTCAACAACTAAACATAATATTCTATTTATAAAGTACTCACAATTTTTCTCTTCCTATTTAAAATATGACACTTCTTTTTCATAATAACAATTCTTTTTTAAATAGGATTCGAAGAGTATCCCAACAATTTCTCCCTCGACTCGAATTCCCGACTACTTCAATTTCACGTTTGAATAGGATTTGAGGAGTATCTCAATAATTTCTCCCACGACATAAATTCCAAATATTTCAATTTTATCACTGCCACTGTTGTCGTCGTAGTCGCCGCCATCATCTATATCATCCGTAACATTTGTACTATCTACATAATCCGCAACATTCAAATTATCTACAGTATTTGTGTTATCTTTGTTATCTGCATCTTCTGTGACACCCACACTGTTTACAACATCCACATCATTAGCATCACTAACACTATCTGCATTCTTTGCATCATCCGCATCATCTTCATCAGCATCTTTATCATTTTCATCATCTAAATGCTGCAACAATGATTCTCCATAAGCACAAATATCTTGTTCATCATCATCATAATGAATATCAAATTCAGTTCCCTTTAAACTTCACTCTCTTTATTTATTACATCAATGCGACTAATTTTCTTTACCCCAGATCCAATGAACCTAGCTCTTGATACCGATTATTGGAAATTAAGTCAACGCAAACCAAACAATATAAAATAAAGAAAAAAGAACAACACAATATTTAATGTGAAAAACCTTTAAAGAATAAAATCACAGGTCAAATTTCAAATATTCACTATATCAATAATAATAGGTTTACAATAAACCTCTCAAGTTTTACACCCTAAAATTTGAGATTCCATAATACCGCAATACAATTTTTTACGCGGACTAAAAGCTACAAAACACTCCGTCCTACAATATAATTTTTTTGTACAAAATATAAAAGTTGCAAAAACACTCTCCCTCACACAAACAAAAAACCTCTTCATACCATATCCCAACTCTTAAGATTTTATATGACTTTTAATTGTATTATCCTTCAACAACTAAATATAATATTCTATTTATAGAGTACCCACAACTTTTTTCTTTCTATTTAAAATAGAATACTTCTTTTCCATAATAATAGTTCTTTCCTAAATATGATTCAAATAGTATCCCAACAACTCCTCCTTAACTCTAATTACTGAATTTCATGTCTGAATAGGATTTGAGGAGTATTCTAATAAACGAAACGTTGCTTGTGTTGCTTTTACTGAGTAATAAGGTAAGTACTTTGGTCTTACTTTTACAAGGATTTAATCCCTTCATTTAGCAAGCATTTTGAAGGCATTGCACTTGGTAAAGCAGATAGGACACAGAGTTCATGTGTAGGAATGAGACAATGTTGAGTTGATAATTGATTTTCTGTAAGAACAATCGAAGGTTCGAATGTGATCATATAATTAGACAGAGAAAGACAGACAAATTTCAAAAAATTAAGGGTGTTGAGACATAATTTATTGGACCTTATATTTTAATATGGGTCAAAGATTATTTTATATGTAAAGTTGGGCTAGATTATTTATTAGGGTCCTTAACACTAATATACAACAATTAGAAAGTAATTACAAAAATAAAACACACACAAAATAATTACAAAAATAACACAATAATTTCAAACAATTTAATTTCACATTAATAAGGAACCTAAAATCAAGGCTGCCATAATTCAAAATTCAAAATTCAAATCATATGGATGAAAAAAAAAAAAAAAATCTCGTCGCGAAAAAGAAAGGGGTGGAAAGCAAGCATTAACTGTCAGATTATATTTTATTTAACTTCAACAAAAGTATAAAACTGCCAATGAGGAGAAGAAGAAGAAGAAGAACATTCGCCCTACAAACATAAGTAAATGGTAACCAACCATTAATACGCATGTAACCAACCTTTAATACAACGATAACCAAATCTTAATACAAAAGGTAACCAAACTGAAATATAAAGGTAACCAACCTTTAATACAGAGGTAACCAACCTTTAATATAACAGTAACCAAACTTTAATAGAAAGGTAACCAAACTTTAATACATAGGTAACCAACTTTTAATATAACAGTAACCAAACTTTAATAAAAAGGTAACCATTTAATATACATGTAACCAACCTTTAATACAAATATAGCCAACCTTTAATACAACGGTAGCCAAATCTTAATACAAAAGGTAACCAAACTGTAATACAGAGGTAACCAACCTTTAATACAGAGGTAACCAAAATTTAATACAGAGGTAACCAACCTTTAATATAAAAGTAACCAAACTTTAATAGAAAGGTAACCAAACTTTAATACAGAGGTAACCAACATTTAATATAAAAAGTAACCAAACTTTAATAGAAAGATAACCAAACTTTTATGAATATTTGGTTACACACAAAAATTAAAATGGTTACCTCTGTATAAACTTTTAGATACCAATTGAAATATAAAAAAAAGTTTACTGTATTAATTTTTTTTTATCACTATTTGGTTACACACAAAACCTAAAATGGTTACCTTCGTATGAAAGTTTGGTTACTAACTAGAATATAAAAAAAAATGTTTACTGTCTAAAAAAAAATATGCAACGAGTGGAGGAAGGGGAGAGGGTGGAGGGTTGTGGTGGAGGGGAGGAGGGACGGGGGCGGGAATGGGGGTCGTCGGCTGGGGGAGGGGGAGGGGGGAGGGAGGCGAGGCGGCCAGGGGAGGGGAGGTGGCCGGGGGCGGGAGTGGGGTCGGCAGCTGGGGAAGGGGGAGGGGGAGGGGGAGGGGGAGGCGGGAGGGAGGCCGGAGGGGGCAGGCAGGGGAGGGGAGAGCTGGAGGCGGGAGAGGGGAGGCGGCCGAGGGCGGGAGGGGGAATCTGCGGCTGGGGGAGGGGGAGGGAAGATCGGCGGCTGGAGGAGGGGGATGGAAGATCAGCGGCTGGGGGAGGGGGAACCGGCTGCTGGGGGAGGGGGAGGGGGAACCGGCGGCTGGAGGGGGAACCGGCGGCTGGGGGAGGGGGAGGGGGGAACCAGCGGCTGGAGGAGGGGGAGGGGTAACCGGCGGCAGAGGAAGAACATGGAGATGATGGAGCCAGAGCAGAGTAAAATGCCGGTTAGGATCGTGGGAAGAGATATTTTGGCTATGCAATCCCTTAAATTAAGGACTTACAGTTATATTAATATTGTAAATAAAAATAAAAACTGTAATATTATTGTAATTATTTTATAGAAGTATGATTTTTGTAATTAATTTTAAAAATGTACTAATATATGTAATTTACCCTATTTATTACATACTATGATGCCCCTGGACCGTGGGTCAGCCCATTCAAGTATTCTTATATTTGAGGTGGTTTGGGTTAATGAGAGAATATATTATTTTTTTACTTTATAAAGTTGATGGGACTCCAGGTGGCGAAAGTAAAAGTATATACATAAAACATTGACAAGTGAACTAGGTAATGTTTTTAAATGCAAACTGAGAAATCAAATATCTTATATCTATTCTAGCCAATATTTTCAGACCCGGACTAGTTATCGAATTTAAAATAATATCGGGTGAATGGATCACTGGTTCAACTAGTGGTCGAATGGTTATTGAACCGGTGACATCATAAATATATAAAAAAAATATTATTAATAATTAATAAAATTTTAAAACATCTAATTTTTTATAAACTAAAATATAGTGAATTTATGTTATAATATTACTAAAAATATCTAATTTAAAAAATACAACTATTTTTGTATAAAAAAAATTAAAAAATACTTTCAAATCGGGTCAACTAACCGGTTTATCGGTTGAACCATCATTTCGATCAATCGATTTTTGACCAAATTAGTTTAACATGTTCAAATCGGACCGAAAAGTGAATCGGGTCCTGGTTCAACCAGTCTGTCTAGGCCAGGTTTCAAAATATTGATTTCAGCATTATTTTGACTCTCTATTGTAACGTTTATCACTTATACTTACTCTTACACAGGAGTATTCTCAAACGATCTAATTCATGACCTGATCTATGAGGTGTTAACGAGTTCTTCTAAATGTAAGAATCTTACTATTGAATGATTTTGACGAAAGAAAGATTCGCACGATAACAAATGGCATACAATAAAATTGGGTTTAAATACTTCAGTTGCATACTGTGAAGTTAAAAGAAAATCATAAATTACCTTTGGAGTCCATAGCAGAAGTTTATCAGGTACCAATGCAGCATTTGGTTTTGCTCCAGCCCAAAGAATTTTATTCTTTGATAATGACCGAATTGTAACATCTCGAATATCTATTACCTGCGTCATGTGAAGATGGCATTGTACAAAAGATTGATATTATTTATTCTCACAATTATTCAATCATCTTAAATGTGTCTATTTGAATTTCAAGTTATAAGAATTAAATATAATAATTTAGGAGTAACGGTTTTTTTCTTTTATATTATCACATGGGAATCTATATTCTAACATCCCTTGTGTCCCGTATCTTAACCTATATTTCCTCTAAGCCTCTGACCCTATTATTGAAAGATAATAATGCAAGTTATTTTGTAAAAATAAATAAATAAAATTCAATTCCTAAAATGTTTTATGCATTATAATTCATTTTAGGTGCATATTCGTTTATCGACGTTTGATGCATTTAAAATTTCAAACACATTAAAATAATTCAAAATTTTATTTATTTATAAATATAACTTATTTAATTTATAAATATTACGTTGAAAATCTAAATATAATACTTCAAAAATAATAGTTCGTTTAAGCCTCCAAACGCTAACGTTGCAAAACTCTTTAAACCTCGACAACCGATTTTTTTGTCATGAGGGGCATTTTAGTCCGGTAGATGTTAATTTTCAGTGCAAATAGATAGATTGCAAGGGGCAATATATACAGGGTATTAATTCGACCCTCAACAACGCTAAAGACGCAGTGAAGAAAGAAGAAGATGGTGATGTCGCCGGTGGTAAATACGTACCCACTATCAAGCTACACTTTCGGGACTAAAGAACCCAAGATGGAAAAAGATACTTCTGTCGCTGATCGTCTCGCCAGAATGAAACTAAAGTATGCATTTTTTACTTTTCTATATATATATATATATATATATATATATATATATATATATATATATATATACTAAAACACTATTCAGTCTAAATTCTAGAGAAACATTGAAAATTAAGACCCTGTTCAGCGATCGTTTTGGTAGTAAAGTTTTGATTTTGAATTTTCATTTAGTAATCTGTTCTAAAGGCTTTTCATGATCTGAATATATATAATATGAGACCGACCCACATATCATATAGTCATTTGAATGAATTTGACTGCGTTACTAGATATGCGGCTGCAAACTCGATAATCTATCCAGTGAATGTTTTTCAAGGATCCCCTTTGTCCCAAACTAGAAGCCCACTTCTAAAAGTCAATTTTTTTTATAATTTTTTTTTTTTGAATTTAACATATTCAATGACAAAGATCGCAACTTTACCTAAATATAGATTTATTGTATTGATTTGGGAAGTGGGCTCTCAAATTCCCATTTTGGGACGTCTTGGAAAGAGAAAGTAAGGTCAGTTGTTGAGAATTGTTCATTATGGTTGAATGATAATTGACTGTATTTGTTTTTCATGACAGCTATATGAAGGAAGGCATGAGGACTAGCGTTGAAGCAATATTACTGGTCAGTGCTTAAAATTAAAGACCATACGAAAAGAATTTAGTAATTTACATGTTGTGTTCCTAATTCCTATCAAATTTACTGTTTAAGAGTATTACTTTTTAGTGAATACATATCGTGTTTAAGTCGTGTTCCTATATGGAGTTATAAAATGAACCACTATTAAGGCTGCACAACAAATCAAACTGTTTATTTAAAGCTCGAGCTCAATTTGTTTGCAGCTAGTTTATTAATCTTATCGACATAGGTCGAGCATAGTTTGGAGGCAAACCATTGAGCCTGCGCTGGATAGAGTTTGCTTTATATGACTCACAAGCATTATGTAATGGCAAAAGTAATTTCAATTGTGTAATTATGGCTGGTATATTGCGCCTAAAAGATGATGAACTGTATTATTTTAAATTTAATCCTGCCGCTAACTATCACGTATAACCTGTTTTCATGATTAAATGTAAGAAGCATTGCAGTGTGGTAGCATAAGTTAAGATAATGATTTGTTGCCCGAGTGAAGTTCTCAATCGTAAACTTAAAAAGGTTTCATTTAATTCTAGAATTGAACAAATCATGAATATTTATTTTACTTGTGTAAACTGAAGTATCAAGTGACTCTAGAACAATATCAAAACTACTCATGCCAAACTTAACACCTCTTGGTTGCTATTGACCTTGAGCTCCTATAGTTCAAGCCTAACTTTAGCAGGTACACTAGGCCTAGTGCAGCTCTTTTGCAGCCCTACTTAATGTTACATTTGGAACCGATGATTTGATATGTATAGATAGTATTGGAATTGTCAAAGGATTATGTACTGGATCACAAATAGAAGCCTGCTTGATTTTAAAATTTTCACTATATGAAAATGTAGATTTGAGATCATAGATAGTTTTGAAATTATGTGATGAATGGTGTTGGTGAAAAATTAATCCCTTTTAGGTTTCTGTTTACACGATGTCCCGCCAAAATATCTGATCCACCGATATATAATTTTTTATGTCTAATAACCATTCAATTTATCTGCCGTTTTAACTATCTGTTAATTGGAAGTCATATCACTTCATTTTAAGTTTATCCCATCCTAAGATTGTATCTTGATGAGGGGCTTAAAAAAAATCCTTTATTTGTTAAATTGGCACGAATTTGACATGAGAGTTTCTACAAGGGGTTTGGAGTGTGGAAATTCATTTAGATAGTCTAATTTAAATTCAATTCAAAGTCGGTTGATCTTCTATTCTTCTTTAGAAAACACAAGTAACTAGAACAAACGAGTTAGATTCTCAAGTGCAGGCATACTCGGTTTCAGTTCTAGAGTCTTACACCAAAATCAATTCTCATAAACCACTTCCCAATAATTTAAGTAAAGAAATCCCGTAGATCTGATAAAAAACAGTAATTTATTTATGACACTAAAGCAAGGATGTATCAGAGAACCAAATATAAGTTATTTATTAAACCAAAAATTCTAAATTTGTCGAAGGGAAATGAAATTACTCAATCCTAACTTACTAAAGGGAAATACTAATTGCCAGAAAATGTGATATTGATTTATACTTATTACTTACTGTTAAATTGCTTCATTGCTTCACTAAACAAGTGGACTCATTCAAATCTTACTGGTGAAAATGAGTTGAGGTGAGCTGAGTTTTGGGTTGCTTTGCACAAAAGAAACAAGCCTAAACTAAATTCAAGTTTGGTTTGGTTAGCATACAAAACACAAAGCTGATCTCTCAAATTTTAGGGTGTAAATGAGGTGACCTGAGGTGAGTGTTGGGTTGCTTGGCTCCTACGAAAAGAAATGAGCCTAAATTGAAATTCAAGCTTGGATTATTTAACATACAAGCCTAAACAGAGCCGATCTGAGGGACGCTCTAATAGAGCCTGATAATTTCCATTGTTTTAAAGTGTTAATTGGTTAAACGAGATGAGCTTGTTATTTTTTTATTTATACTTTTATATTCTTAGGGTCTTGAGCTTGATATTTTAATGATCTCAAAAAATGTTGTCAAGCTTGAGTTATTTATTTTTCAACCCATTCTTAAAGGAGCTTTAAACGAGTCTAGCCTGGTTCATTTGACAGCCCTACATCAGTGCAGGAACTGAGACGGCAACTATATCTTTTAGTAACTTACCGTGGTGAAGACAATTAGTCTGTTGGTACTATAATGCGAGTAGACATAGTCTGACTTTGAACATGTATAGATATCTTAGATCTTAAATAACTTCATAGGTTGACCATGATTTATAAAGCACTTTTTGAAGCCTTTTTCCGGCATTACTTGTGTAGTTGTTGTCCAAATAAAGTAGAAATTTAGCCATGCATTGTACTTGTTATCCTTTTTGTCTCTGAAATCTGGTAATGATTTGCAGGTACAAGAGCATAACCATCCCCACATTCTTCTTCTGCAAATCGGGAACACCTTCTGTAAACTTCCTGGTGGCCGTTTGAAGCCTGGGGAAAATGGTATGATATTACGCCTAATGATCACATCATTCTTTCTGTTTCCGTCTCTCTCTCTCTCTCTCTCTCTCTCTCTCTCTCTCTCTCTCTCTCTCTTTGTGTAACTTCTTACTGTATCTTCTTTTCAGAAATTGAAGGCCTGAAAAGGAAATTGTCAAGCAAACTGGCTGCAAATTCGCCTTCTCTGCAACCTAACTGGCAGGTTTGCTCTTTTACTACTACTATTAGTTAATTAATACATATCAAAGATATGTTGGAACCAAAAAGAAAATAAGTCCCAAGCTTAGTGCAGAGAATCTTGTAAGCAAGTTGTAAGTGTATAAGCAAGTTGTAAGTGTAACTGTCGACTAGGTGCAAGTGATACTTTTCTGCCGGTCGAAATGAGGAAAAGAAAAAAGAGGACCAATGAAAAGAAACTAAGAAAGAAGATATTTTAAACGAGGTAAAGTTAAGAAAGGTATAAGTGCTAAATAGGCAACGCAGTTAATAATTTTATGTGAGAGAAATGTTGAAGCAAGTTATTAGTGTCAGACAAGGGCAACTAATTGTTTTCACCGAGGGAAAGTTGAAGAAACATGAACTATTTTCTAAGTTTTGAGAGGAATAAAATGATGAGAAGGGAAACTTGGGTAGCGCTTGTCACTTGATGTTCGACTGTTGTCCTGTCCTCCTTTTATTGTATACATTGAAGAGGTTCCCCTGTCATCTTGCTCTTTAATTTTGTCTTCAAGAAATAACTATAACATGCTTCTTCTCAATGGCATTTACTATCATGTTGATAACATTGTTGGGCATAAAGTACAAATTGGTATTCATTTGTAATTGTGTCGTTTTTTTGCAGATTGGCGAATGTGTAGCTACCTGGTGGAGGCCAAACTTTGAAACTATTATGTACCCGTACTGCCCTCCACACATCACAAAACCCAAGGTAAAGGATATTTTGTTATTTCTTGAAACTAGATAATCTTGTAGTCCTTTCTTGGATCCATTTTTTGTTTCTCTTAATAATAATTTCGTTAGTTTCTGATTGAAACCTTTGTTGACTATACTGAAATATACACTTTTGCAATCCAGGAGTGCAAGAAGCTTTACCTTGTTTACTTGTCAGAAAGAGAGTACTTTGCTGTACCAAAAAATCTTAAACTCCTTGCTGTTCCCCTGTTTGAGCTGTATGATAATGTTCAGGTATATTGAGGCTTCACTGTTTTAAGATATGAGTTAAGTATCTTGTTCAGTGCTTCTCTTCTTTCAATAACCGCATGCCTGTTAACTGTTTGCTGGTTCCCATCTGTTTATTCATCCCTCCCCCCTTTTCCACCTTCTATTTACTGCTGCTACACACCCCTTTAGTGAAAATATTTGCTTCCATTCTTTGCGTAATTTTGATTTTCTTAATCATCTGCAGAGATATGGACCTGTTATTTCTACAATTCCGCAACAGCTCTCCAGATTTCAGTTCAACATGATCAACACATGAAAAACGTGACAGATTGCAAGGGTTGATCAATCAGTAATTTTAAATTTGTGGTTTATTGGATCTGAACTATGGTTAAATTTTCGGCTGATAGATGTGCCTCCAAAGCTAATGCAGTATAGATTCATAATCGACTCTAGCACTCTGGCAGTATTTCAACTTTCTTTCATAGACTCGATTAAATTGGAAGCGCTCTAACTATAATATTTCGGTCATATCATATGGATGTATTTGTGTTTATTTAGGTTGCTAGGCGAATCGGATTGGTTGCTCAGAGTCATGCAACTCGGGTTAGAAATGGGCAATACCATTTAACAAAAAAGCTTTAGAAATCATTTTGTTCTGTACCATTTACCAGTAGAGATTTGTGGCTTGTATTTCTAGCTTAAACAAGAAATGATGTTGGTAACGCCTTCTAATCTTTATCATATTGTAGAAATTATTCATACTTACATTTATGTTGCATGCTGAATGCTTAGAGTGATCTCCACCTTGCCTTAAAAAAGCGACCAGTTTTCTGCTTTTAAAGTTTTGAGATAAGTACATTCAAGTTATATCTCAGATTAAATTGCTATCGATGAAAAAATATGGAAGCATGTCTATATAATTCCAAATACAAGTTTTACGTATATTACTTGCATAAGATCAATTCAGAAACAGCAAATTAACATGACAAAACAGCTGATCTACTTTCAGCACTTGCTTGGTTTGTGCGTGGCAATGCATATTTTGGAATCATGAGATGATCTCTGGGGACAAGCCGTTAGGCGATATTGCTGTCATGTTAGGTGATATTGCTGTCATAGAAGTATCACAAGTTACTATGAGTGCAAGAACAGAGACTTTAAGTTCGAATTGCAAAGGGAAAGCAATAGTGAGAAAGAAAATCATGTGAAGGGACATGAAAAATCCGATGGAATTGAAAACTAGGAACAGACCGTAAGAGACTGGCCTGTGGGTACCCATGACTGCCTCCCCAGCAATGTGTGGTGGCCCGTGGGTTCCCATGACTGCCTACCCAGCAATGTGTGGTGGTGTAGTAGTATTAGTATTAGTATTAGTGCTGTTGTTGATAAGCAAATCCTCCTGCCAAACACTCCCAGGAGGACATAACACAGCTTGATATGTCCCTGTTGCGATAAGTACAGCTATAACCAGCAAATAGTTGCGTATTTTGCTAGGGGAATCTCTATTCTTATTTAATTTGTAGTAGTCTCGCAAATATTTATAGGGCGACAAACAATGCAGTAAACTTGATTGACCACTCAGTAGGCTATTATCAGTTGTAACTACCTGATTCTGATTTACCACTCCCTGGTGCAAATCTCTGGATCTTATAGCTCCAGCGCGCCCAAGTATCTCTTCGATCTCTTTGTCACCGGGGTCAATTACATCAAGAGGCGTGAGACCCTCTTCACTTAAGGAATTCACCTCCACGGGTCCCTATGTAAGAAAATTCTCGTTTAGCACCTAGTCAATCACTTGCTTGAAAGTCTTTTGTATTTCTAGTCGGAGTAAAACAAATTGGATCGGTAGACATGTATGAGGGTGATATATATATCAACGTTCTAAAAATCATTGTCTAGGTCCGCTTAATTTCTGTCTCGGTGCTAGGTGGATCCTCTACCGTCTCAATTTGGTTGTGCACCTAGATGGTATTAGACATTTACTGCATTGTGTAATATAGGGCTTTCAAGCTCTACCTTATATTAATTTGTTAAGTCTTAAAAAAATTGTAATTTTTTTTTTTGAAAAAAACATTTACTAAATGTGTTGTATAGTATAACAAGTATTTAGGATAGAAAAATAAATAAATGAAATTGCCTAAAAAATGCTTAGGCGCTAGGTACTGCCTTAGAACACTGATTTGTATACTAGCCTTGTATTGTTTTCTCAAGACTGCAAGGTGCAATATGGTGTTGCCTTGGACATCCTTTCTGTTCAAGGCATCCTCTTTCTTGAATTGCCTAAAATGATCCAACAACACTTTAAAAGCATCAATCTGATAATTCTTCGCTGCAAGGTGAAGAGCAGTTTCTCCTCTAGCTGTCGAATCTTCAACAGAATTCATTGACCTTTCCATTGATGGCTGCATAGTGAAGGGAAATCCTTGCATCTCTTCCCTTTATCAGGCAGGCGTCGTGGTCTACTTTCAAGAGCTCCCTCACAATCTCTGTATGCACTAGAGCAGAGGCTATATGCAAGGGACTAAAACCATCTTGGTTCAGTTCTACAGCGAATTCTTTTCGCCATTTTAGAACTTCTTTTACAAAACTTAGACGGCCAGCCATAAAAGCAATATGTAATGGAGACTCGCCGCCTGCTAGTGCAGCAGACCTCCGTAAAAGTGGTTCATTGTTGATCAGGTTAAGAGTGTAATCAACATCTCCAGCCTGAGCAGCATCAAACAACCTTCTATCCATTCTTTTAGGCAATCTCACAACCCTTACAATTTTTTTGTTTTCATGTATTAAGAGTAGAATGAGATCAAGATAATAACCCTATATGTTTGACTAATATTCATTGAAAATGATGTATATATTTATTTATTAGTATAGATTATTTTATCTCATGATCAGTTCATTATTTAATTCATTATTATTTTCAAGGTCATTTGATATTTGAAAAGTGAATTTAATAAAATAATTTTTTTATTTAAAATTATATTTCATCAAATTGTCTAGCAAAATAGAGCCCACAAACTTAAATAATGGACTAATTACTAGATAAAATAGTCAGTAATAAAAATAAATTAATACAAATTATTCCATCTCAGTCATTAATTTTTTATTTTTTTAAAAAAATGTAATCCAATTATAACTCATATTTTATACATTTTAGTATTCAGATAGGACTTTTTTAAAATAAAAAAATAAATTGAAAAGAAGATATTTCAACATTTTATGAATAAAACTTAATAAAATCATTCAACATACACCGAAGTGGTTTAAATTCCTATACAAAGCTATGGGATTTTGGTGGGGGGAAACGAAAAAGGAAGTGACTTGAAACAGAAAAATTATTTAATGTTTCGTGAATAAATGAACAGTATATTTTTTTTTATCATATAATAGTGAAGTTCATAAATAATGGGACTCTTGTAGAGGTATATATCGTTCATATGATCATAGGACACTAAATAATTTCTCCTTAAAATACGTGAATACACTTTTTTTTAACTTTGTCTAAAGACCATAAAATGAATTGGGAGGCAAGTTGCATTTTCCAATTAAGAAGAAAATTAAATTACATTTACAAATCAAATTTTAGAAATAACTTTGTGAGTCATTTTAAAGTATTATCACGACTAGCGATTTAACCGCACAAATTTGGTAAATATTATAAAATTAATATAGTTTTGAATTTATGTCATATTTAATACGTAATCGTTTATTATTTAAGTGTGAAAAATAAATATATTAATTTTTATTTTATCATGTGTGTAATATATTTATTACAATACTCTGCGTAATAATTTTTGCTAGATAAAATTTATTGCGGCTCTGAAAAATCGTTCAAACTAACGTTTATTCTCATTTGACCTCTTCATATATTAGTATAGATAAAAACGTTCTATGAAAACCTTAGTATTTGCTAATAATATAGCAATAATTAAATTTTCTTGTTCTAATTTAAAATTTTCATTATTTTCTTTATCGTCCAAAGCTCACAAATAGTGTAAAATTTTCATTATTTTTGCAACTCGCTGTGAATGAGTGTGTTAAGGCTTAAGCAAACAATTGATAGATTAATTTGTTATTACGAGTCGGCTGATGAACTTCAAGCGGCGAGAGATGAAGGACTTGAGTGCTATTAGTAGGGAGATAGATAGATAGATAGATAGAAAGGCGCCGTACACCGGGATCAATGGTTTCTGCATATGAGAGCGGAAGGCGGCAATTTATGTATGGTAGTGATGACTATTGAGGGTGAGGGTAATAAAGTAAAATTCATATTTATTACCTTTGTTCTCATATAATTTCTTTTAAGAAAATGGCGGTAGTTCTCTAAATTAAACAAATAATGTACCCATTTTAGCAATTTTGACTAATTTCACTGCCCCTAACGGTTTTATTGCATCACTTACTCTCTCACTATTTTTCTAATCTTTTCTCATCCGACTAGGGTTCCAAAACTTTGCAATTTTCAATAACCAAACTAAACTGGATACCGTTTCAAATCCTTCTCATTTTCCTCTTCAAACGCAAATCAGTGGCCATTTTTAACTTCCACGATTTTGCTTACAGTTATCTTTCCGATCCATAGCTTTACATATTGTATACAACTCTTGTGTTAGGACATATTGTTTGTTTTTATTTAGTTTGGTCCAAATTATTAGGTATTTGATCGATTGTTGCCATGAACTCGCCAGGAAGGTATCCGCCAGGGATCGGCGGTAGGTTCGGTGCAAATATGCAGCCAAACCCCAATTATCAACAGAGAAACCCTCAGCAGCAGCAGCACCAGAACCAGCAGCAACAGTATGTTCAGAGGAATTTTATGCAGAATCAGCAACAGTTTCAGCAGCAACATCAACAACAACAGTGGCTTAGAAGGAGCCAATTGGGAACCGATTCGAGGAATGAGGAAGTTGAAAAGGCCATACAATCTGAAGCTGTTGATTCTAGGTATTGTTTTGGTTACATAAAGATACATTACTACATAGATATTGTGTTCTAAAATTTAGAGCTTGTTAAAGTCAACTGGGGTGATTTTATATGTTATTTGTATCATACCCGGTCTGTGGCAGAAATAAGGCAGAAAATGTGTAGTGTTTAAAACACCTTATTGAAAAAGAAAAAGTGGTATCGTGGTGTTTTTTCCCAGCTTATTGATTATTTAGGATTTTAAGTAGACATTTTCAGCTTATTTGTCAAACATAGCAGTTTATTTGGTATCAAACTGTCTTAAAAAAAAGTTGCACCATAAGCTGCTTTAATTAAGCTAGTAAGGGGCCGTTCGGGAATGACTTTTTTTTTTGACTTAAAGTTAACATTTGAGTAGATTTATAAGTTAAAATTTTAGTAGATTTATAAGTAAAAGTGTTCGGGAGTATTTTTACTTATAAGTCGGGAATTATAAGTAATAGTTGTGGATGTGTTCGAGTAATAATGACTTATAAGTTAAGTAAAATGTAAAGATTACTAAAATGTCCTTTAGTAAGAAGAACAGAAAAAAAACAAGGAGGGGCAATTTTGTCATTTCATGACAGTTGACCAACTTAAAAAAAATGACTTATAAGTCATTTTTTTAAGTCAGAAATAGTTGCTTTTTTTTTTTGACTTTTTTTCCGACTTATAAGTTAAAAAAAAAGTTATTTCCGAACGAGCTTAACGACTTAATGACTTATAAGTTCGTTGACCGACTTATAAGTCGTACACGAACAGGCCCTAAATAAGCTCGAGGTGGTATTTAAAATAAGCTTCACTCTCCCTCTCTCCCTTAGGCGTGGTCGATAAATATCACTGCAGCTTTCAACAGGCTAATAACCTTGGAGGTACCCAAAGGGCTAATTTTATTATATCCTTTAGAATCGCTGGCCTTTTTTGTCTTCGATATATTTATTAATAAATAATCTTCTCTATAATTTAACACTTGCTTGATAATGTTTCTGTCTAATCGCAAACAAGATTGGACAATGCATTTTCAAGTATTTTTAATGACTTTTAATGCGTGTGTCCAAACTTATTTTTCATATGCAAATTCCTATAAATTGTTGTCACAGCACTTGATTCATTGAAATATGGTTCATACAGCTTACTTTTCGAAATAAACCACTCAAAAGGCACATGCACAGTCAGTGGAGGATATCACTGAGTTATATAGAACAACACAAGCATTGGAATTCTATTTTGAAAATACAACTGGTTTGGGGTGACACTTCTTTAGATTGTTTCAAAGCTGCTAATAGCCCACTCTTTCAAATAAAATACTAAAAATTTTGAGATTTTGAAAGGTCTTCAATTATTTATTTGAACTTACTTTTTTGTTAATTAAGCTTTTGAAGTAGATAATACAATAGTGTTGCGTTTGGATTGATGGAATGGAATGGAGGACAGAATAGAATGATTTTAAGGTATTTTAAGTGTATGTTTGGTTGTTGATGGTGGTGGGTGTTGTCATATAATGGCAAAGTTATCATATGTATCTATTCTATTAGAATGAATTTTATTCCACCTTCTCCACATGAAATAAAAAAACAAAGAGATGGAATGAATTTTCATTCCATTGGAATGATTTATCCTCCAAAATGATCATGAAATACACTATTTTTATTTCATTCCTTCTTCTATTCCATTCCCTCAATCCAAACGTAGCATAAGTGATAGAAAATTAGGCTGGATTGACAGAAGAACATCAAAGAGACAACAGATGCATGTTTTATTTAATCTATTAAATTAGAAGCAAAGTTAAAAGTAGTAGGAAGTTTACGAAGAGTTAAAAGTAGTAGTCTGTTTCTAGTTTTTATACCCTAAATTGCAGATTTGGTTGCATATTTACAGTTCTTTGGTGACATATATAAGTAATCTCAATTGTCATGTCTCTTGTCGTTCAATTCTAGTCCACAAGATTGGAAGGCTCAATTAAAGCTTCCACCAGAGGATACCCGGTACAGAACAGAGGTATGATGAGACATTTTATTATGTAGTCTTTATGAGATATTTTTAGTGAGCATGTCTTTTGTGCATTATACTTTTATGCTAACCAAAAACTTAAGTTTTCTATATTAAAGCCATCCAATATATAGTTGATAAAAGTAACATGAATGAAAGTCTAAGAAGCATGACATTGCTACTTCAGTCCAAAGTCCAAACCAAGGAATCATCAAACAGGGATTCGGCAGTTTGGCAAATCTTACAAAAAAAGGGGATAGTGCGTTCGGCACATATTTAAAACTTAAATAACTACATTAATATATAACCCTCCTGATTACTTTTGTATCTTTATTTTCTTCCAGGATGTGACAGCAACTAAAGGAAATGAATTCGAAGATTATTTTCTGAAACGCGAGCTACTCATGGGGATATATGAGAAGGGCTTTGAAAGGCCATCTCCTGTTCAAGAGGAAAGTATTCCCATTGCTCTAACAGGTAGCGATATTCTTGCTAGAGCTAAAAATGGTACCGGAAAAACAGCTGCCTTTTGCATTCCTGCATTGGAAAGGATTGATCAAGACAACAATGTGATTCAAGGTTTTCATCTTAACCATTCTATAGAGTCGATATATGTCAATGTTGCTGATCATATAAATCTGGTGCTTAAATTTACTAGAAATATATTTGTGTTTTAGTGCTATACTTACGAATTCTGGAAAAAATAATTCCCTGTATGTAAACCATTACACATATACACATTTTGCTACATTGGTAGAAGGATAATAAATTTAGTGTTTTTTGGGCCCTTAGAGGGTCAAGTATAACATAAAGAGTAAAGTAAATTTGGACTAACTAATTCAGGAAAGTCTGATATTGGTATAATATATGTTCATTTCACTGATATATATATACAGCTACACACCCACACGCACATCCACACCCATACATACATATACATATATGGTCTAGAGAGAACTTTTACAATGAGCTCCACGGAATACCTCTTAATTGCATTGTGATTTAGTATTCCTCTAGATTTGATGAAACACAATGCATGATGTAGGGGTGTCTTGGATCTAATTCACTGAGGATTAATTGATTGTAATCTGTCATTCATTTTGGACGTAGCAGATAATTTAACATTTTTTATAAATAGAAATATTAATATTAACTTAACTTTTATCCCGATAGATGTGCCTAGGTTGTTGGAATTCTTATTCTAGATTCTTTTCGCATCTTCATCTATGCTATGTCTTCTGTGCAGTTGTTATACTTGTCCCTACACGAGAATTAGCTCTTCAGACATCACAAGTTTGTAAGGAGCTTGGAAAGCACTTGAAAATTCAAGTCATGGTTACCACTGGCGGAACCAGCTTAAAAGATGATATAATGCGGTTGTATCAGCCTGTTCATTTACTTGTTGGTACTCCTGGGAGAATACTAGATCTTGCTAAAAAGGGAATTTGCGATTTGAAAAATTGTGCAATGCTTGCTATGGATGAGGTATGACATGATTTTGTTTTGTTATTTTTCTTTTTCTTTCTTTGAGTCGAGTTTGTGCCAACATTTTTCATTATGCTTCTGCTTAGTAAAGTGAACAAGTAAAAAGATTTTGAGCAATGGGAAAGAACGTGACAATTTGTTCCAGTGGCAGTAATCTCGATGGCGTAATGGCTTGTTATGCTGTATTACCATATTGCGTTCTAGCTGTCACAGAAATTGTATTTTGTGAAGAAGAAAAGAGTCGTGTTCAGAAATTTTATCACTTTAGACATTTCACTTGGTTTTAAGAATTAATAACCGTGGAAAAAGTAACCTTTTTGTCTGGCTTTGAAGTTTGAGATTATAGCATGTATGTTTCGGTTAGTCACTATCCTAGCCTCCCAGGTCAATTATGTCATTGTTTTAATTCTTTAGAGTGAATGTCATAATTTTGAATGCAGTTTTTGCATCACAAGGCATGATTTTTATTAATGGTAATTCATATATGTCTAATTTTTGTATTCATCCTGATCCTCTCAGTTTTTACATTAAATGCATTGGAATCTTATGGCACATTTAATTATGTGTCAGGCTGATAAGCTCTTGTCTCCGGAGTTCCAACCTTCAATAGAACAGGTCATTCGCTTTTTGCCTGCAAATCGTCAAATTTTGATGTTTTCAGCAACATTTCCTGTGACTGTCAAGGATTTCAAGGATAGATATTTACAGAAGCCCTATGTCATTAACCTTATGGATGAGCTTACTCTCAAGGGAATAACACAATTTTATGCTTTTGTTGAAGAGAGGCAAAAAATTCACTGCCTTAACACGCTTTTTTCAAAGGTTGACCTCTATCGGAAACTTTGGATTATTGCAATTGATAATTCTTAGTGTGTTTAAGTTTTGTTAATTTGTCTATCACAGCTCCAAATTAATCAATCGATCATTTTCTGCAATTCTGTGAACCGTGTGGAACTTCTGGCCAAGAAAATTACAGAGCTTGGTTACTCTTGCTTCTATATTCATGCAAAGATGCTACAAGATCATCGCAACAGAGTATTTCATGATTTCCGGAATGGTGCATGCAGGAATCTTGTCTGCACTGGTACTGTTTAAATTGTATGCTTCATAGTTCATACTGTACCTCTACTTACACTTCCTAGTACTGTTTTGCCCAAGGATTTTATGCTTTACTTGAATTTATTAATATGGTTTGTAATCTATATGTAGGTACTAGGTACATATATCCGTGCAACATTTTGGGGATTTGTATATGTTTGTGCATGTGTATGTGTGGAACAATAGCAAATATAAGACATTTATTGTTACCTAAACATTTCAAATATGTAAAAATTGTTGTCATTATTGAGCTTACGCCTATGTGTTGTATTTGTGCAACATTGCTAATTTATTCCAAATAAGTTTATAGTGGATTTGTTCACAAGTTATATTATTTGCTCATTTTCTTTTATGATTGATGGAATAATTTCAGATCTGTTTACAAGGGGGATAGATATTCAAGCAGTCAATGTCGTTATCAATTTTGATTTTCCTAAAACTGCCGAGACTTATCTTCACAGGGTATGTTTGGAAACAGTTTCCCAGGCAGAATGTAGATATCTTATGTGATTGCTTATGCACATTCATCTTCTATCCAGGTTGGTCGATCAGGGAGGTTTGGACACCTTGGATTGGCAGTGAATCTGATCACTTACGAGGACCGTTTCAATCTGTATGGATACTGATTCTTTGATTTCAATTATTCAGATAAGAAGTATATGATTTTACATTGGGGCTTTGCATTTGTTTAGTTCCTGATATTATTTTTTCTCGACAGGTATAGAATTGAACAAGAACTTGGGACTGAGATAAAGCAAATTCCTCCACATATAGATCATGGTATTTACTGCCAGTGATCCATGGTTGCAAACTTGCCATATGGTCAATAGTGGCAACATGGTGAGTAATGGCACAGTTTGGCAAATGTATGCGGCTCTTTCTTATCTCAATCACGCTTAATCCATTTTGCAATTTGATCAGAGATCTGAATTTGAAACCATATTAGATCTTTTATTGCCTTTCCTATTAATTCCATTTCCCTTTTTAGAAATTCGGGTTGTCTTGTTATCGTCTTTACGACATTTATTTGACAAGTATCTGGAGCAGTATGTTGGCTGTGTTGACTCTCGACTCTTTTGATTTACTATAAGCTGTATTATATTTCATACAAAGTGGCCTTGCATAAAAAAAATTGTTGTTAACATACAGCTTCTAGTATGTTATGGTTTACTGATGTTTTATATATGCTTTACAGCTTTTAGCATGCTGATGCTTATTTTCTGCCCTGTTATGCGTGCCCTTTTGCAGGATTTCTGCTGTCCGAAGAATTTATGCAGTTCACAGCACCTGAGTGTTCATTCTAAGGCAAATGCTAATGTAAGATTCTGGGTTAGTTATTGATGCAAAAGCCTAGCAGTTGTTTCATCAGATGATGTTGGGCTTTTCTTAGCCTTGAAACTAACAAGAGATAAGACTTCTAGATTGGTACATAACTCCTAGATTGAAGCTGGGTTCATTTCGTGATTTTCTTTGATTTAGTTAACAAATTTGATTTGGTAATATTTGCTATTATAAGACTAGATTCGTGATTTTGAATTTTACTAATGAATTCTTCGTTTCGTCCTACATACGGTGCTTATGTAGTTGTTATCTAGCAATAAAATTGTGCAATGGAACTATTTTGTTAGGGGGAATTGATATTTAAAATTGGAAAATTTTGAAATTTTCACAAAATTCATGTAATTCATTTTGTGAGAGAGAACTTTTGGAACTTTTTGTTTTTTATTGCCCCTTTATTATAGAAGCATAAAAATTAAAATATTAGTAATTATTTATTGTTGGATTATTTTTGCTGACTTTAGTTTAAAATTAGACATTTTTTATAGGACGGGTAATTATTTAAAAAATTAATATTTTTACGTAAAAATATATTTTTAAGTTATTTTTTTAAATGATAGTAAATAACTCTTAAAACGACAAAAAAGTGAAACTTTGTAAAGGAACTCAGCTTCATATTAAAATGACCGTCCCGTTGATAAAAATTTATTCATTCATAAAAATTGTAAAATTTTAATATAACCTTTTAATTGATTTAAGATAATAATATTTGTTTAAAAATTTTCATATAAACTTAATATTCTTTGATAAAATTAAATAAATCTACTAAAATATTATGTCAATTTTATTCTATCCTTTTGAGACTCCCCATTAACCACTAGTCGGCCATCGATTTTAGCACGTTCCTCTATGTG
Source organism: Hedera helix (assembly GCA_947179155.2). NCBI lineage: Eukaryota > Viridiplantae > Streptophyta > Magnoliopsida > Apiales > Araliaceae > Hedera > Hedera helix. The sequence continues at coordinate 38,484,322 of OX359287.1, forward strand.
ACACTCACGTATTGTCCCGTTCTGGTGATCGGTTTTCAATATTAGTGATCGACATTGATGGCCATTATAAAACCTAGTCTAAGCCTCCAGGCGACCTGAAATCTATATCCACGATGACAATGAGCTACATAAGTTGCAGATCTGTTGGAATTGCCGATTGTGATTTATTACATTTCAGTAAGTAATCGTAGGTATTTAAAAAATATAATTTTTTTTTATGTCCGTTATAATCGATTTTTCCGCGGTTGTGATCGATCGGTGAAAATCAGTTTTCATTATATCAAATTATTGCGGGAAGGAATCGGTTCTGGATGGTTCTTGTTCGATCGGATTCCACAGGTGTTTTGCTGGGTAGTATCAGTTTGAGAAGGTTCTATCGGTTTCATTCGTAGAGGGTTTTTTTAGCGGTTCTGCATTTGAGAATTTTCGATTTTGAACAGTCCCTAATTTACTAGAACTGATCCGCTTTAATCGGGTTCTACTGGGATCTTACCAAGTAGTACCGGTTGTTAGAATTTTTCTGTCAATTTCATTTGTGCAAGTTTCGGTTCGTCGAATGGTTCTTAGTCGTTGTAGGGAAATATCAATTTTCAGGTCGATTCCTAATGCTCTTTGTCGGGTCGCAGCATCGGTTTGAGAAGTCTTTACCAGTTTCATATTTAGAAGTTTTGGTTTTGAGCGGTTCCCAATTAGTTGCATCTGAGAATTTCGATTTCCTAAATTATTGTTTTGTGCTTTTTTTAATTGATTTCCACGAGGGTTTCTTGGACAGTATCGATTTTGATTTCATCGGTTGTGGAATCTTTCTAGCTTATTCATTTGCAAATTTCAATTTTCGAATGGGATTCCCATTCAATTGCAAGCGAAAAATAGCATTTTTAAAAACTAAAAAAAATGATCTATTTCTAGATCAGTTTCCATTGGGCTTTGTCGAGACCTAGCATCGGTTTCGTTTGAAAGTTTCGGTTTCCAAGCGATTTCGACCCAATGTCATTTGGAAATTTTCGTTCTGAACAGCTCCCATTCAATTGCAGGTGGCTCGGTTTGGACTGTGTGGGTTTCACAAACCGACTTGCTATGTGTAAACTCTCGGATTTTACTTTCTATTTTTTGCTAAAAGGAAACAATTAAATATAGGAAATAAATATTTTCATAAGTAAAATTAATATTTTTATAAGGTTTTTTATTCACTTGAAGGTGTGTCCTATTTACTATTTATGTGAGTAAATCGTTACGGAAATATCAATCATCTAACTATATATAGTGTAACTCGTAATTTGTTTCTTAAAAATCTATTTTTTTCCAAGTAATAGCATTTTAAAATTTTGGTTTTACCTTATTATTTAAGATTAAAAATGTAGTTAGACGTGTTATTCAATAATTATTTTGTGAATAAAATACCTATGGTTTAGTGAACACGAACATATTTAACCACGAAAAATAATGTCAAACTGGGGAAAAAAATTTAATTTAATTTTGTGGCGAGAAAAAGGAGCATCTCTTACAACATCAACACTTATCCAGAAGTTATGGGCCTATGGCCTTATGGGTATGAATATGATGACCGTACGAGGCCTTTTTGTTTTTTGTTTTAACATGGACCGTATGAGGTATTTGACTATTTGAGCTCCATTTATTCGAACCTTTAAATTATGGATAAATATATGTACATAAAAATTAAAGACAAAAATCAAATCTAATATTGATTTTACCTATTAAAAATATATATTTACACGAATTTTAATATAAACATATATTTTTTAATAGCTAATATTAATGTAATAATATTTGATTTTTGTGTACTTGAACTTATCATTTAATTAACTGAACTGTAGCGGCAGCATGCTAGAAATGCACAGTAACAAGTACTCGTATGTACGTCTATTTCTGAATTTATTTTTACCAGCACTTTTCCTCCGAAATATATATATAGGGGCCGCATTTATAATAGTTGGTTGTTGAGAGTATTATTATAATAACTAATACGGAGTAAATTAGTTTTGAAAGTGTTTGTCGTTAGAGTCATTAGATATAAATAATTTTTTAAATTAATTTATAATTATAAAAATAGTATTTTTAACGATCGATTACTATAAATATCTTACGTGTATGCATGCTGCCGCTACAGTTCATTGGAAAAGAGAATCTGAGAAAAAGAGACTGAAAACATTTTCGGTTCTAATTGAGTCCTAGTCTATATATTTGCATATGAATAAATGTTCTGAATTACCTTTGTTGGTCAAACTGGTGAAACGCAAGTTAACCAGGTGCTGTACTGGTCTCTATTTGACTATATATATATATATATATATTGAGTCTTTGTCTTGTCAACATGTGCGTACTGCAGCACCAAGCGCCTTAGACGTAACGTATGCACTGCATGTTATTGCAATATGTTTCAGAAGTTACACATTTAGGTTATGTTTGTCTGTAAATTTAGAATATGAGACTCAACTGTTGTTTTCATTTAAGGAAATAATATTTTATTTAGTTCAATTTAAAATATAACCTCCTTACAAAGGAATAGAGGAGGAGGAGGAGGGTATAGAATTTTTTATGAAATTGATGTACGGAGTGGAACTTGTTGTAGGGTGTATGTATCTTTCTAGCTAGATTTGTAATTTGTAAGAGTAATTGATTGGTATCCCTAATTTATAGTTACAAGCCCATCAGCGAAGCACGATGATATAAATAATGATTTATAATATTATTAAATAGATAAATATGAATTAGAATTTTGAGAATATAATTGTAGGTATTATATTATTAAATATTTATTTAAATAATAAATACTGAATTATATATTATAAGTTACTTCGATTAATTATTAAGTTAAATATTTAAATGGAATGCATATTTATTTACTTATAATTATGAGAAAATAATTACTTTATCTAAGTTTGCAGTGGAATTCTATATAAGTCTTTGTATTGATAAAATTTACTTGAAATTTTAATCCGAAAAGAAGTGTGAAACTCAAACTCTAATAAATTATAATCTAGTTATGACAATAAGTTAGTAATTAATTCACTATAATTTTTTAACTAATTTTATAGGTACAATATTTTTAAAAAATCATATATATTATATATACAATTAATCGTGTGATTTATTCTGAATACTTTACAAATTTGGATAGTATATATTTAATTATTAAAAATTGATATAGTATTTATACTAATTTGAATAGGAAAGGAAAATATCTTCCTTTTTATGTTCCTATTAGAATTTTATTGAACTGATAAAGTAGCTATTTTACATTATTGAATCAATAATTGTTATTACACAATATTTTACATTATTGAATTAATAATTGTCATTACACAATATTTTATATTATTAATTACACAGTGTCCCATATTATTGAATCAATAATTGTCATAATACACAACATCTTGCATTATTAGGTCAATAATTGTTAATGTAGTAGTCACGGGTATTAAACAGTTAGACATATTTATTATTTGAAAAACAATGTATGTTCAATAATTGGGATGTTAAATCAATAAAATAATATGTAAGTGTGTAACGCGTGTAGACGTGAAACGCGTGTTAGTCAACGAACGGTGCAAATTAAAGTGTGAAACGCGTGTTGGTTGATGAATGATTTAGATTCAAAGATGATATTAAAATGTGTAACATGTGTGTGAAAAAGTTGGTTAGACTCTGGTGATAAATATAGGGCTTAACATAAGGAGTTTCATACATTCATCACTTAATCTTCTTTCTACTTTTTAATATTTCTTAGTATAAGTGTCTTTCTGAGTGTATTAAAAGTATCTTAAGCGTTGAAGATCTGGAATGACACGAGTATTGTTCAAGATGATCAACCTCATAAAAGTTGTATTTAGTCACGAGATAAGGTAAGGGGTATCATTCTTTTCATCATCATAAAGGGATATCATTTTTTTTCTTACTTGTAAGGGATACCATCTTTTTCATCTTCTATCACTTAAACTTACTACGGAAAGAAAGTATCTTATTTGTACATTTAATATTATTAAATGGTAAAAATTCTTGAGGTAATAATTCATTAATATTTCCTTAATAGTTTGCACTTCATCTAATACTTTTTGACAAGAACATTCCTATTAAATTTACATCGTCATATTTGAACTGTGAACTTATGTAAATTGAACTTTTGAACTGTGGACATTTATTTGAACTATGAACATTTTGGACTAATTCCTTGTATCGTAAATTTTACCATTGAACTTCTTCCCTGTGGATCTTGGACATTACTCTTAGACTTGAACACATTTTTCTCTACATCATGTTGACAATTTGGACATTATTTGAATCTGGACAAATTAAAATTTGCTAACTTCTAATGTTATTGTTTATCCTGTTTCTTCTGTTCATTATTTATTTCTCTGTTGTTATTTCAATTATCAAGAATCGGTTGTTCTGAATATCTGATGACTAGGACACAGATGATAAGTTAAAGGCGATATAGGTTAAAGACGATATAGGATAAATGCGATATAATTGTTGGATGTCTTTGGTCAGATAATAAGGACACGTGATGAATGTTCACTTTGACATGATCATTACCAGTGGTGTTTCACATGATAAAAGTTGATGATATTTTTCTTAAAAAAAGAAACTAGTAGATATCATTGTGACGCCCCCAAATCTGGGCCCACACAGCCCAAACTTGAGTCGTCAAAAGACTACAACAAAATTATTACAACAAAGCACAACGTACAACAATACAGTGTATAATAATACACAACTAAGTCTTCACTATTATTGCCACACTATTTTACAAAACGTGAAGACTATGATAACTATTCCTCGGACTCTCACTCCATTCCCCGGCTAGACCCTGTTATGTTTTCATCTTCTGTTGAAAAACAATGGAACAAAAGAAAGGGTGAGCTCAAATAGCCCAGTAAGAAATATCATGACTAAGATAGTGACGAATAAATTATCATTAGCCTTCAACAGTTGAGTTCTTGATAGAATACAATAGACTACAAGGTTTATATCAAAAACTGTAGTTAAATTCTTAAACAACGTTCAGATCAATAATAGCAGCGGAATGAGTAATCTATTAGAAGAATAATGCAGACTATAATGTCCACTCGGTTCTCTTTTTAGGAAAAACATCATCAACTTTTATCATCTGAAATATCATTAGTCAAGATAATACAAATTCACAATTCCTGATCATAATCATGCAGATCAACAGTTCATCTTTGCACTACGGGCCAAAGATATTCAATATAGCACCAACGGTCATGATTATACCAGATTCAGCCTTTGGTCATAATCATACCAATCAACAGTTCATCTTTGCACTACGGGCCAAATAGAACTTTCACCACGTGCCATAAAGACACCGAACAGATGTATCGCCTTTAACCTATTATATCGCCTTTAACCTATCATCTGTTCAACAAATATATCACATCTGTGCCCCCGGCCACAGATATTCACAACAGCTTGATTTTTGGATGATTAGAATGATATAAATGATGAACAGAAGAAATAGGATAACAATAAGTACCGGAAGTTTATTTTGTACAGATTCAAATAATGTCCAAATTGTCAACATGATGTGGAGTGAAATTTAAAAATGATATTCAAGATCCACAGTTCAGAATAACAGTTACAATTCAATAGAAAGGTTCACGTAAATAGGAAGGTTCAGTTGAAATAATGAAGTTCAACTATTATGGAACATATAATATTTTCAGGAATTATAGAAGCAATAGTTCCATAATATATTTCGATTTAGGAGTATGAAAGAAAATAATATCCCTTACCGTAGCAGGTTTGATTAACAAAAGGTGAAGGAAATTAATACAAAGGGTTATTTACCAACAGGCGGCAATCCGCTCCGTAAGGTTATTCCCACAATTTAATAGAATTTGAGTACAAAGAGTTATTCACCAAACAGGCGGCAATCCGCTCCGTAAGGTTATTCTCAGAGATTAATAATGAATGAATACGAAAGGTTATTCACCAACAGGCGGCAATCCGCTCCGTAAGGTTATTCCCACAATTTAATACATGGAAATAAAAGGCACGTCTTATGAGTAAGGAAGAAACAATATTATTATCGAGAATCAAATAATGATAATCCCTTACCATAGTACGTTTGAATAATGGAAGATGAAAAAGATGGTATCCCTTACCTCAACACGTGACTGGATATTGATTTAAATGAGGTTGATTAACTTGAACAGTACACGTATACTTATAGATCTTCACAAATACTCAAGATGACTTAAGCACACTTAGAGAGAACTTTCACAAGAAGTATTTAGAGAGAGAAAGAAAGAACAAGTAAGGAAGTTTATGAAAAATCCTTAAGTTAAGGCTTCTATTTATAGCCAAAAATCTTATCATTCATTTAATCTAAACCATTCATTTAAAGATCATCTTTTAATCTACACCATCCATTTCAAATATTATATTATCTTTAATCTACACCATTCATTTCATATCACCTAATAATCACCTAACTTTATATTATAAACAAATTAATTTAATTATTCAACAATAATTCACACTTTAATCTACACCATTCATTTCATATCACCTAATAATCACCTAACTTTATATTATAAACAAATCAATTCAATTATTCAACAATAATTCACACTTTAATCTACACCATTCATTTCATATCACCTAATAATCACCTAACTTTATATTATAAACAAATAACTTTATCAATTCAATTATTATGACTAATTGTTATAAATACAGTATAGTTAGTTCTTAGATATCAAATCAATAAATTAATGAAATACAACTGTTTAAATAACATCATAATAGAGATAACAATAATGTAAAATAAAGCATACGTTACTGTGTAATGACAATTATTGATTCAATAATGTGAATTACTGTGCATATGTTACTGTGACAATTATTAGGTTCAATAATTTTAAAAACAGTGCAACAACAATTATTGACTCAATGATATAAAATACAGTGTAATGACAATTATTAAATCAATAATGCAAAATACTGTGTAACAACAATTATTGAATTGATAATATAAAATATTATGCAGTGACAATTATCGATGAAATGATGCGTAACAGTTACGGTGTCAATTATCAGACCAATAATATGAGACACTATGCAATACCGTGTGTTACTGTAGAGTACCGAGTGCTACAGAAAATACCAATAACTACCGTATGCTACTATTCTTTTAACACCGGTATTTTAACAGTTCCGTTGACTATTTTTATTTAAAAAGGTTATTTCTGTCGTTTTCTATATCCGACAAATATTCCGTTGTGGGGTCCACCAATAATTTGTTATTTCGGCGCCGTCGGACCAAACGAATATTCCCCGACAAAGCGAATATTGTCCGACAAAATAAAATTTGCACATAACATCCTTAACTTTTAGCTTTATCGATTTAACCACTTACTGTTTCAAAAAATATATATATGAAGAAAAATTAAATTTTGTATTTCATAAAATTCGGGGTCTTACAACCTCCCCTCCTTATGAAATTTCGTCCCCGAAATTGACGTACCTGACATATCGAAGAGGTAAGGATACTTAGATTTCATCTCAGATTCTAGCTCCCAGGTCATTTCCTCAGTATCTTGGTTCCTCCATAAAACCTTAACTTGAGGTATAACCTTTGAGCGTAGGATCTGCTCCTTCTTATCCAGGATCTTAACAGGTACCTCTTCGTATGTTAAATCCTCTGCTATAACGTCTGGTTCCAACTCAATGACGTGGTTTGGGTCCTTCACATATTTACGTAACATAGATATGTGAAAAACGTTATGGATGCGAGACATACTTGGTGGTAAGGCTAGTCTGTAGGCTACAGTTCCTATTCGATCGAGGATTTCAAATGGGCCAATAAATCGAGGGTTGAGCTTTCCTCTCTTTCCGAATCTCGTAACACCTTTCCATGGAGAAACACGTAAGAATACATGATTTCCGACGTTGAAACTTTCGTCTCTCCGATGAAGATCAGCATAACTCTTTTGTCGTTCTTGTGCGGTCTGTATTCGTTGTCGGATCATTTGGATCTTTTCTGTTGTCAAGCGTACCAACTCGGGTCCCAACAATTTTGCTTCTCCTACCTCATTCCAGCATACTGGAGAGCGACACTTGCGTCCATATAAAGCCTCGAATGGAGCCATACCTATACTTGCTTGGTAACTGTTGTTGTAGGAAAATTCAACCAATGGCAAGTACTTATCCCAACTTCCTTTGAAGTCTAGTACGCAAAGTCTCAAAAGATCTTCGAGGGTCTGGATCGTCCTTTCCGATTGTCCGTCCGTTTGAGGATGGTATGCAGAACTAAAACGTAGTTCAGTGCCCATAGCTTTTTGTAAACTGATCCAAAAACGTGAACTGAATCTAGGATCTCGATCAGAAACTATGGAAACTGGCATGCCATGCAATCTCACGATCTCATTTATGTACATACCGGCAAGACGTTCAAGTGAAAAGTTTTCTCGTATAGGCAAGAAATGAGCAGATTTGGTCAATCTATCTACGATCACCCAAATTGCATCTAAGCCTTGAGAAACTTTTGGAAGACCCGTCACGAAGTCCATATTGATGTGTTCCCACTTCCATTCGGGAACTTCAAGTGATTGTAATGGACCTTTAGGAACTTGATGTTCTGCCTTGACACGTTGACAAGTTAGGCACCTTGAGATAAACTCCGCAATCTCTCTTTTCATATTGTTTCACCAAAATGTATGTCGAAGATCTCGATACATCTTGGTACCTCCTGGGTGGATTGCAAACGACGTGTTGTGTGCCTCCATCATGATTTTATGCTTCAATTCAGGATCGTTAGGAACACAGAGTCGAGAGTTGACTCGAAGTATTCCTTTCTCGTCGATTCTTGCTTCGAAAATGACACCTTCTTGTACTTTCTTTATCATGTTTATCAGTTCCGGATCGGTAGCTTGAGCAGCTTTAATTTTATCGATTAAAGTTGGTTCTACTCTCACGTGAGCAATCTTCGAGTGGGTCCCTGGTGTCTTTAGCTCTATCTCCATCTTTTGCAAGTCGTACAAAATACACTTTTGTGTTGTCAGCAGTGCACTTGTACTTGCATAAGATTTTCTGCTCAAAGCGTCAGCTACAACGTTCGCCTTTCCCGGGTGATACTGGATTGTGTGGTCATAATCCTTTAACAGCTCAAGCCAACGTCGTTGTCGCATGTTGAGTTCTTTCTGGGTGAAGAAATACTTGAGACTTTTATGATCCGTATAGATATCCACTTTTTCTCCGTACAAGTAGTGTCTCCAGATCTTCAACGCGAAAACGACTGCTGCCAACTCTAGATCATGAGTAGGATAATTTTTCTCATAATCTTTGAGTTGTCGAGAGGCGTAGGCTATAACCTTTCCATGTTGCATAAGGACACAACCTAGACATTTGCCAGAAGCATCGCTAAATATGACGAATTCTCCCGATCCCGATGGTATGGTCAGAACAGGAGCTGAAACAAGTCTCCTCTTGAGTTCTTGGAAACTCTTCTCGCATTCCTCGCTCGATATAAGTTTTGTACTAGAACGAATGATACCAATATCTAATAATTAAACTTTTAACTCTTGGCATTCTATGGGAGCCATTCGGTATGGGGCTTTGAAAATGGGCTTGGTACCGAGTTCAAGATCAATACAAAATTCAATTTCACAGTTTTGGGTAAGCTAGGAAGTTCCTCAGGAAAAACGTCAGAAAACTCATTAACAATGAGAATATCATTCAAGTTTGACGTATTTTTGTTCAAATCAGTGACATGAGCTAAAAAGGCCTGACATCCGTTTTTCAATAAACGAATGGTTTTATGGCTAGAAATAACAGTTATAGATTTCAATGGTTTAGTTGCTTGAATTTGCATGACAGGTTGATTAGGAATATGAAAACTAATAATCTTATGGAAAAAATCAATTTTAGCATGATGGGTAGTCAACCAATCAATTCCTAAAATCACATCAAATTCATGCATCTCCAAAGAAATAAGGTCAACAAGTAATGTAAGGTTGTTGATTTGAACTAGGCAAGATTTATAGATAGTAAATGTAATAGGTATTTCTCCCAATGAGGTTTCAACTGATAAGACAAGATTTAAGTTTTCAATAGTCAAATTTAAACGTTGAGTACATATAGGTGAGATAAAAGAGTGGGTAGAGTCAGTATCTAACATGACATAGACTTCACGAGAATTTAAGAATAGCTTACCGGTTATCATCTCATTCGGTTTCTTGACTGTTATCGTCAAATCGAATCCCGAATACTTCATTCGGATCTTCACGTATTTCAACCATATGAATACCACTGAATAATTCTCTAGCAAACTGTTTCTCGTGTTCATCAACTTCATCAGTAGTAACGTACCAATGATTTCCATTAAAATAGTATTTTCGATAGACTACAGTTTCCACGATAGTGACTAACTTAACTTGAATTCCTCTAAATTGTAACGCCCAAAAGTATATAAACATCATTTTTAAATAATCTTGAAAATCATAGTTGGAACACCATAAATCCCAAAGACTGATATGAAACGTCCATATATTCTGATCCTTTGTGATAGAACATAACCAGGTGATATGACTCTCCCAATTAGTGAGCAGATTAAATGCAATGATTTCCGCAAGTTCATTACATCCTTTAATTGCTTCTAAGAAAGGATCTGGAACGACTACAGTAGAGCTTTCACTTTCATCCTTACTGGATAGAACACGCATAATTTTTGCCTTAGGCAAAAGATTCAACTCTGAGTTTGTAGGAAGATTATTCGTCGTCTCTTGATTCGCAGGTACATTTGTTTCGGCAACTCCATTGTTAATTTCCTGATTTTCATATGCCATATTCAACTGTAGTCACAAAATAATTGTTAGTTCAAACAAACTGACTCATCTCTTCATGTTCCTACATTTAAATCGATTCATTAGATAACAAAATCTAATTAGGTAGGACACACTAGTGATTGATTCTATTCGTCTCTCCCCTCCTAGTTCTAACCCCAGATCTCCATTAAAGACCATATCCCTAAGCTCTGATGCCAACTGTGACGCCCCCAAATCTGGGCCCACACAGCCCACACTTGAGTCGTCAAAAGACTACAACAAAATTATTACAACAAAGCACAACGTACAACAATACAGTGTATAATAATACACAACTAAGTCTTCACTATTATTGCCACACTATTTTACAAAACGTGAAGACTATGATAACTATTCCTCGGACTCTCACTCCATTCCCCGGCTAGACCCTGTTATGTTTTCATCTTCTGTTGAAAAACAATGGAACAAAAGAAAGGGTGAGCTCAAATAGCCCAGTAAGAAATATCATGACTAAGATAATGACGAATAAATTATCATTAGCCTTCAACAGTTGAGTTCTTGATAGAATACAATAGACTACAAGGTTTATATCAAAAACTGTAGTTAAATTCTTAAACAACGTTCAGATCAATAATAGCAGCGGAATGAGTAATCTATTATAAGAATAATGCAGACTATAATGTCCACTCGGTTCTCTTTTTAGGAAAAACATCATCAACTTTTATCATCTGAAATATCATTAGTCAAGATAATACAAATTCACAATTCCTGATCATAATCATGCAGATCAACAGTTCATCTTTGCACTACGGGCCAAAGATATTCAATATAGCACCAACGATCATGATTATACCAGATTCAGCCTTTGGTCATAATCATACCAATCAACAGTTCATCTTTGCACTACGGGTCAAATAGAACTTTCACCACGTGCCATAAAAGACACCGAACAGATGTATCGCCTTTAACCTATTATATCGCCTTTAACCTATCATTTGTTCAACAAATATATCACATATGTGCCCCCGGCCACAGATATTCACAACAGCTTGATTTTTGGATGATTAGAATGATATAAATGATGAACAGAAGAAATAGGATAACAATAAGTATCGGAAGTTTACTTTGTACAGATTCAAATAATGTCCAAATTGTCAACATGATGTGGAGTGAAATTTAAAAATGATATTCAAGATCCACAGTTCAGAATAACAGTTACAATTCAATAGAAAGGTTCACGTAAATAGGAAGGTTCAGTTGAAATAATGAAGTTCAACTATTATGGAACATATAATATTTTCAGGAATTATAGAAGCAATAGTTCCATAATATATTTCGATTTAGGAGTATGAAAGAAAATAATATCCCTTACCGTAGCAGGTTTGATTAACAAAAGGTGAAGGAAATTAATACAAAGGGTTATTTACCAACAGGCGGCAATCCGCTCCGTAAGGTTATTCCCACAATTTAATAGAATTTGAGTACAAAGAGTTATTCACCAAACAGGCGGCAATCCGCTCCGTAAGGTTATTCTCAGAGATTAATAATGAATGAATACGAAAGGTTATTCACCAACAGGCGGCAATCCGCTCCGTAAGGTTATTCCCACAATTTAATACATGGAAATAAAAGGCACGTCTTATGAGTAAGGAAGAAACAATATTATTATCGAGAATCAAATAATGATAATCCCTTACCATAGTACGTTTGAATAATGGAAGATGAAAAAGATGGTATCCCTTACCTCAACACGTGACTGGATATTGATTTAAATGAGGTTGATTAACTTGAACAGTACACGTATACTTATAGATCTTCACAAATACTCAAGATGACTTAAGCACACTTAGAGAGAACTTTCACAAGAAGTATTTAGAGAGAGAAAGAAAGAACAAGTAAGGAAGTTTATGAAAAATCCTTAAGTTAAGGCTTCTATTTATAGCCAAAAATCTTATCATTCATTTAATCTAAACCATTCATTTAAAGATCATCTTTTAATCTACACCATCCATTTCAAATATTATATTATCTTTAATCTACACCATTCATTTCATATCACCTAATAATCACCTAACTTTATATTATAAACAAATTAATTTAATTATTCAACAATAATTCACACTTTAATCTACACCATTCATTTCATATCACCTAATAATCACCTAACTTTATATTATAAACAAATCAATTCAATTATTCAACAATAATTCACACTTTAATCTACACCATTCATTTCATATCACCTAATAATCACCTAACTTTATATTATAAACAAATAACTTTATCAATTCAATTATTATGACTAATTGTTATAAATACAGTATAGTTAGTTCTTAGATATCAAATCAATAAATTAATGAAATACAACTGTTTAAATAACATCATAATAGAGATAACAATAATGTAAAATAAAGCATACGTTACTGTGTAATGACAATTATTGATTCAATAATGTGAATTACTGTGCATATGTTACTGTGACAATTATTAGGTTCAATAATTTTAAAAACAGTGCAACAACAATTATTGACTCAATGATATAAAATACAGTGTAATGACAATTATTAAATCAATAATGCAAAATACTGTGTAACAACAATTATTGAATTGATAATATAAAATATTATGCAGTGACAATTATCGATGAAATGATGCGTAACAGTTACGGTGTCAATTATCAGACCAATAATATGAGACACTATGCAATACCGTGTGTTACTGTAGAGTACCGAGTGCTACAGAAAATACCAATAACTACCGTATGCTACTATTCTTTTATCACCGGTATTTTAACAGTTCCGTTGACTATTTTTATTTAAAAAGGTTATTTCTGTCGTTTTTTATATCCGACAAATATTCCGTTGTGGGGTCCACCAATAATTTGTTATTTCGGCGTCGTCGGACCAAACGAATATTCCCCGACAAAGCGAATATTGTCCGACAAAATAAAATTTGCACATAACATCCTTAACTTTTAGCTTTATCGATTTAACCACTTACTGTTTCAAAAAATATATATATGAAGAAAAATTAAATTTTGTATTTCATAAAATTCGGGGTCTTACAATCATGATCTACTTAATTCTCTTAATGATGGTTATTTCACTACAGTTGAACTTTGTTTAAAAACTTAACTGCTGTTGTTGATTTAAATCTTGCTGTTTATATTACTCTATTAACAACTCAACTACAGGTGTTGATTTAAAATTTGTTGTCTATTATATTCAATTAAGAACTCAACTGTTGAAGGCTAAGAATAATTTATTTTTCATTATCTTAGTCATGATATTTCTTACACGGCTATTTGAGCTCATCCTTTCCTTTTTTGTTCAATTGTTCAGGAAATGAGAGCGTAGACAGGACTAGCGGGGAGAAAAGGAGAATGGAGTAACTGTCTGAGTTAGTTGCTATAGTAGTCTTCATTGTATTGTAGAATAGTAATAATTGTGAAGACTTAGTTATGTATTATTGGGTACTGTATAGTTTATTGTAATAATTTTGTTGTAATCTTTTGAAAACTCAAATTGGATGGTATGGGCCCGATTTAGGGGAGTCACTCATATTTGAGCAATAATATTTATAATCATAATAATTTGATTAATTTTAAATGAAGTCATTATGATGTGTCATGCATTTTAATCCACTTAATTATTAAAAGATTGACAAAAATACGTACATTTTCATCCAATACGATAGCATTATTGTTCTTGTTTATTTTTGTATTTACCCCATTTTAAATTATAGTGATTGTGACTTTGATAATGAAATTATCTTTTCTTGAATATAGTTGATTCAAAAAAATATATTGTTAATCCATATTGAACTTATAAGTTTTTTGTGTGTAATTTGGTGTGTAAAAAGTCTTATTTATAAATAATTAAAGTAAATTGAATGAGATAGGTTATATTAATTAGTTTTATGAATAATAAAAAATTAATACAAAATATTAGGGGGTCAGTAGATGTATATCAATCATTAATTGGTATATTAAGATTTTTGCTTAATTTTTTATGGTAATGATTTTCCCCCTGTTCCTTTTCAATTAACCTCTTAAGTTTATGCACATATATTAAAAAATACAATAAATATTTTATTTGATTGACTAAATTGAATATAAAATTTTAAAATTAACTTTCAAAAATTTATTAAAAAGTTGAGAGATAAACAAATTAGTCTTTAATCATAAAAGATAATATGGGAGATAAAACATTTAATATTTCCTTAAAATCTATAAATGACAAATAAAAAGAAACAAAAATATATCTCTACAAAAACAAATAAAAAGGAATGAAGAAAATACATTGTATCCTTAATAGTAAACGTGTATTAAA
Source organism: Hedera helix (assembly GCA_947179155.2). Classification (NCBI taxonomy): domain Eukaryota; kingdom Viridiplantae; phylum Streptophyta; class Magnoliopsida; order Apiales; family Araliaceae; genus Hedera; species Hedera helix. Next base: position 38,499,458 of record OX359287.1, read on the forward strand.
ATTTTGTGAAAAATTTAGAGTTCGTCTAGTAACTGTTTCTATTTTTTTTGTTTTTGCCTCTTATTTTTTCTTTCATTTGTTTCTACTTTTACTTACTTTTATTATAGAAAGCAAAAGTCAACAATATCGTTTGATAATTATATTTGAATGTTAATTTTATTTATTTATATGAAAAGGTAAAATTTAAATTTTTGTTATTCACAGGTTCGATGTCTAGACCACATTAAAGTTAGAATGACTCCTTTTGTTGCCTAATTTGAAGAAGCAACTTTTTGGTATTTTTATTTTTTTGCTGCCAAAGAAAATTTTACTTATATTTTTTTGAAAGTAAAAATACTTACCAAACATTATTTTATGCTTCCGATTTCAAAAATATAGAAGTAACAACAAAAAATTGAAAGCAAAAATAATTACCAAATGCTAACCTTTTGAATTACTGAATCAACTTTTGGGAATACTAAAATTTATAATAAGAAGGGTAATTTTTTTATTTGTTTTTTAAACTAGCAGTCACCAAATTTAAATTGCTAAGTTGAGTCAAGACCAACTAAAATAATTTAGTGTTTGTCTTGTTATATTTACTCCGTTTTAAGATAAAAGTTATTCATTGATTTTTGTGGTTAAATTGATTTTTTTTAAATTAATAGTTAAATATATATATTTAGATTTAAAAAAAAATATTGAGATTAGTGTTAAATTGCATATAATTTAAAATATATATATATTATATATATATATATATATATATATATAAAAGAATAATAAAATATTTTAATTTAAAAAATAATTAATTTATTTATAAAAATTAATAAAAATATTTTATTTTGAGACGAAAGAAATATTATATTTTGTTATTGATTGATGGATTCATGACGAAAAACATGAAAGTTTTGTGTGCTAGTACTTTTTATTAAATTAAAATTATGTTTCTCTGTCTTGTTTGTCCATAATATATTAAGACAAATAATAATAATTTGTCTTGTCGGATTCCTGAAAATTGGCAAATTCGAAGACAAAATGGAATTGTCAACCCTAATACGTATGCATCTTGGATTGTATATTTACCCAAAATAAAATTGAGTCCAAAATATTGAGTAGATAAATCACAATAAATAAATAAACATGCTTCATTAATTATTACTCCTTCCCCAATAAGTTCGTATTCCATCCCAGCCTACACCTGCATTATAGTCCAGCCTCTGTTACCGCCATTAATACACCTCTCTCATTCTCTCTCTATCTCTCTTCTCCATCTACTAGTAGTACTATACACAGAAGAAAGAAAGGAAGGAAGGGAAGAAGACAATTGTCCTTTCATTTCGAAACCTCCATTAATGAATACTACTACTTTATCACCCTCTTCTCTTCAATATCTTTATCTCTCTCTCTCTTCATTTAATTCATCTCTCTCTGCTCGTACTATTACCATTACGAATCTCTCTGGTGTGCGTGAAATTCAAAAGCAGAGAGTTTCATTAATTACTGAATATTACCCCATCTATTGATTGAACTCACTCTCTTTCTCTTTCTCTTTCTCTTTCTTCTTCAATTTGAATCATTTGATTTTTTTAATTTATTCCCCTTTATCTTAAATGCTTCAACTCTCTGCTACATGATTCTCTATTGACACGTCTTTTCATCAATTAATAGATTTTATTTTCTCTCTCTATTATCTCTCATGGTCTTTGAATGTTCAAATTCTAGGGCTCTTCATCGATTGCTTAAATTCAGTAAAGTTTCATTGAAAATAGTACTGTATATTTAGAGAGGGAGAGAATATGGGGAGAACACCTTGTTGTGATAAGAAATTAGAGTTGAAGAGAGGGCCATGGACTCCTGAAGAAGATGAACTTCTAATTCGTTACATCAACAAAAACGGCCATGGAAGCTGGCGTTTTCTTCCTAACCAAGCTGGTTAATTTTTCTCCTCAATCTCTCTCTCTTAATTCTTTATTTATTACTCTGTATTTTTCATTTTTTTAACTTTTCTGCTCTTTGATTGTTTTTACCATTTGGTTGGATATTCAGTGTTTTGGAATCTGTAAACTACTAGTCATTTTTTTTCTTTCTTCTCTCTCATTTTTTTTGGCTATAAGCATAAACAAATGTCCTATCATGTTGCTAATACATTAGGCTTGTTTTTGTTCTTTCAATTTTTTGGCTTTATTTGTTAATGTGGCCAAAAATGTCAAATCTGTTGAAATATTACAAGCTGTAAAATTGTTCTTATTTGGCAGGTCTTCTTCGGTGTGGAAAAAGTTGCAGGCTCCGATGGACAAACTACCTTAGGCCAGACATCAAACGTGGTCCCTTCAGTCCCGAAGATGAGAAGCTTGTCATACAGTTGCATGGAATGCTTGGCAACAGGTACACCTGAGCTGTTATTTTATAGACATCGAGCTTCCATTTTATGTATAGTCCAAATCTTTTCAACCGACTAGACACAATGTAAAAATATCCCTAGGAGTCACAAATATTTACGGAGCATGTTAAGATATAGGTCAATTTTACTGCAAGTCCTGGGCCTTTTTCTTGATTCTTTATTCATTTTTACGGCCAAAGGTAATTTTTCATTAACCTTATGTTTGTTTGCAGGGATGACACTTGAGATTATTTAATACAATACAGGGATTATAATCTTACCATGTGGGGTTAATTTTTTTTGGACAAAACTAGCCTTTACTTTTTCTAATATGATTAAGCAAATCCTTAAACGGTAATTAATTGAATGTTGTTTCACTACAGTATTTGCGAATGGATCTTAACTGATTATCGCTTCATAGTAATGACAGTTAAAATTTATAGCTTAACTGATTCCAATAATTTATTGGAACAATCTATGAAAAGCCATAAATTTTAAAGATCTATGGAAGGAACAATGAATACAGTATTCGCAAATGGAACTGTATCTTAATTTGTTTTTTTGTCTGTTAAATATAATGAATACATAGATGAACAATGAATGCAGCTTTTGCAAATGGAACTATATTATGAACCGTATATTAATCCCTTTTTTTGGTCTATTAAATATGATGAATACATTCGGAATTGTTTGTCAATTTTTTAAATATTCAAGCGAGTTAAATTGTAATTTAAAATATGTTATTATTGGTAAGGGTGTAATAGTCCAAATAATAAGTTTTTTTTTAATCTAATTCTTTAAATAATTTTAGACAAAACAAACATGAGAGTAGAATTATTTAATCCTAAAATCAATAGCCTTAGTAATATAATCCATGGGAATATAGTCCCGAATTATAATCCAACCAAACACATATGAGGGTAAGATTAATAATTTTGAAATTATAATCTATGAGAATATAGTCCCAAAGTAAAAACCAACCAAACAAACATGACCCAAGGGTGAAACTTTGTTCTCTAAATTGCTTGAAGGTTTGAGCAGTGTCTCTGCGGAAGATCTACACATGGAGACATGGCTCCGTGTGTTTGGTGAAACATCAATTAGATAGATTGGCATTGCAATATTAATTTTTATAAAGCATGTTTCACTGATAAATTTACGCTATTAAAGGTGAATCTTGTATTCTTATCGAATATTTACCTGGCATATAGTTGCATTAATTTTATTCACACATTCTTTTAGTCAGACCCTGGTTACACTACTATTTGTGGGAGCCTCGTGTACTGATATGACGTGCTTTTATTCTGAATTTTGAATGATGCTCGGTAAAAGAATCTAGAAGTGAATAGATGGATGAGCAACTGTGTTCATTGTTGGCCAACAATTGTGGTCACTTTTAGATTAGCTTTATTCATGCAACTTTTAACTCAAACATTCAACTGCATTCAGATGGGCTGCCATTGCAGCTCAGCTACCAGGAAGAACAGACAATGAGATCAAGAACTTATGGAACACCCACTTAAAGAAGCGGCTGCTTGCCGTGGGCATCGACCCACAAACCCATGAGCCCTGCACCTCTGTCAATTGGCCTTCAAGACTACCTGCATCCTCTTCAACCCGCCACATGGCACAATGGGAGAGTGCTAGGCTTGAAGCCGAGTCTCGTCTCTCAAAGGAATCTTTACTCTTGACTCCAGCATCTGATGAAAGAGCCAATACTGACTACTTCTTGCGCATATGGAACTCTGAAGTAGGAGAATCATTCCGAAACTTGAACAAAGGGGCTGAAACTGAAACTGCTTGTCAAAGTCCAATCTCTCAAGCATCTTCATCAACAAAAAATGGCTCTGTTTCAGGCACAACAACAGAAATAGGCCTCATGGTAGCAGCATCATCCCCTGCCACGAACAACCAAAAATCCTACACTGAATATTTTTTGGCGAGATCGGATTGCTCAAGCTCCAGTGACTTGGAAGATTCATCCAACACCGCCTTACAGTTGCTTTTGGATTTTTCCGGCACTAATGACATGAGCTTTTTGGAGGGACATACTGATAACTATGAAATATATCCTGCACTTTTTAACTGAAATGATGTTCCCTATGAGAAATGGACTATATTGTTAAAGCCTCTGTTGCTCATGTTTGAGCTGGTTATTTTGGTGTTACTAGCTGCGGAGGAAGAACAAATGGCTTAGACCTTTATATGTAATCATATGCTAATTATATAAAGCTAGCCTGTTGAGTGTATATGGAAGACATATTCCTTGTTTTGATCAAACCAGCTTATTAAACCTTTCGCTAAATTGGCATTGCTTTGGAATTGGATTATTTAGTGCTATTTGTATTGTATATATTGCAGTACATCAGCTTATTTGGCAATTGCAAATTCTTGCATGAAGTGTTATATTTTCACTCAAACATATATCTATGGAGTCCGTGTGATTCGACAAAATTCCTCAATACTTCATTGCTTATACAAACCAAACATGTTCCTATACAAAATAACTAAATAACAACAGCGAACATAAAAAGTTTTTCAAAATATATAAAAAAAAAACACAACAATAACAAAGCTGGAAACTTGTCTAATATGAGCGAGAAAAACCTCAACCTCCAAAGCAGCCAAGAACCTTCTTCGGAACATGACCGGTTGCGCGGTGTTTTGCAGCCATCTCCTCTGCTTTTAGCAATTCTTCCCCACGTCTGGCTTCAACCATGGCTCGCTTTTCTTCTGCCTCCTTGTGAATTAAAGCTGCCTTGTTTTTCATTTTTTCTGCATATTCTGCTTTCTTCTTCTCCAGTTGTTCCTGCTCATACGTTAACATGTTATCGTAGAACATAAAACTAGGAAATTGTATTTATGGATATATGCAGTTGTTCCTGCTTCTGCATTTTGCATAACATGTTTTTTTTGCATTTCTAAAAATGTTTTTTCTGTAAACAAATTGTATGCTGATTCTCTCATGAGCCAATAATGTTTGTGTGGTCCATCAAATCCAGGGTGATTTTTATATATTCAAATTTGTTGTTTTGAGTCTATAATCTCTATGTCATAAGAGTAAAACCTATACCGAATTACACCAACATTGTACGATATTTCTCATAGTAAATCTCCAAAACATCAAAATACGTAAGAAAATCTAGGAAGATAAACCAGGGGCCTTTATTACCTCAACTTTTTTCAGTTTAGCTTCAACTTTTGCTTTCTGGGTGTTCTCCCATGAATTGACTTCAGCGAGTTTCTTTTGGGTCCTGTTCAATTGTTTAAATGAAGTCAACAAAATTTCAGCAGTCATGATCCTCAAATATTATTGGGAAACAGAATATATCTTAACTTCAAACTGAATGTCTGCAGAGATCGTAGACCAAATCAACAATTAAAGAAATTGCCACTATGGCTAGAATTTTCTCTTCTTTTTTTTTTCTGTCCCAGTAAAGAGACAATATCTTCTAGAGTGATTCGTCAGACAATTCTTAAAGGTGCAAGAAAAAACAAGAAAAGGAAGAAAGCTTACTTGTTCTCAACCTTTGTCTTTTCGCTTTCCTCCCAAGCTTTGATAAAGGATACTCTCCTCTCTTTTTCAAGCTCCGCAAGCGCAACATCTGAGGGCGAAACATATAGGAAATGGTTAATATCTTTGAAGAAAAATGACAATTACTTTTTTCCTTCTTTAAGTAGATTCTGTAGTGCCATCATTTCACAAACTAAGGGCAAACTAATGCACCCATCAAAATGCTTAGGAAAATGTATAAGGCTTCTTTTTAATCTCCTTACGAATTCCTAATGCATTTCATAACATCTAATTTGTAGGTGAAAAAAAAAACTGAGCCGTATTCAAAACACCTACCTCTTTCAATTGAACCTTTGGAAGTTGTCTTTGCTGCAGGATCTGGAGTCTCTGGCAAATTCAGAAAAATTTGACAATTAGATTCTGATGAGTATATTTTCAGATTACATTTGACACACAACTCTAAATAAAATGGCATGAAAACTCTGATGAGACAAGATGAGAGTACTTTTCTTTAGCCTAATTGTACACCTATATGTCGTCTAAATTCAGTAAGGATTAAAACTAGGGGATTAGCCATTAGATTCCAAAGCAGAAGCAATGGCATTCAAGAACAGTATGCTATTTATGCTAAGTGATCAAAAAACATAAATGGACTCGGACTCTCATGTTCATACATTGAGAAAGTGAATTATGCTAGTGAAACTTCTATACATGCTTCAATACTCCAGAGTCTTAATTTAACCCATGATTTAGGAAATAGATTATGCCAAATCATTCAAGAAACAGAACAAGTTTAGGAAGCTGAATACAGTCATACACCACACACCAACTTTCAAATTACCTTTACCGTTGTTACTCATGCCTAGAAATCCAAATTCATATACTAAGAATAGAAATAAAGTTTTGCAGGGGAGTTTTCTTACTCTACTGTCCTAGCACTATAAATCACATACTTGAACATCTTTCTTGCTTTACTTATCAAGCTTTAAAATGTGGAAAGAATCTGAATTATAAAACGAAAACAATATCTTAAAAGTAAGTTGAACGGCTCTGAGTCTGACCAAGTATCATATGCAAAACAGCAAGCATCTTTCACATTCTTTTAAATCAAACATAAAAGGAAAATAAAAAACTCAATGATTCATTTGAGCATTCAAGATTGACGATATTTCACCAAAGCAACATCATCTCAAAAACATCAACGTTACTAACGCTCTTTCCACAAAATAAACAACGGAATTCTTGTTTCGACAAGTCCATCTCTCACATGAGAGTGTAGAACCCACTTACTGGTGAAAGAGACCTGGTGGAAATAAAAATAAAAATAAATAAAATCCTTTTGAAAATAACACTCCCCAGAAAAAGAAAGAAAGTGAAAGTTCTGGTATATCATAAGTGCATTATGAAAGCATCATCTTTCGAATCCATGAAAGAGAGAAGAATAGAGTTACATTAATTAACAACAAAATGCACAAGCGTATTATTATTTAGAGATTGATTTCTTAGTCAAAATTATAAATTTAAATTGCAAACTGATTAAGTAGTCAGTAAATAAAAATAATACATAAACAAATAAAAGCAGACCTAAGCAAATGCACTAAAACTGAACCAAAAAGTGGAAATTGAGAATATATACTCCTTAATTGAAATTGAACTATGAAAAACAGAAACTGAACTCAATAATAATCAATGTCTTCACCGACATAAAACCCAACTGAGCTCGAATTAGCTACTATTTCGTTTAATTCAGCTTAATCCTATAATGTTTTTCAAGATATAAATATAAATAAAATAAAAAACGTAAAAAAACTACCATTTTTATCATCTTTCTGATAATCAAAAATAGTAATCGATAGGGGTAATCCCAATTAAATCTTGATTCTTTTTTACAAATCTGAGAATGTGTATTGGGGTGGCAAAGAGAAGGAGAGAAATTACTTTCGACGACAGACAGAGCTTTGGAGTCATCGGCCACCGTGTCTTTTTCGGCCGGCGGAGCAGCAGACTTCTCCTCAACGACGTTGTGTGGAGCTTCCTTCGCCGGAGCTGGTACAGCCGGCGATTCCATTTCGACTTTCTGGGGTTGTTCCGCTGCCATTTCAACAACTATTAGCTTAATATAGCAATAGCAAAAAGTAGCTAACTTTAGCTTATTGCAATTGGGTATCGTTAATTTTTACAAATTTAGAAATCAGAGAGTTTTTGCTAAATTTATCTAGCGGTCGGAGACGAGTGTCGAGCGCGTATTTATCTCTGCGTGACTCTGTTTTTTGAGTGTAACAAGAAGTTAGAATTGTTGTGTGCTTCGGCGGTGTATTACTCTCAATTGCGCACGCGGTTTATGAGCCGTTTGATTGAGAGATCTTACTATTGGATAATATTACTCTATAAAAGAAAATTTTGCTTAGTTTGACTTTTCTATTCAAATTAATTAATTTTAAAATTAAAAATTAAATATACATATTTATATTTTTAAATTTATAAAATTTGAAAATAATAGTAAATTCGATATAAATTCTAATATATATTATAGTTTTTTCAATTATGTTTATAAAAAATAGTATAAAAACTTTGATTACAAAATAGTTAATTTGACTAAATAAATCAAACTAATCAAGTTTTTGAGAGGTGGAAAGAGTAATAGTTTGATTTTCATTGCTTACGCTTTAATATAAGTTTAAAAATGAAATAAATATTGATTTAAATTAAAGTGGGGGTAAAACTATATTATAAAATATGAAATGTAGTATTTATCAATAACTTTTATAAGTTATTCTCTTTGTCCTCAAAAAATGATTAAAAATAATTTTTTTAATCTTAAAAAGAAGAGTTAAGGTATATAAAATTAAAAGTAAGTATGTTAGTATTTATTAATATAAAAAAAAATATATTCGTCATTTTATGTAATCATGTGGGATGACTAAGAATAAATTTAATTATTTTTTTCGTTTTTTACTATATAAAAAATATATTTTATTCATTCTTTTATGTTCTTTAACCAATTAGATTTAGTATTTTTTGTTGAAGAATATTGATGGGATTGGGGAAATAATAAAATAAGAGCAAATGTGATGGACGGTTCCGATTGTGAAGTATAGGTACGTCTCTATGACTTCCTTATGCCGACAGGTAAAACTGTTTAAAACGGTGGGACTATTGTGCTGATCATGATGTCGTAAGAGTATAATACGACGACGTTAACCTCGAGTTTCAATTATAGTTTATTTATTTATTTATTTGTTTCATATACAATTTGATCATTTTTATTAATCTATTGATCCAGCTGCCAAAAGGGCTTAGCTGTCTGCATGATTGCCTTCACGAAATAATAAAGAATCAAAGGAGGAAAAAAATAGTTGTTTTTTGATTTATTATTATTTTCCCATCTTGTTAAAACTATATATAATACGGAAAAAAGAGAGTTGAGTAACGGTATATATAACTATATAAATTATCATACAAAAACGATATTATTTTGTGTAATTGAATATATTTTCCCTTTTATGTATGTACAAAAGGATGCTTTATAATTTTTAAAAATATTATTATTATAAAAGATACCTAATGCAAGAACATGAGGTACCCTTATATAATATTTACATAACTTTGTTATATAATTTTACGGAATTGTTATTTTTATAAAAAGAATTAGTATTTTCGCACGACTTTTCTCATATAATTAATTAATAGAATTTACATGTATGTGAGAGAGAGTTTATAAAAATATCAATTATTTCTTATAAAAATAACAATTCCGTAATTTTATTGGTTATTATAATAAGTTTCGGTTTAAAGAGACGAATAAACATGGCTGGAACCCCACTAAGAACAGGGGACGTGATGCCATGAATTTATATTGCATCTCCCTCACCATTTGTGATAGTTGGCATTAGCCATGAAATTAGGGAGTTATAGATTTGATGAGTTCTCCAAGTCAAAAGAGAACAAATGATAAAGAAAAAGATGTTATAGACAATTGGATAAAAGAGATTCTTTCATTTGTTGAACTATATTTAGATATAATATTTGTAATTTGAACTCTATCTTAATATGCTTACAAAAATTAATGACAAGTAAAACTCTATTTTCCGAGGAGGGAGTATAATACCACACCCACGTCCAAAACATAACCTTTTTTTTTTTTTGTTAAAAATAAAATAAAATATAACCTTTTCTCCGGTACCTTCTCAATTAAAAAAGGAACGATCGTAAAATATAATTTAAAACAAAGTTTAATTTATTTATTTTGTTTAAAGTGTGTATCTTGCGTACAAATCTTAATATACAATTACAAATGAAATAAAATTATTATTTTAGAGAAAAAAAAGATATGAAAAAATATCAAACCTTAAGTAAATACTAAATACGGAGGAAGATCATATATATAGTAATGTTCAAGCAATAGAGGTGTCTTTTATTATTATTATTATTATTATTATTTTTAAAGGGGTGTATATATTTTAGCTTTTGGTTATTACACCGTTAAAGGATCTAGTGGGACCATTAACAAATGAATGAACGATGACTTTAGTGTTGGCCCTTTTCTAATGTTAATTCCAAAACTTTGTGGTATGCTCTTTTGAAATTTTATAAAGCGGTTCGCCTGATGTAATTGTATCATAATTTTTTTTATTCTTATAAATTTAATTATATTTTTACTGTGTTTTTATATATATATATATTTTTATCTTTTTATTTAATATTTTAAATTTTATAAAAAAAATTACTTTACCCCATATAATTTCTCATGGTGGGAATAATAAGGCAAATTAGGTAGGGTACTTGTGCCGGCATGTCATATGTATATATATATATATATATTGCATTTTGAGAGCCTTGCAATTCGGTGGGTTTTGGACATTTGCTAAGTGTTCCTCGGATGCTCTCTCTCGTGGCCTGTGGCTAGGGATGCACAACATGTGTGGGGTCGGGTCGATTCATAATCAATTCGAAAATTTTAAATGTGATTGGTTGGTTGGTTTAAGTGCATTCACTGGGAGGGAGCTCTGTGACATAGGGAGAGAGAAAGAGGAAAAGATAATCTGCTAAATTCTCTCTTCTATCTGTCCTCCTTATCAATATTTTTATATTCGGATCGATCTTCGTATTAAAAAAATATATTAAATAAATAAATTATTAATTCAATCAATAGTAGAACCGATATTAAATAAGTAATGTCATAAATATATATATAAAAATATTATTAATAATTAATAAAATTTTAAAACATATACTTTTTTATAAATTAAAATATAATAAAATTATGTTATAATATTATTAAAAATATATAATTTAAAAAAAAAATTACAAAAAAATATTAAAAATACTTTCAAACCGGTTCAATCGGGTCAATTAACCGATTTTATTGGTTGAACCACTGATCGAAACGGTTATCAACTGATTTTTGACCAAATTAATTGAACCGGTCTAAATCGGATCGAAAAGTGAACCGAGTTCAAGTTCAACAGGGTCAATCGACTTGTTCCGCCCAGTTTCAAAACATTGCGCCTAACTAGTCTTTAGAAAGTAGGGTTTGGGCTCAGTAGGTTGCATCATTTTTTTGTTTTATATAACACTTGACTCGATACAATTAACTTGATATAATTTTGTTAAACGAAGGTTTTTATCATGATCATACACATCCAATTAGTACAAATATATTTGCAAGATTTAAACTCCTTTAATAATATATGTGAATTGCCCATCTTTTTCTATTTATTTATTTTCTAGTCAACAAAAGAAACCGAGTTTACATGCTCTATGTATTTGAATTAAACTCGAACCTAATACATACTTTTAAGTTGTTAACCCTGAAAATTCTTTACTACCTTAATCACCATTTTAGTGCAATAACAACCTTTACGTACTTCTATTTGTTGACAAAAATGGTATAGGTTACGTTAAGGAAGAAGTTGGGCTATCGATAGTAGTAGTAGATGACTAATTCCTCCAGTAGATAAGAAATAAGGGTAAAAAAATAGATGGAAGATGATACGAAGTTGGGCTCAACTGTTTGGTCCATCTTTACCCAGCTCCAACCAGGGCAGACCTTATGAGGTGCAATGTCACTGATAAAATTGACTGGAATATTCGTTTATTTATCCAGGTAATATATATGAATACGAGAAAAAAGAGTACGTGTACTGGAAGACAAATTATTGTGTATTAGCCACTTAATATGACTTGGTTTTGATCATCTCTCTGGACTGGGATAAAGAATCCAAAAAGGGATACAAGCAATCCAATCTTGAAGATCAATGCACTTACAGGTTAATATTACTTTTTCAGGACATGCATATACAATATTTTTTGATTATTTTTTCTCATATAATTCATGTTACGTATATAGGTATAAGATATATGTAGAAGAATGGGCATGGTCTGTAAGCCAAAGATGAATATGTATAAGTGCACAACATCTATTTTAATTATTAAAATTTAATAATTAAGATGAATATTGTGTTTGATTTTATATTTAAATGTTATATATATTGACTTATCCGTAAAAAATTCTACATTTTAGCATGCAACTCACCAACATTATTGGTAACCCCATGCTACTTTGATTTCTTTACAAGAGGCATGCTACCGCTGCAGCATTACTGTCCCATTAGGCACAACATGAAGTACAAATCTCTCAAATTTGGTGTTGAATGGGGTAACAATAACACCGCAAAGGTAACATTCTACTCCTCTGTCCAAATTCTGGAGTCTCATTTCACTTTTTCCTTGTTAATATCTCGCATTACAAAAAATAACTAATAAGTCGACCAGAATTTTTATTTTGGACAAAAAGAGTGTTCTTTTTTTTCTCTCATCCTTTTAAATGAACAATGTATCGAATGAGCAAATGAATTTTATGTATGCCATTGGGGAAGCATCGAGCCGCTTCATTCAAGAGGACTTGGAACAAGATAATGTTTATGATCGATTACATGTTTCAATTGTTAAACGAATACGCTAAACTTCTGAGGTACAAACCTAGTATTACTCGGAAAGCAGTTGGGCTATGTTCGGAATCAATGGCATGCCTTGCGAATGGAAAATATAATAAGTTCATGGTAGACTCCATGGTGGAATCTCCCAGGGATACAATTCCTTGCATTATGCCTCCGCCCTATGATGCTCAAGGTCTAAAAGCTTTCATTGGTACAGTAATTGGATCAACAAAGCTAGTAGAGGCTTGGGAAAATGAATATTGGGACAAATTTAACAAGAAACAATAAGGGACTTTTTCTTTGTATAATTGCTTAATTATAACATGATAATAATAGTTAACTTCAAATATTCTATTATTGTAAAACAAGTCATTTTCAGATTTTGATGATTATTGTTGGCGATACGATGGACTAAATATAGTCATTTTTATGTTTAATATGCTCGTTGTGTTAATATGTTGGCACAACAAATGTGAAGAAGAAAAATTAAAGATGATAAAAAAATAGAGTAAGTTAACTATTTGAGTAAAAATCTCATCTTTATATTCGATTCTTTGACTCATTTCCAACCCTAAATTAATTCTTAGCATAAAATTGTGAATAAATTATTCTAATTTTTCAATATCCTTGATAGAAGTGACACATGGACTATTCCCTCTATTTCGAGACAACATTCACTTTAAAGAGAAAATTTATGACGATGAAAGAAATTCTTGAATGTTAAAAAAAAAAAAAAGAGGAGCGAGATTTTCATAATATTTGGCAACTTAGAGTGAGTTTCATAAAAATATTGAAACAATAGAGGTAACTTTTAAAATAGAGATACTTTAGGGTTCTTCTTGTCAATTACGAAAACTATTGCTTTTAAAAAAATACTCCGCAAGAATGCATGTGGATTGCACTAGTGCTAAAATCAAGCAGGTGTCGGACTGTGGGATTGTACTGTATGTATGCTTCACCTCGTGAGCATCGATTTTTGTCAGCTCTTTATATTGGATAATCAGATTTAGGTAATTTCATTTTATGAAGGAATTTAAAGCTGCTGATGGAGAAATGTGGTCAATTAAATCCTGGATCTTTGTTCTTCCTGAATCTGCAGGTGCGATTTCTTTTAATCTACAAGTTTCTGTTAATCTTCCCTCATTATTTTGTCAGTGCGACTAATGTTGGAATTAATTGTATTGTTTCTGAGTTTTGTGATTTCGTTGATCTTTTTGTTGTGGTTTCTTGCTTTTTTGTTAATTTTTTAATGTGTTATATTTTGCTTTTCCCCACTGAGGAGTGCTTATTGTTTTGGGTTATTTTTTTTATTGGTTCTACTTCTTGATTTTCTTGCATTGGCTCTGTGATTACTATGTGTTTTTGTCAGTTGAAAGTTGAATGGATTGATCTAGTTCAACCTTAATAATAATTTAGATTGTTTTATGCAAAGGGGACTGAGATTTCCACCAGGGTTACCAAGGAACTCTTATCTCCTTGGGTTTCGTGTATCGGGTACTGTAGTTCGTAACTAAAATACGAGAACTAAAATGCCTAAATGCCTTTGTGAATTCTACGACAACTAGCGTTACTTGTACCCGATTTTGTTCAGTGTAGCCTTTCAATCAACATTCCTAGTAATCACGATTTTAACAACTGTTTCTGATGTTTTAACAAGTTCTAATCTTTACATGAAGGTGGGACCCATCCTAGCATACGAGAGAAAAGTTACTAGGCCCCTAGTTGATTACACTTGAACTTGTCTACTTAATGTAGGGTCCTAGTTCATTCGGTATAGTGTTAGTGAGTGTTTCAAATTCAAATATATGTTGAATTATCTTACTAGCATCTTATGCTGAATTGACTAGCATATGGTGTCGAGCACGAGTGTGGTGTATACATCTGGTCCATCTGGAGCATAGAAAATTCACCAACTCCCCCGGGAGGCGGGCTTGTGCTTTCGAGTGGATACGTTTGAGTAGTTGACTATAGTTGTCAATTTGACAAAGAAATCCTAGAAAATGAACTTGTTGCTCTCAACAGGAAAGTAGAAGATACTCTTTTGTACCAAAGCTGCAGAAACGAAATGGTCTGAAGTTCTTGTTTTTGTATTCATGGGTTACTATTACAGTCTACTGAGTCTAGAGCTTTATGATACAGGTGAACCTAATATAAGAAAGGAAAATGATATATCCGTCGAGTTTTTTGTGCCAACTTTTTAGCCGACTAGGCACAATTGACATATGCTCCTAAAGTTATAAATATTTATGGGCATGTCATTGTGTCTATTTGGCTGACAAGTCGGTACAAAAAGTCTATGAATATAGTAGGACTCACATAGGAAAATGAATATTATATATCTAGAGAAGTCTCCAAGAACATACAATTTTCCTTCTGTGTTATTAAATGACTGGGATTGTGAATATTGATATTGATTTGATGCTGATTTTTTTATTATTATTTATTTTTTGACATAATCAGTGAAATAAACTACTCTCCATATCCCGTTGAAGCAGTTAGAATTTGACCTCAGTATTATGGATGAGGCATGTACCCTTTCAATAGTATGTTATGATTATCTTATCCATTCAATATTAGTGTCATGGACATGATTACGGCATTACGGCATGATTCTCGATGTGATTATTGTACAATTTTGTATTTGAGCAATATAATGATATACACTTGATTCATTTAATGATCTCTTTCATATATTGCTTGTGTTTAAAACACGTTTATTTATTTTATAGTACGTATATTTTTAATATATAATTTTATATATTTCGGGGACAGGGTCAATTAGTGTCCCACTATTTAAATGTTGTTATTTGTATAAAATTTGCGTAAATTTTATATCTGGATCCACTGATTTGCTTAAAATTTGTGCAAATTTCATACAAATGACAACATGTGATTGGTATGGGCACCAACTTGTCTTGCCCCTGGAAGAGCTAATAGTTTTTCTTTTGCAGGAGTATGCCTGTCATTCTTTGGAGCAAATATAATATGCAAACGCTTAGGTTATGCTTGTTTGTAAAAAATATACTTAAAATTAGATTATTTGTATTAATTTAACACTATTTCGAATTGTTTTATTCCATAATAAGAAATTAATAATTCTTTAAATAGTCAAATGGATTATTTTTTAATTATTTTTAAAGCTATTTATATGTAATTATATAATCTCATGAAAAAATTGAGATTAATAGTCTTTATTATTTTAAGCTACTAAATGATTTTGTGGTACTAAATAGTGCAAATTAGTATTAAATTAAAGTAAATAGTATAAATTAGTGTTAAATTAAGATGAATAATCTAATTTTAAATATATTTTTTACAAACAAACATAATCTTAAAATATATAAATACATTGAATATAAGAAATTGTTATTTTCTTTTATTTTAATAGGGCAAAAATTACGTAACCTGACGAGTATATTTTCTTAGACAAATATAATGTGGATCACACAATCACCATAACTAATGTTAATTGTCAAGGGCTGATTTATCCACAGAAAAATCATAATTTTGCCAGTCTCGTTATATATTATGAAAAAATTTCAGTCGATTTATGAGTGTAATGTACATTAATATATGATATCAGATAAAATTATAAAATTGATTTATTATATTACATATATTTTTAAAATATTATTAACAATAATTATTTACGTAATTAATAATAAAAAAATCGATATCTAAAATTATAAAATATATTTTATTTTATTTTACCATGTTAATATCATCTCTCTTATCACAAATCTCTCTGCATAAATGGTTGGTGGGGAGGGAGAGGAAAATTTATAAAACTACAAATAATTTTTAAAATATCTTCCCAAAAACTATATATACAATGCTAAATTTGATAAACATTTACATTATGGTCAGGTCTTCGAATTCATACATGCACACAATGCAGTCGAAAAATAAAAATAAATTATGTTGGTTTATAAGTTCTTGCATGTCACCTCTTGCGATTTAAAAATTAACAAATTGCACCTATGATTTCCTAAAACTTGCAGCGCGTATTAATTTACTTTTTCAAATTAACGTTGTTAATTGTTGTGCCAAAATTACTAAATTTCTTTTCTTTTATATATATATAAAAAAATTATTCATGACAATTAGTTATTAGTGACAATCAAAATTGACCTGTCGCAATAAAAATAAATGACATGATCAATTATCATAATTTTGACCTACCACAAAAAAATTAAATAATAAAATTAATTCACAATAAAAATATCTTTTATATTAATTGTCGAAACTATATCTCAATAACTGAATATTATAAATAAACACTCATATATATATATATACTAGTAATTACCCGTGCCTGAAGGCACGGCGTAACGAAAAATTAGACATAACAATTATCATAATTCAGCATACCACCACAATCATCAACACATATCTAACCACCAAAACATCAAGCTAGTCGTTACTAATTTCAAAAAAAATCGACAGAGTTTCCTTCAGAAATAGATATCAAGAAAAAACATCATAACCTGTCTACAAAACATATCCAAAACAACTATCATTTCATACCCAAAATCATCATAACCATGTATACTTAGTTAACTTTACAAAAGACGAAACACAAAAAATCGTTACCAATCTACTGTAGTTACACCAAGATAAAAATATTTAAACTATATTTCTTTCTTCAAATCAACTACTGATCTTTTATCTTAGGGAGGCATTACTTTTGCTCTCTTTTACTCTTATCAGCAACAAATTTTGAGAGAAATTGATTCTAGATATAACTACCAATTCTCCTTCAATACTACTCGGTAATAATATTCAACAAAAAGAAGAAAACTAACTTCACATTAGCTTAGTTCATTTTTAACTACAGTTGCCTATATTTTCAGTTATATACATAACATAACAGTAAAGAGGGTTGGTCATTTAGCAAAAAAAAAAGAGGGTTGGTCTTGGACAGAACATTTAGACATGAAATGTAGTTAAAAGCTTGTGAGTGCAACTATAATGTCAGGGTTCCACTACAAAAAGCCCTTAAGATAATAATGCTGTAGGTGACATACCGACCATTCACACAAAGAAAATGGCATTATAAACGACCAATATGTGACTGGCTGATTGGTCACCAATAGACATGTATGCATGTAAGTAAACCAATTACATTGAGAAAATTTGAGATAAACACATTAGTTTTGTGATTACCTACAAAATAACCAACAGAAGTTCAATTACCTTCTGCAAATAATATTACACAAAAGGAACAAACTTTATTTTCACATGGGCTTGGTTCATCTTTAGCTATGCCTACATATGCAGATTTATACATAAACGGTAAAAAAAAGCTTTGTTTAAGACAGACAATTAAAAAAGTTAACTAAGTAGATTGGTAACGATTTAACTACAATAGGTAACACAATTTATGAAGCCAGACAGTCTATATTTCCCTGTAAACCTCTCGAACCATATACAATAGAAACTGACTCACAACAGTGTTGTTGCTTCGCCCATGTCTAGCATATGTAGTATCTACTGTAATCCTATCACTTTTAATCCTATGGTATTTTATTTTTGCATTAATTAATTAATACCATATTTACATATATAGTTATGTGATTTAGCTGATGCGTAAATTAATACTACTGCAGTTAATGTACTACTGCTGCATATATAGTTTTCAGTAGATACTAATACCATATTAATTAAAATTGCTACTGCCAGTTAATGTAGTATTGAGCATCCATTCCTCCGCTTCGATCAATTTCTTCTATACACGATTGGTAGTTATATGATGATAACTAAGGCTAAGATGAAAGAGAGAAATTTATAATGGTGTCTGATCCATAATATTTCACTAAACTGGTTGGCTTCTGCTGCATATATAGTTTACATATATAGTTACATCACATATTTACGATGCAGTTAATACTACTAATGCAAAAATAAAACAACATAGGATTACGGATGCGGTATCTTTAGAACATTCTCTACTGTAGCGAATTATTGAGGCAATTTATCGAACATGATATGTGCATATTACTCTGCACAACAACGAATCTATGGAAACCAGACTCAATAAACACTTAAGCAAAAAATTTCGCAAAAATCTACTGTAATATGGCTATAAGAAACATTTTATCGAACATGATATGTGCATTGCACAACAACAAAGCTATGGAAATCAATATTCGCAAACACTCAATATTACCTTTAAGGAGTCTGGAGATGGGATGCGATGGTCGGCGGCGGGAGGAGCAAAACGGAGTGGAGTTGCAAGAACTGAGCCGATGGGATTTTGTGGAGAAAACAGAGGCGGTGATTCGCAAAGGAGTCTGAAGGAGATGATTCGCAAACACTCAATATTACCTTTAAGGAGTCTGGAGATGGGATGCGATGGTCGGCGACGGGAGGAGCAAAACGGAGTGGAGTTGCAAGAACTGAGCCGATGGGATTTTGTGGAGAAAACAGAGGCGGGAGAGAGAATAGGGAAAAATATAATTTGGGCGAGATTTTGTTTTTGCGAGATGAAATGCGATGGTCCAGATTAGTTGGAAGAGTGGAGGAAAAATCTCAGCCGTTGTTGTGCTTTCCCAAAATTTGTATTGCTGCAAGGTTCAAAATTGGTCCTACTTTATTATATAAATATATATATATATATATGTGTGTGTGTGTGTGTGTGTGTGTTTGTGTGTGTGTGTGAGATATGAACTGACCCTCGTTTTGCAAAACGTCAGTTTGTCACAACTACAATCCATATAGTATAATTATTTGTATATAGTTTTATTAGTATACATTTTGTCATACTATTAGAGTGTATTTATAGCGACAAACCGAAAGTCAACTATAATAATAATTTCATTCCAAAAACTGTCCCATGTCAATTTTCTAATACAAACTTATGACATAACTAATTAAAATACCGAGCCAATAAACCTTATAATGTAATTATGAGCATTTTTTTAAATAATTTATAATATATATTATTTTATAAATATAAATTAAATAAATTTATATTAATTTTGATTTAAAAATATTTTAAATTAAATTTTAAAAAATTAATAGTAATTTTATATTTTGAACTAGGTGGAGTAGTTTCTTATATCTAAGCATAAAGAGCCTGGTTAAATAAAAAAAAAAAATACTTATATTATTATGACATAACTTAGTTAATTATTAGATGGCTGAAGTATATATGTAAAATGAATAGTTAGTTATACGATAGGTTATTAATTAATAGCCCATAATGTATGTTGCTATATTACTACATAAAAATAAAATACGAATAAAAAAAATCCCAAAGGAGCATACGTAAGCTATGGACTACATGAAATTGCTTTTCAACACAATTGAAAAGTTACAAATGGATTTAAATTATTGTCGGTAAAAAACTAGTACATATGATAGGTAAGACAACAATATTTTAAATAGATTAGTCGCTACACTTTGAATATATAATAAAAATACTTAAGAGTTTAAAATATGGAATATTTCAATTATATAATAATATGTGTTATGTATACCCATCCTTTTCAGATTTAAAATATTATTAATTTAATTATATATATATATATATATATATATATATATATATATAGGCAACAATTAAAAAAGCACATATTTTAATGAAAAATTTACTAAAATAAATAATTTGTTTACCTTGCGGTGTACTATAACTGATTTGACCTTTCAAATATTTTTTATGAATTTTTTTGGATTGATTTTAATAAATAGTTGTTGATAAGATGTGAATAATTAACTAAAAACATATACAAGTGGCTAGTATGTCAAAGTAGAGTTACGGATCCTTAAGACATTTGGATAGAGAACATAACTTTTAGAAAGTAAACTATATGCAATTGGGTGAGTGACACTTGTCTTTTAATTATATGATTTTGAGATAAGGTGAATTTTTTTATAAAAAATTAATATTTTGTATAATATTTTTATAAAATTAAATAGAATTTATGTATAAATTAAATAAAATTAATTTATAAAAATATTAATTTTTATATAAAATTAATATTTATACAAATTAATTTAATATTTTTATAAAATCAAATAGAACTTATTTATAAAAATATCAAATTAACTCAAATTTTATTTTTTTAAAATGATGATTTGATGATTTATAAACCACATATAATAACATACAATAACTTATAAACCATGGATCATAAATTATATTTTACCTCATAATCTTGTCAGGATAAGGCAGTAAATTCTAACGAACAAAACACACGCACACACAGATATATATATATATATATATATATATATATATATATATATATATATATATATATATATATATATATTATGTTTTTTCTTTTAAATATAAAATTATTATTAATTTTTTG
Organism: Hedera helix; assembly: GCA_947179155.2. NCBI lineage: Eukaryota > Viridiplantae > Streptophyta > Magnoliopsida > Apiales > Araliaceae > Hedera > Hedera helix. Next base: position 38,520,590 of record OX359287.1, read on the forward strand.
AAAAGACAATTTATGATATCTAATTTATGTAAAACTCCTTACCTTTTTCAATAATAAATTATTTGCCTTTGCTTCCATCTCCATAAGAATATGACTAAATCTTTGTACGGTTGATTAATTTATCATCGAAAAATCATCATGTCGATTTTTCAGTCAAATGTGTTTCATGTCATCCACCACCAAACCTTGTGGATTTGATACAATCTAAACCAATCAGAATTATTATTATTAAAACAACCCCAGCCTGCCAGAAATGACAAGGAGGAGGAGGAGGGAGGGACAAGTCTCCTACGCCAACAAGTACAAACGCGTGCGGAATCCAACACGTAATTTCAACCAATTTGTTTTTTAGTACTCCCTCCCTTTCTGTCATTGTTCCATTTGTTACCTTTCTTTTGTCGATAAAAAATTTCTTGTTTATTTATTGTAAAATATAACTTGCATAATATTTTTAATTTTATCATCATTACTATTATTTAACTAACTATTTATTATTTAAATTAAAATAATTAGAATATTTTTTATATTTATAAAATATATAAATAAGACTATTTTTTTAAAAAGAGTACTCCCGTGGTCTAAAATGATGACTAGTAACAAAAAAAATTATTTTCAAGAAACGAAAAATTATTCAATACACTTAGAGTAAGTAAATAGTTTACTTATCTCTCTCATATAGTAATGAGATCTATAAGGACCCCACCACTTAGGGACTTCATTATTATGTGAGAGAGAGAAAGAGCAAACTGTTTATTTGCTCTCGAATAATTTCTCTTAAGAAACACTCTAAAGCACATATGTCAATCATATAAAAATTTACATTGACGAATTTACCCTTAATCAAATTGCTCCCTCCTTTTTATTATACAGGTCGTTTAAGATACAATCACATATATTAAAGTCACATTACTACTAATATTAAGTAATTAATGGTGGTTTGAAATTTCATTACTACTTATGAATTAATTAATTACTCATCTTTCTCCTTATCTCTCTCAATTATTTCATCTTTAAGGGTAAAATAGAAAATGATTATTTATTTTTTATTAAATATATATAAAACGTCTTATATTTTAGAAAGATTTTTTTTTTAAAACGACCTATATAATAAAAAAGAAAAAATATATCTTAATCAAACTATAAATTAATCACATCACAAATAAATAACTCAAATTAATTCATTTTTTTTCTACAAATATAGGAGTCAATTAAAATAATTAACATGCATACTACTATAAGAACAAGATAAAAAAATAAATTTATATTATCTCCCCATACTTAACTATCTTAATTTATATGAAATTTATTCTTAAATTATTTTTTTAAGGACCGAGGCAGTATTATAATTTTCTGTTGTCCCGAATCATTGGCCCTAATTCAAGTGATCCCAATTAACAATTAAATTCTATGGGTGGAGTATTAATTTTTCTGCCCAAACAATATTTTATATGAATCAAAATCAAACCAAACCCAAGAAAACTACAATAAACATAAGAGTAGACTTGTATTTTTCTTCTTTATTTGTCTTTATAGTGTAAACCAAAAACCCATTGAACTCATTGTCCACGCCTCTGTCTCTTTCCTGTGTCTGTATCGGAACCATCCCAGAAACATTCAATTTCCAGACCTTCATTTCATCAAAATTAAATACGGTTCCTTTACCCCTTTTGCCTTCAATTCTCTCTCACATTTTTCTTCCCCACAAAACTTCTCTTCGTGTCTCATAAACATTCATCTAAATATCTCGTTGCATATTCTTGATTAGTCAAAAAAAAAACAAAAAAACAAAAGGGAACTACAGTGCTCTGCTTCAGCTGGTGAAGATAACTTTTTTTGAAGAAGATATTGATAAAGAAGCTGAAAACAAGAGGTAATATATTTTTAATATTTTCTGGGTTTATCTGGGTTGAATCTTAGTGTGAAATTTCATAAAGATGTCTTTTTTATTTTTGTGTCTTATAGCTGTGATTGAAGCATTTGATGGGTTTATTGTAAAATTTCATATATTTATTGAAGTAATTGGGTTCCTTAGAAGTATATATTAAGAAATGACAAAAGGGTAGATTCTTTGTTTTTTTTTGGTTCTAAATAAGTTGAGACAATCAGGTTACAAAGTTGTTCTCTCTCTTTCTCTTGGGCTGTTTTCGCAGAAAGTACTTCAAAGAAACAAACTTTTTTTATTATCTTGAACTTTTAGGCTTTTGAAAAAAACATGATAGGAATATTTATATTAATTTAATATTATTTTAAATTATTTATCTCATGGAGATTAATAGTGTTTTAAATAATTCTATGGACTATTTTTTATTATGCTTAAAGCTATTTACGAGGGATTATATAATTCCACGATGAATATAGGATTACTAGTCTTTATTTTATGCTATTAAATGGTTTTATGGATTAATAGTCCAACATTAAAGGACCACTCATCCATTCTCCATTCTCAAAGGATCAAAGGATTAAATAATGCAAAGTACTATTAAATTAAAACAAATAGTCCAATTTCAATTATGTTTTTTTACAAACAAACATAATTTTAGAGATTAATAAAACCTCAAATATTGTTCTTTTTAGATTTTTTTTGGGTTAGGAACTATATTCAATACAGAAACAAATAAATTCTAATACCAATATGGTTGCCAAGAAAAGTAGAGAGTATTTGAAGGAATCCAAGATTTCGAGGTTCTTTATTGGGGGCCTCAACAGCAAGGAGATTAGATTTTATGAACTTTAAAGATGCTATGTTACACAGTTGTTATCATTATGTAATATAAGAATACTAAATAAAGGAAATTTATATTTCCGCATGAAAAAAATGCATGTAGAGAAAGTATTTTAGCATCTACTTGTTATCCAACTTAAGTTTTTGTTACCTTTTACCCAGGTGAAGATTTTTTTGTATAGATATCTGCTTTCCCCCTTAAACGGGTATATGTATCTGTTTAGGCAAGTTGAAATTTTATTATCTTGATTGATTGTCAGTTGGTGGTTCAATGTGACTGTCGATTGCAAATCAGTCATCCCTTCCAGCCAAGCTTCCTTCTTATTTTTTTAAGCAAAATTTGGTACTGACATTTTTCAATTTATTACTAGTAATATTTGATCAACTGCTCAGTTTAACTTTGTTTTTACCTTTTCTATGAAAGCTTCTCACCCATTGGCCTTTTTGTCGAATTGAATTATGTGATATACTTGTGAACCTAATTAATACTTGGGATAGTTGGGTTAAGACTTTTTCTCGAAAGGTATCTGTTGATACATATAATATTTCATCGACTCCTGACAAATTCGAACTTGTGAAGTAGTTAAGAATCTTTATCTTGTCTGCATCAGTTGTGCCTCTACTGCTAATCTGATATGTGCTACACAACTGTGGGCATAGCATACGCCCGAGATTCATTCTTATTAGTATTCTTTGTCTACTTTAAATTTCTCAATCGTGTGAGTTGAGCTACTTTTATTGTTTTGTTATTTATTTGGACTGACTTTTACCTTTACCTTTTCCTTTTCTGCATGTTGCACTTCACCACTAATGCTTTAGTCACTCCTCCATTTCCAGGTGTAGGTTGTGCCGCCTAATTCTTGCCATCAATAATTTGAATTTGCTTAATTGGCATTTGTCAAAATCCTTTTAACAAGACTCCATGAATAATCTCAAGCTAGGCGTGGAGGTTGTTGCTGCCCACAACCTTATGCCCAAAGATGGTCAGGGCTCATCCAGTGCCTGTGTGGAGCTCCACTTTGATCATCAGAAATTCCGTACTACCATCAAGGAGAAGGATCTTGATCCTGTTTGGAATGAGTCTTTCTATTTCAACGTCTCTGAACCAGACAACCTATCTAATCTCACACTTGATGCCCATGTCTACCACAATGACAAAACGATCAACTCCAAATCTTCCCTTGGCAAGGTTTGCATAACGGGGACATCATTTGTTCCATACTCTGAGGCTCTTATTTTGCATTACCCCCTAGAAAAACGAGGCATTTTCTCCCGAGTAAGAGGGGAGCTTGGCCTTAAATTATTTATCACAGACGATTCCTCTATCAGGTCTTCAATCCCACTTCCTGCAGTGGATTCTTCTTTGCATACAAATTCGGTAACAAGCCAAGCTCGAGCTACTGTTCAACAAGTCCAGAATTCTGATCCAAATCCGTTTTCTAGGGAGAAGAACAAGTCAAGGCATACATTCCACCATCTGCCAAAGCAAAATCAACCACAACAACAGCCGCATTTTCCTACAGCTGCCACCCAACAACCAGTAAGATATGGCGTTGATGAGATGAGATCTGAGCCTCAGGCTCCCCAATCTGTTCGTATGTACTCAGATTCGTCATCGCAACCAGTTGAATATGCACTGAAAGAGACAAACCCTTTCCTTGGAGGGGGCAGGATTGTTGGAGGACGAGTTATACGTTCAGACAAACCCGCCAGCACTTATGATCTTGTTGAACCAATGCAGTTCCTTTTTGTACGAGTTGTAAAAGCACGCGACCTCCCTACCAAGGATATTACTGGGAGCCTTGACCCATATGTTGAAGTAAGAGTTGGAAACTATAAAGGAGTCACACAGCACTTTGAGAAAACGCATAACCCAGAATGGAATACAGTGTTTTCCTTCTCGAGAGAGAGAATGCAAACATCTGTCTTGGAAGTTGTAGTTAAGGATAAGGATTTGGTAAAGGATGATTTTGTTGGGATTGTTCGATATGATCTCAATGAGGTTCCCACACGAGTCCCTCCAGATAGTCCATTGGCTCCAGAATGGTATCGTCTTGAAGACAGAAAGGGAGAGAAAAAGAATGGGGAGCTGATGCTTGCTATCTGGATTGGCACACAAGCTGATGAGGCTTTTTCTGATGCTTGGCATTCAGATGCAGCTATGCCTGTTGATAGCTCAATACAATCCACCCACATCCGCTCTAAAGTCTACCATTCCCCACGACTATGGTACGTTCGTGTTAACGTGATTGAGGTGCAAGATTTGGTTTTATCTGAGAAGACTCGTTTTCCAAATGTATATGTTAAAGCACAGATAGGTAGTCAGGTTTTAAAGACAAAACAAGTTCAATCACGGTCAATGAATGCACTGTGGAATGAGGATATGATGTTTGTTGCTGCCGAACCCTTTGAAGATCATCTGTTCCTTTCTGTCGAAGATCGTGTTGGTCCTAACAAAGATGAATCAATTGGGAGGGTCATTATACCACTGAATTCTGTCGAGAAGCGTGCTGATGATCGAATTTTTCACTCCCGATGGTTCAACCTCCAGAAACCAAGTGCCACTGATGTTGAAGATACAAAGAAGGAGAAATTTGCTACAAGGCTCCACCTCCGTGTTTGCCTCGATGGGGGGTACCATGTGCTTGATGAGTCCACTCACTACAGCAGCGATCTCCGACCAACAGCAAAACAGCTCTGGAAGCCATCCATAGGTGTCTTGGAGCTTGGAGTTTTGAATGCTGATGGTCTCCATCCAATGAAAACGAGAGACGGAAGGGGCACATCGGATACATATTGTGTAGCAAAGTATGGTCACAAATGGATTCGTACCCGAACAATCATCGACAGCTTAAACCCAAAGTACAATGAGCAGTACACTTGGGAGGTTTATGATCCAGCAACGGTTATAACTGTAGGTGTATTTGATAACAGCCAGCTTGGCGACAAGGGTTCTAGTGGTCAAAGAGATGTGAAAATCGGGAAAGTACGCATCCGTCTCTCTACTCTTGAAACTGGCCGTGTTTATACACATTCGTATCCGTTGCTAGTCCTTCACCCCTCTGGTGTAAAGAAGATGGGGGAATTGCATTTAGCAATTCGATTTTCAAGCACATCTATGGCGAACATGATGTATATGTACTCGCGACCCCTTTTACCTAAAATGCACTATGTTAGGCCATTGACCGTGGCACAGTTGGACATGCTTCGACACCAAGCTGTCAATATTGTGGCAGCTAGGCTCAGCCGTGCTGAACCACCCCTTCGAAAGGAGATAGTTGAGTACATGACTGATGCAGATTCTCATCTATGGAGCATGAGGCGAAGCAAGGCCAACTTTTTCCGGTTGATGTCAGTTTTTAATGGGCTAATTGCTGTTACCAAATGGTTTGGGGAGGTTTCTAAGTGGAAAAATCCTATCACGACGGTGCTAGTACATGTTCTGTTTACGATGCTAGTCTGTTTTCCGGAACTGATTCTCCCAACCGTGTTTCTATACATGTTTCTTATAGGATTATGGAACTACAGGTTCCGAGCCAGTTACCCCCCTCACATGAACACAAGAATTTCTTATGCTGATGCAGTACACCCTGATGAACTTGATGAGGAATTCGACACATTTCCTACAAGTCGAAGCTCAGAGCTGGTTCGAATGAGGTATGATCGGTTAAGGAGTGTGGCTGGTCGGATTCAGACCGTGGTTGGTGACATAGCAAGCCAAGGGGAACGGGTGCAGGCACTGCTCAGTTGGCGTGATCCACGTGCCACAACTCTATTTTTAGCGTTCTGTCTCGTGGCTGCCATTGTGTTGTACACAACCCCTTTTCAGGTACTGGTTTTGATGGCCGGGTTTTATGTGATGAGGCATCCCAGGTTTCGACATAAGTTGCCAGCTGCACCGCTTAATTTCTTCCGTAGGCTGCCTGCCAAGACCGACAGCATGTTGTAAGTTATCCAATGAAATCTTGCAAAAAAAAAAAAAATCCAAGTCTCTGTATAGGTTTTGTTTGGCCCTGGTTTGTATATGTCTGTTGCATATTCTTGTTTATAGGTTCATTTGCATGGGGTATATGAAAGTAGATATATGTTACAGAAAGTGGTTATATTTGTATCTATATACGTACATGTGTTTTGGCAAAATCCAAATTATGGATTTCAAATGCCATTACTTGATCAGTGTGATAAATGTATGCAGTGCAAGAGAGAGTTTGGTAAAGTATTGTGTAATGCCATTTCAGCAGCACTCTTTTCTCTTCTTGTTTTCTGGTAGTTACGCTTGAACCAGCCTCTCGGCTGCAATTTGTGTTGCAACTCGATTAATTGAGAGTGTTTTTAAATAAACTGTGTTTAAGATTAGCTAAGAAATTGACCGGATCGAATATATGAATCTTTTCATTTACAATGCCTTGAAATTATTATTCGTGAAACATTAACTAGCTCATGGGTAGGTTGTTGAGCTAAATCATTCAGTTGATATTGCACCGAATAAAAGACAAGTTAATCCTTCTGTACTGATGGTACTCATTGTATGAGTTTACATGATAGTTTGGGAAGTATAATTGTGTGATGGGTTGATATAATTTGCAAGTTGTTGTTTATTAACTAAGTTGTAATTGTTTGTTTATTGAATTTGTATTAGAAATATATATATATATATATATATATATATATATGTGAATAAATTAGATTAACACTAAGATGTTGGAGGTAACTAAAATACATGCATATTTTATACATTAATTATAATATAATTTAGACGGGATGACTTAATAGTTAATAAGAGAACGGAAAATGCTGAGCGCTCTACAGAACAAAATATATAGCAACTTCAGATTTATGCCTAATAAACCCAAAAGACTATATCTCTATGTAATAATACCAAACTGAACGAACATATAATAAGTAATACATCATGTCTATTTGTTTTCTGAGTTTCATGAGTATATTTAATCATATATCACATTAATTATCAAAGATAGGTGTGCAAAATTTTAGTATGAATAAGACATCTATGTCTGTTCGGGTTTCATACTATAAAATTTAACAAATATATTCAATTTACTATTATTACCTAGATTAATATTAAATGCTGAAAATTGATATGCTTCAATAATTAATATTATTTTTATCTAGATTGTTATGACATCTATAAATAATTAGCTATTGTATATTTGACTACAAAATTTTAACCATTAATTATACATAAAAATTATTAAATTATCAAAAAAAATTATAAAATGACAACAAAAAAAAGGTTAATAGACTAGTTATAGGTTAAAAATAAGATAAAGTAACAACTGGAATATATGATACTAAGGCTATATTTGTTTGTAAAAAATATACTTGGGATTAGACTATTTATCTTAATTTAATATTACTTTGCACTATTTAATCCTTTGATGGGAGATTATTAGTCCCTTAGTATTGGACTATTAGTCCCATAAAGTTATTTAATAGCTTAAAATGAGAGGGATTATTAATCCCATATTTTTCATGAAATTATATAATCTCTCATAAATAGCCTTGAGAATGATAAAAAAATAATCTATGGGACTATTCAAAAGACTATTAATCCCCAATTATGAGATAAAATAGTCTGAAGTAGTGTTAAATTAATAAAAATAGTTCAATCCTAAATACGTTTTTTAGAAACAAACATAGCTTAAGAGCTTAGTAACATAAGCTTTTTAATAAAATTAAGGGAATATTCAAGTTCTCTTTTACTCCCAAAATATTATATGATTGCGTTTTTTTGGAATATTAATAAGTTAAAATCAATGTATTTTCGATTTTTGGGGACAGAACAAGGATGATTAAATATGCAGGCTAAACGAGTCGGACTGATTCTGCAAGCTAAGAGAATCCTATTGTCCATAGGAATTTTCAAAACATACTTTAACTATAAAATGGTGGTTTACTGAGTCAGATACACGAGTGTACAATATATACACACACATAGAGAGTTAATTTACATCAACCGATTATTATGGTTACTATTTCAGCAATTCAAAATTAGCTTAAAAAAACCCTACCGCTAAAGCCTCTAGCGGTAAGGACTCCTACAACAAAAATGTTTCATGTTTTGGTTGCCGAAACAGTAACTCAACCGGCAATCGGTTGTTGTGGATGCGGTCTCCTATATATATATATATATATATATAAGGTGCATCTATGGCAAATGATTGTTAGGCTACTGTTCTAGTAACCAAATTTTATTCCGTTCAGATGAATAATTAATGACTTGGATTAATTGATCTAAAACCCCTATCGACAGAAGTTCTAGTGACAGCCAATTTTTATTTTTATTTTTTTTATTCCTCTCATAATGACAAAAAATACCTCAAGCAAAAATGACATGTATTAAAAACCCTCCTACCGCCTGTAGCGGTGTAACGGTTGGTTCTCCACACATTAAAAAGCAACTCTTTTCCTTTTTTGCATGCTTGGTGTTAGACCTGGCAAAAGTGGCCCGGGCCCGCCCGTTTTTGGGCGGGCTTTGGGCTTCAGAAACGCAGCCCGCAGAAAGCTGGGCCGTTCTTGGCCCGGCCCGTTCGGCCCGGCCCGCGGGCTTAATTTTTTTTTTTTTTTTTTTTTTTTTTTACTTTTTTTTATTGTTTATTGGTGACAAAAAAAAAATATTAACTTAAAAATAAATCAAATAAAAAAATATAAGAGTAAATTTTAACATGTAATCTTGAATAATAATGTAAAAAAATATTATGAATATAATATATTAAATATATAATCGGTAGTGTATATATAATTAATATACATATATATATATATAATAGACTAATAGTAAGTAGTAGTATATATATATATATATATATAAATATAACACATTAGTTATATATAAATATAACACAATATATATAAATAGTCACTGTGTTATATATAGCCACTGTGTGATATATATATATATATATATATATATATATAATTAAGTTATTATTATTAAAACATTTAATTATGATTCTTTCAAATTTGATAGCAATAATTCAATAAAGCATTTTCGGTTTTGGTATATATAAAAATTATGTGTCATAATTATAAATAATTAGTGTTAGTATTTATTTTAAATTCTAAGTCATAATAAAAAAATTTAAAAATTAAATCAATAATTTTAAAAAAAAAAAAAAAAAAAATACTGAAATGGCCCGCGGGCCGGCCCGACCCGCGCGGGCCACGGGCCTAACACTTCCCAGCCCGTGAAAACCCGGGCCAAAAACGGCCCGGCCCGTTTTGGCCCGCCCCGCCGTCGGCCCGCCCAAGCCCGCCCGTTTGCCAGGTCTACTTGGTGTAATTAGTTTAATATTATACACCTAATATAATATATCTAATAAATATATTATATATCTATAATATAAAACAGATCGGCTTAAATCCCAAGACTTCAATATCCAATGGCCTCAAATCAATTTAACCTTCAACATCAAACAGTCTAAAATCATTTGGGATTTCAGCATCCAATTAAATAAATTATTTATGATATGATATTTAATTTCTATATTCCTTCACCTTCTATCTTTAATGTTTTATACATTCTTTCTCTCTCTAAATTTTTTAGATTTTCTCTCTCTAATTTTTTTTATACACACTCTATCTCTAATGTTCTTTAAACTTCCCTTCTCTAAAATCTGTAACATTTTCTCTCTCTAAATTTTAATTACATTTTCTCTCTCTAAAATCTTATTACTTTTTCTCTATCTAAAATATGATTACTTTTTCTCTCTCTAAAATCTGTAACATTTGCTCTCTATGTAAAATTTGATTACACTTTTTCTCTCTAAAATCTAATTACATTTTCTTTTTAAAATCTGATTATATTTTCTCTCTCTAAAATCTGTAATATTTTCTCTCTCTAAAATTTGATTACATTTTATGTCTCTAAAATCTTATTATACTTTCATATTAAACTGGTGTGAAACTACCAATTGAAGTAAAATAATTGAACATACATAAATATACTACCTCTGTTACAAGTTAAAGTTAAAAATATAGTTTCAAACTTTAACCAACTCAACTCTTATAAAATAGTTAACCAACCCAATTATTATAATTAAAATATTTAGGTTGAGGCATGATTTATAACTTATATTGTCAAGCCTAGTTAATCCTCATGTATTGATATATATTACTCATTGTATGAGTTTGAAATTATAATTTATTTATTTTTGATATAATTTTGAAATTATAATTGTGTGATAGGTTGATAGATATCTCTTATTTCATAAGTTGTTCGTTTACTAAGTTTGCTGGGTGTTTGTTAGATAGATAGGTTGCATTTGTTTGTAATAGAAATATATATAGGTGATATATTATCGATAGGTACTAAGATATTAGAGATAACTAAACTAAAATACATGATTTAGGCATTAATTAATCATATTTTAAACCCTATACTAAATGACTCACCACCCTCCTCTTTATCAAGATGTCAAAAAATGTTATCATTGAAGCATCTTAGTTTGAGACAAAGGATGAAGTAAAAGAAAGACGTGAACCCTATCACTAAACCTTTCTAGTTTGAGACAAAAGCCAAGGAAAAAAAGTATAATGTCCACAATTGCTTATGAACTCTAATCTCTATTCTGCCGGTAAAAAGAAAAACAATAACTTTTGTGTTTCTCACCCTTTTCCTTACCAAGTGAAAAAAGTGTTTTCACCCGCTGATTGTTATTTAATTGTTATTTCGAATTTCTCTAGTTAACTATGTCTATATATATATATGACATAAATTAATTTGGATCATAGTTGAAACTTTACATAAAAATTTTATGACTCCCAATTGAATAGGTTGGTAGAAATCTTTATTGTAAATACTTTCCAATTTGAAACTATACATAAAATTTATCTGCCCCCCCCCCCCCCCCCCCCCCCCCCAAAATCAGCTGAAGTTTTCAAATATCCATAATTTCTCAATTGTATTTAATTAATTAAATCTCAAGCAGTCTAGAAATTAAAAGCTATAGAACAAGATTTTAAATTAGAAAGAAAAATAGCAATTTCAAAATTATGCTAATCACTACTTGTAAACCCAAAGAAAGTCGGAATCAAATTATATGTAAGACCAACTAGATAAACACATTATAATACCACCAAATACAACTCAAAATTTTAAATTTGAATAGGTAAGGAAGACAGAGATAGAGTTTCACCAATTTGGTATTCTTATAAATTTTATATGAATTAAGATAAAAGTTCTATGAAAATGAATAACTTAATAAGTTTCTTTGGTCTTTGTTAGAGATTTATTTTTTGAGTATCTTAACTACTCATCACAGACTTATCTAAAAGGTCATGATTAAATCTATTAATAATATCACTTTGAATTTTATATATACATCTCAAATATCTTGCATGTTACGGTGTTACAAAGAGCGTACATTGGAGTGAAATGGTGAATGAGTCTTGAGTATGAATATTCTGTTAGCTCCAATCATTTTTAATCAACTTAAGAATTTTATGTCACCCTCAAGATGATTTGGACATAAATTCCTGGACATGGCACAACAGTTTGATACTCAAACGTACGGCTACATGAAGTTGTGAAGTTGTATGTGATTTACAATAGTTTTTATTGCTTTTTCGAACATGATCAATATAATAACCTCTCATATTGCTAAACCTAGACTAAACGATAATCTTCGCCGATATTTATCTTTATTTAATTTTATATCTGCAGAATTATGGATGATTGGTTGTAGTTCTGCTTCGGATTATCTTAATACCCCCACTAAAGTCCTCCCTTTTTTCATATATAAAATTAAAGACACCCTTCGGACAAAGTTTTTCAATGACAATATTTAGTTAATATGACTACATTAAAAAAAATGTATAATAAGATTGCCGATTTCGAATTTTATCTAGAAATGGCCGTGGCAGTAACGTTGAAATAGGGCATCAATTAAATTTATATATACCCTTGACCATTTTGTGTTTCCTAACAAATAGCTTTTGAACCATTTGATTACCTTAAACAAATTAGATGTCTAGATTGGCATTTTTTTGTGGCCTACTCATCCAACATTTCAAAACTAAATTTTATTTTATTTTAAAAGGAGAGAAAATGAAGAAGTTTAATTTGGGAGCATCACTTCTTGTATTGTTCATTCTCCTAGTTGCACAATGCAACCAGCCAGGAGAATGGCTCCGATTGTTGTGTTCAAGACAAGCTTTACACGACTTACAAATGTTCACCTACGGTCACTGACAATACTAAGGCAACTCTGACCCTAAATAGTTTCCAAAAGGGTGGAGATGGGGGCGGTCCATCTGAATGCGATAACCAATATCACAACGATGACACTCCAGTTGTGGCATTATCCACTGGATGGTACAATGGAGGGTCGAGGTGTCTTAACAAAATCACCATTATTGCTAATGGTCGAAGCGTAGATGCCATGGTTGTGGATGAGTGTACGTGACTCTACTATGGGGTGTGACAATGACCATGACTATCAACCTCCATGCGCTAATAATATAGTGGATGCTTCTAAAGCTGTGTGGGAAGCCTTAGGGCTGGGTGAGAATGTGGGTGAGTTTGATATCACCTGGTCCGATGCTTAATTAGTAGTTAATTAATTTGTTCATGTTTAATTAAAAATGTCATCAATCTTGTTTGTATCATGTTTTCAACGTACATGTAAATAATATATAAATGTTTCAACATATATGTAAATAATATGTAAATGTGCACGGTATGTTTTGTGTTTTTAAGAAACTGTAACGATTGTTGCTTCTCATCATTTAAAGTAAATTAATATACGTTGAAACTGTAGGCTACTTATTTGGTTTGTTTGAGTTTCAGCCAAAAAACACAGAATATCCAATAAATTTTTTAAAGGGAATAATTCAAATAGAAAAAGATTGTCCTAGAATCCCATTCATATATTTCTTGAAAGCTAAGGCTAATACAAGTTACAAAAATAAAAATAAATAAACTACATGCATGTCAGAATACACCGATTCTATTAATTTAGAGTTGTGACCTTAAAAATAATACACACACACACACACACACACACATATATATATATATATATATAATGTAATCCTAGAAAATAGTATATTGCAATGTGACATCAGCACTGAGTTGAGCCAAATAAAAGCTGATATTGATTCTTAATTTGATATAAATTAATAAATTTCTTAGATAAGAGTAAGTTCAAGTAAATCATTGATTCTGCATGGTTAGGATAGTGATCATGAAGAAATTCATTGTGTGTGCTGTTCAACTATACTTATTGTATGACCTAGTAAATTGGCAAATTGTGTGATGTGTCAATATAAATTATTTCACCATTCAGTAAATTGGCAAATTTTGTGATGTGTCAATATAAATTATTTCACCATTTATTTACAAAGTATATTGACTCCATACAAAATTGACTAATATTGAGAGATTGGAGAAAATTAAATATGATATTTTAGTTTTATTCTTTTTTTATATTTATAAGTTTATAATTTTTTAATCTTTTAATTTTTATCCTGGCAAAAAAATTGTAATTTTATAATCTGGAATAAACTTTATATTCTTTGGGTGATGAGGGTTGGATAATGAAGTTTTGGAGATTAAAAAATATATATAATATCAATTATGTTTTTTGATTTCTTACTCGACACGAAAAAATTACCTCTTCATCTTACTCCCATCTGTCATGCTCGTCATCCTCCCGCCTAGTCAGTGTTGCCAAAACTGGGGATGCGGGAGTATAGTTGCAAGAACAACAATCCAACTTTAAGTTTCTTACTTGAAATCTTTCTTTCTCAACTCCCAAGTTGTCAATGCTACGGATTATAATCCTAGTGGTAAATTTATTTGTAATTAGTTAATGAAAAATAGAGGGATAGGATTAAAATTAGGATGGAAGGTTAGAATACATTAGGGAAATAACGTATAAAATACAACTTTGTACATGATAGATTGTCGAAAATTATCTAAATTAATTTAAAAAAATATCGTAAAAACAACAAATTAAACACTTCCTCCAACCAAATTCTAGCTTTGATCGAGTTAATCGCTTTAACTTCATCTAATTCGTTAATTAGCTAGTTATATCAGCAAAATTAATTTTATCACCACCTAAAATGATATAAGGTGGATGGGTTAATTGCTGCAATAAACTTTTAACAATCACCCAAACAACATTTTCATACCGTGGTTCTTACCCATCCATTCATGTGTTGGTTAAAGTAATAATATATTGAATAACGATAGACTTGAATTATAGTAAAATTAAACATGGCATTACATGTAGCTAAAGTAAACTGATATTTAAGATCATTTTCGTTAAAGATGGTTAAAATCTAACTGTGTAATTGTGCGGACTTCAATAGATAGAGGTTTTCGGAGGCCGTGAAATTTAAATCGTATTTAAATACGATCAAATTATATAAAATAAAATAGGTAATAAAAAATGAGTATTTTAGTCAATTTTCACTGAAAATTAATTTTAGAAGTGATATTGTAAACAAAATGATCTAATTCAGAAAATAGAATAATTCTTCATCCTCTAAACAATGTGTGTTTTTTGAAAGAAAAAAAAATATTGCCTTTTCAAATTAAATATGCATGATCATTATACTAACCGCAAACCTTATAGCCAAACCTACTTTATAAACCTTCATCTTTACCGATATATACGTAACTTAATTTAATTTGTTTGAATGGATGGTCCAAGATAATTATCTTGATATGATAATAGAAAAAGGGAGGTGAGAGACTTGGTACATACTAAATTTCTAAAATAATAACATGAATATCCTTAATGAATGAATTGTAATTGTTTTGACACATTTCGTACGCACTAACCTTCTCACCTCCCTTAGCCCCATATAATATTATAATATAATATAATATATTATATGTAATTTCTTCAAATTATAGATATTCGTAATTCCACCATAGATATAATGTTTGTCCCCACTACAGCCCTATCTTTCTTATAATATAAAAGAGATCCTAATTAAGAACAAATTTCTTCAATATGTTATTGTTTAACAAAATTTACTTAATTAATATGACTACACCAAAAAATTTATCCTTTTATGTATAAAAGACAATATATAATCAGATTTAGAATTCAAATTTATCTGGACATAGGTGTGGCAGTAAAGTTGGGATCTGGTTTTTCTAAATCCTCTAAGTTGTGTTTGTTTATATCTTAAGTGTCTCTTAAGATAATTGATAAAATTAAATCCAAATCATAAAGAGTTGTCTTTTAATAAAAAAAATTGGTAATTTTTTTTATTTGTTATATAAATACATTCAACAATATTATTCACTCATTTTTATTAAATTGAATATTTAAAATTATCAAATAAAATTTTTAGACAACTCAGAGGGTTAAAATGGTAAAATTATGTCATTATAATTTTTACATTTTTTAGTTATCAAACAAATTGTCCCTGGCAGACAATTTGTTTCTTATTTCTAGACTTCAACTTGAAAAATGTTTTCAATATTTTTTTTATTAATGAGGTTAATTTAACTGGGGTTTTATTAATGTTTTCTATGTCGATCATGTTTTTTCTTAGTTAATCTTGATGCTTTAATCTACTACATTTTTTTTGACACGTGAAGAACCATAATATTTGTTCTAGTCAAATAATACAAAAAAATTAAAATTAAATGACATCGACGGCCCATGTTCGTTTGGAAGGGTAGCAGGATGGAGTGTGGATGCTACTGGTGATTTTGTTAATCATTATGCTAGTATGACTAACATGCAAGCTTAAATCATGTGAAATCATGGCATCCATTCGTGGGATGCATAATATTTCCAATAAAATAATTGGTGTAGATTCTAAAATTTTGGTTGATTTATTCACTGGACTGGAAGTGACAAGTACTACCAGTCTAGTCGTTTATATACTTCGACAACAAGATCTAGCAAGTTTATACAGACTAGATCAGTAAGCATACTAAAGATTAAAACAGAATCAAGAAAATGCAAATTGTCGAACGAGTAACGTAAGCAGATTGAACTTCTAAAAGAAGATCAACTGAAGACCAATTAAAATTGCATTGAACTGCACATACACGAGTACAGATGTACACCCCCATTGCCTACACTGGGAACGAAGTCAGATCAATCGAGCTGAAGAAACGATGGTCTATTGTTTCTCTTTTCTAGGCGGAACTGAAGAAATTAGATTCAAGTGGTTTAAAATGGTATATATACATTGCACATCTACACTAAAGAACTTGTCAACCACGCATCAGATAAATGTCATGGGCATTTTGCATATCCCGTGAATTTGAACAGGACCAAACACCCATCAAAATGTCGGAGTAGGATTCTAACTTGGATGAAAATTTGCTTGAGTTACTGCATTTTTGACTCTCTCTGAATCTCCAGCATCTTCGACAGTGTTCTTCGTCTTAAGACTGCCGCACAAAAAGCTTCCCACTATCACCTGCATATCATTTACATGCACCAAGTGACTAAAGCCTCAGAAATGAAACCGAATTATAAATCTATTCATAAAAATGGCTAATGGCACCGCTTTTTCTGTCTCTTTTAAATAATCTTCTTTCCTTTTTCGAAGTCTCATAGTAATTGAGCCCATTTCACATTTCAGTTCATTTTTGTTTAAATTCGAGTATAATGCCATTTGAAAATTTAGAAAGGAAAGGTACAAACTTTGACAAGTAAAGAAGATCAATTAAAATGGCCGAATGAGATACAAGTACTAAACTTGACAAAATATTTGCAGGGCTTCATAAGCTAGCCACTGTATATGGAAAAGTTACAAAAGTATGGTGTAGAAAAGGGCACAAATTTTACAACAGCAGCCTATATGTAAAAGTTGTTTTTACACATCCAGACATTATTACAGTTTCACCGAAAGGTCAACAGCATATATACAGAATAAAAGCAGAAAAGCAACAAAATCCTTTTTTACAATAAGACGGAAACAGCATACTGTACACAAGAACCAGGATAAGAAATGTACGTACAAATAGAGAGGAAAGCTTAATCAAGAGGCCCAAGCAGCGCATAAGTACCTGTACAGGGCTAGCTGCAATAAGAACTCCCCCAACTCCACCACCTATGACGCGACCATCAGGACTTGCAAGGGAAACACTCAAACCACCAGTTCGGCCCTGGTGACCACCATTATCGGTGTGCAAGTAAGAGCCTGACAGACACAATAACTCGAAACGGCCCTTCAGAAGTCAAAAGATGGGCACAAAAATTATGTTGTACGCAAGACCAAAAACAATAGAAGGTTAATAGCTACCAATACAAGTTATACAACTAAGTTAAACCTTTCAACGTGTAGAGACCATCCGCCACTGTAAAAATTTATATCATAAAAGTAAGAAACTATTTGCGAGACACATTAGACCAGAAGCCACTAAAATATAAATTCAAGCATATCTAAGGCACTGCTGACACTATAGACGATCATTTAGGTCCCACTGTTGAAAATAATGAAACTCGAGAGATCGGTGAGGTAGGGACGAAGCTACATACTAAGTTGTGAGGTCACAATTGACCTCACTGAGAAAAAATAATTATTTTATAATGTAGAATAAATTTTAAAAAATTTAAGTATCATATATAAATTGACTCCACTTAAATTTTATAACACTTTTATTATACGGAGTCAAATTAAAATTTTATAACTTTGTTAATCAAATTTTAAACCCATATGACTCTTATCCCTTCAATATATATCTCTTTCTATAATATTTTTAAACTAAATAATAATTTAATTTACATTATCTTTTAAAACAATTAATAAATTAATTACTTATAAACAATTGTGATTAAAAAAGTCTATTATGGGTCAATATGTATATATATCATATGTTATTACTTATTATATTGACATTGTAATATAGCATATATATATGACTTGAAAGTACAAAAGTATCAAAAAATATTAGTTCAGGGGCACTGCCCTTGAACCCCCATTAAATTATTTATAATTTCAGAATAATTTTGACCCCACTGAAAATTTATTCTAGCTTCATCACTGGGTGAAGGAGGAAGACCAGATATCAAGCGAGAGAAAGATTCAACAGAAGAATAAGATCTCAAACCTCATATGTGACAGTGCCTCCGGAAGTCGTTGGTTGGCGAAGAGTTACGGTAGATATGACACCATTTGCAGACAAAATGCATATAGCTCTTGGCCCCTGCTGCGAAAATGACATTATTTTTGTTGTGATGTCCTGCAGAAATCCAGATAGGTACAAGTCAAAATTTGGAATTACCAACAGACATGGTCAGCGGAGCATGTCACAACCATTAAAAGAACTGTCTAGAAAATAAGTACAACAAAAAGCCCCAAAATCTACTTTCATATGTTAGAATAAATATGAAAACTTTGATCCTACTAACGATCTTACTCATGGATTCTATGACTGTGGGATCGAAGAAAATACCCAAACAATTAAGAATGCGAATAGACATTTTAATTAATATTACATTCATTATTGCCTCAAAGGTTTATCTTGACATGTCAAGTCTAATCTTTCCTTATCTCAATCCAACTGACAAATGCTCATTTGCATTTGTTTACAGCCTTCCTCATTTAGGAATTACCCTCAACTGACTTATTTCTGTGAAGACTGCTTTTTGGTTCATATAACAAATTAAACACCAAAAGCCCAAACCAGGGGGAGACCAAAGAAACGTCCGTTTTGGTTTTGTAACTCCTTCACTTCTGTGAATCCATCACTTGATAGTGATTAGTTGTTCTAAAGTTTACTCCAACTACTGAAACAACATATATGAGACCTTCAATTGAGGTAAACTCGTGCAAATTTACTTTTTAAACTGCTGCATCTCAATGTAAAAATGAAATATAGAGTACGTGTTATTATACCAAGGCATTATGTCTTATATATACAAGTAGCTAATATTCACAGAGGTACCGTGCCCAAAATGGTTTATCATTATATTTTAGTTGATTGCAAGCGTAAAACACTGATACAACACTGATACAGATTAATAATGCACATACTTCTCCTACTGAAATGGTGATGACATGTGGAGTAAAACGCATCCCAGCTGAACCTGATAGCCATTCACCTAACAAAACAATTAACCATTTCAAACATCACAAAATAGCAATAATTTAACAGAAAAAGGAAATTGTACAGTCATAAACTACTGAGGCATAATACATGAGTCAAGTTGAAGACCAGATAACTTGTATTATAGTTATCACTATATATCAAAAAATTATAAGGAAAATAAACAATAAAAAACTCAACTTGACCGAAAATGGGAAACCATATGATATTATATATGCTTGGGTGGAACTGCCACAAAGAAAAAAAAAATTCAACATCTTTGAAAGAAGCAAATCAATATAACAGGCATATGATACTTGTGCAACGAAACCTAGCCACAAAAACATGCAAAATACATCTAAAGAGGGAATAAATTGTGGGTTTTTTCATTAATTTCTAAAGCTATGCTCTAGTTTACGATGCAGCCATCCTTTCATGTCAATAATAACAGCAAAATAAAACGCTCCAATTAAAAGGAACTAGCATCAGAAGAAAAGAACTTGTTATATAAATACAAATTAGCTGTTACCAAGAGATTGACTGGCGAAGTTCACCATGGTTAATTCATATAGGACAGAAGAAGCATAGCCACCAATAACCCTTACCGAGAGAAGCTAATTGTTGCTTTTGGCCACTCCCTGGTGGCCGTCCTCTACCACGCCTCTGAATTGGTGTTAACTTCCTGGCAGGTGTTGATGAAGAGGGGGACAACCCCAATGACACCGCCCCCTCAGGTCCATATTTGCGAGGCCTTCCCCTTTTTCGTCGCAAAGGTTCAGCCAATGCCACAGCAGCTGGTGCACCCACATTAACTCCATGAGGTGGTTTTGTAAATGAAGAGTCTACGTGTAATGTTGTTCCAATTGAACTGCTCCCAATATTTGTCCAGAACAGACCACTAGGATTAGCTGATATCCCTGGTCCTGGCCCTGGTCCTGGTCCTTGCCCTGCCAGTTCTCTCTGCATATAATAAGTAGCTGACCCCGGTAACGCCATGGCTTCTCTATCCATACATTTACTATGAATCGCTACTATAAATCACTCTAATTCAAGTTTGATCCCAATACAATCAGTAACTCCAGTCCTGTAACAATATTTGAATTTCTTCACTCTACTCTCTCAACAGTACAACTTTCCTTGAAACAAACAAATTCATCAAAAGGGGTCTCTACAGTGCACTTCACTAAAATTGCTGGAAAATCTCCAAGACCCAGAACTCAGTAGCACAGGAAAAAGGCAGAATTCAAATCTCTTTTATAAAATTCACGTTTTAAGCCCATTCATTCAAACAACACCCTAAACTACATTCATATTTAGTTAAATTTTGATATAAAGTTAATCCATTAGTGCACAAACATTTGAATGAAGCCTATATATGTTAACATATGAACAAAACGCTATATAAATAGGGGAAAGAAAGAAAGAAAAAAAGACCTTGATCAAACCTCTTAAGGAAACTTGGGAACACACATAAAGATCAAAAGAAAAGATATATAAATAAATAAATAAACAAAAACCCTTCAAAAATAAAGAAGTAAGAGAAAAGAAGTTCAAATTAAAAGGGTTAGAATTAAAAATAAAGCATGATATTCAATATAGTTTTACAGCTTACCAAACCATAGGTACAGAAAAAAGACTTCATCTTGAAGACTCAAGAAGATAAAGACTGAACTGTTTACCCTCTGGGCCACTCTCACCAACCCATGCCAAGAAATCTTTAACACTAAGCATTCTTCAAAGAAACCAAAAACCCATCAACATAAAAAGCTCAAAACCAAGAAAGAAACACAAATTAAAGCCAAAAATGAAGATGAGAGAGAAAGGTAACTTGACTTCGAAAAAGGAAATGGAAATGGTAAATTTAGACTTTGGAAATGAAATGAAATGAAAGTTATGAGTCAGAGAAAGTACACAGAATAAGAAGTCATTGGTGAGCAACAGGAACAGTCCTTAACTAAAACTGCATTTTTGTGCTCTGTTTTTCTCTCTCTTCGTATGCACTGCAGAAGAAGTTGATGATAGTCATTAGCTCGAGGGAGAGAAACAAACAAAACTCAAAACTGAAAAAGAGCGCTGGTGGATAATACTGATGATATTTATTGCTGAGGAGAGAAATAATAATAATAATAATAAAAATAAATATCAGAGTCAATCCTACGGGCAGTTCTATTTTCACACAACTGTGTGGATTTTATTTTGTTTGTTCATCAATTTTAGCCATTTTGGCTAGGTTGAGCTAGAACTCAGTTCGATTCAATTAAATTTATTTATTGAGTTGAATTTGAATAAATAATTGTGAACTTAAACTCATTTAGTATTTAATTAATTTTATATGTTATAAATATAAAAATACAAAAAATAATTAATTTAATTTAGTCCGACTTATTTATACTGTTTCCAAAATTAAAGAAAAAGGGTTAAACGAGTGAATAGTGCACAGGCCTCCAAATACTGTACGAGGAAGGTAAGTGAATGTGGACAAGTGGGGAAGTGAGGCGACTTTACGGCAAAATCTGTATGAGGGGACCCCTTGGTTGGATAAGATAACCTTGTTTCATATGACTTGTTTGGCTGCCATGCTTCGGTGATCCTTCTCTCCAAAATATCCTCTGACACACAAACTGCCCGCTCAACTTAAACATTCGCGTATACATTTGTAATTTATTTAGCCTTTTCTTTCTTAATATCTTATACACTATTCCGATCTGTGGATTATTATGATTCACTCTGTAATAACGTTGTGCCTTGCAAGTTGCAACATGAATGCGTTTTATTGAACAAAATATTCTATCAAATTAAAAAAAATTACTTTCATTATGAAATTTTAAGATTTAAATTAATGTGATTAGTATAAATTTTGAAAATTAAAACTCATAATTATATTGCTTGAAAAAAAATCATATTAATATTTCTTAAAAATTTCACAAATTAATTTTGAAAGTTTAGGAATAGAACTTTTTTAAGAATGGAAAGATTAATATTGAACTGAAAAAAAGACATAAGTAATAATGTTTTATAATAATTCATATAATGATCTTTGTAAAAAATATTGAGTTTCATTATTTTTTACAAAGATGAGTGTATACAAAATCATTGTACATAACAAAATTCTATTGAACTTTATAAGACGGGACCAGATGGAGTGTTAATCAACATGAATTGTCATATCAATCATTTTAGACGGATTATGTTTTTATTTTATTTTTTAAATTTGTCTTCCCACGATATTTGTATGGAATTGTATGGAATACAAGTCTCATGGACCTCAATTGCTCCATTTCAAACTTGAAAGAATAGGAAAAATAAAAGTTCGATTTTTATTTTTTTATTTTTTTTGTCGCAGTATAAAACGAAATTCCGAGCTGGTAATCTTGAATTTTCATCTTATAACTAATATTTTATCCTTGCTCTTATTGCATGTTTCAAATTATACATTAGTCGATAGAAGTTTTGGCTAGGATGGAGAGGTATACTTGCAAATGCTAGCATGTGTATTTCATTTTCTGTCATTTGATTGGTGTTGCTCGAGCGTTAGCTCAACAAGTTTTCGCAGCTGCTGGCGTTTCTCGTCTTGCCGCTGCCTTTTTTCCTCTCCATAGACTGCTACAGATTTTGGCTCTTGTGGCTGGCTAAGCAGTAGCAGCTGTTCTTCAGTTTATATATATGAACATGAATGCAGTAGCAGTTGGGTTTTCAACAGTTCTGAGTTTTGTGTTCAACACAAGTTCATTATTGATCCTGCATTTTTGAGTTGGTGCATTTCCAATATGCACATAAAATAAATTAAAATTTGAAAAAATGAGAAACCTCTTCAACAAGTATATGCATATACATGCCTGTTCATGCACAAAAGTTAACTAGTTAACAATCCAATCAACCATCAATCCAAGCTCTTCTGCTCCATGTGGATAAACACTGGTGTAGAGCTCCTACCTGAATTCTACAAACTATTTCAAAAATAACAAAAACACAAACAGCAGTAATCTGTAAACTCTCATTCAAGAAAAAGACGCAAGCTGGTTTTGGACTTCTAAAGATCCGTCGTCTTGTTCCGCCAAGTCAATTCCCCAGTCCTTTATCATTATCATGCATTAGCTTGAAATATGAAAAAATCTGCCAATGTCACATAATGCCTCATTTAGTCTATGTTTATAGACACAAAAAACATGCTACCCAGTGAAACAAACACAAAAAATAAACACGACAACAAAATATATATGCATAAAGAAAAAAACGTCTAAATTATTTGGACAAAACTGATCTTGGTATACAATGAGAAGGAACAGACATCTGAAACTTTAAACTTTTTTTGGATAAACTTATTTTTCTTCTTCCAGGATTACAAGGCAAAAAGGATGGGATGGCATAGGCACTATGCATATCCAATTCCCAAAAAACTGGAGTTGGGTAAATTTTTGACATACAACTAAATAGCTCGAGCACACTTTATTTATCAACTTCCATTGCCTGAGCAGCTTTAGCTTTAGCCAATGGCGTCAATTTGGTCTTCAACTTTTTCTTCCCAACTGAGAAACCACTTGCACCCTTCTTCTTCTTCTTGTTCTCATTGCCATCCACCTACCCCCAAAAAAAATAGAGCAAACAAGATTTCATTCTCAAAAATTCAAAGTGATTCAAGCTTTAATACATGTATAAATGAGCTATTTTTCTTATTCTAAAATCAACTTAGTTCTTGAGTAAATCATTACATAAGACAATTTTAATAAATTCTGAAGCCTACTTCAAATAATCAACTTTTCATTGACAAATGAAGGCAATATTAAATGACAAAGCATACATTACAACCAAACAAGGTGAACCCAGAAAAAGAACCATTCTTTTATTTATAAGTATATTGCAATTAACTGTCAAAACAGGGGTCAAAACAGGGGCCGCACACATGTACATATACGTGTATACAAAAGGCAAAGGAGAAACAAAAAACTCTATAGCTCAACGACTATAACAACACCATCAAAACTAGCAGTAGAAAAAGGCCCCGGATCACCCACAAAAAATAACACGCACTGAGCAGACTATGGATGGGCAAAAAAATCAACCAAATTCTGAACATTCAGGGCAATTGAATCACTTCTTTCATAAATCAATATTCACTTCCTTGCCTATAATATCCTAACCAAATTCAAACTTATTTTTAAGCATTCTTTCAGTAAACAACTTTTCATTAACCAGTCAAAGCAAGATTAAATGACCACACAAATATTCCAACATCAAACCTATATGACTTCAGAAAAAAGAAATATAACTATTAGATAGCTATGAACAAAATATTATCCACATTTACAAGAGAGGGAGAGAGAGAGTTACCTTCATCTTGTTCTTCTTGGCTTGTAGCTTCTTTGCCTTCTTTTCTTTCTCTTCTTTTTCTCCTAATTTTCCAAATTGACATAATAAAAGATATATAATTAGATAACTGAAACAAATATCTACTGAAACAAATTAATCAATATATATATATATATACACAGAGAAAGACACAATTTTGGGGTCTGAGAATATTTACTTCGTATTTCGAATTCATGCAGTCTTTTCCTGCGACCTAAATCGTTCTTCTTCGACATTTTAGAGCAGTTTCCCCTAGCAAGTCCTCTGCTTTTTGGTTTCTCCTCTAGTCCTTCCTTTAAACCCTAACCCTAATTATTGGGTCGCCATCCGAATGGATTGATTCATATTAAAGGCAAATTGCTTCAGTAGTCCCATAAGCATTTGAAGTTTTCATTTTTACCCCCAAAGTTTATATCTTCTTTCTTTTGGACGTTTTATTTTCTCTTTATTTTTTCTTTGAATATTTATAGTCTTTACTATGTTTTGCTTACGTTGTGAAAAAATTGAATTATCGAACTAAACTAAAAAAAATTAACCCAATTATTTCAGTTATTCGATTATAACAATTTAATTATTCGATATTCGGGTTTGATTATAATTTTTAAAATTATGTTATTCGGATACCCAAATAACCGAATTAGATATTTAAAAAAAAATTAACTTTGTCCTATGATTATGAATTTATACATTGTTAAATTAGAATTATTAAACTAGTTATGAATTATTATGATTGTGGAATGTGAATTGTTGTTAAATATTGTTTAAAAACTCTAGTGTAAAATTTAAAATGAATTTTTTTATTTGATAAAAAAAAATTCATATTTCGATTATATACAAATAATATAATTCGATTATTCAATTAGTACTAATTTCGGATACTTGTTCGAATAGTGAAATTAAATAAAATTCGATATTCGGTTATTTATAATTAAATAGACAATTCGATTCGGTTAATAACTGAATACTCAGCCCTATTTATGGATGCTAAAAAGAGGTATCAAATTGGACATGTTAGCATGATATTGATAGTTTAATAATTAATATTTATTACATAATAAATCATATAATGCTAATGGTGGCACGCCAAATTTAATACTACTACTTTTGTACTCTTGCCATTATTATTATTTTCATGTAATTGTTTGGCACGTGTCATAAAAAATCATACAGAAAATAGAACATTTAATTTCTTATAAACCATGATTATTGATAATAAAAATTAAAATTGTTTATCATTAGTTTGGTAAATGTTACATGATTATTTGTAATAAAAGCCCTTATTTATGAATAAAAACGTTAATTTTTGAGTGATTAAATATAAGTATCTTTTATTTGACAAGTACTTTCAAGATTATCAAAATATGATATTCTCATAATATCATTTTTCTTTAAAGAAAGTATTATTTATACAAATAAACAACTCACGCTAAATAACTTGCAAAGCAAGAGGAGACTACAATTGAGCTCGTAACTTGATTTTATTAGTACTAGGGGCTCACACGCATGTGTTGTGTGCGTCATTCATATTTTGTGTATAACTAAATTAAAAAATTAAAATTTTAGTTTAGAGGATAAAATAAAATTATTATTAAATTTGTAGGGTAAAATATGAAATACTTGTATACTTGGGGATTGAATTTGGGAGAAAATTTTGTTTAAACCAAGGGACCACGAGAAGGTTTCGCCGGACCAATCCTCTCCCGCACTATATGTAGAAAATAAACAACTCACGAGAAACAACATGCAAAGCAGGAGGAGGCTATAATTGATCTCGTGACTTGATTACTAAGGGCCGGCATACACGCGCGTCATTCATATTTTGGGTATAACTAAATTTAAAAATTATAATTTTAGTTTAGAGGATAAAATAAAATTATTATTATTAAATTTATAAGGCAAAAAATGTGAAATACTTGTACATGTAGGAGTTGAATTTGGGAGAAAATTTTGTTGAAACCAAGAGACCACGAGAAGGTTTTGTCAGTCGAGGAGAGACCAAGCCACTCCGCATATGTGTCTTTAATATCTTATATTATTCTCCTTCACATAAAGGCGGAATTTATTTTATTTTAATTTAAAAAAAAATTATGTGAAAATATTAAAATAACATGTGAAAAATATTAATTCCCTTATTATATTGCAATTGTGAAAATTTTATTATTTTTATTCTTTTATCTTTTAAATTAATCTTTATAGATTGAAAAAAGAAAACTGTAGCTAAAAAAACATTTCTTTTTGTAATTATTTTCATTTTTTTTATCTCCGCTTAAAATACTCACAAAGATAAAGAGAATATTTTCTATTAACAGTAAGAAAATTTATATTTATATAAGTGTATTTGATATTTTCATATGATTTACTCTGAATAAAATAGGACCCACTTTTTTCCGGTGAATATAATGTTCAAAAATACTTAAAAATAGTGTTACCAAGTAAAAAATTGCTCAAGGAAACAAAATCTTCAAGCATACATCACTAAATTTTGATAATCCTATATTACTACTATTAAACTAATAATTCGTTAGAGACAAATAGAAAATAAAAACATATTTATAATATTTATAAATTCAACGGAAAAAACTCGAATCAAGTAAGTACCTTCTTCTTCTTCTTCTTCTTCTTCTTCTTCTTCTTCTTCTTCTTCTTCTCAGTTGGCACTTTTTTTATTGATTGATTCAAGGATTAGCAACTAACAAAAGGCAAAAGACAAAATGATTAAGACAGGCAAATGATGTTACGAAAAAGGGAAGAAATTGAAATAATGAAAGGCCTCTCACTTTTTATCCGTCCCATTGGCTTCCTCCTTTTCACCCCTTTACTAAATTATTATTTTCAATGGGACTGAAATACAAAATCATTCTTATATTCGTATTACTTTTATAAAAATTTCTTTCGAACATTTTCTTTAGCAGAATTTTTCCTCCAATTTATATTGTTTTTACAAAATTATCCTTTAAACTTTTTTTTAGCAAAACTCTCTCTTCAAAAATGTATGAGTTGGGCAAAAAAGACCTTTAACAAATATGTAATTAAATAAATGACTAATTATATAGATCTTAATAATATTAGATTAATTGAATAATTTTATCATAAATCAGATTGTATTTGTTTTCAAAAATTATGATAAAATAATAAATGATATGATTATATTATATATTCATATATAATATGATATGTATAATTTTATATTTTTAATATGTATTATATTTGTTTTATATTATATATATAACCATATAAATATCTATTATAGTATATAATATTTATATGTATGTATTTATTATATTTATTTTATATTATATTTAATATATAATATAACATAATGCTTATAATATAATCATATCATATATAATACAATCATATCATATATTATCTCATCATAATTTCTAAAAACAAGTATAATCAGGTTATATTTTTATTAAAAATAGAGATGAGATAAAATTATTCAACTAATATAATTTTATTAGGAATCACATAATTAGTCATTTATTTAATTATATATTTGTTAAGTGTCCTTTTTTTCAATTAATACATCTTGAAGGGAGAGTTTTGTCCAAAAAAATGTTTGAGGGAGAGTTTTTGTAAAAATAATACAAATTAGAGGGAGAATTCTACCAAATAAAAAGTTTGAGAGAAAATTTTACAAAAAGGATTAAATACACTTTCGTTACACCAAGTATCATTAAATATGTGACGCCCCCAAATCGAGCCTACACCACCCAATTTGGGTCGCCAAAATGTAAACAACAATTATTATAATAAAGTACTTAAATAATACACAACTAACTAAGTATTTACTATTATTACCGCACTATTTTACAATATGATGAAAATTACTATAGCAATATCTTGGACCATCATTTCATTTTTCACTTATCCCCGCTAATCTCAATTACGTTCTCATTTCCTGAACAATTGAACAAAAAAGAAATTGTGAGCTCAAATAACCCAGTAAATATCATGACCAAGATAATAACAAATAAATTATCATTAGCCTTCAACAGTTAAGTTCTTGATAGAATAATATAAACAACAAATTTTAAATCAACAACTGTAGTTAAGTTCTTGAACAAAGTTTAGATCAACAACTGTAACGGAATAACTACCATTAAGAGAATCATGTAAATCATAACGTCTACTAGCTTCTTCTTTTCAGAAAAATAATCATCAACCTTTATCATTTAAAACACCATTGATCATGATCGTGTCAAACAACAGTTCTTCTTTGTCTAAGGCCAAAGAGAACATTCAACAAGTGACTTAAAATATACATCACTATTATATAGTATTTATCCTATTATCTGTGCCACAAACCACATATATTCACAACAATTTGATTCTTGATGATTAGTACAAATAACAGTGATATAAATGATGAACAAAAGAAAAAGAATAATATGATAAATAATAAATATCAAAAGTTTATAATTTTTATTTTGTTTAGAGTTAAATAATGTCTAAATTGTCAACATGATGTAAAAAAAATGTTCAAGTCCAAGATTTACAGGGAAGAAGTTTAACGGTACAAAAAATATTTAACAGTTCATAATATTCATAGTTCAAGTAAATGTTCATAGGTCAAAAATTCAAGATCCAAAAGTTCATTGTTCAAATATAACGATTAAAATTTAATAGAAATGTTCATGTCAAAAGATATTAGATGAAGTACAAACTATTAATCATTTTAGGAATTTTATCGAACAATACTTATCATAGTAAGTTTAAGAGAATGAAAGAAAATGATATCTCTTACCTTAATACGTGACTAGATACTGTTTTTTATGAAATTAATCAACCTATATGTATATTTATAATTTAATTAGTAATTAACATATAACAATTTCATGTGTATAATATATATTATAAAATCATCAAAAGTAACTATATAGTATAAATTTGTGTAGTATAAAGTATAATATACTTTAAAATACATTTTTTTTTGAAGAAAAATAATATTTCAAAGTAAAATCTTTCAAAATAAATATTCTAATATAAGAGTTTTCTAAAAAAATAATTGTAAATTGATGTGTGTGTGTGTGTGAGAGAGAGAGAGTATTTATATAATTTTTATAAAAAACTTATTTGAACAATATTCGTACTCTTATAAATCTTCAACGCTTAAGATAACCTTAAAATACTTAGAGAGACGCTTATACTAAGAAATATTATGAGAGTGAAAGGAAGATTGAGTAAGGAATATATGAAAACTCCTTATGGTAAATCCCTATTTATAGCCAGAGCCTAACTAAATTTTTCACACACACATTACACATTTCAATCTCATATTTTAATCCATGTCATTCATTAGCCAACACATGTTTCACACTCTAATCTACATCGTTTGTTGACTAACACACGTTTCACACTTACATGCATTATAAATTTACATGCGTTACACATTTTCATATTATATTATCTATTTTTATGTATTATTGACTTAATATCACAATTATTTAAATGTACAGTGTTACTCAAATAATGAATCTGCTTAACTATTTAATACCCGTGACTACTACTGTGACAAGTATTTGTCTAATAATACAAGATGTTGTGCATTGTGACGATTATTGATTCAATAATATAGAATGTTGTGTAATTAATGATGTAAAATACTGTGTAATAACAATTATTAATTCAATAATGTAAACTACTGTGTAATGACAATTATAGATTTAATAATATGAAATATTATGCAATGAGAATTATTGATGAAATACTGTACAATACCGTGTACTACAGTAAAAAGTCACGAAATACAATATAATATTATTATTTTATCATCGAGTATTTTAACAGTTAAAAGTGATTATACCATTAACCCATTTTATTTAAAAAGATTACTGCTGTTGTTTTTTATATCCGACAATATTTCGTTGTGGTGTTTACCCATAACTGATTGTTTTGACATCGTCATACAAATCGAATATTCTCCGACAAAACGAATATACCTTTTTATTGTATAATTTTCACATATCACCTTTAACTTTATCATTTTATTACTTTAACATATTACTGTTTCAAAATATTATAAAAAAAAATTAATTTTTATTTAATAAAAGTTGAGGTCTTACAAAATATATAATTTGACCTTTAAAATAATTACACTTACAAATTACTACGTAAAGTACTAAATTGAATACACTATTTTGTATGAGTTTTCTCCAAAGATTAAGGGTTTGAATATGGTGATGACCATGGATCTGGGTTTCTTCTCTTGTACTAGCTACTTGCAGTATGATGTTTGGGCCTATTTTTATGTTATTAATTTCTTCTTTTTCTTTGGTTATGGAGGTTGATAAAAATGAAAAATATTGAATTTTTTTGGTGCCTAGTTATAAAACCTAAGCTTTTTTGTATTTTTTAATGTTTTTATACTATCATTTATTATATTTTAATACAATCAATGCATATTTTTCTACAGTTAAACTGTATATAATCAATCGGATTCAAATGAATTGTTGATTGGATTAAGTATTCCGGTTAATTTGTACTGAAAAATCAATTTAGGATGAATACTGTATGTGATTTGGTACTTCATGTAACAATTTCTAAGTTTAATTATTTTAGGGACCAAATAATAAATTTAATGATATTTAATATAACGAAAATATATTTAGCTCTTGTAAAAATAATACAAATCGAAAGACGACTTTGCATTTTAGTCCTTTCAACGGAGACGCATTTTAAAGTTTAGATTCAGACACCAAAAAAAGGTCCAAATATAATACAAACCGCCGTTTTTTTTTATAATTATTAAAATAAATAACTAAAAAAAAAGATAGTCAATTATTACACCAACAATTTATCATGTAATATACTACTATTAAAAAATAATTTCTTGGAAGTTTACTTAATAATTTAGTTATCGTAAGAAGAGTAATTTATTAGGGATCTGATTTAAGATTTGTAAAGTGTTGTGTATATCAATTCTTTTCTAGTTCTTCACGTCTCTCATTTATTTAAGACTTTTGTTTAACCAAAACATTTTCTTTGTTTTCCAAAACACGTTTCTTTGATTTTCGTTTTTGTTTTTTTCAAAGAAACCCAGGTTTTAGAATCTTGCGGTCTCTCAGATTTTGGGATTTAGTCTCTAACTTTGTGCTTAAAGTAACTGTGGTGATCGATTATAAGAGCTTTTCGATCTTGCTTTTCAGGTGAAAATGGGGATCTTTTGTGGGAATTAAGAATTTTGTTGATCTGATCGAGAAGGGTTTATTCAGAAAAAATAGAAAGACATCTTCTTTGAACTGGTTTTTGTAACTTAATGCAGAAGTGAGGTGGGCATTAGCTGAAATTTTGTGGGTTTTTGGTTTTGGAACGTGGGTTGTGATTTTTTGTTGAGAGCTGACTTGAAAAAAGAGGAGACTCGTAAAGGTTAGTGTATCTATTGGTGTTCCATTTAAATTGTAGATTATTAACTTTCTGTAGTTATGTTTGAATTGCTTAATTTGATTGATGCAGCGAGTATTTCTGTTTACAGACTAGAAACTGAATCTGCTTGAAACCCAGAAATTATTTTCAAAATGCAATTTAAGTGAAACCAAATTTGTGAGGTCTGACTGGATGTTATTTTTTCAAGCTGAAATGTCTGATAGAAGACTGTGTGTGTGTGAGAGAGACAGACCGCCGGGGGGGGGGGGGGGGTGAGGGGGGTTCGCTCTACATGTCTATAGGTACTGATTAAATATCAAGTATAGAAGGCTTTTAACACATAAACTGATCCGGGGGTGAGGAGGGTTCGCTCTACATGTCTATAGGTACTGATTAAATATCAAGTATAGAAGGCTTTTAACACATAAACTGATCCATCTGATTTTTTAGATATGTTAAATTTGCAGTGTGCAGTGTTGTGGATTGGGATTGTGCTCATAAATTAATGTTGAGAGATTAGGCAACTTGGAATTAATTTATACTGTACAGGTTGGATAGTAATTCAAATTTGATTTGTTTTCAGAGGCACATAATTTGGAGAATCCTGTCAATTAGATTGACATGGGTTGTCAAGGCTCCAAACTCATTCCATGTTGCTTGGTTTCAGAATATAAGGCATCGATAGTTGAGGCACCAGATGCTGGTATGTCATATGTGAATACCATTTATTGTGTTACTTTTTGTTGATATTGTGTTAGATGCTATATGTTGGGTTTGTCTCTTTGCTGCAGGGAATGAAGAGAATGGTGAGTCTGGTAACTTGTCTGCATTCCGTGAATTCACATTTGAACAACTTAAAAATGCCACATCTGGTTTTGCGGTGGAAAACATTGTCTCCGAACACGGGGAAAAGGCTCCAAATGTTGTATATAAAGGGAAGCTGGATAATCAGAAGAGAATTGCTGTTAAGCGCTTTAACAGATCGGCTTGGCCTGATTCCCGACAATTTGTGGTACAAACGTTGTTTTCTCCATTGTAGTTTTTTGTCTGTCTCTCTCTCTCAAACATGCATACAAGACCTGAACGCTAGCATCTTCTGCATGGTATTTTTTTTGATCTTGCTGTGTTTTGGATACCCTGTGATATATGTTTGGTTTGAAGGGCGCGAGATGTACCTTTCAGCTTCAGGCAGTGCCCCAGTAATATCTCTGCTCAAAAATTTTGCATGTCAGCCGTATTAATTGAATGCATGTTATCATTTTAGTTAATTATCATTAATTGTGAACAAGGATTGTTTAATGTAATCATCCCGGACTTGCCAAAATTGGTATATGCTACATGTCCCCTGGACATAGTCCTTTCAGCTTCAAGCAGTGCCCCAGTAATATCTCTGCTCAACAATTTTGCATGTCACCCCATATTAATTGAATGCATGTTATCATTTTAGTTAATTATCATTAATTGTGAACAAGGATTGTTTAATGTAATCATCCAGGACTTGTCAAAATTGGTTTATGCTACATGTTCACTCCTGCAGTCCTGCTTGTATAAGAAGGCCTCATTAATGACCTTTGCTTGTCTGTCATATTTGTTTTGAAAATTAACTTGTTCTTTCACAATATCCTCCTTGAAGCCTGCTATTTGAAATAGATGTCATATCCTTTTTCTTTTTGTTACACTTTCAACTGAGTTTAGTTGAGTTTGTTCATAGTTATCTAAGAGGATATATATTTCTGTTCTGAAATGTGTAAGTTTCAGTGCTTATACTCATGCATGTTGAGATTTAATTGTAAGGTACACTTAAGTTTTATTGCTGCCCAAAATGTATTCCTACCATATATTGTCAACTATATTTTCAATGTTATTAAATTTAGTACTTGCTTTTGTAATGTGTGTTTCTTCTGTTCTTGGGCTCTTGATTAATTTTTGTTTAAGCACTATGTTTTCTAATTAATTTGAGCTCAATACTGAGGAAAAAGAAACTATGAATTTTGTATCTGTTTATTGAACATCGATATCCTACCCTCTTGAGTTCATCAGTTTCTATAGCAGCTGGGTTTATCTACTCATAATTGACGTTGTTGGATATCAACCTTTTTGTTATTTTTTGGTTCATTATTGACTATAACTTAAGAGATTTTTTTCATTTGACAACTCTAGGAAGAAGCAAGATCTGTTGGACTACTCCGCAACTCTAGGTTGGCAAATTTGCTTGGTTGCTGCTGTGAAAATGATGAGAGGTTACTTGTGGCCGAATATATGCCCAACAATACACTTGCGAAACACCTTTTTCACTGTAAGTAGCCTGTTCAAATAACGTTATTCAATGTCAATTGTTTCCTCTACATGTAAGGGCTTAGATTCTGAAGTTTTTGCGATCATCACTATCAGACTATGTTTTCACGAATTTTTTTGGAGGATTCAATTTCTTTTCTTGATCATTGCCTCCAAACCTAGTCGCACATGCTTCCCTTTTTTTAATTATCCTCCACAAAAGCTATTGATTGGTGTTAGATTGCAAGGGATATGTGAAATGCAAAGGTTATTAGACTCAGTTAGAGAATGTGAGCGTGTGGCAGTTGTCCATCTTTTAGAAAGCTATTGATTTTTGTTGCAATGATTTATTTCTGTTGAGATGAATTGGTGATTAAGCTCTATGAAATGTGTAAATTTGTGCATTATTCGGATGTATTCCACTCCTCTATGCAAAAAGGCCCGACACTCATGATTAACTCATGCATTATTTAATTACTCTATTGAATCAGGGGAGTCACAACCAATGAAGTGGGCAATGCGATTGAGGGTGGTCCTACATCTTGCTGAAGCTCTTGAGTACTGTACAAGTAAAGGTCGTGCGTTATATCATGACCTTAATGCTTACAGAGTTCTGTTTGATGAGGTGAATATCCTTTTAATTCTATATGATGTTTTAGTATGAAAGAGATTTTGTTGCCATTCCTCTAATTATATACTGGATATATTTTATAGGATGGTAATCCTAGACTTTCATGCTTCGGCCTAATGAAAAATAGTAGGGATGGAAAAAGTTACAGTACGAATTTGGCTTTTACTCCTCCAGAGTATTTAAGAACAGGTACGGATATCATTGGATGGGATATGTTTTTATATAACAGAGAATTTCAGGCATTAATCATGTAGCATATACTTGAGTCCCATTAATACAACTCTCACATTTGCACTCTGAGTTATTATTATTATTCTTTGTTTTGCTTTCTTTTGGACAGCTAGGTGGGGAAGGAAATCACTTGCTGAATTAATTTTCTTTACCCTTGTTTAAGCTCTAAATTTATTGTTTCTAGGCTGAAATAGTTAATCTTTCTTCATACTTGTCTAATATATGAACTAGACACATTATGATCAATAATTTATTAATTTGGTTTTGTTATATATCAATGTGATGCTTTAACTCTTGATTTCTTCTACCTTTATGGGTTGCGTGTGAGGAATTTGAGTTCAATTTTATAATTTCACAAATTTTACTTGTTCTTCTGTACCTTATTTGATATCTCATAGTCCCTGTTGTTGGGATTTATGGATGTGACTGATAATTGCTCCTCCCTCCTGTATTTTCCCTTGCTGTAGGGAGAGTGACCCCAGAAAGTGTGATTTATAGTTTTGGAACCCTCCTTCTTGATCTTATTAGTGGAAAACACATTCCTCCTAGCCATGTAAGTATTTCTGCTATCTTAAAGCTATTGAAGTTTTCTATTGTTTTTTGACAATAAAAAAGAAAAGAAAAAAGAAACAGACTTGAAAACACAGACACACACGCACAATGGACGGATTTAATTTCAAATGCCATGCGTAATCTCCTCTCCATATAGTGGTTGTTTTTGTATGAAGATACCCTAATCATTTAGTGTTGTAAATCTGATAATTGGGAAACTTTTTCAGGCCCTTGACTTGATACGGGATCGAAACCTTCAGATGCTGACAGATTCCTGCTTGGAAGGACAGTTTTCTAATGATGATGGGACTGAGTTAGTACGCTTGGCTTCCCGCTGTTTGCAATATGAACCACGAGAACGACCAAATTCTAAGTCATTAGTTGCGGCTTTAACTCTCTTGCAAAAGGAAATTGAGGTCAGTGAAATTTTGTTTCCTTTGATTAAAAACATCTTGTTTTGCAGTAACTTGGAAAATTGATGGCTTGGGTTATTCCAGGTCTCTTTTCCTTTGCTAAGATGTTTGAAATAGCTGAAATTTTAAGTCTACCGAACTGTATATAGAATTTCCTCCCTCGCTGTTGCACTACAATCCTTTTTTTCCTTTTTAAGTGTTCTTGATAAGCCATTTTGGTGCCCTTTAGCCGAGAGGTGATTAGAATCTTTTGGATTGCTTATCATGAATTAAATTAATGATCAACTCTAATTACACCTGTGGCGGCTGCGAGGTGGGTACCCCTCATAAGTGGCTACACTATCTATGAGTAGGACAAAATTTCAAAAATGTATCAGGTACAGAGTAGACTTGAACTCCGAAATTTTCTTTTCTTTAAGAATACCACGTTAGTCAACCAGTTTCCTTTCAAGCATATACTTTTTTTAAAAGTGATAAATAGCGTACCAAGATATCATCCACTATACCAGTACGTGTAACCCTCTCGCACATGGAAAGGGACATTAGACAAGAGTAGTCTACTAAAACTAGTTCGACATAATGGGTAAACAAATTATGCGGAGATACTTTTTTGTCAAAACATCATTGAACCCAAATTTTCTACTGCATTTTAATGACCAACTGACAGGAAAGGTTACACTGATGGGTCTGATATAATCTATCAATTATTTGTGTTGTTTCGGGGTAACCTACTGATCCTTCTGTCCGCAACTTGATCTGCACAAAGAACTGTTTTCTAAAAATTACAGTTAAGTCTTCAGGATCTTGAACTCCTTAATTGGTAAGAGATAAAAATTTGTTTTATTTCTCTATTACATTTAAGTCTTCAGGATCTTGAGCTCCTTAATTGGTAACAGACAAAATTTTGTTTTATTTCTCTATCTTTAAAATGTATTTGTTGCAATTGGGTTTGGTATAATCTTTACTCACTTCAAATTGAAATATCTCCAGTGAATGTGAGCCATACAAAGAAGCAAAGGTCAGAAATAATTTAACCCTAGCAGTGCTTGAATCTCGAGTTCTTTTGAAAATGGCAATATAAGTTTTTGGATCAATGCCTATCAAAGTAATTACGCTTCGTAAATCGTTTTTAGATGGGGGAGCAGGTTTTATTGTAATGTTCTACTCTATCTTTGTCATTTGCCTATCCTTGTTTATTATATTCCCCTTGTCATACTATCTGATATTTTTTGTCAAAATTAAAGGGTCAAGTCATGATTCTTTTTTCTCAATATGCAGGTTCCTTCTTATGTCTTGATGGGTATTGCAAGCACTGCTTCATTCTTGCCTCAAACCCCACTTGGTGAAGCTTGCTCAAGAATGGATTTGACTGCCATACATGAGATCTTAGAGAAGATTGCTTACAAAGACGACGAGGGAGTGACTAATGAGGTTAATATTAATATTTCAAACTTTTAAGAATTTGATTTCATGCCGGTGGCGAGACATTCTAATTTTAGCTGTTTAATGCAACGTGGCTATCAATTGTAATTTGATGCTGGTATGTTGTGTCTGGTGTGGTCATCTCAACTCTCTTTTAGATAGTTCTCTTTTTTGATATTGCCGAGCAAAGACTTCATATCAATCTCTGACTTTCTTTAATGCCTATAGTAGCTTTATACCTCTACTTTCATTCTACTATCCAAAAATGTAGTTTGATGTTCAGAATTTTGACGACTGAAGTAATGACGTGAAATTCTGTATACATTGGTAGCTGGTTTTACTATGCACACCTATTGATTAATTGGGAGCACATGTTCTATGTAGGGCTTTTGTCTTTTTTAAGTTGCAACTAGTGATGTATTGAATACCCTGACAGTTGTTTCAACAGTACATAACCATGATACAACTTGTACGACATTTATCTGTTCTTTTGCTAATTGTTGGTTTTCAACACTGCAGCTCTCGTTCCAAATGTGGACAGATCAAATGCAAGAGTCATTAGAGTCCAAGAAAAAGGGTGATACCGCTTTCAGGCATAAGGAATTCCAAACTGCAATTGAGTGCTACACACAGGTTACTGCTTTTGTATATATTGATTAATTTGCCTCAGTTTCAATGGGGACTTCCAATTGATATAATCTAGTTGCCATATAAAGTACTCACACAGGCAGTAAGGAATTATTTCTGCGTACCACCTCCATCTTACTTCATTAGACAATTTTGAGTGCTTTTGGCATTGATATAAGGCATGCCAAAAACCCATTTATACTTTCTATAGACTCAATTATATTTTAGAATCTAATATACAAATTTATAGAGAATTATTGATTACATTGTGGTATAGAGGAATATTATTTTGAAATTATGATGTGTGGTTTCTATGTTATTGCCTTATGCAACTATAAAAACTTTATGCTAGTGTTCCCTCGTCTCTCTCTTGTAAATATGTAGATAATTCTTTGGCACTATTAAAGGCTAGATCCAATTGTAGATAATTCTTTGGCACTATTAAAGGCTAGATCCAATTTAACATAAAATTTGCTGTCTAAGATTTTCTTTTTGGTTTGCAGTTTGTCAATTTTGGACCCGTGGTTTCTCCAACGGTATTTGCTCGACGTAGTTTGTCTTATCTCCTGTGTGACATGCCACAGGAAGCACTAGGTGATGCAATGCAAGCCCAGGTTATTTCTCCAGTTTGGCACATTGCATCATATCTACAAGCGGCATCACTTTTTGCCCTTAAAATGGAGAACGAAGCACAGGTAGCACTAAAGGAGGGTTCTACACTTGAAGCGAAAAGAAATACAACCTCTGGACATTAACAAACATGCTGATTTGTAAATCTCCTGTTTCTGTCATCATTTTGCTTCTTTCAAGAATGTGCATTTGGAACCTACTAGAAGGTATCTACTTCAAGGCGGAGTATCAAAAAACAACTCTCAGATTGCTGATAAAGAGGAGTTTTCTTTCTTCTTTGTCCTACGAATACTGTTTCTGTGTATGTTAAGAAGTCGGTCTGCATCATTTCAAGCAATATCCTAGTGGGCAAACATTTTTTTTTGCCGTTCTTTATCGGGTGTGGAGGAAATTTGGGACCTCTTTGTTCTTAATATATCTTTTTTCGAGTAATTGTGTATCAAATGATGAAAGCAACTTGATTTCCTTTTCAAAATGGGAAGCAGACAAGAACTTTAATTTTTGGTTGTGCTCTGAAAGTTTTTCTTTCTAAATTTGGGTGGTTTTTAGAGCATGAACCTCTTCATCTCTCATCTTCTTGTCTTGTCTACAGTGTTCATAACGCCTACTTGGCTGCTGCTGCTTCCAGCATATTGCTACTCTCTCAGTTCCAAAATTGTAGATCAAATTATATCTTTAGACAATCAAGTTGACATGAAATTCTTACTATGTTGTTTTTACTTTTACTTGGTTACTATTATATTCTTAGTTAATGTTAAAGATAAGTTTGGAATAATAAAATTTTTCTTACAAATTGTCGTTTTATAAATGTACTTATAATTTTGGAACGGAAGGATTATCACCGGGACACAATAATGTTAACAACGTATGTATTGATTTATGACTGTTACTTCAATCACATTCCTTCAGAACTTGTGGGTTTTATTATATGCCATAATGTATTATTGGATCTCAGATGATTGTGAACAAAAGAATAATGAATTTTTTCCATTTTGTAAAGGTAATTAGGCATGCTTAAGGCCATAATTAATGCACAAGGTATTCTCGGTATAATCTGATTACTGATATATAGTTTCATAAAATCATTTATTATTGAAGAATTTACTCAGTTTCAAATATGGAGATTGTTGATATAAAAGAAATAGAGAAAATAAAACTCAAAATGTAGTATTTAAGGGCCCAACCGGGTTCGAACCGGTGACCTATTGATCTGCAGTCAATTGCTCTACCACTGAGCTACGGACCCTTATAATATTCTCCCCAATAATTACCCAATATAATAAAGATCAATAAATATATACAAAACACCATCAAACGATATATGATTTTTATTTTTTGGGACATATGAGACTTTTGTGGACAAGAGGTAGAATCCAGATTGTAATTTTACACTCTTAGAAAAGATGCATGAAATGGCACGCTTTCCTTTCAAGGATTAAATAGGACATAGAAAATCACGCTTTGTGCTTTGGCCTCAATTTAAACATTTTTACCTTATCAATGAAATTATTAAGATGAAGTGGTACCAAACATTTAAAGCTTTATAAGTTCACAAAAAATTTAATGTACTTCTCAAATTATTATAGTCCAACAACGTTAATTGCAACAGCACACAATTTCAGCTAAAAAATATAAGATACCCTTATTTTCTTTATAATCAGCTCCATGATGATGTTTACTCTCTTATGATTTATGGATTACCCATGTAGCTGTTGCATTGACTGATTTGTTTCCTACTTTCCTGTGCAAGTTAAAAGTAAGTCTGACATTCTCTTGGTTCTCCTTAGAAGCTTAAGCTTACTCTCCGGCACATAGCTAGTTTCTTCTTTTGGCCGAGACATAATCAGTTGATTTCCTAACACTCATTGCCATCTTTGAGCAACTCTAGTGGAATGATATTGGCTGTTGTTGACTAGGCAAGTTTATGCCTAAGGCTAACACTTGTTGCCAACTTTAGTCTCTAAAGCTTAACTTGTTAGAGAATGGTCAAACTATTATACTATGCTTTGACACTCAGCTCATGTGCAAAGCCAGCTTGAACATGGAGAAACATACCTAAATGCATCATAATGTATAAACCAAGCACTGGGCAACTGAAGTGAACTAACAATATAATTGGGGAAACAAATGCCAGTGACAAGATTAGAACCCAAGAACTTGCAAGTCAAACTCTTGATACCATTTCAAGTAAACTAATTGCTATAAAAGCTCTCATTATAGAATGGGCACAACAAGACCGCCAAGGGATCATTACTTCTTAAGCTTGTACATATACCTTAAGCTAATCATTATTTGGTGGGGTGAAAGTAACTTATCCAAAGGGAATTTGGATAAAGCTGTATTAAGTTACTTAAGGTTGCAGAGAAGTTTCAGATAGGGTAATATTCTCTTTTTTCAATGACCACAAGGCAATATCAGACCATAACTTTTCAGAGCAACTATTAACTGGTCATGTGCTTAGTTAAGAAATAGAGATCTATCCACCAAGATCCTTAAAGAAACTCTTGCCTGTGCGTCTTCACTTAAAATTGCACATGAAACTAATAGTTGTCAAGGAGTCCGGTGATCACCCAATCTGAGATTTAATGTGAGCAGAAAAACATATTGTGAACAATGATTGATTTTAAAAAGAGCTAGTTTAGTTATTAGAATTGCATTATTTCATGTTATTTCATAAGGATTTACTGAAAAGGACGAAATAGATGGGTGAGCAAGTTATTCAGTCATACAGTTGTAGACTTGTAGGTATAGAACAGCGTACATACTTGGATTAAGATAATAGAAATAATTATAGAGGAGCCGATCATTTAAAATCCCAGAGAGCCAATATTATATTAGCATACCAAATTTCTAGGACAAGTTTCAGAGTTGCAAGTACAACTATATAGTATGAACAAAGCAAGAATGTAAAGGTTTGGCCCTAGAGTTTGACCACTATTTTTTTCCCATTTTTATGTCTTGGATTCTCATGTGAAGAAGGTCAATGAAGAAGAGAGGGGTTGGATATGGAAACAGATGGGTAGCAGCATGCAGGAATAGTGGAGGAATGCTGGTAATATGAACATGGTCAAATTCTGTTATGCATAGGCTCTTGAGCCAAGATTCTTCAGTGCAAATGTTTGACTAGTCTGATCATTACTGATTTGGTACAAACTTGTTATTTAGGTGAGCTAACTTAATATTCCACCGAGTGTGAGGGATAGCCTAGTTGACCTGATCTCCTAATGTTCTCACAAGACAGTGTGGTTTAAGTCACATGAGCCGCAAAGTGCAGCCATTCTCCCCTTACCCTATTCTAGGAAAGATGAGAAAGAATGATACTTCATACTACTGGAAAAAGATACAAGAGAAATTCTATTACTCTGCCACGAAGACAGAAGTAGGCTATTAATCACCAGCACCATAACATCAGCTAGGAAAACAACCATAAGAATATCGAACTACTGACTATGAACACCAGAAAAGCAGGATTTTCTCAAATTCCTGTAGTCAATGTAGAGAACTGAAAGCACAACTTTAGGTATGATTGTTAAATATGCTATTCAGAACTGCTCATCTGTCTTGATAATAAAAAATTAACAACCATATTTTCTTTTTTGGGAATAAAGATGCACATGGTTTGCTTAAGGGAAAC
This sequence comes from Hedera helix, assembly GCA_947179155.2. Lineage (NCBI taxonomy): Eukaryota > Viridiplantae > Streptophyta > Magnoliopsida > Apiales > Araliaceae > Hedera > Hedera helix. The sequence goes on from OX359287.1 coordinate 38,563,475, forward strand.
CTGCATTACTTGTCAGTTTGATGGCATAAGCTAATAGAATAGTAAACTAGAAGCAATTTGATTAGCAGAATATGGAGACAATATAAGAAATTATATAGTACAGGTTCTATGCTATTATTCTGGTCATTGCTTAGAAACTTGAGACATTTCTCTTTAACTTCTCCAGGAGAGCAGACATTGAAATTGCTCAAGGTCAATGAAAGGAATCATCATCCAAGCCCACCAGAAGAAAATAAATCCCACATGTACAATTTGGTTCAAATCCAACAACTACTCTGGTGCTGTTCAAATTGAAGTCTCACGAAATGTTATAAAAGCCTATCTGGAGCAAGAATATCGATGCAGAAAACAAAAAAACATTTCAAGATGCACGCAATCTATTAGGAAAAATATGTGCCAGCATGCGGTTCTCACTGAAATTGAAGGATCCTAATAAAGTCAATTCTAGCCCCCTCAAGTCAGGAATTAAAGGCAAATATTTGAAAAGAGGGAACTTGAAAAAACAAAATGTCTAGCAATATTAAAATTTAAAAAACAATAAAACTCAGTCCATCCAGAATGGTACCTTATTTGACTTGTTGATTTATTTATATTTTTTCGCTTCAGTATTTAAGATTTTCTTAGAACATACTTGAACATCATACTTTATCTATAACAGAGTATAAGAAGCACAAACTGTCTTAGCTAATCACAAGCTTGTTCCCTGTCACATGCTACAAAATCTTTTCTGTTGTTAATTTTTGTTGGATCTAATTGTTTAAGCCCCTCCATTCCATTCCATACGAATAAAATGCAATGAATGTTTCACAGCTAACAGCCTAACACGTTAACACGAGCGTAATAATTTGATCAGAGACATCATCAAGAAACAATTCTGAGGTTCAATTTAAGTGCTTCTATTAAAAACAAATTCAAACAACTGTGCCCCTTTTCTGAAATTAACACAAAAATAAGATGTTTTTAAAACTTTTTCAGTCATTGATTTTCAGTATCAGATTTGTTGTCATAGAGTATAGTCTCTTCTAACATTTAGTCACAACAGCGGAGGTTTAGATCCACCACGTGCATTTTTTTTCCTTCCATACCTAAGCAGGCTAAGCTGATCGAACCAACTAGTTTTTTGGTGTGCGAAAAGTCTTCAACAAAGAATTTTCCAACCTTCCTCTCTTTAGTTTCCAGAAAACTGGCATATTCCAGGCCGAGCAAAACCAGGTCGAAAAGATTTCCCCAACTATGCTAAGAACCCAGAATTCAGTTTCATGCGCTAGCTTGGAGAGTAAGTTGGCATGGTTTTCGCTCAAATAAATTGACATGGTTATAACTCGAATAATTGTCAAGGTTATTTATGGCTCTCTACACTTATATATAGCTCACTTTAGAGAAACTTGAATTTGAAATGGTTGAGTTTGCTGTTTCTTTTGTTGCTGCAAGGCTGGTTGAAGTGCTTGTTCAAATTAAAACTTATAGCTCCAATTCATAAACGGAAACCACTATGACTAAAACAGATCAATGTGAAACCACGATTTAAACAGACAACAGCTTGTTTAGCCCTTTAGCATAAGCTTGTTAATCAATCTAAATTTTGAATAAGAAATTAAAAACAAAACCAATAATTTCTAGAGCTTGAGAAAAGGAAGATACTGTAAGATTTTTTTTTGAATATAATGATTAATTCCATCTCCACTTATTCTATATGAATTCTAAGTGAGTCTAATCACACTAGAATCTAGATCACCACCGATCAAAGGCACATTGCATGCTGAGCATCTTAACTGACTTCTCTATCTCTTATCACATACAGCGAGTCGGACTAGAGAGACTGGAGACCTAACCTAGGGTGCATAACTGCTCACAACAGTCATAAGAATATAGTGACCAAGTGAAAAATACTGCAAGGGAAACCAATCTGAAAGTAGAAAACAATCCGAAATGTGAATGTTGTGACACTACACTTATAAACAACTCAGTCAATTTTAACTATATTTCAACCGGTTCAGTTGTCTTTTATAAAAAGAAACCCCAGTTCCAGGTAAACATATTCTGTATAATTAAGTGATCCTGATCCGAAGAAGCTATCTACAGTAATCTGTACCATGGAATGTGATATTTTCCATATTTTTCGTTCCATGTACTGTATGTATCAAACCAAGATCTAGGTAATATTGGTCCTTGTCCAAATCAAACTCTCTATCCCCCACCTTTATCTCCACAAATACTCACATCTCCATCATCATTCTCCCAAGGGGTTGATTAATTAGGTTAAGGAAAATATGAGGCAACCCCATTATGAAAATACATAAGACTAAATGTCTTAGTCTCTTAGAGCAAACAAGTGTCAATAACACACTGAACTAAAAACAAATCAATTTGATATCAGCATTCTACACGCCAAAATAACTTCCTCCAAACCAAATTTCACTTTACAAACAAGAAAGGCTATTTTTAGACAGCCAACTAACTAATTATACACATATGTAAAAAATTCGGCTTGCATCCCTCCAGAAAAATATTAACATACTGAATTTTAACTAAAAACACATCAATTTGATATCACCATTCTCCACTCCAAAAATCTTCCTCCAAACCAAAATTCACCTCATAAAACAAAAGTAAGACGAAACAAATTATGCACAACTATACTAAAATTTCAATTGGTTTACTTATTAAACCTTCCTCCAAACAAAGATTCAATCTTTAATCAAAATTACAATATATGTCAACAACAAGTCAACACTAAAAATTATCCAAAACCTACAAAAATAAAATTTGGTTATGGGTTTACAATTGGAGGTGAGAAAACAGACCGGTGTAAGGAAATCTCAGGGGGAAGAAGTTGCTGGCTTTTTCAGAGAACAAGAAGACTTAAAAGCTTCAATATGAGATTGGCATTTAACATAATCCCCTTTGTATTCCTCCAAACATTTCTTCAGAGCTTCCACATCACATGCTGAAAGGCTATTTTTAGACAGCCAACTAACTAATTATACACATATGTAAAAAATTCGGCTTGCATCCCTCCAGAAAAATATTAACATACTGAATTTTAACTAAAAACACATCAATTTGATATCACCATTCTCCACTCCAAAAATCTTCCTCCAAACCAAAATTCACCTCATAAAACAAAAGTAAGACGAAACAAATTATGCACAACTATACTAAAATTTCAATTGGTTTACTTATTAAACCTTCCTCCAAACAAAGATTCAATCTTTAATCAAAATTACAATATATGTCAACAACAAGTCAACACTAAAAATTATCCAAAACCTACAAAAATAAAATTTGGTTATGGGTTTACAATTGGAGGTGAGAAAACAGACCGGTGTAAGGAAATCTCAGGGGGAAGAAGTTGCTGGCTTTTTCAGAGAACAAGAAGACTTAAAAGCTTCAATATGAGATTGGCATTTAACATAAACGGTGTAGGTATTGTGAACCGTGCTGGTTTGATTGGACAGGGGAAAACTTTACCAAACAGCAGGTTCTTTTCATTCTCTGTAGCGTTCTACATGCAGAATCCTTGTCCTACATTTATTATTTGACTTTCAATCCTACAAATTTGGTTTTTTGTTTTAATCTTTTAGACAAGTTAGTTCCAGTTGATAATCCCTTGAAGTTGGCTGTGTGTGTAAGAATTTGCTTGAATGTGAGGTGGCTCTGTCAAGTTGAAATTCAATATGACGTTGTCTCTGCAAACTTATGAAATAGGAGAATAGAATTGTATCAGTTAACTAAGATTCTCAAGCATCATAATAAACGATACGATGGAAGTTTATGTCAATTAACTAAGAGTTCTCGAGCATCATAATAAACGACGGAAGTTTATGTTCCATTTCGTCTATTGGTTGCAGTTTGCACATTGAAGAATTACTAGAATCATATAGTATAAACAATTGTAGTAATGCTTGTTTTTGCACCAGTGTAATTAGGTTTTACAAGATATCTTTAACCAATTCATTACATAACTAATTAAGACCTCTTTATGTTAAATTGTCCAATCCTAAGAACTAGGAAAAATAATTAAATGTTGAAGCTGCCAAAGACGGCCATTTTGCACCCTCTGTTGACATCTTCCTTTTCTCAATTCAGGATTCTAATTGTCTTCTTGTTGATAAGTTCTTACATGTATAGTTTGGGCCTTTTAATGTGCCTCCTCTCTTTTTTACTCAACCAAAGAGCTTTGAATCTAAATATCTAATCATTCTCAAACTCTTTAGTGGAACATAATCAGATTTTGGCATTTGTCGTCTTTTCTTTACTTTTAATGAATTGTTATTAAATGAATCTTTTCATTATTGGCTTGTAGAGCTGCTATTGAGTATGAGAAAAAAGGTTATGCAAAGAACTATGAGCATGGTCTGATGACGGAGAAGAAGCTAGTTTTGTTGGCTCGAGAGTTGGAAAAACTTTGTGCTAAGATCGCTAATGCAGAAAAAAAGGCTCCTGCTGCTGCAGCAATTGGGAATCCAAGTATGTGTTCCTTTAAAGGCTTAATGTTATGCCAATAATTTTATCTGAATTCAAAAGTTTTTTTTTTGTTCTTTTGTTTTTCAATACATATACGATTAATTGATTTTGAAACCGAACCGCACTGCACATTCCAAGACCGCACTACACAAGCGATTTCGATTGTAGTTTTGGATTTATCAAACCGTACTTAAGCGGTTTAAGCCAAAATCGCACCATATTCACCCTTACTACCGAAAAAGAGTTAGAAGACTTTTCGTTTATAGTCCAAGTCCAAACCCAAGCCCTCCAAAATTTTAGTCATCCCGTAAGAACAAATCGTTGCAATTGAGATAAATCACGCACAAATTCTTGATTCTTCAAATATGTTTATATGTTGGCCTAATCTGTAAATTAATATAAATTAGTATGCATGCCCTTGCCGAGCATGGCATTTTTTCTTACTTAATTATTTATATTAATAAAAAATTATCATATATAATTATAAAAAAAATATCATATATAATTATAAAAATCAATCAACAATTTATGATAACACGATAATATATCATCATGCACTCTAAAAATCTTGATAATTATTATATATATCTTTGCCGCAAACTTCTATCAATATCATATATAGAACTTTTCTTTTTCTAAAATATAATATTATTATTAATTTCTTAAAAACTAGTTTGAGATATTTTAAATTTAAAATTGATATGATATTATAACTATATAATATATGCATTTTTTTTCATATTTTTACAATATTCATTACTGTAAGTACTAAAATTGATACATTTATATTAATTTTGAGTTTAAAATATCCAATTAAATTTTATAAAGTTAATAATAATTATATATTGAAACATTATGAGTATATACAATTAACTAACAATTTCATAATAACAAAATCTACAAAAACTAGTCAAGAAAAATAAACATATATCAAATATAATAGGTCACAGTTCCCACCAAATTTAGGTTTCCAAATATTTTACTAATTTCTTGTAGAAAATTAATGTTTAATTATACAAGAAAAAAATAATATTTCACAAAACCATCTTTCACGTGAATATGGAACTTCATTATAATTTATGTGATAAGAACATAATTTTAATAAAAATATAATATTTAAGAGATATATTTTAAATATGTTCTTATAATTACTTCTGCTTGCATAAAATCATACTCTCTACCTCTCCAACAAACCCACTGCTTGCTGCACAATTCCCGAGGCTTATTTTTTATACTTTATTTATTTAACTTAACGTTCTCCCTTTTTCATATATTTTGTTATCCGTGCGTTTGTAATTTTAACGTTTAATATATTTATATTCAAACCTGTATTATATCATTTTTAAAGTATTATATTTAAATCTCAAACGTAATATTTATGAATTAAATAAATTATTTATAAATAAATAAAATTTTTAATTATGTTTGATGAATTTAAAAAACATAACAAACACTTTAAATGCCGTTAGATGAACAAACATTTATTCTTCATTTACGCCGTTAACTATAAAATTCAATATTAAACACAATTACGCATAAATTATATAAAGAAAAATAAACACACAACACACAATAAAACTCTGATTACCTTATCATAACAGTTATTATTTGAATATATTAAAATATAAATTAATCTCAACATATTCAGTCTTAAACACAAGAAAGTCAAATATTTTTATTAGAAGAACAAATGAGAATGTTATGTCATGGATTGTTACTCCATTTATCTAATAGAAACATAATTTGGGCAATGATTTCCATATAAGCTTAATTTGGGCAATGATTTCTAACTTCAAATGTAATAATTCGTGAAATTATGCAACTTTTGACGCAGATAGTAAAAACATGCATCTACTATATTTTTCAAAATTATCACATTTAGCGTTGTAATATTATTGTCCTCGATTTGTTCTTGAGTCATACACTTGCCCAAATACTCTCTGAAATAGGTCGTGTTTGTCGTACCTTATAATTAAAACAGATTTGAGCTTTTCTGCAGCTTTTGTTGAGTATCTATTTTTAAACAAGATTTCATATTTATAAACAGAGGTATACATGTTAAATAATTTAGAATAAATACAAATACACAACATTTAAATAATATATTTATCTTAACTATTAAAAAATAGATTATAACATTAAAATATTTGGCATGCTCTATTTTTTAATAATTCAAATAAATATAATATTTAATATTTAATAATTCAAATAAATATAATATAATGTTATTCAAAGAAGATATATAGTTGAAAAAAATACTGATATTTAGTCGTTAATTATGCTAACCAGATGAAATTTGTAATCTCTGGACTTTTTATGGGGGATACTGTATCCGTGAAAGGAAGCTGGATGATTGTGAGCTTAGTATTGGCATATCTCACATGTTTATAACAACTGTTATAATAGTAACTCGGAGGCTTCAAATAGGTTTATTTCTTCCAAAGTGCTGCCATATTTTCACTCGTCCGGGAAATATTAATGATGTCATATTGGTTAATCGCATTTTTAATGAACAGTAATGGTGTTAATGTAGCTTAGTGATGTAATATCCTGGTCGTTTGGATTATGTTTACAATATATAATATATATGATGGAGACATCTTTCATAATACAAAAAATAACATTATTTTCAAATTGTGATAATGTTCAAAAACAATTGTAAGATTTTTTCCAAAAATAAATCAAACATGCGAAAGGACAGTGCTCCCTTCCTACCAAATTATAATTTAAAATTTTAAAGACATTTTTAGATATTTACAAACTCAAAATTAATATAATTTTATTTAATTTTAAATAATACATATATGAAACTAATGAAGTATCTTAAAAGTTCAATTAATAATAAGATTTATTGTTCTTGAAATTAAATAAATAATATTAATTTTAAATATAAAAATATTTCGTATTCATTTTAAAAAGTTAAACTTGATCTTTATGTTTAAAAATAGTGTGATTATATCTTTTGTTTTAGGTATTGGAGGGGAGTCTCCAAATTCCATTTGTTTATTTTAGTTTCTTTTATTATATAGATTTTTGGGTTACTTTGATTCATTAGGAACGTAGTCTAATTTTTTAAAATATGGATTGTAATAAATTTTAAACATTTAATTTTACAATTGTTCAAAAAGGTTACGTGTAAAAGTTACTTTGCTACTCCATTCCCTAAGTTACATGGCTAAACTCATTCAACTTATATTGCCTTAAATTTTCATCCTTAATTAATTATTTGATGTACAAAGATGATAATTTAGTGATGGGACTTCTTTTTTCATGCATGATCGCATATTTGAGTATATTTAATAGTGAAGTCAATACAATTTTTATTTTATTTTTTGCTTATTTCAATACAAAATTTTAGTAATCAAAAATTGAATTAAATTATATCATAATAAGACCTAATACTCTTTTTCAATAATATTTTCTTAAATCATCTTAATCCACTATCACAGGTTCACCCAAAAAATAATGACTAAATATATTAATAATAGTAGATTGAGTCATTACATACACATCTAAGTATCCCACATGTTATGATGTGGGATTGAGGTGTTATAAACCTCCCACTTAAACAATTAGCGTAGCCAAACATATAACATAGACATTTGCTTTTCTAGCCATTGTAAGATAATACGGTTGATTTTGTATTCCTACTCTCGAACTTTTATCTGATGACCCGATTGAAACTTTCGAGAGTGAGTTCTGAGACTATATGTAACAATTATGGTCAAATTTGAAATTCATATCAAATCATAGCATAATAGCCGAATACACTTTCTTAATAATATTTTTTCGGTTATTTTGACCCATTATATGCTCACCCAAAAAGTCATTATTTAAAAAATTAATAATAGTTGCTTATATTCTTATATATATATATATATATATATATATATATATATATATATATATATATATATATATTCCAGTATCCACATGTTATGATATAAAATTAGAATGTTCCAAAAATAACCTTTTTCGCAAATTCTCTTTAGACTCACTTGGTTAACTTATAATAACGTAAGTTATTCAAAATGTATGTTTGACACACAATATTCAAGAAATACCATAATCAAAATTTAGAGTAAAATCTTAATTTATTTTCATAAATCAACAAAAAGAAAAATAATGGGAAGAAAAGAAGAATGGTGAGAAAATAGGTGAAAACTAGATCATATGCAGTTTTCTGAAATGCCCAAATTATCCTCGATCATTTTCTTTATCTCCAAGCTCTACCCGGTTTCCACGTGTATAAATACGATACAAACACGAAACCCTAGCTTTGCTTCCCGCAGCCTCTCTTCATTTCTGTCTACTAAGGTCAGCGACGATGCAGCCCCAAAACTCTTAACAAACACGCTCCTATTCTAAAACCCTAACTGATTATTCTCCTTCTCTTCTGTTACAGGTTCATTTGAGTTTTTGTGCAAAACCCTCCTTGGAGTTGATCAATAATTTACTTTTCATTTTCCCCTTTTTTTATTAGATCTATTGTGATGTACACTCATTGTTCAATATATTGTAGCTGCATTTTTCTATGATTTAGAAGTTATAGCCTTTTTTGCAGATTTCTTTTATATCTGTGTTTTCTCGCAAATGTGCAGTTTCGAACACGGTGTTGAGTATTTTTTTCATATTTCTGGGTTGAGTAAGTTTAAGTTTTTGAACTTAAAATGAGCAACTAAAATATTTACGTTGCCAAAAAAATAAAATAGTAATTTTATTTAGGATGGTTTTATAGTTATCTAAGTGGTATTGGTTGAGATGAGGAATATATGTCCTTTGGAATTTCCATATATTTGCTTGAAGCTCATGAAATTATATTTGAATTTTAATCTGAATGTATTAGAACAAAATTTGGTATGCTGCTTGCTGTGAGGAAGGTTTTGGAAGTTGATCAAGGCTTACTGTTTCATTTGATCTCATGTAATAATAATGGGTTAAAATGAAATTAGTCATCTGGACCCTAGTATGTATATCTTTGATCTATTTGGTTCTCCCTCAAGGGGTTCTTATTCTTCAAAATGTGTTATTGGACGCATTCAGGTAGACTTGAAATTCTAATATTTTGCTCTTAATGATAGTTTTTGTTAATGGGTTTAAATAGTTTGACAATTTACAATGAAATTGGGGCGAAGTATGCAATATTTGCAAAACCCAAAGACAGATTGTCATAGATCGAGCTCTACTTTGATATTACAGTGGTTGAACCTTCTTTCCCCTTCATTGAGGTGGGAGGTTCCTGCTGATCAAATAAAGGAGCGTTGTCATATCCTGTCACCTTGGGGTGACGATGCAGTATATCTGCAATTACCTCTTGGGACTGGCCATGAGAAAAATATTCTTTTGTGCATATGTACATATAGTGCATGTAATTAACATGGTACATCCTAGGGGTGGTGCAAGGCTAGTATCTGTCGTCTGCGTATATGCTGATTATTGTTGTTCATGTGTTTTATGTATTCTTGACGTTTTTACTCTTCAAAAGGGGGTCCGTAATTAGCATTCAGTTAGACAAACCATTCTTATATTTTGTTGTTAAAATGGCCTTTGCAGAAGTCTTTTATAATAGCTGCTACTATGATTTGGATTGGAATTAGTTGCTCAGTGTAGCGTTGTTTGGAATTCAGTGTTAGTTAAAGAATATATTTTTTGCCCATGCTTTTCCAGGCGATGGCTCCAAAACAGCCAAATACTGGACTCTTTGTGGGTCTGAACAGAGGACATTTTATAACCAAGAAGGAATTAGCACCACGACCTTCTGATAGAAAAGGAGTAAATTTTATATATTTAATTCATATTGTTAATAATTTTTATATTACTGTAGAATTAACTCACATTTCTCTTGCATTATATATGGCATATGATACATTAATGATATTTGTTTCATTTGGTAATTTCATTCAGAAAACCAGCAAAAGAACCATTTTTGTTAGAAACCTTATCAGGGAAGTTGTTGGTTTTGCTCCCTATGAGAAGCGAATTACTGAGCTTCTGAAAGTTGAAAAAGATAAGCGTGCACTGAAAATGGTCAAGAGAAAGTTGGGTACTCACAAGAGGGCAAAGAAGAAGCGTGAGGAGATGTCCAATGTTCTCCGCAAGATGAGGTAAATAATAGTTCTATGCGAGTTTTAGTTGTACAATGTATGTATTGTTACTTTAATTGCATTTTTTTTGGGTCCTTTACAGAAGTATACAACTTTTAGAAAATAATTACAAGAATAATACATTTACAAAATAATTACAAAAAGAGTGCAAATACAATAATCACATTAATTATTCAATTTTACAAATTCCTTAAATTAAGGAGAAGTAAATTAAATTACACAAATCTCTTAAATCAAGGAAAATTAAATTAAATTCTACAAATTCTTTAAATCAAGGAAAAGTAAATTAAATTACTTCAATTCAATTTCTCCATCTCTCTCTTTTACTTTGACTCCACCTTCTTCCTCGCCGAAGTCTGCAAAAGATAACCAGTAACCAACTTTTAATACAAAGGTAACCAAACTTTAATATAAAGGTAACCAACCCTTAATACAAAGGTAATCAAACCTTAATACAGGGGTAACCAACCTAAATACAAAGGTAACCAAAACTAGTTACTACACATTCAGGAATTAGTTACCTCCATACTAGTGTTTGATTACCTATATACTATTGTTTGATTACCTAAATTTACTAAACAAAAACTTTAATATAAAGGTAACCAACCCTTAATACAAAGGTAATCAAACCTTAATACAGGGGTAACCAACCTTTAATACAAAGGTATTCCTCCACCACAACCACCACCATATTCTTCCTCCGCCACAACCACCACCATCTTCTTCCGCCTCTACTACCATCTTCTTCCTCCGTCACAACCACCACCATGAACGTGAAAGATGAAAAAAAAAACGGCGAAAAAAATGGCGGAAGAAGATGGAGAAGATGAAAATGGAGGAAAGAGAAAGCGAAAAATGGAGGAAAGAGAAAGATGGAGAAGATGAAAACGGCGGAAGATGAGAAAATGGAAGAAAGAGAAAGATAAGTAAATTTAATTAGAATTTTAAATTTTAAAATTACCCAACTAAATTAAAGGGATCATGGCCACATCATCACTCCAATTAATTTAAACTAAAACTAACTGTATTTATTATGTAAATAAAAGATTAAAAATGCACTTTTTTTATAAATATGTTTTTAATGTACCTTTATTGTAATTTTTTCATAAAAAATACTAGAATATGTAATTAACCCTTTTTTCTGGCTGAATTGTGGCTTATGTCTTCTTTTGGGCCATTCTTAAACAGGGCTGGCGGTGGTGCTGAAAAGAAGAAATGAGTAGTGTAATCTGGATCTCTCTGCAGAGTTATTTTGATGAAGAGTAGCATTTGAAAAGTTGATTTAGTTTGTATCTCTCTTGTTGGAAGTTGGATTTTGACAATAAAATTTCTTGGTTAATTTGAGACAAGTTTTATCTCCATTTATTGTTAGAAACTATTCCCTCCATTTCATAATAAACGTCTTAATTTGACTTCAATGGTTAAACTTATCATTTTTAAAATAAATAATTAAAAATATTTATATAGAATTTTTAAATTACGAAATTTTATATTAATAGATAGTATATTTTTCAAAGTTTATTATAATTATAATATCTCAATGTATATTTTTAATATTTTTAAAGATTTATTAATTTTAAAAATGATTAGTTTAATTATGAAAGTCAAATTATGATGTTTATTATGGAATGGAGGGAGGACAATGCATTGTCTGAAAGACTAATTTAGATTACTTGCCTCTTGTTTGGTAATGGTTTTTTGTTACCCCCTGAAATGATATCTAACTAGGGTATGGCATCTGTGATCTCTTATCATATATGTGGGTTGGAGTAATGGAATTAGGGAAGGAGTCTAATATAGAGTAAGACGAGAATGCATTGGCGGTTGGAGTAATGGAATTAGGGAAGGAGTCTAATATAGAGTAAGACGAGAATGCATTGGCGGTTGGAGTAATGGAATTAGGGAAGGAGTCTAATATAGAGTAAGACGAGAATGCATTGGCGGGGAGAAATGATTCATTTAATTCGAGTCACGACGTAGAAATAAGAATGATTTATTTTATTTTAAGACAGATGATATTTATTGTGAATGTTTAATACTTTTAACAATTGTTACTTAGCACAAATGTTACATTTTTAAGTAGGTATTAAAGGTAATTATTTTGGAGAGATGTGTAAGTGGGACTTTTTTATAATTTTATTCAATTTCAACGTTTGCAGTATATATAATTGAACAACTTATTTTAATTGAAAGATCAAATATTTTTGGAATGATTAATTCTATTATCATGATATCTGCATTTCAATGCTACGAGTCAGGTGGGAATGACTCAGTTTGCACCTTGATCCAACTTTGCTGTTGTTTGTGTGTTTGCATTTCAATATATATTTTAATTTTTTTGGTCAAATTTATTATTTTTAAAATTAATAATTAAGTATATATAAATATATTTAAAGTTTGATTCGACATGTCAGAATAATCACAGCAGAAGTAACTGAAATCCAGTTACGTCGAATAAACTTTCAGCCTTATCGGATGTCTGGAAGTTTTTGGATGTCTGGAAGTAGGAAAAACAAGTGGTAAAACCTTGGCCATGCCCCCTCCCTCTTGGGAACTAATTCATTTTTGACCCTCCCTAATGCTTCCAATATTCCCAAGGGAGCTTTTGATTGTTTTGCCTTACCACACATTTTTAATTCATTACCCTGAGCTAGGCTCAAGCAGCTTCAGTTGGCCGGGAGCAATAATAAATAATCCAAGAAGTGATTAATTTTATGGTGTGTATTTTTCTTCTTACACTTGTATTCTGTGTATTTGTTGTCTTTTGGTTTGTTAGAAGTTGGTGCGTCAATAGCAGTTGATCAAGAATATGAACTTTCTTTCTTTAAACCAATTTCAGGTCAAGTTCAAAAATACATTTTCCTTTGCATTACGTGATTGAATATTACCACGACACTATTACTGTATTTTTTTTTTAATGTCGAGAATATTTGCAATTTTTTTTTTTCCTTTCAAATTTCTCGTTTTAGAAATGTAACTCTACGATTACAATAAACGATGTAAATGCTACTAGCAATACACAGTACCAGTTCTCTGAAAATAAACAAAAATAATTTGGTTGTCTGAATTTTGAATCATATTCATTCCTTTCCTAACTTTTGTTTTATACAAGTTTGGTAGCCCGTGCAAAGCACGGGCATGTTTGATAAATTGCATGGGTTGATAATATGGTTGATAAGTAGGATAAACTATGTAGGAAATACCCAAAAAAATTCAATATATTAATATCATTTGGCTACAAATGCCAAACTACAAAATGGACGAATAATGCATTTAAACTCTTACAAAACTGCCATTTTAAAGCTATATCTCTAGTGTCAATTATTGATATGCCTGAAAAACTCAGAAACTCACTTTCTAAAGTGATCAAGACGACTCTTTTTGGGTGTCCTCTTTCTCTGAGATTCAGAATTTTCCTTCTCCCTGACTTTTTTGATACCTTCCTGATACCCTTCAATAAGCTCTTAAGACCATCTCTATAAACTGATCATGTACACTCACTGCTGCAAAGTTGGCATAACTGTCTCCATCCCACCTATGGCAGCTACAACCAGATCCTTCAAAGTTGAAGGTTCTTTCTGTTTGGTTGTACCATCTAATGCATTGGGCTCAACTTCACTATACTCATTCTTCAATTAATCATTTGGGCGAAGATTTGGACCAATATTCCTTGCACAGCTTGCAAAATAAAGCCTAGATGCTTCTTTAACACTAATTCTTAAAGTGAATCACATAGAGAGATGTCCAGAGGCGGAGAAGTAAATCGTTACGAAATAGCCACTGTGAACTCTAACCTTGCACTGTCGACAAAGGAAGTCAATTTCCTTGTCTAGTAGCACATGACCACTATATATAGGAAGATTATAGAAACAGATGTAGACTCATGTATGGATAAAGATTGATAATTTCCTAAAAATATAATTAAAATACGAAATATATTAGTATTATTAGTAGACTATAGATTATTGGTGTTCTTTTGATGGTTAATATATACAGAATCTTTAACTCTTACAATGACAAAAAAATTACTGACAACATGTTGAAAAACAAATTCAGTTGCTATCTTTGTTCACAGAAAAGTTGGTTGGTTCAGTGCCTTCAATACGGCCTCAATTGTTGACTGCAAGCTTCATTGATCCTTTGAAATGTCAATTTTTGCATTACGCAGGATCATGGTAGCACCCTCTTCCATCAAGTCCACTTGATATAAGACATCTTATCAGTGTACAACCAAATATGAGAAACTCAATTTTGTGCTAGTGTGAGAGGTTAAAAAAATATTCTTGCCTATGAAATGAGCAGCAGTTGCAACCACAATTCCAAGCCAGTAAATTTTTACCCTTTTTAAAAAAATAAAAATTAATATATTAAACTGCCTCTTAAGAACTATAAAGAAATAAAAATTTCACGAAGCTATTTGGAAACCTAAATGGATTAAACTGCCTCTTAAGAACTATAAAGAAATAAAAAAAATTCCTCTAAACTCACTGTCAGTCCTCTAATTACATTTATAACACGAATTCATTACAAAATTTTTGCCATATGATCCACATATACCACATACTTTAAATCTTTATTCAACATATCAAGAGTTGTAAAGAAAATGTTTAAAGAGGAGTTGACATTAAACATCAAAACTCAGTTTGTCATGTTTATGTAAAATGAAATTCTCATTTTTGGATGGAGGGGCTATCAGTTGAGATCGCTTATAACAAATCAAACCAAACTTAGAATAATGAAGACATAAATATTATAGGGGAATCAAAGTAAAGGCTGAATGACAATGCTTTCGAGTAACTTCAACAGTTATTCACTTTCAAATATAGAGAAAGAAAAAATACCCTGATTATTTATGGCTGCGAAGATAATAATTCCAATCTCATCACCTACAAAGCATTCTGCAAGATGCATTTGGCATCCTTGACCTCTCTGCATTATCATCTTTGAGCAAACAACCTTTAGAGTTTGGTTAAGCCCATGAGCTCCAGGACAAAGCTATTCGACCTTGGAGTAGACTGGTTGCCTTTTCTTTTGGTCAGCCATTCAAAGCAAATTACTAATAAAACTTTCTTGGACAAACAAAATCATGTTAAAAATAATAATGAGCGAACTATCAAATGAAATTCATAAACTGCACCAGCCCTAAAGATATAAACCAAATAAAAGCATTAAAATAAATGAGGGAGAAATAAAAACTTGGAAATCAATACACTGGAAAACGTAGATAGCTTTAAAATCTGAAATCCGAATGCCAAAAATTCCCAGAATTGGGAGCAAGCTTTTCAAAAATTTGAAGTTTACAAAATAGTACACAAATACCGAATAAAAATACACAATTTGCTTCAATACATAACGACTCTACAATTAATCATTCATATCTCAATTCGTTTCCATAAAAAAAATATAATAATAATTATAATAATCAACAATCCGATACTCAATCAAATGTATATGAAATTGAGGCTGATTATACAGCAAATGAGCAACAATTATATAATTCCTGAAACATAAAAAAAAAAAAACCATTAGAGATTTTTTAAAAAACGGGGGAGGGAATTACCAATGTTTTTGATAGAATTGTGGTCTGTACAACATTCAGAGACGCATCCGTTTGGTTTGTGATGTTAGCAAGAGCAGGCCGCTTCGTCGGCAATTGGGGCTTCTTCACTGCCGTAAAATTATTCTCCGGCATTGAATTAAGGACAAATGAATGAATAAAACCCATGAATTGAATAAGAAAAAGTAACTTTAAAGAAGGAATTGGGTAAAGAACATCGTATGAAGGCATAATCGGGATGTCGATTAGATTCGTGCTCTGATTCAACTTCTTCTTCTTCCTTTAACTGGTCACCGAATAGATTTTACATCATCTGATGCGTCTTTTCTTCCCCCACCATTCTCTCTCCTCTCGTCTCTCCATGTGTATGTGTGAATTTAAACTTCCTCTCTATAGCTACTGCTTGAATTTATTAAGCGAATATGAGAGGAAGAGGCGATGGAAGAAAAAGGGTGTAAAAATCCGAATAGACGAAAATCCAAGAGACGCACAAATTGAGCCTACTCATACTAACCCACTGAGACAACTCAATGAGTTTTAAAATTAAATCGAGTTAACTTAGTTTAATTGTGTTTTAGTTTTTTATATATAATAATAGATTCAGTATCTATACAAAAATAATTAAAAGATGACAGTTTATAGCTAATTCATAATTGAAGGAGTGAGAGAAGTTGATCGTACGAATCAACATTATTTTCGAAATCCTTTCATTTGAATCATGGTTGAGTCACAATTGAGGGTATGGACCTCTAAAAGAGTTATTAATCGTACAAAAACAGACGCCTACTTCGTTATTTATCTAAATGAAATAGATTTGAGCTATAGTATAGCATGTCACTTAAGACGATTCAAGGATAATGAGTCTAGTGATAAGTCTTTTAGAGAGTTATGTTTATTTTTTAAATATAAAAAATGATTGATATTTTCACAAATTAATTTGATATTTTTACAAATAGGTCTCATTTGATCTTACGGAAATATCAAATTAGCTTGTGAAAATATCAATTCTATATTGGAATTGATATTTTCACAAGTTAATTTGATATTTTAGCAAGTAAGTCTTATTTAATCTTGCAAAAATATCAAATTAGTTGATGGAAATATCAATTCTTAATATAAAATACATACTAAAATAAATAAATGGAAATGATATTTACACATGTGTTTTTGATATTTTTATATACTCTTCATTCATATCAACATAAAGTGTGTTACTTTTATGTGATAGAAAATTATGCAAAAATATATATAAAAATAGTATTTAAATAAACTTGACTTGACGAGTAAGAATTAGATCTGTAACTTGACATGATTAAGGCAGGCCAACAAGTGACATATGGGATGGGCCTACAAGGTGTCCTACTAACCACAGTCCACACAATTAGGAAAAACAAGGAATTTGGACCATTGGCCCGTAATAGTCTTGTCAAATCTATTTTTTAATTCTATTGTAATTCCATTTTTCACCCATGCGGAAATTAAAAAAACGACCCCAATTCCGACATAGACGTATTAATAGCACCAACAACTAGTATTCCGTCTTCGTTACTTTTTTTTTTCCTGTGAAAAGAGATAGAAATATAGGGTTCCAAAGACGGTTTTTGAAGCAGATCAAGTTTCATTGATTGATTAATTTCAGGTATTATTCTGGAAATAATACGGTGTACATGTTGCTGCATTAGTTTATGTTGATCTTTTTGTTTGGATTTCAGTTTATTAGCCTGTTCTATTAATTGGGTTATCCGTTTGGTTTACATTTTTCTTTTTTGGCTTGATCTTAAGTTGTAATTGGCTTGTAATAATGCTTAGTGGACATTGAAAATGGATAGTGGTGGTTGGGGTTTCTTCAATAGCAAAGATTTGTTTTTGGGCTAAAATCATCTTAGTTTCTGACCCAAACTATCTTAATTTTTATGCTTCAGAATAGATAATCACTAGAATATTGTGATTCTTTGGGAAATTAATGTCCTTTTCGGTGCTTCCCTTTCCTTTCTTTGTATTTCTCTATTTTCTGAAATATAGTTGGGTGTTTACTAGAAAGGGTTTCTGTATTCCCTGGTTCGTCATTTTCTATTGCCACTTATATGGTATGCAAAATGATTTCACTTTTATGGCATTTTATTGGGCGTTCTACATTAGATAATTTTAATAATCCAGGAAATAAACCGTTTAAATGTTTTATGTTTATGCTGCTGATTCTTTTTAATAATTAAAATGAAACTCATTTGGTTTAATCTTAAAGAGACAAACTAAGTTCAATTGATCGGCTAGAGTCATTAGGATAACGACTCTTTTGGGTAGGTTTTAGGTTTTGCTGATTGAGCTGCTGATGTTGAGGTCTGGGATCTTTGGTGGAAGTCATACTTGGACCTAATTTGAGTTGTGTTTCGTTTTGAACTCTCTTTTTTTTGTTCTTTAGAGTTTATCCTTGAATTTCTTTTTAAAGGTTGATACATGGAATTAATCATTTACCTTGAAGTTGGTAAAAATGAACAATGTGGTTCTAGTACCAGTTTTGGAAATTTTCTGATTATATTTTTTCCTTATCTGCACACTTCGGCTTAGCAGCTCTGTTATGGAACTTGTACAAAGTGGATCAGAGATTCCAACTCAAATGGATTTACAGCAATCATCAATAATATGTGGACTCCCTGATGACATTGCCATTGTATGCTTAGCAAGGATTCCTCGGAAGTATCATGCACATCTCAAATGTGTTTCAAAGAGATGGAGAGAGTTGGTTTGTAGTCAAGACTGGCATTCTTATCGTCAAAAGCATAATCTAGCTGAGACTTGGATATATGCTTTGTGTAGAGACAAATTTGAGCAGCTTAGTTGTTATGTGTTAGATC
Organism: Hedera helix; assembly: GCA_947179155.2. NCBI lineage: Eukaryota > Viridiplantae > Streptophyta > Magnoliopsida > Apiales > Araliaceae > Hedera > Hedera helix. The sequence goes on from OX359287.1 coordinate 38,582,455, forward strand.
CTAACATGTCTAGAAAGGGTTGGAAGCGCATTCAAGGCCTACCACCTCGCAGCTTGAAGAGGAAAGGTATGGGCTTTGAAGTGTTGGGAAAGAAAATTTACCTGATGGGTGGCTGTGGTTGGATTGAAGATGCTACTGATGAAGTTTTCTGCTATGATGCTGCCACGAACACTTGGAGTGAAGCTCCTACATTGTCAACAGCAAGGTGTCATTCTTCACATGTAGTTTAGTGCCTATTAATTTCATAATTCACTTGAATAATTTAGGTATTTCACATACCATAATAAATCCGCATATAATGAAAACTCCAATTTGCGGTGCACACTTTTGGGTCCTATTTTCTTTTGGTCTCCCTTTACGATATTGTTGAAATTGTATACTTCCCTAACCCTAGCTTTTCCGTCCTTTGGATTCATTCATCAGAACAGCCATCTTGAATTTTCTTGTTAAGAAAAGTTAGGCCATTGTGAGTTCTGCTCTAGTCAATTTCAAGTCATACTAGTTGTCTTATTGGCTAGTTTTTGCCATAGACCTCATTTTGATATCTACAATCTTAAACTTTATCAATCTTCCACAGTTGTCAATTTGTATTTTCTATTATTTGAGTGATAAACAGGTTTTATCTTGTTGTGGAACACTGAAAACCCTAAACGGAAAAAGCTTTTCTCTTCATTCCGCACGAATTTTCTCTTGGCAGAAATTTCAGCCTCATGCCTTCTTCATTAGAATACTGCCCTCCAACAACAGCCCAATAAAGAAAAGTGTTCTTATTCCTTCAACATTCAAGGAAAAATTATTTTCTGGGTTTAATACATCTCGAAGTGACTCTTGTGAGAGTACATTAGATTTCCTGTAAAGATGTGTCTGATGATTTTTGGGCTGATACATACATTCTGCCTGTTTCAATGCTTTCAGGTGCTATTTTGCTTGTGAAGCTTTGGGTGATAAAATATATGCAATCGGAGGGCTAGGATCAAAATCAAGTGATCCACATTCTTGGGACACATATGACTCCCCCACAAATTGTTGGAAATCTCATGTAGACCCTAACGTTGTTCCTGACATTGAAGATTCTGTAGTCTTGGATGGGAAGATCTATATACGCTGCGGGTCTTCTGCAGTATCTTCTCATGTGTACGCAGTTGTCTATGAACCATCAAATGGCACATGGCAGCATGCAGATGCTGATATGGTCTCAGGCTGGCGGGGTCCTGGTGTTGTTGTAGATGGGAGTTTTTATGTGTTAGATCAGAGTTCAGGAACCAGACTGATGTTGTGGAAAAAGGACAGTAGGGAGTGGGTGGCAGTTGGGAGACTTTCGCCTCTACTAACCAGGCCACCTTGTCGGCTTGTTGCAATTGGGAAAGACATTTTTGTTGTTGGAAAGGGGCTTAGTACAGTAGTGTTTGATGTTGGGAATGCAGGGAATCTAGATGGAGTGCTGGTGAGCTCATCTCTACCTAAATTAACTTCCGATGACAATGTAATTAGCTGTAAATCTGTTTCAATTTGAATACTGTGGGAAGCTGAAACATTCCGGATGTTATCTATTGATATGGGACTCATAGTGCCCCTTGGAAGTTGGAAGGTGGTTGTATCACGGCAGATGTTGCTTGTATTCTTATTCTTATTATTTCTTTTCTTTATTTTTTGGACAATTTGAATTCTGTTATAGTTTGATTACCCAGATATTTCATTCTCCAGTTCCCTTCAAACATGGATATCTGGAATATCTTACCTATTCAGTTTTAGATCTTCAAGTTTTATGGCAACTAAAGATCATATCTAGTTAATGCCTTTCCAATGGGTTTTAAGCACCTTAATATTGTATAATCAGAAAAAACAGAATCAAAATGATGAAGGGCGCCCCTTAGAGCATTTCTATAGGCCGGGTTTTTCAATCAAAGTGTGGCCTTTTGAGGCCGGAGGCCAGGTCGAGTCAGGCCTGTAGGCTAGGTTTGGCTAGACTTTGGGTCAGGCCAGTCCTTAGGCCGGGCTGGGCCAGGCCTAAAAATGTAATAAATTAATTTTTAATGTGAAATATAAATATTAAATAAACTAATTACTATATTAATTAAATGTATTGACAAAAAATTAAAAATGAGTAATTAATCAATAATAAGTAATGAGTCGGTTACAAATATTTTGCTTCAGAATATTTTAAAAATATCTTCAAAATTCAAATTTTCAAAAAAATATAACCTTTTTGAAACTTGTAACCACAAATTGCGATAAAATAATATCCCACAAATCACTACCATAAAAAGTTGTTTCAATAACAAGACCATACTTGTATGTAACATCTTTTTATTTTATTTTTCTAGTGAGCATGAAAAAGAAAAATATGTATGTACATTTATCACCAGTAAAAATGTATTTATATTCTTGGTATTTGTATGAGACTGCCATAGAAAAATTTAAACTCATTTTGTACCACACCAACATGAGGTCATAAACAAAAAGATTTTGTACCACACCAACATGAGGTCCCAAACCTACGCAAAGGACCGACCCAGCCTAGCTAATTCGTTTTAACTATAAACTATGTCAGGCCTCAACAGGCCCCCTTTTTGAACGCCAAGCCCGGCCTGACCTGACCTGCAAGCCAAAAGTCAAAGGCCCGACCTGGTTAACGACCAAGGCCTTGTAGGCCCAAGTCAGGCCAGGCCTGGCCGACCGGCCTGTTGTGCATGCTTAGGATGTACCATGTTAATTACATACACTATATGCACATATGCACAAAAGAATGTTTTTCTCATGGCCAGTCCCAAGAGGTAATTGCAGATATACTGCGTCACCCCAAGGCGACAGGATATGACAACACTTCTTTATTTGATCAGCAAGAATCTCCCACCTCAATGAAGGGGAAAGAAGGTTCAACCACTGTACTATCAAAGTAGAGCTTGATCCGTGACAATCTGTCTTTGAGTTTTGCAAATATTGCATACTTCGCCCCAATTTCATTGTAAATTGTCACACTATTTAAACCCTTTAACAAAAACTATCATTAAGAGCAAAATATTAGAATTTCAAGTCTACTATCTACCTGAATGCGTCCAATAGCACATTTTGAAGAATAAGAACCCCTTGAGGGAGAACCAAATAGATCAAAGATATGCATACTAGGGTCCAGATGACTAATTTCATTTTGACCCATTATTATTACACGAGATCAAATGAAACAGTAAGCCTTGATCAACTTCCAAAACCTTCCCCACTGCATGTAGCATACCAAATTTTGTTCTAATACATTCAGATTAAAATTCAAATATAATTTCATGAGCTTCAAACAAATATATGGAAATCACAAAGGACATATATTCCCTATCTCAACCTAGACCACTTCGACAACTATAAAACCATCCTAAATATATTAATTACTATTTTTTTTTGTTACATAAAAATTTTAGTTGCTCATTTTAAGTTAAAAAACTTGAACTTACTCTGCCCAGAAATATGAAAAAAAAATCTCAACACCGTGTTGGAAACTGCACATTTGCAAGAAAACAAAGATATAAAAGAAATCTGCCTAAAAGGCTATAACTTCTAAATCATAGAAAATGCAGCTACAATATATTGAACATTGAATGTACATCACAATAGATCTAGCAAAAGAGGGAAAAATGAAAAGTAAATTACCGATCAACTCCAAGGAGGGTTTTGCACAAAAACTCAGATGAACCTGTAATAGAAGAGAAGGAGAATAATCAGTTAGGGTTTTAGAAAATGGAGCTTGTTTGTTAAGGGTTTTGGGGCTGCCTCGTCACTGACTATAGCAGACAGAAATGTAGAGAGGCTATGGGAAGCAAAGCTAGGATTTTGTGGCTGTATCGTTTTTATTCACGTGAAAACTGGGTAGAGCTTGGAGATAAAGAAAATGATCGAGGATAATTTGGGCATTTCAAAAAGCTGCATATGCTCTAGTTTTCTCCTATTTCCTCACAATTCTTCTTTTCTTCCCATTATTTTTCTTTTTGCTGATTTTTGGAAATAAATTAAGATTTTATCCTGAATTTTGATTATGGTATTTCTTGTATATTGTGTCAAACATACGTTTTGAATAACTTATACTATTATAAGTCAACCATGTGAGTCTAGAGAGAATTTGGGAAAAAGATTAAGAGAACTTAAAAAAAATTGGAATATTTTAATTTTATATCATAACATGTGGATACTTGAATATATATATATATATATATAAGAACTTAAGGTACTATTATTAATTCCTTAAATAATGACTTTTTGAGTGAGTATATAATGGGTTAAAATGACCGAAAAGATATTATTGAGAAAATGTATTAGGTTATTAATGCTATAGTTTGATTCGGATTTCAAATTTGACCCTAGTTGTTACATATGGTCTCAGAGCTCATTCTTAAAAGTTTTAGTTGGGTCATCCGATAAAAGTTCGGGGGTAGGAAAACAAAATCAATCGGTATTATCCTATAATGGTTGGAGAAGCAAAGATCTATGTTATATGTTTGGCCTAACAAGTATGGTAGTTATTTAAGTGAGAGGTTTGTAACACCTCAATCCCACATCATAACACGTGGGATACTTGAATGTGTATGTAAAGACTCAAGTTACTATTATTAATATATTTAGTCACTATTTTTTAGGTGAACTTGTGGTGGTGGGTTAAGATAATCTAAAAAAATATTATTAAGAAAATGTATTGGACATTAATATAATATGATTTAATTCAAATTCCGGTCATTAAAATTTTGTATTGAAATTAGCAAAAAATAAAATAAAAATTGTATTGACTTTACTATTAAATATACTCAAATATGTGATCATGCATGGAAAAAGAAGTCTTATCACTAAATTATCATCTTTGTACATTAAATAATTAATTAAGGATGAAAATTTAAGGCAATATAAGTTGAATGAGTTTAGCCATGTAACTTAGGAAATGGAGTGGCAAAATAGAGTGATTATATCTTTTGTTTTATTTATTAGAGGGGAGTCTCCAAATTAATACGAAATATTTTTACATTTACATTTAAAATTAATATTATTTATTTAATTTTCAAAATAAATAAATCTTATTATTAGCTGTACTTTAAAGATACTTCATTAGTTTCATATATGTATTATTTAAAACTAAATAAAATTATATTAATTTTGAGTTTGTAAATATCTAAAATTGTCTTAAAAATTTTAAATTATAATTTGGTAGGAAGGGAGCACTATCCTTTCGCATGTTTGATTTATCCTTGAAAAAAATTTTGCAATTGTTTTGAGCATTATCACATTGTGAAAATAATGTTATTTTTTCAATTATGCAAGACGTCCGACGTCTCCATCATATATATTATTGTAAACATAATCCAAATGACCAGGATATTACATCACTAAGCTACATTAACACCATTACTCTTCATTAAGAATGTGATTAATCAATATGACATCATTAATATTTCCCGGACTAGTGAAAATATGGCAGCACTTTGGAAGAAATAAACCTATGTGAAGCCTCCGAGTTACTATTATAACAGCTATAAATATGTGAGATATGCCAATACTAAGCTCACAATCATCCAGCTTACTTTCACAGATACAGTATCCCTCATAAAAAGTCCAGAGATTACAAATTTAGCTGGTTAGCATAATTAGCGACTAAATATCAGTATTTTTTTTTATCGCAATTTCACAAATTACCCTATTTGGCAGACGACAAAGAATTGGCTACAGAGATTTTTTTTTTCCCAATCTGCCATTTCATTTACAGAGGTCTATATTTACATATTTTAATAAGAATATGATTCCCACCAGCATTAGCTGGTGGAAAGATAAATCATACACAGGTTGGAGATCCATCTTGCTCCAAAATGTAGCTAAATATCTAGAACTGCTTCTCCTGCAATTGAGACGAGAGAAAATGTCGGATCATAATTCTACAACTGATATTGTAACAGGTATAGATGAGTAATCTAAGGCTTTATAACAAAGCAACAGCACAAGATCACGCCGTAACAAATACTGGATTCATGTTTCTTTTACTACCACTAGCAAAATTCAATTATGCGCAGCGACCTCACTGCTCAATAGGTCGCGATGGAAAACAAATATGTAAAATATTGGAAAAATTAAAGGTGTGGAGAAAAGGAAGAAATGCACCAAGAAACTAGCTGTGAAAAAATCTACTTTAGTTTGTGCCTCTCTAGATGAGAAATGAAACTAACCGAAAGCACTCGCTAAAGTAAGCCATTTGCCAATTCTCAAGGTGAGGAATCAGGTATGAGGTATGAGGTATGAGTGTAAACTCATGCTTTGTTTGAAATCTCTCTCGTCCAGTTTTTAAGTAGTTTGAGTTTATATGCATAAAGGAATAAACATTAGACCTCCACAGATCACAGGGAGAAAACTACGTTGTGTATCTGGTATGAACATTCTATCTAGGAGGCGACAACTATTAGCATAGATCACTGAAGAATACCAACAGAATCTAATAATAGCTTTAATCGGTAACACAAAAAAGGAAATTAGTAGTAGCGTTTACCATGCATTCTCTTAACAAATCGTTCAAATTCCATTAAATTGTGTCTTTCCATGAGTAGCAGGCAGAGTCTAAGATACGTAAAAGAACAAAAATGTCGTCCATCCGGATCATTCAGAGGCTTGGACTTCTCCAATATATGGTTATAACCTTCTCTGTCATGGCAAGGAAGAACATTTTCACTTGAAACTGGTATGGAAGCATCCCATGCAGCATTCAAAACCTAAACATCAGAGTTGTGATGTTACAATATAATTCTAACAAGCAAAATTTGTGCACCACATTTAGTAAACACAGATTCACTTACTGGTTATTCTAACAAACACTGTTATTTACAAAGAAATGACAAACTCCAGAAGTATGTCAAAACTTCTAGTGCCTGGTGCCTACACTTACTTGCCAATTCAACCCCTCAGGATCTCCCAATGCCCCTGAGAAGTCCACACGCAGGTCTAACATGCCTGTTCCAGCACATGTAAAGTTTAAGGCAGCTTGATGCTTCTTCAACATTGCCATAGTTGGAGCATAGCCATCACGATTGCATGGGTTGCAAAATCCAGCTGTTAATTCAGCAGCATGGCTGGAAGTTTTATACCACCAATGAATACCTGATAACTGTTCAAGAATTAACATACGACAACAAATTTGATCAAAGCACGTCCTAGTAAATATTTAGACAACTTATACTCCTGAATAGTAAATTACCAAAAAATCTACCAAAAATCTGAAATTGCTAATCATCCACGTTGATCATGATAAAAAATGAAGAGGAACCTGATTATGCTACAATTACGAATGATGCTTTGAGATTAGCGAAGAAGTTACAGTTATATACACTTCTAGCTTCTCACCTCATAATACGATTCTGGATAAAAAAGTGAAATCAACTTTTTCCATATGAAGAGCTAGAAAACCATCAAATGAACATGCTTAAGAATACGAAGTCATACATATACCAGCTACCTAACTGATGGTAGAACAATGGATAGACATATCTGGTTGTAAGCTTAATTTAAATTGAGAAATTTATCTTTCAAGAAATGACAACCATTTTCATAATCACCACTCACCTTTGTAGCAATGGAAGTGCCTTCAAAAGCTAACTTGGCCAGAGAAAGCACCCGATCACCATGGTCAACCAAAACCCGTGAGTACCAACTGAGGAAGAACCTTCCATAATAGCCATTGTAATCTCCACCATCACAAAAGAATCCAGTTTCATTTGGCTGGGAATTATATGAACCTGAATTATCTGGACCTCGTGCCCAAAAAGAATGACCCCTTGTTTCAGCAGCTTTTCTCAGGCTTTTCAACAAATACTGATCGTAACACTGCAATAGAAAATACTAATTTGGTTTGATGCTCAGGAAAGTAGAATAGTTTCATCTAAAAATTGACAAAGTTAATGCCTTGAGCTTCAACCAGAATATACAGGATGAAGAGAAAACAAAATAGATATGAAGCAGCAGAGCCAAAATAAAAAGAAGGAGATTTTTTATTTTAAAATTGCAAGTCTACCCAAAAAGTGAGTACACTAATACAACTACCAGTTTTACCAAAACAAAAAAGGGAATGATATTGAAGTGGCTGCTTCTGTAACTATCAAAGTAAGGTACAACTTTTGATGCATAGTACAACACTTGCTTTGGCATTCTAAAAAACGGATGTTGAAATAACAGTTCCCAACAGAAATTGGAAAGACATTATTCATGCATTATTGAATTCTTGTCTTCTTATAAAGATTCTGAAAATCCAGTTTCTGGAAGCAATCCCTGTTGCTTTTCTTTATTGAATGAAATGACCCCCGCCAGAAAAAATTAATTGGATTGATACATATGAGGGCAAAAAAACCTACACTTGTCCCTGAGAGGGAGTTTCCAGCGGGTTAGTGGAAATTAATATATGAATAGTTACCTGAAATTCACCAACACCTGGATATCTCCAACCATGCTTTACTGGATTGGATGGGTATCGTAGTTCACCACATGGACCAAGTCCAATTTCAATCATCGAGATAATACCGTCTTCAAAGAACGCATCAAATTCCACTCTAAAACTTCTCATGTAGTCAAAGTAAACCTACATCAATTTGTCACATATAAAAAACTAAAACCTCTAAATCAGAAGAATTATTTGCATGAGAACCCCACGTCGCCCCCACATAACTAGATAAAAACTGAACTCCCCCACTTATCTTGTATGCTTTCACAAAAGCAGAGGAGAAAGCATGAGAGCAGTATAACTATATCATCACTGCTATGACTTAGCCTTATGGTTAAGACTGAGGACTTGAGACCTTTAGGTTTCACACTCAATCCTGCTCCATGTGAGATTAGTGTGATTGATTATTGTAATTTTGTCATCGTTAAAGTGGGGTTTATTGATATTGTAATTGTGATAATTGATTTTGATTATGAAAATTCTTTTTACTGAGAATGCTATCCCAAATAATGGGGTCTTCAAAAAATAAATAACTGCTATCACTTCAAAGAAAATAATTTACTATGACAAGGAAGAACATCCGTAGCCATAATATTCTGATATTTAGTTTATGATGACAAGTAACTTTATTAAAAGATATAAATTCATTAAAGCTGGATGTAATACCTCCACAGCAGTCCGACCTCTTAAAACACGTTCCTTGTCAATTCCCCATGAGAGACATTCTGGATTGCGTCTTCCTTCTCTATCCGTGAAAAATATGTCAGGATTGCTTCGACCAATTTCTGCTACCCAATGAGGCAGTGGAATACAAACATCATCACCGACATTGCTTCCACATTCATGAAAGGACATTGCAACCTGAATCAATTCCAGTTGAAACCTTGATCAATTGATAGATTTTGTTATTAGAGATTACCCACAACTAAATCTTGTTGCAGATTCATGCACTACATTAATACTTTTAAATTTCTTGAGGTATATGTAACTTTAAGAGTGTTTGGGGAGGAGTGGGCGTGTCCTGCCTCTCGGTGGACAATTTGATACTTACACAGTTCAGAGGTTTTAAAGCAAGGACACTATAAGTGCGTGATCTTTTCTGCTTTTGGGATCTGGACTGTGAGGAATGCTCAACTTTTTAGAGATGGCTATTTTATCTTTTGCTTTGAAGCGAGTTAGGATATTCTTCTTTTCTTCCTTATGAGCCTCAGCATGGTGCATTTAAGAGTATTTATGTTTATGATTTTTATAGAGATTGTAGAGCTACCTCTTTTGAATGTTTTCTTTTTTATTACATCTTGTTATAGAGTTGGGGGACTCCTTGTCCTCTATGCTTATAATCTCTCTTATCATCGTATAAAATTTCTTCTTTTACAACATCGTATAAAATTTCTTCTTTTATAAAAAACATTCTTATAAATTTCTAACTAAATAAACAACTTCAGATCAAACTGTAAATCAATTTATTTTACACGATTTACTGCTGAATTATCCGAAGCCACACTGGGCCATTGCCAAGGCAGTTAACAAAGGCTATTAGTTTGTGGCCTATACACATTAACTTCCTTTAACTTCACCCAGGATTCCTCCTGCATACCACACTACACTAGAGAGTTCACAAAGCTGGTCCCATTGCTCACATATCATAACTTATCCTAAAACACTTACGGTTACATACGGTTCATTCTTTTTCTGCATAGGTAGTATTGGATAAATAGCATGGTTAAATACCTACAGATTGACATTGTAGACCATACCATACAATTTGGTCCGACAACTGAAATGATTCCTAAATTTGTAAGATCAATAATAAGTTCCTGTCGGTTTCTTTACCTATCAAGAAAATAATACTAATAAAGTTCCTTTTGAGAATCAAAATATTAAGATTTATAGTTTAACAAAACATTAGTTATCGTGTAGGACTGCAATAGATTGGATAAAGATCTAGTTTCGACCTAACATGCCATGATCAAGATCCCATTATGTAATCAAATGAGATGCAACAGTGTAATGGTCAACATGGCACATAATAAAGTGAAACAAAAAAGTTATCCATTCTTTTCTTACTATAATGTGTAACGGACACAATTGAAGCGAACACCTATTTTTATCTCTAACCCTGTGGCATTATTCCCATCTCACTTTAAACTTTACATGGTTGTTAAAGTGATCTTTTAGACATCCCAAAAAAAAAAACATGATTACAAAGTAATTAATTTATACTAGATTCATAATCTTAGGTCATTATTAAGAAATTACTTTGAAAATGGACAAAAGTATTTCATTTATACTGGATTCAAAATCTTAGAAAAATATTGCACACAAACGACGATTTTAGCAGATAGAACTTAACCCAACCTGTTGACACAATCCTACTCAGACCACAAAATAGTTAATTAGCATAATAAATCACCCTCTCAAAGAATAGAAGCAACAGATGCCAGCATAAGCATACCAACATGTCTTTTACAAAGCTCACCTGTAACTTGAACTTAAGCTCACGCACAATCTGAAACAACCTTTTGTAACCACTCCAGTTATACTCCTGCGGAACATGTGCTTCTACTATACCCCACCAGCAATTAACCACAACACCATCAATGTTGACCGCTTTTAAGATTCTAAGTTGGTTTAGAAGACTGTCAGGATCCACAAGCTCACACTTCATATTGATGACACCCAACTGGACCCAGAAATGACTTGTCAAAAAGCATACAAACCTAGTCTCTTAGTTGTCATGCTAAAATTAGAATATGCCCAATAATAAATGTGTAAAATATAAATTCTCTGTAAGAAGGCTACGCAAAAAAACGGAATATTAAGAAGTGGTGCATGCTCAAAACAAAAAAAAACAAAAGAAAACCAAAAATTGAGCATGAATTTGAAGTACATCGTCCATAAATTAATGGAACAATGACGATTACAGAAGAGTAACGAGAAACACAAAAAGAGAGGGGCCATCAAATATAAAGTACTCCCTCCGTCCCATGTTATTTAAAAAAAAAACTTTTGGGATGTCCCAAAATGATGACAAAATTACACAGTAATTGGAGAGTGTACATAAAATTTTAATCTCCTCTTAAATGCACTTAATATGAAAAAGATAATGGGTACCTCACCTCACTCACTTAATACTCATTTTTTATTTGACTGGCACATATCCTAATACAAACACTTTACTCCCAAGTTAAACTTGAAAATAATACTATAAATTTAATAAGGATAAAGTTCAAAACACAACCTTTTTAATACCTTAAATGCTAATTTATAAAATTTCAACAAACTCTAAATTTTTCCATATAAAATGGGCCGAAGGGAGTATATATAGAGAACTCACAGGTAGCATCACATATACAGGAACATAAGGGCTGCCAGCAAAATCTCGCTCCTGTAGCTTTGGGGGTATGACCACAACCTAAGAAAAAAACATAACCATTAGAATAAACAAAACAAAATTTAATCAGCAAGTTAATAACAAAAGCCTAGAAGGACAGAAAAGCAAAGCTTCCAAAACCCCAGCCAAGTGTGATAATCATGGTGCTTGTTACACAATTTCCAATTATCTTACACATGATCATAATCCACTCGTACTATCTCTCATAATAAAATAAAAATTAATGTAACATCACATTTACCAGAGAAGTCAAAAAGATGGATCAAATCATAATATGGGAAGAGACCAAAAACCAGTAAAGATTCACCAAGAGACGGAAATGATAAAGTACATACAAATATTAAAATGGAGTGAGTCCTTTTACCTGCCTATTATCAACTGCATCCATGGAGGCCCCAATAAGAGGATCATTCTGAGCATCTAATCCCTCACCGACCATGGCTGGAGTCTGAGATGGAGCACTTGAGGATACATCATACAGGGATGAAGAGGGAACAAAAATATCTTTCATTTGGCATGCATTATACTCCACCGTACTCGGATAGCTAGAAGAGATCCCTCCTAAGGAAACAGGTGGGGTCTGTTGAGCTGGCATTTGAGTAGATGATGATGTGACCACAGTAGTAGGTGGTGTGCCAACAGCAGGTCTTGTGCCCTGTAGAAGTTGAACACCAATATCCTCATTTGGTTCTTCAGTTCATAAGATATAGAAGGTAACATAAGCATTATGCACCTGATCGTCGTTTATGTTGTTATGCATGAAAAATCATGAAACTACAGAAGGATTGAAGGGATATATTCCTTTCCTAAAATAGTAAAGTGCCACCTCAAAGTCATTTATTTAATACTCTCACCATAAATAAATGGAGAAAATAAAGACATTTCCTATGGTAGAAATCAAAAGGGGCTAACCTACTTCTATTGGAAACACAGAAATCATGCTAGTCCTGAATCTTTGTTTCTTTGTCTATTTTTCCTTTCTTCTGTTTTTATTTTGGGTGTTAGGAGGACCGGGTTCTGCCTTTCTCAGTGTGGGTGTAGGTGCATAAACGAGAGAGAGAGGAGAGAGAGATGAAATTAACGTCATCCATTTCCTTTTTAAAAAAAGTATTAAAGTCATTCATTTTGTGCGTGCACTTGCCATTTAAGAAAGTAATAGTGTAATACACAGTATTGAAAATGAAAATCACCAAAAAACATTCTGCTAATAGTTAATATTAAGTAACATGCCCTGATATACTGATAACACTCTTACACGTGTATGCACCTCGTAATCATACATTAGAGCCAGCCTAAGTATACAAACTTGTTTACTTCTTTAATTAAGCTGGATTAATTAAGCTGGAAGAATCACCACATTGAATTCGATTTGAATATAGTTTCAAACATCATTCTTATATCTTACTAATTTGAAGACTTCTGACTGTGATACCTAGGAAGATGAAACAATTAAATGTACACAGACATAAAAATCACAACTATAGGTTTATTACACAGAATTTTAAGAATAAAAATCCTTAAAAGAAATACCTGTGATCTGGAAGGAAATGTAGTTCCATCAGGCAGAACAACCCAACCAGCTTCCCTAGCCAAAGCCGCAATCACATCATTAATATCCGCTCTGACCCGAAGATTATAGTTCCCATGCCTTCGAAGCCCTGCCAGGATCTTTGCAGTAATTGCCCTCCGCTGCCGCTCTCGTAGCTTTGTTCTCTCCTTTTCTTCCAATGGTCTACACCTTCTAGTGCCTCCTTGGGGAGTCAATTGCTCTTGAAATTGCTTATGTTGCTGAACCCGGTTATTATTGCTGCTGGTTGATGCAAATCCTCCATCAACACCTACCATCACCTGATTTGCAATGTTATTATCTTCATCATCTTCGTCATCATCATCTTCTTCTTTCACATCCATTCCCATTTCTTCATCGTCATCTTCACTCATCCCGAATTTCTGCATCTCAGTTGCCATAGTTCCTTTCTCGTGGTATTCCTAACTCTTACGACTCTAAATATTCTTGTGCAGTAATCTCTCTAGTACAATTGCCATAATTAACCATCAAGTTCATCCACAAGTACCAAACTTCACAAATATATCCAAGCACATGGCCATATTATCAGTCTGAAGTACCAGGGAGCCCCTAGAACACAATAAAATAAGAGCACAGTAAACCCCACAAACGCGGAAAAGGAAGTTCTTATTTTCAGAACGAAAGAAATTTAACAATTATATGCAATTTGTCAGCAGGGGAAGTACTATTTTTGCTTCAAAAAGCAAATAAACAAAAAAAAAAATAATTCCTTTTCACATATTACTCCCAAGTGCAATTAAATAAATTGGAGTTCATTTTGAGTACTAAAGTTTCATACATGAATGAAGTTCTGATAGTTCAAAATATATGTTATTCTAATAAACTTGCAAATATCAATTTTACCTCTTGGAGAAATATCGAGCAATTTAACTTTTAAATAAACTAAAAATCAAGCTAAACAACCGATATAACACCAAAGACAAGCAAAAAGAGAGAAAAAGGAATCATTTTTAGTTACCTTGTAGTACTATCTCAGAAAGTAGCTAAAAATTTCTTTCCAATTTTCAGATTAAAAAAAAAGCTTAAAATTTGCCAATTTAACATTTAATAGCTGCTCCTATGTAAATTATCTCACGCTTTTTAGCCACTCCTAGCTAAGAAAGCTCGGATTGGATCTACACGCAGCCGTTGCACGGCGAGAAGAGAGAGTGTTCCAAATAGTCCGGTCCAGAAAGGCGGAGATCACTCAAATACCCGTACAGACGGTTCAGGTAACGTAAAGGACGGTTCGAGAATTCCGGCGAAGGTCCGGCCGAGGAAGAGGAAAGAGAAAGGCAAGCATGCGAGGATTAGGGTTTGGCACGCGTGTGAGAAAGAGGCGAGCGTGTCTGGGTATAAGGGTTGGCACGGATGAGGCGTACGGGAGACATATCTGTGGCACATGCGAGTCGCATGTGGTGCTCGTGATTGGTAGGCCACGATTATTGCATGTATTTTTGTACTAGTGGAGTGGTAGTAGGCCACATTACAATACAATCATGCCTTTGTCACCCCAAGGATTTCGTGTTAAGCCTCTGTTACTGGAAAACAAGAAATGTGCTTGTTTGCTCTTGTATTGTGGAGTCCCAAGTTCCATTCATTTAATTTTTATTTTTGCATGATTTTTCACTTGTTGAGAAGATATAATTATGCATCCTAAATTTCTTTCGTAATTTTAAGAATATTTATCCACTAGATCACTATATCTAATGGGTTAAAAAAAAATTAGATATATAATTTTAAACATTATTTAGCGTATTATAACTATGATGACATGTCATGTATTATAATCGAAAATCTTATAAAGGATTAAAGAAGGTATTTATTCATTGGGTTTTTGAACTTTTTGAGCAAATTTATTTTATTAATATAACCGTCCAAAAGAGAAATAGTGAAAGAAATCAATTGCGAAATTGTACCAATTTCAAGTTGCTTTCTTTGGTACCATTAAGATTACATTTCATTCAACGTAACTGGGGAGTAGGGGAGGGGAATTTGATCCCACGATCTCTGCTATGTAAAGGCGTGGTGGTGCTACCAAGCTTGGGTGGCAATCCCAAGTATTTCAAGCAACCAATGAAAAGAAAGAAAAGCTTAAGATGGAGTCCAAACAAGTTGAAGATGGAAGTTTTGAACATGACTTCCATAACAGTTCTTCTATATAACAAAGATATTAACCACAAGGGTGGATTGCTTCCCCCAAAACTTATTATCAAGTTAACCCTTCTCTAATTTCATTGATACACGACACAATACACTCTTTATATTAACACACATACAACAACATATATAGGCATACCCTATAGAAATCCTATTTGCATGTATGCGGCAAATCCTCATCAATATAGAGAGAACTACTACATAATCTCAATTAAGTCACCTCCCAAAGCTGTTTCACTTCAAAGTTTCCTTCCATGCACCTAGCAGTCCTAGCTCCTCCTATCTTTACACTAAGCTCTTCATTGCCATGTGTGCTCTGTTAATTGGTATCTTGCCCCAAGCAGCAAACTGGCGCGCAGCAGTTTGAATGTGTGTTAGCTTGTTCATTCGGGCAATGGTTGCCGATCAGATACAGATTTCCCCGTAAAAGAGAAGATCAATTATAATTCAGCTTATCAAAATAGGGAAGATCATTTTCCATTATGGAAATATCATAAGAGAAAACAGTCGATGAACTATGAAGTCCATAAGTTCGAGTTGAACGTGAAAATATGACTTTATGGTAAATACCGGATGATCACCAAAAAAAGAGAGCAAAATACTAGATAATTATGTACATTACCATGCATTCTCTTGACAAATCGTTCAAACTCCTTGAGGTTATGCTTCTCCAGTAGAAATGGGCCGAGTCTGAGGTAGTTGAAAGCTATTCGTAGATAAAATAACCTTAGATATGAGGAACAACTACAACATATGATAAAAGGCTTGGGCTTATCTCTGGCCGCACAAAACCCAATAAAAATATGTCATTCAAAAGGCCAAATCTTAAAGTCCTTTTGGTAGCCCATTTGTACATCCCAAATAACAAGAAAACATAATTACAACCATCCACTGTTCCAGATTTTATTTCTTAGAAATCCAACGGCTGAGATTGAGTATAGCATTTAAAATAATCAAAGGTGTAGATGGAGTCTAGCATTACAATGTATTAAAGCTATTTTTTAAAGTGAATGAAGGATATTGAAATATCAAATCAAATTTTCTCGATTCCTATTTCTTCTCTGAATTTTTCAATTTCTTTCTCTAAATATTTTGAAGTTTGCAGGAGACTAATATTCTGTAATATTCCGCAGCTTATCAAACTACTAAATACTATATAAACTAAAATGAAGTATTTTCTTTAGATTTTTTTTTTAAAATTATGTTTATGTGACTAGTATCATATTTAAATTTATGCTCTCTTTTTTCAGCGAATGTATGGAACTTTTAAAATTGGAATTTCCTCCTCGCCCCTTTTTTGCAACCTAAAAGTCAACAGTTCATGCATTTGTTTATGAGAAATATATGAAGTCAATTACCCATATTTGAAGACTAAATTTCACCGAGGTCTTTGAAGTGGCACGCACGTCTATGTCTGCGTCTGTATATATATATATATATATATATATATATATATATATATATATATGTCGCCACCCTGGTGATTAAAATAGAAAACACGAAAACGTTTTTCTAAATTAAAATATAACTCCATATTAATTAATATATATATATTCTTAATGTTATCAATTGAATTAAAAAAATATGCATACATGATTCACTTACTAAGGTCTTAATTACTTCACATGCCTCTTATTAAGCTAACCTCGACCAAACAATATTATTGAAAAATCAAAATTTTACTAGACTTAAATGATCATTCAATAACGAAATCTTCAAGATTTTTTTTGTCTAGATTTTTTTTTGTATAATATATATATTTGCTGATTTTTGGAATAATGATTCCCGTTTTTGCAATCAATGTAAATTACAAATCTTGCCTCTCATATAATATCATATTAATGCTGAATTACTGTTAAAAATATGAGTTTATCGAAGGTAATTGATCCGAGTGGTATTACCCAACTCATAGTATTCATGATATTGGGAGTTCAATTCTTAACAATATTAAGTTGGAGGTGTGTAAGTCAAATTAACAAATAAAAAATAAAAATAAAAATATGGGTCTCATATTTTTCTACCTTTATTAGTAGCATCCCAACATGTGAGTCTCTTTATAGAAATAAAATTTAAAAAATATGGAGTGATATTCTGAATTTTTCATTATTTGATGAATTTAAATTTGATACATTAATAGTATATGCACGAGCATTATTAGAATCAATGTTCTAAAAATCTCTGTCTAAGTCTGATTAATTCCTGTCTCGATTTGGTTGGGCGTCTAGGCTCCTACCTAGGCAGAATCACACTTCTACTTTGAAACTCTATAATACTTAAAATGAATTTGTTAAAAATTTAAAATTTATTTATTTTTGATAATATTACATGAAAATTCTTTTAAAACAAATATATCTACTATATACTTTGTATAATATAACAAGTATGTACAATATAAAAATAAATAATTATGACCGTCTAAGAAAACGTTTAATTCACCTAGGAAAACGCCTAAACACTACCTAGGCGGCGCTAGACGCTTCCTCTGTCGTTTAAGTCCGCCTAACATTTTTTAAAATCATTAGTTAAAATTATAACATATTATTAATAAAATTATCTTTATTTTAACGAAGCGGGTCATAACTAAACTATAAGTGTATCAAACTAAATTCTTAGTTGATAATGTTAAACTTATTTTTATTTCATATACATCAAATTGTCATCGAAATCGACTTGTGTGGTTAAACGACTAGTTTTCCCCTTTTCCTTAAAATGCTTATTTTTATAAAATGGTCTCACATTTTAGAACTCTCATTTTGAAGTAACTATTGAGAATTGACCAAAAGACTTATTCACCGGCTAATTACAAGACCGTGTATTCCTTCCCCCTTGCTATAATAATTGTCTTCTCCAATTCCGGCCAAGAAAATTGTTTATGTTCTTTGACCAAAGTATCTAACGACCCAGTTCATGCACATCTACACCTTAACTGTTTTAAAAAAATAATCACGATTTAATTGTTAATTAATTTGGTACTTATATATTATTCCATATAATAATAATAATAATAATAATAATAATAATAATAATAATAATAATAATAATAATAATAATAATAATAATAATAATAATAATAAAATAAAAGAAGAAGAAGAAGAAGAAGAAGAAGAAGAAGAATATCATAGAACTCCACCACCCCACGTCCAACTAACATATATTCAATACCCCCATTGACTAATTGTTCATATAATTCAATCAAAAATATTTTATAGCTTCAATCCTCATTTTCATGGTGAACCCCAACTGGGTTTTTCTTAATTGTGGATCAAACGGTTGGTATTTTCTTAGTTTTGATCATGCTACAAAAGGGTTGCCCCAAAAAAGTTGTCACTTTTGGAAAGAAAATGTTGTTTTTTTAAGATGAAGAAAATAAGATAGAAGTTCTTGACGAGGGAACTGATTGAAACGGTTCAAATTCAAATCAAATATTCTGATATTAAAGGTAAACATCATAAAGAATTGTTAATGCCCGTTTGGTTCAAATTTTCAAAAAAATAAATAAATTCAGTTTGTTTCTTTTGTAAAGAGTATATAATTAGCTTTGCTGCATTTTCAGTGAATTATTCAAAGCTGAAAGAAAACAATGACATTTCATTGATTTCTTTTGCTTTTTCCCTCATAAAGATAAAATCTTGCTTTTCTTTTTAAGCTAGTGAATATATTCTGCAAATTTAAAGATTTTTCCCGGGTAGCTCTTGAGTTTTCTCGTTACTTTCGGAATGAGTTCAAATCCTTTAGTATATATGCACATAATGATATTTGATGTTTTGCAGATTATAGCACAAATTTGTCACAAGTTCTAGAGGAGAGAAAAAGGCTTGAAATGGAGTCTACACCGGATTCCGATGAAAGTTATGATTTGGGTTATCAAGCTTCACCTTATTCTGTGGATCAAGCTGATAATTCACCTACAGAAACAACTGGATTTTCGACAATTAGTGGCGATTCTTTTAGGTACTGCAGAACATACTCAGAGACCTCTCTCACTGATGACAATAGCTGTTCCGAAACTCCGTCCCCTGTAAGCTGGTCAGCCATGAAATCTCCTAATCAGGCTGTCCTCAGCAGACTAGGAATGAGGCAGTACAAAAGTTCCATGGCCGATAATCCTGACAATCAAGAACCAGTAGATTTAGGTAAGTTCACATAACCTTTTTTCCTCTTGTGATGAACTATAATTTCTTGATTGTCATGTGTGTTAAATTTAGTACGAGGGTAAGTCTTATTTTTCTCTTTGAATGTCCAAAAATCATGTTATCTAAGTTTTTAGCTTGTTCAAACTTGACAATCTCCACTAACATTGAAGTAGGGTCCATTATAGTCTTATTTTGAACTTGAACACAATCTCCATATTTTCGTAAACTGTGTAGAAGTTAAATAAGAATCATCTTCACAAAAGAGCATGATTTAAGTCTCACCAGTTGCAAAATGCGACAAACCTCTTCTAGTCACTTGATTAGGTATTCTAATTGATTTGAAATATTGACAGAGCTTGAAGTGATGAAGGAAAGATTTTCAAAGCTATTGTTGGGTGAGGACATGTCAGGAAGTGGTAAAGGTGTTTGCACAGCAGTCGCAGTCTCTAATGCCATAACAAACCTCTATGGTAAACTTTACAAACACACTAGTATTTTTTATTTATTTAAATGAATTGATTTTGTTTTATTGGTGGTTTTATCTCACAGTTTGATCTCTGTGTATATTGTTTAGCTTCTGTATTTGGTCAACATTTGAGATTAGAGCCACTGCATCTTGAGAAAAAATTGATGTGGAAGAGAGAGATGAATTGCCTTCTATCCGTATGCGATTATATAGTTGAATTTATCCCCGGGTCACAGAATTTAAAAGATGGAACAGCTGTTGAGGTAAAGATTTTTTGACGAAATTTAGAAGAATTTTTCAGTTATTTGTCTTGCTTCTTGTAACACAATGTAACACTTTTATTCAGGTGATGACAAACAGACCGCGATCCGATATTTACATCAACCTTCCCGCATTGAGAAAGCTAGATGCAATGCTACTGGTAAGACTAGCTCTATATGCTAAAATTTCTCATTTTTTCTGTTTCCTACCCGTGAAACTCTGTTTTTGGCTTATCTTTATTTGGTTTCCTGGATGTATTGTCGGACTAAAAAAGATATTTGAATAATTAGAAGTTACCTATTTGGGCAAAACATGAAAAGGGTTTTAAAAAAAATAAAATTCCAAGAATAGCAAGGGAGGAGTGCTGCGTTTTACACATTAGTTTTTTTTTTCTTTTTTGATCTCCTTCCAAATCTTTTGAAACTTTAGCAAGAAAAATGATTTCAAGGTGAGAAAATTTGAGAGATATTAGTTTTCTATTTTTAACCCTATCGCTTTCCATGTATTTGAATCAAATGGGGCCTTAAGGTGGTAGCTAAAGAGGGAAATGAAATTTTGTTTTACAGGAAGTACTGGAGAGCTTCCAAGATACAGAATTTTGGTATGCAGAAAAAGGGAGCATTTCAGGAAATTCGACGCGTTCAGGATCCTTTCGAAGGATTATTCCTCAGCCTCAGCGTAAAGAGGAGAAATGGTGGTTACCGGTTCCTTGTGTTCCTCCTGAAGGCCTTTCTGAGAAGTCAAGGAAGCATTTGAGACGCCAACGCAATTGCGCCAATCAAATTCATAAAGCAGCAATGGCAATCAATAGTAGCATTCTTGCTGACTTGGAAATCCCAGATACATATATGGCATCTCTTCCCAAGGTTAGCTCACCCCACCATTCTCTCAAGTTTCCATTCTGTTTCTTGAAATACCATGGGATTTTATAACAAAAATGATTTATAGTCGTACTTTTTAGTCCTATAGACACAATGACGTGTTGTAAATAACTCATATTTTTAGGTATATTGTGTTTTTTGTGAATGTAGCACTAGAAAGTAAGCCGGCAAAGTGGGTGCTGATAAATGCACTCCCTAAGTGATAGTTGCATGTCTTGAAAGTGCATTGTAGGATTGTACAGTAAAATCCTACAAAACATGTTTCGGTATGCAACTATAAGTTTAACTATAGAGTGTGCATATATCAACACCATACTCTAAAAGTAAACTAGCTAACACTTCATTTTTTGTGGTGATGATGTTTGTAGTGTGGGAAAACAAGTGTTGGAGATACTATATACCGCTACATGTGGCAATGTCCAACAGACAAATTTTCACCAGATTATCTTCTCAACTGTTTGAATATAAGCTCCGAACATGAAGCACTTGAGCTAGCAGACAGAGTTGAGGCTTCAATGTATACATGGAGGCGTAAAGCATGCTTGAATCATTCGAAATCATCATGGAACATGGTAAAGGATCTCATGTCTGACATGGACCGGACTGACAAGAACACGGTGTTGGCAGAAAAAGCTGAGATTTTGTTGTTTTCCTTGAAGCAAAGGTATCCTGAACTATCACAAACAACATTGGACACAAGCAAAATCCAATACAATAAGGTAAAAGTTCTACTTTACAAATGAAAATAGTAGTAATTTTCTTGAAGAATAACATATAGTGGTTAACAATAATGTTTTATCGCTTCGTTTAGGATGTGGGGCAAGCAATTCTAGAGAGCTATTCAAGAGTTTTGGAAGGTCTAGCATTCAACATTGTTGCTTGGATGGAAGATGTATTGTTCATAGATAAATCTATCAAGAACCAAGATTTGTATGCAGTCTAAATTGCGAAGTTCCTATGAATTTTCCCTCCAATGGACCGGAACTTTACTGTGTCAAATACACTGAAAGGAAGAAACTAAAAAAAGGTTATAATTTGTGCACCAGTTCTAGGCTAGTTTGTTTATCCCAGCTTTCTAAATCCCCCATTTTAAGAGAATTTTGCTCCGCAAGTATTTTATTGCATTGGACTGTACTTAAATCAAGAAGCTGAGAATAAGTTATATTTGCACCTTACTCGAAGTGGAAATTGCTTGATGTAATATGATGAAAAAAAATTTGGTTTGTAATCTCGATGCATGTACAATATCCCAGGAGTAATTTATTATTGGCAGTCAAAATTTTCAATGTAATATGACCAATACTTTATACATAATTTTTCTTTATACACAATACTTTATTATTATTATTATTATTATTATTATTATTACTATAAAAAGTGAGAGTTGATTTTGTATAATATTTTGGTTTGTCACAATTTGATTACATAGCCATTTTGTAGTAATAATTGTATTTCTAGTATGTATAGGGCTTGACATGGCCATAAAGACTGTAAAGGAGAAACAACAAATGAAAGTGGATTGCTCTGCTCGGTCGTTGTTTGTCACAACTTAATTACATAGCTTTTTCGGAAGCCATTAGTTTATTTATTCCCATCCTTTTATGCTTCAATATGGAAATATTAAACTTTTTTCACAATTTTTGGTGCTTTAAAAACGATCTAAATTTGTCTACAAGCATAAATTGATGCTGCCAACATATCTTAAAATGAAAAAATGTTTTTTTTTCAACTTATTTGAATAAATGAATAAATTTTAAACTAATATTACTACAATCTCCATGTTTTTTTTTTACCAAATCAATGTAAATTTTGTTCTACCCGGCGGTCAGGATTTTTAATTTACTTTTTATGAGAGAAAATATAGAACAATTATTCTAGTTATATCTGCCAAAATGAATTCATACAACAGCAGAAGGAAAAAAGAGTAAATTGAGCACAGCAAAATCTAAGATACTTTTGACATCTCATACAAAACCTAGGCCATATTGGGTTTCTTCATATATAAATTTGTATTAGACAGAAAACAGAGAGGGCAACCGATTCACAAGTAGATAGAAAACTGCCATTGTTGATCTCTGAAGATATTTTACTCGGGCTCAATTGGTTAGATTGTAACAAGATATTGATGAGCATGAAACAACAACAGGTACTATCCTGAGATACTTTTGCTCATCAGCTCAATTAAAAGGAGACAATTACCTCTATATATACAACAAAGCTCCGAACTGCACCTAATAGAATAGTGCGGCGTCCAGAAATGGATCAAAAGGGTTAGCAGTTAAGCTAGGCTCGACTTGCAGTCAGAGTCTAAGGGAGAAGATCTTCACGTTCCTTTCGCGGCCCCACGCATCCCCAAAACGATTGTGCTCACAATTCCATTTGAAGTCCAAGATACCTGATGGAGGGGCTTCCGCTATTCAGAGACCAAATAAAAAATGAAGTTAAAATTTGTTATCCGCTGTCGTCATCCACAGAACCAATATAAGTGAGGTCCACCCGTCTCATTCTAACAGCACCCTTAAGCCAGGGTGATGCTTTCCGATTAACATGGTCACTGCTGCCAATTACAGCGGTATTGCTTGAAGATGGACCAGATCCTGCTCCATCCTCTAAAAGGGTCCAGGGATCGATCTCCAGGTCAAGGTCCTGCTGAAATGGAGGCGGCTTGTTCTTTCCTGATACATTAGCGGCATTGCGTACTGAAGTAATAGCATATCTCTGGGGTAGGTTATTGAACCCAGATACTGAGATACTAGGTTGAAGATAAGCAAGGGCAGAAGGAGAGATAGATGGCAGCTGGCAGGAGACAGAGCACCGAACAGAAGGAAAAAGAACTGGCATTGCAGTTTGGATACGCCAACGAATTGAGTCGGGTAGTGGCATGCGGTCCAAGTCATTCTGCATAAGATAAGACATGCTTCGAGTTTTGATCATTCTGGGATACAAAAATAGCCCAAATGACATGAAAAATATACAATGTGCACGTTATATATGAAAGAAAAGCAACCAAAAAATGACTTTTCTGCCAAGCTAAAGCAAATTCCGAAATGATGTTTATACCCACTGAACCAAGCTACTTGTCATTTATGATATGAAAATTTTTAGCCGACCATCAAAATACGGCAATTACGAAGATATTTGGTCGGCACTCACCTATAAGTGTGACTGGTACCACAAAAACAAATCAAATTCATATCAACCTATTGAGCTACATATTGATTTCATGGAATCTCAAACCGGTTTCCTTATGGCTTCAACAGCATGCAAATAATAAAATTCTGTCATAAAACTATTACTGAACAATGGCATCAAATTTTCAACTACAGTGATCTTTACGATGTTGCTTTATTGAGGGAGGATGCCACTGGGTGGATTGAGTTTACTTCTTTTGGTAGGAGGAAAAGGGAAAAGGTAGGAATCCATCTTCCATCAATCCCCACCACATTATTTTATCCCAGAAGTTATGAGAAAGTGCAAGGAGAAGGGGAGGCGCCACTCCCTATCACTCTTTAACCTTACAACATAAAACCTTCTTTCAAACAAGCAATTATCTTTACTTTCTTCACTCCTTACTATCCTATAAGCACAAGGAGAGGTAGTTTCCATTTCCAAGTATGCCCATCAGCTCAGTTTATTTCTTCTAAAAAAAGGGCAATAAAAGTTAAAACAGAATCATATATAGTAGTTTGACAAATAGCAAACCTGCAAACTCTCTGCCACTCCCCGATCAAAAACAGTAAAGGCCCTGTTACATTCAGTGGTTGACTTGGAATTGGATTTCAATTTCAGCCAACTTGGCCGGAAGCTGCTCAACAATCCATGCAGCACTAACAATAAACGATCAAAGAGATTTTCACCAGATAAATCTAAAGAAGCAGAAGAAGCCTCCATCTGCATCTCCACCTCCCTATTCGACAAAGAACTCAATGTTGGATGAAAGGACTGGTCTAGATCCTCATGCACAACCCTACTTCCCAGGAGACGAAGTATCACAGTGGCAAGCATGTACCTCATGTTACGGCTTGATGGCTCCCTGGAAACACAGTATATGAGTGCAACTATGCAAGTACCGAGTAATTATATGTAGAGCTTATAAGACCATTTACAGCAATCAATGTCATTATTGAACGAAACAACATGAAAGAAAAGCAATTTGGCAAGACTAAGATCTCTACAGAAAACTAGTCGATGATCCTAAACATAATTGAAAAGTAACAAAACAGATTGTGTGATTACCCATCTGCACAAATGAGAGGAAGCAATCTGAGGAGGAACTGCAAACGCAACGACATAGAAGCTCGCAGTGCTTGAGAGGAAGGAACCACAGTATCAGCTGGTACTGCTGGTCGTCTTGCTAATCCAGGACTACTACCTCTCATGCCCTTTCGGTTATTGCTTTTATTTGCAGATCCTTCAATTCCAGAAGTAACTGCACCTGGTTGCTTACTTGCTCCAAGAGTAACTGTATTTATTTGCTGCTCAATATTATTCATCTGCTTGATCAAATCACAAGCAAAAGTATTACGTGAGTCCTCAGAGCTTTGATCAATACATGGGAGAACTAATTCAATTAAAGCTCTCTCGGTTTCATGCTTCTGATTGACAATTACATTTTTGACATCTACTGCTTTAGATGATCCTCTGCTATACCTTTTAGAGTCAATTCCTTCATCAATTACTTCACCTTCTTCTAGAGAGGTGGCTTCAAACTTCCCCTTATCTCCCTTGTTTTTAGCAAAATCAGAACTAGAATTGCACCAGCCCCATGGCTTCCAAAACTGAGCCTTAGTTGACAGACCTTTACTTTCAGCAATATTAATAAGCCGTTGCCTGATGGATTTCCTACCAAAAAGAACATCATGGCCTCCAAGGAACCATTTAGCTTGCAATAACATTGAATCCTCAAGTGACCTTCCAAAAAGATGTACCACCTCTGAATAAAGGGGAGCAGCATCAGGTCTGACCAGCAATCTTGTCAGGATGATTTCAATGAAGTTGTTCTCATTTTCAGAAGCAGCAACTTTATCATGATTTGGATAGAGAGAGTGTATAGCCTCTACTAAGGAAGTGTCATGCACCTCCAGTTTTTCAACGAGGGCTTGCTCATTCAGAAGAAGTCTGAGCTCAACCCACTGCCAATGAAATTTCGCAGGTTGCAGTGTATCCAAAACATTGACAAGCTTATCTAGAAGCTTTGCCTCATTTTCTGCACGATGGAGTTTTGACTCACCATGTCCAATCACCAGAATCCCATCATCCTGTGTAAACAATGACTGTGGCAATTTACAATCAATAATGGCATTCAGAAAGAGCCTTGCTCGGAGAGGAACAAATGCCAAGGCTTTTAAATGCACATCTGATCCAGTCAATTCTAACACTGCTGCAAATTCAGAATCAGTAGCATCTGCAGCTACAAGATCATAAAAACCAGGAGTGTCTCTTAGACACACGTCACGAAAAGGCAGGTGCTTTATGACATCAGTGATGGCTAATGTTAAGGAGTGATACAACTGGTGGATGTCATCTCGGGCAACAATGCTACTGTTAAAAATATATGGCCTCCATACCACAAATGCGAAAATGGAATAGGCAGGTGGAAAGACCAAGTTAAGAGGAAGCATTCGCTGCATTCTCGACATAGCTACTATAGAAGCTTCGCCCAGAAGCTCCACAATGAATCCATCAGAAACAGTTCTGCAGTTCCCCACAAGAACCCTAAACCAATGAACAGAAACCTCGACCAAGTTATCTGCCTTGGAAGTTCCCATAGAACGTGAGCTCCCATTAGAGTTGGACCTCATAGTCCTCACAGACTGAATTAGATCCAAACCTTCCTTTAATCTAAAAACTGTTACCATTCTCTCTAGGGTAGCAATGCCCTGAAGAATTGCCCCAACCACAAGTGCAGAAACAGCAGCTGAAGATTTTGCAGCCCTTCCAATAACTAGTTTGGTAGAATTGTTAAATATATCATTAGATAAGTTCGCATTGAAATCATGTGCTTCAGTAGCCATTTGAAATTGACTACGGGGATTCTTTCCAATAGCAAAAGCTTGGGCAACGGCCGAGGAAGCTTCTGTTGCAAGAGCAATCTCAAAGACCCGGCTTTGACGCTCTCCTAGTGCTTCTTTAAGTAGGGCTAGGCAAGTTATATGTATGCGTAAAATGCGCCGAGCAAAGCTTAATGAAGCACTGGTGGACTGAAAACTTGGAGAATTTCCACTGGCTGTTAGTTCAGGCATTTCAGCTATAACTTGTCCAACATTACTAACAATTGCAGAAACGGCAGAGGAAACCAAAGTAGGGTCACCTTCTTGTGCAGCACCACCAGTTTGTCTAATGCACTCCATTAGACCCATTACAATCTGTTGAACTATCTGATACCCATCATCCAATTTCTCCAAGGAAGGGTTTTTTATCGTACCACCAGCATTGAGTTTTCTGTCTTTGCCGTAGTAGTGAAAAGCTTCATCAACATGTCTTTTCACTATTTCTTTCATGCTCAAACCAATTCTAGATACTCGGGTACCCGTAATTTTTTTACGTAGAAAGTCATCTAGATCTTCAACTCCAGCTGGAACTCCAAGTGGAAACCCAAATTCTCCATCACTTGATCGTCCAGATTCGAGTTCTGAAATAAGTCTTTTATCACATGTCTCTTTTACACTCATTTCCCATTCAGCAACACTAATCACATTTCCATATTTCTTCAACAGGTGCCGAGCATAAACTAGGGAGGCTGAACCTGAAACCCTTCCATTAGAGGCCAAAATAACTGCAGCACGATGCATCAAAGCCGACAAGGTTTCAGGAATAAGATCAATTGCAACAAGCATATTTTCGTACCTGAAAACAAACTCATAGTGAAATAAGATCAGGAAAAATTACAATTATATGATCAGATTGTCACAAGAATTTACCTTGGAAAAAGATTATGCGTCAAAGAGCATGCATATATAAGATCAGTACTGTCTAATCCAAGTAAGAAAGAGATATTGAATACTTAAAAATTGTAATAATTATCTTCTGGGAGCAATACCATAATTAGCTAAAGCAAATAAGTTACCTCTTAGGAGTAAATGATGAAAAATATCTTTGTGGGTATATGCAAAAGGAGAAAAGGTACTACCAATTGATTGCTACATACAAATTTCTAGAAAATTGTACTGTATGAAGAGGTGGCAATGACTTTTATTCCCTAAAGGGCAAGAGTTCAAGCTTCTAACTGTACTACTGATTTACAGGGAGCTTTTTACCTCCCTTGGAATACATATTCTAGCCTAAAGATCAAAATTTCAGGATACACTCTTCCACGTGTAATGAAGATATTTGGGGATGACATTAGTAAAATAAATTTAATGGGGGCCAACTTTCGTTATCCTTTGTATAATTGGAAAATAACTGAGATGATGGATCTACTACTATAACTACCTTTAATCAGGAGGTAGTTGCAGAAGGAAATATTCATATTGAAATAAAAGAACCATAAGTTATCAGAGACATATCAGCTCAAGTATATCTAAAAACTTGCCGCTTATTAAAAGCCAAAGGTACAACTAACAGCATGAACCCTCATTCAATATTTTGACCACAACTGCTGCTGAGATTAGAAAGGTACACCCCAAAAGAAAAAACTACATCGTTAACATACATATTTACTTTCTGGTAGGCTAGACACGATTAATACAACCGGAGCTATATGAACCAATCAATTAAACCAGCGAACGGGGATGGTCGCAATATAACCGAAATCAGGAATTGGAGAACAAGAGGCATCATATAAAAGAATTGCACTTGTCATATCCAAGATAGAATCAAATTTGACAACCAAAAATTAGCAAAAGCAGATAAGTAAACTAAGTTGAATGAATTGAATTAATTAGGTATCGAGTACGATAAAGATTGAAGAAAAATGAGAAGATATAGAAAAATCCAGAATATAAAGTAGCGATCTGATAAAGATTTGTGAATGCACCTTCTAAGGGATGATAAAAGAAAAGTCTCCCCTATGGCACAAACATGGTTTTCCACATTCCTTGACAACATGAGACTGTTTCTCCCTCCATGTATTAAAGAACTAGGGATATTAGTAACCTTTGGTAACAACAGAAGAAGAAATCTGGCTGCTGAAACTACATCAGTACAAACATCCATCAAGTACATTATAGTTGATAACTCATCTTCTCCTAGCTTCCACCGTACAGAACTTCGGTCATCAACAGTAGGGAAAGGTCTATTGTTTTGGCCAACCTTTACAGTAGTCTTTTCAGCCTCTTCAACAAGCTGCCTTACAGTAGCTATTAACCACACAGAGATCACCCTCTTCTCTACAAACCGCAGCTGCTTTAGAGCTTTTCCAATTGAAACAATATCTCCAGCATGAGATGTTCCAGTCTCATCAATCGATTTAGGAGCATCTCCATCATTACCAGATTTGTGGTGAGGGCAGCTTATCCTGCTATCACAAAGGTGACTTGTGGATGCTCCCTGGCTACCTTCAATTCTAGTAGCTGCTAATTGTGCAAGACTCTGGGTTTTACGCACATTCTTTTGCCTACCCCTTGAGGCTTGCTTGGGTGGCTTGATAGGAGGATCCGCCCTGAAAGTCTCCAATGACTTGGGCCCCTTTCTCATCCACCATATGTCTTCATCATCCGATGGATTAGATGAATGTCCCAGAAGATAAAAGCTCTTTTCTTCACTTAATTTTAGCCGTTTTACCCTTTTGCATTCTTCACACCCAAGTGTTCCTTCCCCCGGATCATTTCTAGTGCTAGTTGACACTATGGACCTCTTAACAGTCCCCTGAGACTCGTCCAGTCCTGTATCTGCTGATGTAGAAGACAAATTTGGAAGCTGCAACAATGCTGAAATAGAAGCCTTTAATTCTTCTAACTGGAAGACCCTGTTAACATTTTTACCAGATGACAAACTAGAAGCTGATGGCACACTTTTCTGCTGATCAACAGGTGACAAGGTATAACTATCCCTGCCAGAATTTAGATGCTTTTTTTCCTTCTGAGATAAACTATTTGCTCTATTTATACTTCTGTGTTTATTAATAAGCCCATGAAGTACAAGTCGACGCTCATTCGTGTAAACATGCATGGCTTCTGCAAGCACTGCCACTTCAATGACTTGTGCTTCTTCTAAAGCATCACAAATATAAGGACCAGGGAGTTGCTTTAAAATTTTATAGTGCCTTTTTCTTCTGTCCAGATCAACCATAGGCCCTTCCCAGTCCATAATTCCACTAACAATTAACTGCCTCACATAAGCTTGAGGGTAGAAAATCCCAGACCGCGTGAGTTCAATTATGAGTAGCTGAAGACGCTTGAAACCTTCTCCGTTATTTGATTCATGTTGATCTATCCAACATACAATAATATCATGTATAGGACATGGGCTTTGAAAAGCACCTGATAAATCTTTTCTTTTCCTATCCAGTCTATTTAACCTACTTTTAAGCTCAAAAAGATCCCCAGCAACAGTCCTGCCAGAAAAATTCAGTAAGCCAGTGCCTCTGGCAAGGCCATCGACTCCTGGAATGCTATCCCTCTTGCATCGGAGTGAACTTTGCATTTTTGTCACAGTAAGCTTCAAAAGCCGAACTGCAATATATACTTGAGAAAAGTCCCTTCTGCCAGTGAACTTCAAGCCATTATATGGGCCGTCCCGAAAATCCCTGAAATCGCATGTTGCCCACTCACAAATGAAAAACACAGAGGAAAGAAATGACAAGCTCACAGTCCCAATCCACTTAAGTGATGACCATAAGCATGGGCTGACTTCTGCTGTCCATCTTGTATCAACAGCTCCATCACAAATATCTTCAAAGAGAAACTTATATGCCAAGGTAACATCTCCCTTTATAAGAGCGTTATCCAATGCTTGTACAGCTTTAGCCACATTGTGACCAGGATGACCAGGTCTTGCAGCCCTTGCAAGATTATTTGCCCGTTTCTGAATTGACGAAACAACACAAGCAATGGATAAAGGCTGACCCTGCACGTCAAGCCCTTTACCTGGAATATTTTGTACCCTCCCAGCATCCTCAGATAAGTTTGATGAGAAACTCCCATCATTTACTACATGACATACCACACAAGATGGCAGGGGAAAGCAATCCAAAGCAACAAAAGTATCAGGCACAGCCAGTATCAAATATCGAAGCATTTCCACCAGAGCAGATGTAGTGTATGCCCTCCGTGAATTATCCACAAGATCAGATCCGCCAGGCGAAGGTTCTTGGATAAAACGAACAGCTACCCCTACTAGAGTGCGAACATAGGACTGAGACAAGACGGCAGTTTCTAAGACGCCATATATGATGGGCAATAACAACTGCAATATCCCAAGCAATTCTTTTTCCTACAAAGGAATAAATATGACCAGAAAAAAACAAAAGAAAACAGATCATTACCTATATTAGCTTAATTGATTGTGAGAGAACAAGCCGTCTAGTCATGTTCAAAGAGCTGGGTATAGAAGAGTGGCTAGAAAAGTTATACCTGCAGTTGTTTGAGAACCCAATCGATGACGAGAGAAGGAACAAGAAGACCTTCTGCGTGATGCCATTGTAAAATTCGCACCACATACCACCATTTAAAATGCAAGGAAGGATCCTCACTATCAACAATAGCTGATGTTGGGTCGCTCTTGTGATGCACTGACCCTGCATAAAGAAGTTGTGCTGATCGATCCCTAATATGTACAGTAGAATGAGAATTAGTTCTCTTGGCAAATTCATCCATAAGGTACTGCAAGTAATCGATTACGTCTTTTGTCCACTGCTCTGAGCGGGAAAACTGAGTCTTGTCAGGCGAACCAGAAGATATACCGGAAGACCCAGGCCGAACCTGCAAGATGAGACCATAATCTGCTACCTTCCAAAACTAAGAATAGCCAACTATTAATAAATATAATACTAACAATACATTAAACACAATATAAGTACCAGAACCCAGGGACTATATACCTGATTAAGATATGTTACTTTGATGAACCAAGTTGCCCTCAGTAATGGAACATTATTCCGGATAAGGACTTCAAAAAGGGATGCCTTCTTATACCCATGAGGAACATGATCGGCCAATGAACACAAGCGCTTATGCGGTTGAGATAAGCCCTACAAATAAGAATTCAGAATTTATTAATTCACCAAAATATATATTGACATGTAGGAATTGTAATAATCTTTATCGCAAAGAAGTGCATCCAAATTAGGTCAGAAAACGCTCACTAGAATAGTATTCATTGTACTTCATTAGGATACTTCATATTTTCACTTTTTTGTTTTATTTCTCCCACGGAGGGCGTTAGAATTAATTTTTAAGTGGTTTAAGTTTAAGCAGCCAATAGAAATCCATATGTCAGACTGGTATTAGTGTAGTGGAAATTTTCCACAAATTGTGTCGGTGCTTGATTTCTAGGTTTTGATTTTCCAAGAGAATCTTCTTCCATATGAATCCTCTTCTAACTGCTGTGCCAAATTACAGGATATTCAGGTAAATCTTATCCACAATTTGAACTTCAAACTGAGCCCCCTCGCTTCCCTTTGACAAGCACTTTCTCCATAAAAAAATATCTGAAGCTTATCTAGCTTTTTTTCTCAACTAAATCAAGACAGAAAAGTGGATATAAAGTACATGAAATTACTTCAAAGTTTAGCCTTGAAAAGGGCATAGGTAGGTGTTTCCATTTATCTATTAGTCATAACTATGTACAATTAGATTACAACGCCAACAAGATTTTAAAAGAGCTTTGCGTAACTACATGCTGCTATAAATGTTTTGAGAAAGCCAGCATGCCAAGATCATATCATATTTAATAGGGGTTGCAAAATTGGAGTATTCGCTCTATCCGCATCTCAAATAACAAACTATCTCAACCTCAAGCTGGTCCTGTTATCATTCTAACAGCGGCATAGCACTACTTCTATTTGTCACAATAACATTATAAAACTAGACTATACACCAAAATATTCTTCTCAACACTTAAATTAGAGAACACAGTTAGACATTGTATATAACAATACACTCAAAATAATAAACAAACATATTTGATCGTACAATACATGGGACATGCAAATAGTGCCGCCACCAGGCACATGGTCTGGAACTATAGTCATTGATTGGGATCACCTTTCCTAACTACTCATCAAGCATTTAATAATGTACTCCTCTTAAAATTTTAACTTTGAAAGACCAAAAAAAGATTAAATAGTCAATACCAAACATCTAATTTGAAAGTAAAAGTCTGACCTCTATCCATTTCTTCCGGAAGTCTTCCCCGCATGGCTTTTGTTCAGGAAATATACCAGGTTTAGTTAATAAAGCACCAGAAAGAGGCACTCCATAAACTTGACCTGCCTGTAACATTGAAAACATATATCATGGTTCAGTCACTATTATCATTTATCAGATGTCCCCGAAGGCGCCAGTCTCCACTATTAAATCAAACTAACTTCTATTCAGATTGATAGTGGGATAATACAACATTTTAAGTTAAAATGTAGGTTCATTTAATACAAAAGCATATGCGAAAAGGAGATAGAAGGTTTTAAGAACCATTCAATATAAAAGCATACGGTCCAGTCAATGCCTGTTTCTACAAAGACAATAATGAGGAAGGATAAGCACATCACCTTGCGCTTTTGAGCACGAGATTCATTTATGGCCCTGTGACATTTTCTGATCGACTGCAAACAAGCATATGAATTCAAAGAAATGATTAGAACTAACCATATCTTCTCCAAGAACATGATGGATTTCCTAATGGCTCAAAGTCCAGATCTCTTGCTACAGAATTTAAAGATAATTACCTCTTTGCACTTTAGAATAACAGGTTTCGTGAAAGTTTGAACCTGTGATAACGAAATCTCTCTAGCTTCCTGACAAAGTTTTCAAGTGAAGTGCACAGTAAGATAACAACATTACAGAATAAGATAACAGAAAGATTGTGAATGACAATAGCGTGTATCAAGTGTTAAAAACATGCATAGTTACTATGCGTGATGCGTAAGAAGGGTTGGGAGTCGACTGATCACTTTTTATACTGCGAGTTTGTTCGAAAGTTAAGGAATGATGATGTTACTTTATGGCTTTGTCTTGGATTATGCCTAAGACAAAGGTAGAGTTCCTTCACATATGGAAGGGAGTCGGGATGCATCAGAGAAGTCAGAAGATTTGGTATAGGATCCCGCACGATTTATGGTGGACCATCTGGCAGGAGAGGAACAGGTGTTTTTAGAGGACATTGAAAAGCCTATGACAAACATTGGATCTCTATTGACCTTGTATTTTTGGTAGGATGAATTTATCCCAATTCTGGGGTTTACTTTATTGATTCCCTAGGAAAGTTTGCCTTTTAGACCATTTGAGGGTGAGGATTGTGATGGTTGTTTAGGACTTTCACTAGTGCAAGCTGTGTTTTTGTCCACCTGCTTCTTGTATACTCCTCAAGGGACCCTTTTGGTGTCATTAAAATACATTACTAATTAAAAAATAAGAAATCAAATTCAAGACATTCATGTACGCAATAGCTTCACAAAATTGCTATATATCCCTAAGTCCTACATATAACAATGTTTGTAAAATGTCCGGAAGCCATTTCCATGTTAACCACTGTCTGCAATGAAACTTAAAAAAGAGTTCAAATATCATTTCCAATTAAATAACTTGATTGCGATACAAAAAAAAAACTACTTTCACAAAAACAATAAAATTCAAAAAGATTGACAGAAGGTTTAACAATAACAGTTTAAGAATGATTTGTATTCATTATTATAAATGCCTACTGATTACTATCAGCAGAACTACAGTGATGCAGGACAAGCCCACAAAACATGGTTGGACCAATACAAAATCTTTGGAAGTCCATGTCAAATACTCCAACAAGGCAAATATTCTAGAATTTAGTTTTATTTAATTTATTTTTATTTTATAAGTTCAATAGTTATAACATTAAAGTTTTAATTGGTTTCAGAATTTAGTGGTTTTATTATTTGATGAAATCCTCTCTTTGGAGGGAGACAATGATAATATAATTTTCAAACGTATATTGCCGCCTGCATCAAGTTCCCATTTCTTCTTAAAAATCAAGTTTAAGGAGTACATGTATAATAATACAATAGATGAAAATCTTCAAAGTAATTTACTTGATAGAGGGAGGAATAACAGGGTCAAAACATAAATATTTGATGAATTATTTGGAAGGAACAGAAGAGCCGATAAAAGTAGAACGAGGCCGCTTTTTCAAATCCGCTTTATTTTCCCGAATCTCCTTTTCTTTTGGCTTCATAAGGTGTACCAGGGTCCATTATAAATTTCTCAGATTTTTTGGGAGGTTTTGCTCTTAGGACCTAATGTGGATATTTTCTGGGAAGATTCGAGTCCCCGGGGGTTTTGTTGCTTGGGGCATAGGGTCTTTTTTCCTATGCTTTGTATACTTCACATGTACTTGGGTTAGACCTTTTTTGGCTTTAAATGAAAGATTTGCTTGTCCATATATATATATATAAGCATACCTCAAGCCCCTCAACAGTCTCCCTGTATCCAGATAGCACATATTCCCTGTTGAGAGTCTCCTCGGGGCAATTTGGAGTTGGTGGGTTGAAATCAGGTGGCCCAAGTCTGAGAAAAGAAAATTGACGACTCAATAAATAGTAATAATACTAGTACTGAAACATAAGTAACAGTAGTAGTAATAATAATAACACATTTGAGAATATGAACTATAATCGATTCGTCACTGTAGACAAACAAGTTCTAAACTTTGCTAATACAGTATTTACCTTTTTCCCATAAAATAAAATTTTATTAATAGAAGAGAGAAACTATTCTGAACATCATTCCACTAAACTGCAAATATATT
This sequence comes from Hedera helix, assembly GCA_947179155.2. Taxonomy (NCBI): domain Eukaryota; kingdom Viridiplantae; phylum Streptophyta; class Magnoliopsida; order Apiales; family Araliaceae; genus Hedera; species Hedera helix. The sequence continues at coordinate 38,618,634 of OX359287.1, forward strand.
CAAAGGAAGCTAAAAAATGCTGCAATTCATTCCATTCATCTAGTGGTGGAAATGAGGGAAAGAAAAGTAAATAACATCTTTTTAGTCACTAATATCATAAGATTAACACAACAAAAAATTGGGGTATTCAGTTGCAGAAATTACCGTGAATTCAAGGTTTCTTTCTCACACCTTAATTTATATGGTGTAACTTGTATTTTCCGCCTGCAAGAATGAGATTAGTGTCACAATTATTATTTTTCTTTATTGCTTTACTTTTGTAAAGGAAAAATATTTGATCACTAAGAATTGCAAAGCAATTTCCCATATATAACAATATTTCATATTTCAAACATGGTGAGAGATATGGTAAAGGGACACAGATGTTTATTCAATATATTTCAAAATTTAAAATATACAAATGACAGCCTTTATATAGGCTGGGGCACATAGCTATACCAGGATAATGCATTAAATGCAATGACAGTATTTAAGTTTGTCATAACTTTTCAAGTTTTCCCTTAATAGTTTATATGAAAGAACCATATGCTAATGTAATAATCTTCATTGATGAAGGCAAAACTATGAACTCTACCAATAAATGAACTTTAAACTTTGACACAGGACAATTAAATGTGGGAGTATATTTCTTTGGCTCTAGAAATCAGAGTCAGCAAACATTTTAGAAATTTATTTCCGTGGGTACAGCTATATTACAAATCCAAGTTACCTGGTGAGCTGCAAGCCTATGCAGTATAATATTCTTTCTTTCTGAACGCTTATGATTGTACATAACTAATTGATGGGGAACTGATTTAGGGTTTAGAATGGGTTAAGGAGTTGGGGAAGAAGCATGGAACAGAGGGAGGAAGAATACACAATCAATACATGCTCAAAATTCTTTTACTAATTCTCTGATTTAGGGGGTTAGAACCCATTATATAACAAACCTATTAAACATCCTAAACCAACTATACCTCTAAAATCATAACTATGATGTTAAAGTCAAAATAAATTTAATTTCATAAAATTCTCCTTGATGGAATCTTCGGCATGGTTTTTCAAAGCCTTTTAAATTAATCCAATTATCCTGCATCACTAACGTACATGTGTGTGGTATGAAGATACAGACAAAAAGAGACTCCATAAACATAAACAGCAGAACTGAGGGAAACATTAACCTGGGATTCAGAGAAAAGTTGGATGGGAGTGAAGATGACTCGGCTCGGAACGTATCCCTGGCTGATGCCCCACCAATTGCACTACTATTTACTGCACCAGCGCCGCTGGCAGGATGATGCATTTGCATGTTTCCTAGCTATCACCTGCATACTTCCTCCAGCATTGAAGCACTAAAAATTGCTACGCTATTGAAACTGCATTAAAAGTTGCTAAACATAGTTTAAAAAAATTAATTAACCAAAAGTAAATCACAACAACGGAATTATTGAATAAACTTTGCAGTATAACATTATTCACCGACCAAAATGCATGTGTTCAAATTTCCGTAAGTGGATTATTGGGGAGGTATAAAGTAAGAAAGTTACTTAAAACATTATAGTCTCTATTCTATAGGAAACTTATCCAAGCTTCAGAACAGTAAATACACTCATAAATTTGATAAGGTTTTGGATGGAAATATGAATTCTAAACACAGGGAAAAAAATTGCCTAATAATTCCATGTTGCAATTGTATATATACAAATTAAACCAGGTTACTGACCTCGAAAATTACAGCCTACTAGTTTCCACTAAGAACTGACTTTTTTGAAACAAAAGTACAAAGTAACTTTGATCCATAACAGGCACATAACATGGTTGGTCGGTAGTTAAATAAATACTTAGGAAACTACACTTGAACCCTAACATAAGGAACTTGACCTGCTAAAATAGGTAATTTATGGAACTAAAATTTTAACCCCTATGGAAAAAGCATATGACAATGTCAAATTTACTGACCTTATTTTAACACCTGGCAAACTATATATTAATCCCCCAACAGACAATAACAAAGAAAAAAAACTAACCCACAGAACTATCTTAGGTAATTTTCAAAGAAATGAGCTGTAATAACGTTTTGGTGCAAAAGGATGCATGGAGAAAAGTTAAGGTTTCTTACGCAAAGAAGTAAAACATCCCTGCTAAAGTTCAAAGAAACACGGGAAAGCAGTACGATTAATTGATCCAAGTAATACAAGTCGAGCTAGGAATACTTCAGAGCCAAACAAACTAATCCACGTAGTTGCAATCAGTTTGAACTGAGATCAAAACACGTTACAAACTCAAAAATAGCGCATTACCAGTATTAGACTTTATCACTTCAAAACCTCAAAAGTCTCCTAGAGCTATGATTGACAAATTTAAACAGAATTAAATTTGTACAATGCAATGTTCCACGGAAATGGTAACGTAAACCAAATCCTTAATTCACCTGCACCTAATACATCATTTCCAAAAGGAACCCAAATTTTGATACAGTGTCTATTTAAATAAAATTGCTTGATCAAATTTGGGTGATCTTGAATGCCTTAAAAGTAAACACCAAAACTAAAAGAACTAAGCACACCAAGTAACTGGGGGTGAAAATAGTGTGCCGCCAGCTCAAAACTCATCACCAGCTCAAACATATGAATACTTGAGAAAATTAAAAGAATAAAACATAACCCAATACAATAATCAACTCTATCAATTAATTTTTATAATTTTTTATGAACCCATTTCACAACTAGACATAAAATGTCACATAGACAAGTTCAAAGAGCAAAATGAGAAAGGCAAAAATTTTATTTTATTTTTCTTCAAACATACCTTGAAATTATAAAAGCATACCATAAATTGAATATGCACAATAAATGAGTCCTGATTCTCTTTGGTGCATGAAGTTTCAAGCAAGAATTTTAACTAGGGTTTTTGAGAGAAATCAAAATTTAAGTAGATGGCATAATCTTTGAACGAAAATGAGACGAAGATTGAGATTTGACAGAAAAAATGTCGAAATTTAGAAGGATTTAGGAATTGGATGAGAGCGAGCGAATCGTATATCGTATGTATCGTATATAGAAATATAGATATAGATATAGAGAGAGAGTAAGCGACCGAATACTCTTCTTTGGGCTTGGTTTGACTCTTTACTTTTCGCTGACGATGACGATGATGCGCCTCCGGTGCCTGATAAATTATAAATTTTATTTTTCGTGCTTTACATAATTATATTGAAAATTTTCTTAATATACCCTTGTAAAGTGCCTTAATTGAGTGTGGTATTATAAAATAAAAAATATTAATATTAGGAACCTCAAATTTATTATTTCAAATTTGTAAATAATAAAGTATAATTTATATTATAGGAAAATAATTGAGTTGACACTCACTAGTCACTATTGAAAAATATATAACCTAACAAAATGAAAAAATTATCATAATATATTAAATATCAGATGAATAATATCTAGTTCGTTTTTCATTTTAATATAAAATAATAATGTCAAACATAATTATCTGTCATACAATTTAAGACAAGTATAACGAACAATGAGATGCCGTGAAAGGCAAAAAAAATTGGCAATCTCTGTTGAGTTTAAAAAAACTTTCATATTTTAAGAACAAAAATGATAAGAAAATAAAATAATTATGTTAAAGATATAATAAAAGTTATCCTCTAAGAGAGTAATAAAATTCAAAATAATTAAATTGAATAAATATAAATGCACAATATTCAAACACTATATTTATCTATAATATCGTATTATCGGTAAATATAAATTTTTTATTATAACATGAGTCTAATAATTGGATTAAAATTAAATAATATTTTATTATTGTATAATTTTTTTGTTTAAATCCTATGTACATATTTTTGTTCATTCTCTCAAGTGGAGAGTTATTAATTATAATAAATCAATTGAAAATATTTTTTCAAGAATTAACCTCTCTAACATGCTTTAAAACTTGGTAAGAACTAAATAATGATTAAAAGTAAAACATATGTAATACTATTTTTATTTCTAAAATATTATCAATTTTTGTCTATCAGCAATATACACAAATCACATTTTTTTATATCATAATATCATTATTACATATTTATAACTAAATAATTAATATAATTTTACAGTTTATAATTTTATTCATTTTACGAAACAGATATAATATCATTTTTGATAAATATTGAAAAACTTAAATAATTAAAAAAATCACAATAATAAAGAAAACAGGAGTATTTATATATATGTCATAAAAATATATACATTCTTATTGCGAATAAATATATTAATTTTATCTATAATTAATACAAATTAGAATAAATAATTGATTATTAATTAACAACAAAATTTGATATTTTTTATTATAATATTTGTTTTCTCGAAAAAGAAAGAAAAAAAGAGAGAGAAATGAGTCAAAAGCGCATTAAATAAATCACAAGCCGGGAATTTTAAAACGACGCAATTTCATCGTCATGGTCCTCTCTCTCTCTCTCTCTCTCTCTGCCAACAGTTTACTCTTCCGCCGACATCAACTGTTTGCCGGCCCATAACGGCGGCGTCGTTTGACCGTATGCCGGAGAGATTATTCAAAAGCTTTCCCGACCAACTCTGATCTCTCCGCGGTTTCGGTTAGCTCTCATTAGGATTCATACCCTCTAATAATTTGCTTTTCTCATCATTTCAGAATAATCATCAAAAGGTAATAAGCGATTTTTGATTTGTCAATTGTTTGTTTAACTGGTTCATTTGTTGTAAGTAATTTAATGAATTTATTTTACATTTACAATCTGAAGTTTTAATCTTTTAATATAGATGCAATCCTAGACTTACCTGTTTTTTATAATGCTTGATTTGTTGGTTGTTTTTATTTTTGTGATCTATGAAGATTAAATAGTCTAATTGAGGTATCATTTTAGTGATTTGAGTTATTTTTTGGGGCGTTATTTTAGCACTAGCTTTTAATACTCCACTTCAAAGGAGGAAATTTTTTATTTTGAGGAAAATGTTATAGCCACGAATCATTTTGATTTACAAAGGGATGTAAAACTTTGTGAGGAGTAAGCACATAGTAATAATGCAGGACTTGCTCTGGTACTACCTACTAATAGAAGTGATTTTGGCACTGATTTCTCCCTTCTTCTAGTAAAGTCTGATATTCAAAATGAAAAACATAACCGGAATCAGTTCAGGATTGCTAATTCATACCTTGTTGCAACAGAAGAATTTTATATTTCAGGAGCTAGATTAGTTGCGGGATGAGGTAGATGCCTCCCCGCTGCCCCCCCGGGGGGTTGTCCCGTCATAAGATACAAATACTAAGTTCCGCTGAAGGACTAGTATTCAGTATAGTGGGAGATGGAGATTTTGCTTCCTGTTCACTGAACAACAAAAACAAGACATTACCTCCACCTCCTGGTTCCTTTAGCCACAATCAGATTCTTTGTTTCCTCTAAGGACTCAATATCGATGCTGTGTCACCTTGTGCACTGGCGAATCATTGCTATGTTGGCAGAATTTGAAGGAAAAGAGAGAATTACTTCCCACAAAAGAGCAAATTTGTTTTTTATGTGATCCTGTTCTCAATTTGTGATTTGTATTGTGGGTTCTGACTAATTTCAATTTTTTTTTTGGCTAACTAGCTCATTTTCTTAGTAATGATGTGGACTGAACTCTGAAGAGATAAAGAGTTAGAAATTCTATTTTTACTAAGAATGAAATTATTTTGTAATTGTGTAATTTTACGCGACTTTACTTGAGTTAGGTTTATTAGGATTTATAAAGTGTTAATTTTATTTAGGGATAGTAGAGGAGTTATGGGTTATTATTAGTGTAGGCGATTGGAAAGTGCTAGGAAGTTATTTTTCACTTGATCTTTATTTACAGGCCAAGAGGCCCAAGACTATTGTATTTTATAGAGACTAGAGTTATCATCTTTTGTTGAAGTTTCTCTGCTGAGTTCCCTGAAAACATCTTGCCATGTGGCTGATTTTCCTGAGGGGATTGGCAAATCCAAGTTATCTCCTTCAATTACTTTTTATCCTTCTAAAGTTTTGCATATTACCCTTAAAAATGTTAATGTATGTATGTATGTATGGATTACACACATTTATGAGTCTATATTTATATTCAGCATTATTTTGATCTAACTGATATTGAGTTTTGATGCTTAGGTGGTGAAAAAGTTGCATAAGCACAAAGCATGAGGCTCCCAAGAAAACTTCCCATCCTCAATTGGTCAATTTGGATACAGCTTAATTGGTAATTATTTTTCTTACTTTACTATTTACACTTACAAATATTCGTATTTATTCAATTTGTTTGTGGGTTTGTATGCTTATTTAAATCCTATACTAATTTTGATGTTACTCTGCCATCCAAAAATCCCAAATAAAGTTCCATATGACATTTAGGCATGGTAAGTTTTGCAAATCATCAAATTAGACATAAATATTATTTTCCAAATATTAAATTGTAAGTTTCACTGGATGCAGTCTGACATTTAAGTTTCTAATTTTTATGAATTCCTATTTCAAAAGTCTTGATTAAAACCACGACGACTTTGTAATTTATATCCTCCTCGTATATTTATGTTATCTCCAAATTCTTGGTACTATGTAGTTAACTGTGAATGAAGTCAATTTACTATGTTAGAAGGCGAGTACTAGTACTTAAATTACAAAGACTATGGAAAATATAAGTGATCATTAGGAGATTATTTCCTATTATTATCTATGGGTAAAATGATTATAATTAGGTTATGTTAGTTAAGTAATAAGTATTTATCTTTCAACTATAGGAGATAGTAAGTAGGAGTTTGTTTCCTTTATTAAATTGGGTTACCTAAGTTATATAAAATTTGAGGTTTCTTATGTTGACTATAAAATGATGTAATCCCATCGTTGGAAAATACAGTTGAATTATTTGAAATAAACTGTGTTCTTTTAAGTATGGAATTACTTATTTTCAGTATATTCAAAAAATTGTGCAATTTGAGCATGAACTATCAAGTTCATGTTGAGGATGAATGAATTAGAAACATTGATCATCCTTGGCATGTACCCGATACTTTTGACTTTTGTTTGAGATCGCGATAAGAGTTCAAATGGCATGATCGAAGACCTAATGACCTAAAACCTATTATGAGGGACACTCCATATTTTTAGTCTATTATGCATGAAGAAACAACAAGTTTTTTATGCAAGTTGGCTAAGCAAGTTGAAATTTTGAAGTAGCAAAGCTGAAAGAAGAATTTTATGTTATACAAAATTCTGAAGAAAAATAAGTTAGGGTTGTTGAGCTTCTTGTAGAGATTATCAAAGTGCCATCTGAAGACAAAACTGAAGTTGAAGAACTCGACAATAATGATTTCATTTACGTGCAATTAGCTCATTTCAACAAAATGCAATCCCATAACACGTCTATGGTCTAGTATAGCCTACAAGACCTTATTGACACCAACCAACCATCTTCATTGTCCCAACATTTTGACTAGTGTACGCTCTATCCCACTTGCTTATACTCATTTTGTATCCCTTTTATTTATTTCTCCCCATAATAATCATTGTGACATAAATCAATTCTTTGCACACAAACTGTGGAATTATTATGCAGCTTGATTGTGTATTCCTCTCAGCATAGCTATGCCTAAATTTAGTAATGGACCCCCGTGTATTGTCTTTCTAAATCTGAAATGCTGAAGATTATTCTGATTATTCATTCACATCTCTTGCTGTGCATAGATATTTTTTGTCATTAGTATCTCTGGACCTTTAAAGGTTATGTGCGTTTGATACTTTTATGCAGGCTGAGCAATGGGTCAAAAATATGAGTAAATCTTCAGAGAATGAATCAACTAAAGTAGTATTAAAGGCCCGACCTCCTAGGTCAGTGTCTGCACAGTCGTCTCCGTGGCCAAATTGCATAACTATTATTAATTTATTTTGTTTTGAGATTTCTGTAGGCTTGGATTAGGTGCAGCGGTTCCACGCCAGTCCCAAGTTGCACCTTCAAATGACCCAGTTGAAAGAAAATTGCATGCGAAATTGGATGCTGAAAAAAAAAAAGCTGGTAAAAATGCTGAGGAATCTGTGCCATCTGCAAGAGATGAAAGTATTGACTAAGATAGTGATGAGGAATTAGAGAGCAGGACCAAAGCATTTGCCAAGAAGCTACCCATTAGTTTGACATCTTTACAGGCAACGAAAAAGCAAAAGTGAACTCCCGCTGTCATGTTAAAAAAGCTTACTTTCCTTCCTTTTGGTGTATTTTCTTTTAATTACCTTTAGCTTAATGTTTTCATACATTGCAAAAGAATTTATGTGTTATGGTGTCATATTTTGGTTAGAATGATCAACTGGTGTTGTCACACCACATGAGCTTGTGTTCTTATAATGTTTAGAGAATTGAGTTTGATAAATTGATATTACATGTGAGACGAACTACTTTTAACTTTGAAAATGATTCAAGTGCTGCACTGCAAAATATTTCACTGAATGCCAAGTTGTAGAGGCTACAATTTAGTTGTTGTATGCCCTATTCCAGGACATGAGATTCATAATTTGTAATCCGAGGTGCCTTTGAATTCTTGGGATTCGGGACCTGCTGTGTTGCAGCATGCAATTGTTGGTCATTATTGAAATCCTTCAAAATGGTTTGGATACAGTATGAATATATGGGGTATAAGATCAGCAGATGTTTTATTAGATCAGAGCTTCGTCTTCATGTTTTGGATTAGCAGACTATACATTCTCAGGCTGAATATTCATTTCGAGTGACTGTAATTTCATTTCACTTGTCCGGTAAAAGGGAAGAGAGTGGGGGACAGAGAGAGTGCGCAAAAAGCATTTCCTAATCTTCTACTAATGTAATAATAGGGTTGAACATGGTTTTTAGGGCAACCTGGTGACATTTGGTCCTTGGTAATATTCATCTGCTGCAGATGTAACTAAAGCCAGAATTCAACAAGCCTACCACTTTGTGTATACAAACTTGCCTTTGCCATTGCATCTGCAAATTTTGGACTTCGTTGCGCCTTTGCGCCAGTCAACTCTTAAAGTAGTCTACGCCTTCGTGTTTACAAATTCTCAGTACCTAAGATAGACTCAAAGACCATTGCGTCTACAAACTTTGAACTTTTTTGCGCATTTGCGCCATTCAAGTCTTAAAGTAGTCTACACCTTTGTGTTTACAAATTCCCAGTACCTAATATGGACTCAAAGATGAGTTAACCAAGAAATTTTCAGTATTATACATAAACAAGTGACAATGTGCAGATAACAGAACAGCTGCAATACTTGGTTACTGGCAAATAAGAGTGTGCAAGAATGGCCGCTTTGATTCCTATGCTGTCTCTCTAGCTGTTAAAAATTCTGGAAAAGGAGAAACAAACTTCTTTAACTCATCAAAGCACACTCCATGAATACCGCAAGAAATCTTTTATTTTTCTTCTATGTACAACTAGCAGGCACAATTCACACTTTGTAATTACAACATCAGTAACCATGTAAAAAAATAAAAAACAAGAGGGGTGCACACTCAGTTACAATACACAATCATCACACCAAACTCTACAAAGAAAAAACATGTCTAATTTAATCGGGTCAGGTCCATGATCCAAACGGACAATTGCCATCATCTTGAAATTGCTAACGATAGTCAACATCTTGTCTTTGCACAAGGGAGCAGTTTCATAGAAAATCGATGTTCCTAGTCCTCGTTGTAGCAGGGATCAACATCTTATTACAGCTTTCCTCCTAGGAAAACTAATGTGTTCGTTTAGTGTAAACTGAACAAGAAAATCCTTACTTTTATTTCCATATGATCTCAGTAGGTCAGAAAAAGATGAGTCAAAACCTTCAAGGAAAGCTCTGCGAGAGAAGTAGATTGGGGCTAACCTAACTTGGCTGAGATTTACATAACCATTTTTCCAGATACGCAAGAAATGCCTGGATTGCTTTCCACCAATCCTGGTGTTCAAGATAGATCATGGTTTGAGAAGTATGAAATAATTTACAAGATGATGGTATTCTCCTTGTCTTTGATCAATTCATCTAGAAGCATAGAAAATTTATTTTCCATAATCTCTTTATCAAAGCTCAAAATGGTGTCTTCCACCACTTCTTCAAGAATTAGCTTTTCCAACTCGATGACAATATGGTCTGTTTCAAAACAGAGGTCCATCCACGTTCCTGGTTTTGACATGTCTTTTCTTATAAGCTGATCTAAAGAATGGGGAGCTGGATGCTGAAGAATATGCCATTCAACTCCTTTCCATACCTCATTTATAAGATTCATCCCTTTCGGGACTGGCCTAATGTTCTGTTTAACAAATGAGCGGCCGAAATAGCGTTCACATAACTCTTTAAGAACTTTGTCTGTGCAGTCGAAGAGAAGCTTCTGGTCATGAGAAGATCGGCTGGAAAATAACTCTACTTCATCAAACAAAGACGGGTCAAGAAGTTGGTCTGAAGATAGCCACCTCAAGAGATATTCATCCCAATTTAAGCCCGAACCTAGAAGTACGGCTTCTACATATTCAAATGCAGATTCCTCATCCTCCATGCTAATTCTTATACAGACAGCGTGATCAATATCAGAAGAAACCCGTTCTTCAAAATGGATTTGCAATGGTTGAATTGCTGTTGCAACTGAAAGGTTTCAAGTAAATTACTTTCCTCAAGATAAACAAGATTTAAAAAAGGCACAATTAGTCATTGCCTACCGGGTTTTGATTTGGTTCTTGACGGGCTGATGTCCTCTTCAGAAAATAATGGTTCAAGAATAGATATGGGACTTGGCCGCTCTACTCTATCAATGCAAGTGTCAGGATTTTCTACTTTCCTGGCGACTGAACGGCTTGGTGGGGATACCGGTGGAGAAGACAAGAACACATCCTCTTCAATTGAATCCTGCAAAATAAACAACATGAAGTTTATTATACCGTGTGAAGACTGAAGGAACATGGGTCCCTGAAGTATAAACTACAAATATCTATTTGGTTATCACTGCTCCCATCCACGGAGGGCTTACTAGTTTCAATTTCTGCAGTTTTTAATAATAAGGGATAGTTAACAAATTAGTAGTAATTTTTGGCATATAACCAGAGAACACCAATACTTTTAACCCCCTCCCCCAAAAAGAAAATTATTAAGAAAAAAGCATGAAACAATAGTTTACCAATTTAACACGTTTGGGAGATCTTTCTTCATCATAAACTTCAGCCGTGCCACAAATCTGGATCTCTCTGCTAAATAAAGTGCTACTTGATTCATGAGAAACATCCAAGACTTGAATATCTTCCTGGAACTCAGAATTGGTTGTTCTTACAGACTCCAGCACTTCTGCATAAATTTTAGAGATTGTTTGATCAACACAGTAATTTGCATACAAACATAATGGTCAATTTAATGTGTTTTACATCCTCTTTTTGAAAATGGAGAAACAATACCTTCACAACTCTTCTCGTCTCTCGTAGAAAATATGGTTACTTCAACTGAATTATCATGATTAAATTCACATGGAATATCCTGATTTGAGTTAGGAGATTGTACTTTCTCATCAGGTTTGTCATCAGAAATTGATGATTGACTCTCTGAGTTTTGTTTTGGTGGACTTAACGGAATGACATGGTTGTCTTGGATAATCTGCCACTTGTTCTCATTGACCATGTTAAAATTGCTGAGAGGAGACAATCTCATCTGTGCAGTTACAAAGCTGTGCTCACTATCCTTTGGAGGACTGCCGCTAGGAGTAAAGCTATACTCCGGGAGAGAGAGAATCCTCCCCAAGGTCTTCGGTAACTGACTGCTCATTAACTCTTCCTTTTCATCCCCACCGCTCAGCAACTCAGAGAGATGTTTCTTGGCTTCAATGTATATCTTAGAAACCCCTTGCTTGGGATTGTCAATCGTTTCGTTCACCATAGTTGTTTCAGACTCCTTCGACTTGCCAATCTTGTCTCCCCTCTTAATGCCAAGGGGAGATTTGGCAAATTTTTCAGTATAGAAATGGTTTCTATTTGACGAGCTCCATCCACCATTTCCCTCACCAACACCATTATCATGATTCTTTAAGTTTTGAAACTCATAAGGAAATTTACCATTGCGAGAGATTCCATGTCGCTCTTTTCCCATGGCATGCTTTAACTTCCTTTTAATTTCATTAAAAGAAAATTGGGAAGCATTCCTCTCACTCTGTGGTTTATTATCCATGGTTTGACCAGATTGCACTGATGTGCTAACACTGCTTTCAGTACCAGAATTTCGCGAGGTTGCTGGTCCAGGCTTTAAAATTACAATTCTACTTGAAGGTTGAAAATTTTCATTGTCATTTGAAGAATGACTGTCCTGCGACTTGCTTCTTCTCCTGAAAAAGCTGCGATGATTCCGATTCGTGAGCTCAACCGGTCTTGGTTTACTTTTCTCTTCTTCTAGCAAGTTGGAGCCTAATAATGAGCTGGTGTTTTTGTCTTTATCTAACTCAGCATCCTCCACGCATTGAATGTGCTTCACTAACAGCGAGTTTGGATCTTGTAGAAGTTCAAGAAACAATTCCTTGTTAGAACTTAACGTCTGCAGTGCATCCACGAGTTCTTTGGAATGGTGAGTTTTCCCATCCTCTGCAAGATTCTTATCATTACTAAACCTCTGACTGATAAACACCTTAATTGCTTCACCCAATTTTTCTTCAAGAGAGTACACCTGATCCGACTTACTGTCAACATCATCATGCCAATTATGCTTCAAACAACTACCTTTCCGATTTAATCGGCAAAGCTCTTCTAATATAACTTCCAAATCAAGATTTTTTGAGATTTCCAGATTAGATGAGTTTTCAGCCCCATCCCAATCAATGATGTGCATATCACAAGATTTGGTTCGATGTTTTTTAGCTTGTTTAGGTTTCTCTCTAATGTGTCCGCCATTTTTTGAATTCAACTGGTTCAGTTGTTCATCAGCACTATTCATATTCTTCTTCAGACCTTGCTCAATGAAAATCTCTTTTTCCATGAGTTCCTTTACACTAGTCCTTAAACCATCAGCTTTTGCCAGTTCACTTTCTTCAAGATCCTGAACCATTTTACAATGTTATGAAAGCAGATATGAATCTCAGAACTCATTCATTAGTAGGTGTCCTAAAGTTTATCAATGTGGTTGATCATCTCAAGAAAAGGCGTTTCTAATAATCTGTTTGAGTATAAGTTTTCAACGTTTACCTCGGTAATTAAATTCTGTTCGTCGTAATAGGTCAGCATCTTAAGTTCAGTTTTAGTATATTCAGTACCTGTGGAAACTGAGAGAATCAACAAATATAGAATATTTTTTCTTAATACACTCAGAAACTGCATTTGCAAAGGAAGTGATAGAAACTCTCTTAACATTAAGTCATAATGAATGCTTTCAAGTTACTTCTTTGATGTTGAGAGTAACTGTCAAAGATTTCTCAATCCTAAAATAATAAATAAAGAAAGAAAAAAGATAAAATAGTTTTACAAACTTATTCAAGAAGTACACATTTCTCATGAAAAACACAATCTTTAACAGGGATATACATAAGAACCAGACTACAGCTTTAAAATTTGAATATAATAAAAGTTATTTTCTCTTTGTAATGGATAAGAGTTCTTACCAACAGGATGCCTGCTCACACGCCTCCTATCCAAAAGTAGCTTTCTAGTTGATCTTCCATGTCGAAAGTCAAATATACTAATCAGACCCCATATGCAACCTGCCTGATCTTTTTCCAAACACGCACGGTGTCTTTGTGATCTCTTCCCCATAATGAATTGGTGATTCTATGAATTTAGCAGGTTCTGAGATACATGCAACTGTCACCAGGAATACAGTAACATTTACCATATGAACAAAATGGATGAAAAGAGATTTTAAGGATACTAAACATGAAAGTATAAATTCCAACCAAACATTCAGAACACCTAATGAAATATGACAATATACACTTGTATCACAATATGATAAAAGAAAAACTATAATGTAATAGATGAAGTCATAAAGCATGAGTGAAGCATCTGAATGTTTCAGCCATTATAACGCATTAAAAAATACGTGTCTTAATTTTTATAAACAACACTTAAAATCAAAATTTAATGGGAAAAGGGAGATTGCGAATTTCAAAAGCTTACAGAATTGGACTTATTAGTCAAGAAGAAGGCCATCTTATGTTGTAACAAAAACTAGGTATGCTACTTTGATACCATTACAAAAACCTTTCAATCAACACCACATTGGTTACCAACTCAAATCAATTTCAAATCTGAGTTCAAGAGATTCACTGAATTGGTAAACTACCAAACTCTGAGATTCAGGAAACAAATTGCATAATAATTTAAAAAGTAGATAGGGACAATATTAAGAGGAGAACAATAAAACTACAAATTTCTTGCCACATACTAAATGCTCCGAAAAAAATAATAAAAAAGGAAGGCTTGATAAATAATTACCAGCAAATTTAGAGCCCTTGAAATCTAAAGGACCAACAAGAACAACTCCATCCAAATGTACTTTCAACTAAATCAAGAATACCAATTTGAAACCTCAAGCTTTATGACAAGAGTAAAGCTCAAGCAACTATAGCCTCCTGTGTGTGGCAAAGTATCAAACTTTCCCCTTTTCTATTTTTACTAATAAGCCTCAATTAGTGCTCTGTATTCTCTGCCAGAAAATCTTCCCTTGGGGGAAAACCCAATTATGATAAGTAAAATCCACTCAATATTCCAAAACTATGATTCAGTCATTGCACAATAATCCACAATAAACTTCTATCAACAAAATTGATCAACACTCCTATTACTTGAAGGATGTGGCAAAATCTTAGAAAGCAATTGATCTTGCCTTAAAGGATATTAAACCCAAATCCCATAAGCAAACCCCAACCTTAGTCCATCATTTTCTAACACCATGAAGCCAGATACATTAATACTACTTGCACCTTCAATAACTTGATAATTTTCCTTCAAATGGCACACATTCAACTAAACCCCCCAAAGATCTTGACAATTTCCCACTCGAAGTTGACAAAATAATCACAGCACACAAAATTCTTACCAAAAAATTGTAACTTTTTCCATAAATTCTAATACTTTCTACAAAAGAAAAACCCAGATAAATTTTTTGCAAATTCAAAGCATTTTAATCATCACAGGCCCAGGAAAATGTGGTGAGCAATTCTGTACATTTTCTATATGGACAAACTTTTTCATGTACCCAAGTCAAACATGTTAACATCCTAGGCATTTCCTCCACATACCCAATACGAAAAAAATCCCAAAAACATAACCTTTTTGGGTATCTGCCGACCTAAAGAGAGATCCGGATAGCTAAAACACTGACTTTCGTATTATAATTGATGACTTAGGAGTGTGGCAGCCCTTAAAGACTGGAAAAAGCGAAAGAACAGAGGAGAGAGAAAGTAAAAGTGAGTGGGGGAGAAAGATTTATGAATAAAGCTAATGGAAATGGAGATGTAAGGAAGGAAGGAGGAAGAAGAAGAAGAATAGTTGGGGGACCATGGGCAAAGCTTTTTGGTGAAGGGAAAAATGTTTTATGTTGTTTCCTTCTCTTTTCGGCTTTAAAACTCTCTCTTCATTGTTTTCATAGTATAGTCCAAAGAAACGAATGAGCATTTAGATGTATATACACACTGTGTGTGTGTATATATATATATGTGTATATTGAGAGAGAGGTATATATATATATATGTGTGTATATTGAGAGAGAGAGAGAGAGAGCACGGGCGTTAGAATTGCTACATTTTGTTGAAACATGGTCCCCTATCCCTTTGGAGTAGCTTTTTGGGAGGGTGAAGGGAAGGGTATAACTGAAAAGAAATGGTTACTGAGAGGGTTAAATAATAAAACACTTAAGAGGTGGGGAACATTTCGAATTTGTTCTCTTTTTCTTCTTCTTCTTCTTTCTTGCTCTTTTGTTTTCTTTTCTTTCTCTTCTTTTTATGTTTAACCCAAAAAAAAAAAAAAACCAATGCTACTTTGTGTGAATTACAAAGTACAAATTAAATAAGCAAGTCGATGAATTTAAATATGAATATATAATTATTATTATTTTATAAATTTCTAAAATAAATTAGCCGTGAAACACAAATGCATATTTGTGTTTTAAAATTAATTGTGAAAATGTTCGATAGATAATGTACCTAATTAATTCACTTTGACAGCGTTAGTGGGTTTAATTTGTCCATGCATGCATTTTTAGTGGAGTACATTTAATTCTTACAATTTTACGATATTGCTAATTTAAGCATTTCCCTATATTAATGAGCTTTCTCGAATTAATACCCAAAATTCATAGGAACTCCCGACTGTAACAAAAATAAAAAAAGGATAAAGAAAAATCCAAAATTTCTTCCAAAGAGATAATATTAAAACATTATAATCCATTAAAACTGGAGCTTGACTCTTTGGTGGTGTCAATTTCTTTTCCATTTTTAAAAAAAAAAATTATATCACTAATTTAACCTGTTACATTGTTTTGTACAAAAATTTAAAATTATTTTATTTGATGTTACAAATTCATATATATATATATATATATATATATATATATATATAACTGTAGTGTATATATCCAAGCACTGGTCCCATGTCAACGGTAATAACCAAAAAAACATTTTTGGCTCTATAATTGTTATTCTATGTGGCTGATAGGAGCATGCTGCCATGCATACACTCCAAACCTTGTTGAAGGATCTTGTAATCATCAAACAAATTAAAAAAGAAAAAGAAAAATAGAAGATACTTTTGTGTCAGATTCGAAATTAAGGTTCTATTTTTCCCTTTTCTTGCAAAGAGTAAGTAATTAAACCAAAATTTATTATTATTTCAATTATTTATATAGATTAACTGAGAAACATAAACTTTACTAAATACATACTGTACAATCTTCTTTATTCATGTCTAACTTTCTTTATTACAAGTGCTTTAAAGACGTGTTAAAAAAATATTATTATTTTTTAATTAGATAAATATATGAAAAAATATAATGCATATATATTTCCTTTAAATTTTTAAAAAAAGGTGCAGAAAATAAAATGTTTCTAATTATTTTTTGAAAAAGAGAATATATAATTATTAAAAAAAAATTAATAATTTTATAATAATTTTTTTATATTTTCACATGTTTTTACAAATAAGAGTAAAGATTTATGAAATTATCAAATAGATTTGTCGAATTGATCGACCTCCTTTTCGGATAGACGGACTTCCAAACAGTGTATATGGTGCGGGTCACGTGATCTTGGTTAGGCACAAAGCCCTTATGAAATTCAGGTAGGCCCACCAAAAAATAAAAAGGGCTAGGACCCACTCTCCAACTCTAAAGGTGATTTATCATCTAATGAGAAGGCCTATAAAAGACAAACAGGTAATCTTCCACCAAACTTTGTTTTTTCATAAATATCTTTAATTATGAATGATAACAATAAAATATAGTTAATGATTATAATATTTATTATTAATGTTTTTTATATAAAATAAGGAAAATGATATTTTCATCCGAAATTACCATTTCAGCGTACGTAAAAATACAACTTATACTGTATTTGCAAGTTTTTATTTGAAGAGAAGAAAAAGAAAAATAATTAAAATTCCCCCAAATCTCATGTTTGTGAGTTTTGAGGGATAGAAAAGGGATGAAAAAATAATTAAAATCCCCCAAAATCCCATATTAATGCCCATGGTACAAAGGTGTATAGCATCATTTGTGTTGAAATGATCAACTTTGTGATATATTACAAAGCAAAAATATATATTTATAGATAAATAAAAATTCAATACAAAAAAAATGCAGTCATCGGTCTTGCATAAACGCTTATGTACTTGAAATTAAAGAAAAATAAAACCCTTAAAACCAAGTGTTGTTTGTTCAAATGACAATGATGATCGATCAACCTAATTATAATGTAAATTACTGATAAGTGTCATCAAGCTAGCATATGGTTTAGGTGAATCTGATCAACTGTTTTATTTTTAGTCAAAAGTGCTAAGAAAAGAGTACACCACATACAAGGAATGAAGGAAATCTAGGAAACCACATGAACGCTTTAAACTAATTACACCAATTAGGATTAAACGTTTTCCATGGTGCTGATGTAGATCGAGATGCCTCCACATGTCCTACATACATTGCCTCTTTCTTACAAATTTTATTTAATAATTTGAGCCACAATTATAATTATATACATATATAAAGGAAAAACTATGTGAATATCACTGATCTCTACGTCAAGGTTTAGGGTTTATTTCTTAATTTTTTTTAACAAGATTATATTTAATGAATTTGTGTTAGTTCAACATTTTGATCTAATTAAAAAATAATCTATAGTCTCATTTTGTAAGTATATGATGTAATTTTAAATACACGAAATACAAGATTATTCCAGATCTTGTTTATCAATATTTTGTTGTATTCTAAATACAAATATAATTTTCAAATAATAGTTGAAAAATAGTACATTTTAAATGGATAAAAGAGTGCTTGAGAGAGGATTTGGATACCAATATTAAATGACCTTTTGTCTTTCTTGTTGTAGAAGAGATTAAATATAATTATTAGTGGGAGGAAATGGTGGAATATGTAGACATTGAGAGAGAATAGAAGTGGACCACCACAACCACAAAGCATCTACGGCCATCTAATTCAATCATCTCACAACCAACTTTATATCCCCCCATGCAGTCGGCGACGATGGGATCCCATCAACTAGTACTTATTCAACACTAACCTAATTTTGTCTTCAGCCCAAAAATTACTCAAACCCCAAAACAATTGTTAACCACTTTTGTAAGAAATTGTCATGGGTGGTTAAACATGCATTTATTTAACCACCAAGAATATTATGGTCCGCTTTGGTTCAACTTAAGTTGGTGGATATATATAAAGCAATTTAATGTTCTAAGTAACTTGTGTTTGGAAGCTTTTGTTGACTTATATGTTTTCTTGTCACCAAAAAATAAAATAAAAAATCGAATAAAATATTTATTTAAATGAGAAAAGTTGGTGGCTAATTCATTTAAGTTAAAGTTCTTCTGTGTATTCAAAGCATTGGATGCTCCCAATTTTGGACACTCATAACACGAATTAAATAAATCCGAAAGTACCAAAACCCCATTTAAGAAAAGAAGCAAAAGGTTGGATATCATACATATATACTCACTCATTAAAAGAAGATAATGTGGTTCAATGGTATATGGTGAATTATTTTGAGTTGGAAAACTATGGGCAAAGGGGAATTAATGACTCGTTCCATGATTAAAAATCATCGAAAAGCGATTGTCCAACAACTTATGGGAGATAGGACCATGCCACCTTATCACAATAACAATCTACATTACTTGGTCCCAAAAATGAAATTGTTCCTACATGAAATTAACTTTCTTTTAAAATGCACGAGCACAAGAAGATTGTTCATAACATATTTAAATATAATTTTTTTTAATAAAAAAATAATTAATAAAAATAACTAAATCGTTGAAAAAACAAACTATATCTAATCGTACTTTATGTTAAAAAAATAAATTAAAAGTCGGATGAAATTTTCATTTTAGGTCAAATCAGTAATATAAAGAACAGATAATAGAGATTTGTTTGATGCTTATCTATGGCATACTTTAATTAGACAAACGAGTTTATTAGTGATTGAGAAGCGTCATTTGTGTCGTGACTACCCTAATGAGACAAGATAACCACGACTAGAAAGGAATGAACGATATTTTTTCAAAAGCAATACTTGAGTGAATATCCACTGTAGAAATTATTATTATGTATCAAAATAGATTTTTGAGTGGTGCTAATTAATTTTTTTAGATTCAGATATGATAACATGTAAATTTATTTATTCTTTTTAGAAAAAGTAGCATGATAATGTATAGAATAAAAATATCTATATGACACATGTAACGTTATTGAGAGTTTGTTTTTAATGAATCTATTTTAAGTATTTTGCATAAAAATAGCAACATAACTGAAATAGATTTTTTTTATTAATTATTGAAAAATGTTAATAAATAGGTAGGCATTATCAGTTAACAATTCATTAATTAAAAAGAGAATGAAGAGATTTAAATGAAGCACTGAGAAAAATTGTGATCTTGAGTATTCTTAATCTGATTTAATCATTTTTCTTAGTTTAATTTAGTTATTAATTTTAATTAGTTTTATTTATTAATTTATTGCAATTATTTAAATAAAGTTAATTTGATATAAAGTTTGTAATTGAAATTAATTATTTTTAATTCTATGTGGGTTTGACACTCGACTTAATCACTTTATTACTTGTGGGCCGCGTATACTTGCGTGTAAATTCTTATTTAAAATTAGGCAAACATTTTTTCAGTGTCCACACAACTAAAGTGCGGATTGGTCTTTGTAATATCCCAGATATTTCCAAGATTTTAAATAATATCTTAATTGATTTTATTAAAGGTTAAGGTTTAAACCTAGAAGGTGAGAAGGAAGATGTGTAGAAAATGGGTAAACATTTTTTTTTAACATAAATTATTTGTTAGAAATTAAATGTGAGAATATTTTAATGATGCATATAGATAATTTATTTAAGAAAGAAATTCAATTGAGAAGTGAAGGTGAATATATTAATATTTATATATATACACCTATAGTTGAGTTTGTTAGTCAAACAAGATGATGTGTGAAGTAAATTAAATACTTAATAAAACTAATAAATTAATTAGTTTTAGTATGGATTAAAAAGAAAAGTCATGTAATATAATTAATTGAATTAATTATATAAGTTATGAATTAAGGTTATGAGTAACAAGTAGGGAAGTGAAATATTGCCTTGAAGGACAATATTAAGAAGTTAATTAATTAAGTAATTTACTTAATTAATAAGTTGTTATAGATGTAAGCCCAATATGGAGATATTTGCATGAAATGAGTAATTAAATAAGAGAGCCAATAAAAAGTAAGTTATGTAGCCCAAACCATTAAAAGTCAAATGATGGTCAATGGTTGGGAGAAGCATTTCAAGTATTGATTGAGTGTAGAGAATTAACTAGTGTCTAGTTAATTGAATAACCCTAGTTGGTTGACAAGAGAGATAACATTAACCAATCATTGGTTAATTGCTAGATAAATAAATGTGGGGTTAAGAATTAACCGTGGATGGGTTAATTAAGTAACCCAATGTGGTAGAATTAATTATAGCAAATCTAATTGGATTATATTATAAGTCCAATTGAGGTATTAAACTAGGTCAAATTAATTTAACCAAGTAGTCCATATAATTTAATTTGAACATGGATTTATGTAATAATTAACCAAACCCAATGCTTGTTTAATTAAATGTAACATAGGGTATTTAATATTAGCCCAATGTAGTAATTAAATTGAGCCCAAACAAATTTAATTGACGAGCCCAATAGAAATATTAAATTGATCCAATGTGGAGCCAAATGATAGTCAAAGTTGTGGTCAATATATATACATTGGTGTATATATATATGGATACTTATATAATGATATAGGATATAAAAATAAAGCCAAATTGGTGTAATATTAGAGCAAATCCCGAATTTTGGGGCCCACTTGGTGAAAAGAGTGTAGATTTTGCTTGCTTGTTGCTTTATTTACACTCAAAAGGAAGCCTAGACTCAAGCTTGATAGATGTCACATTTTAGTCAATCAACCAAGTCCATTCCCTTAAATCAAGCCAAGTTTTGATGGTTGCAAGTAATGTTAGTCAAAGTGTATAGATATATAATATATATGTATAATGTAGAGATTTAACCATATGTTGGTTAAGTGATGGGAAAAGGTGTGGTCAAAGCTAATGTTAAATGAGATAAGAACTAACCTAAGGTTAGTTGCTAGCAAAATTAAACCACATTGGGTTAAGTCTCTACAATAGATAGAGAGAGTGAGAGTGAAGGAGACTTAGATCATTTCATTTGTTTCTTTTCTTCTTCATTTCTCCAAGTAGAAGAGAGGAGAGCTAGAGAGAAAAGAGAGAAGCCATGGAAGAGAAACAGGATTCTTGATGCTTGGATGATTGGATGAAGAAGAAGCAAGGTTTAAAGATGGAGGTCTCATCAAGAGGAATCTATCTATGTAAGAAGATTGATCATCCAAGTCTTTTCAAAGTTCTAACAAAGAGGATAATCAACAAAAGGTATAAAACATTCTAGCTTGGTATTGTTCTTTGGGTACTATGTAATTTCTTTGGTAGAAAACTAATTTTCAAAATCTAAAAAGGTAGAAACATGCTAGATTGATATATCTAGGGCTACATGGGTTTAATATGAATTTTTGGGTGTATTTATGTGGAAAGATTTCATCAAAATCATCAAATAAGTTTTTACCGACGAAAACCAAGTAACCAAAATCATGGCAGCCACTCCCGAAATTTCTGGGCATGATCCGTAAGTCGGATTCATGATCCGTAAATTTCTGGTGTTAGATGTGTGGGATATGAAGATCCTCCAAGTGGAATCACTTCGATCCGATTTAAAATGAGCAAGTTATGATTTTTCAACCAAAACACACCCACTGTTTTAGGGCTGTGCACAACAGTCCGGTTTAGAGCCAATTTCTATGACCAAAACAAATCCAAATTTGATGTTTGATAACAGAAAAATGTAGTTCGGGAAGTTACGAATCCATCGATACCAAATAGGCCTCAATCGGACTTGTGGATTTCATTTTATTCAAGTTCCCGTCGAAGACCCCAAGTCTGAAAAAGCATAAAAGTAATCTGCCTATTTTTTTAAAAAAACCGGCCGGTTCGGTTTTTTTCGGTTTTTCATGATTTCTAGGTAGGGCCGGTTCGGGCATTTATAGGCCGGTTCTTGGGTTGGTTCCAAAAGAGAAAATGCTTATAATTTTATAAAGAAAATTATCAAAATTTAAAATCCGAATTTTTTTGTAATTTGGTATTTATTAGAATTAATGGTGGATTAAAGCTTACTAAATTGCTAATAATTATGGGAAAATTATTTTTAATTTCAGAAAAATAATATTTGACCTATTGGCATGCTAGTTAAGTGTTATAAAGTAAAATTTGAAATTATTGGAGTGATTCACTATATATTAGCTATTTATTAGTGTATAAATAGGCTAATAATCTAATTAAATATTATTTAATAAATATTAAATAATATATGAAGTTATGTAATTAATTAATTATGATTTAATGAATATTAAAAAATAATTAAATGATGTTAAGATGAATAAGTTAGTTATTTATTATTTAATTGCACTTAAATAATAAGTAAAGTTAAATAAATAATTAATTATTATTTAAATTAATATTAAATAATAATTAAAGAATATTAAAGTTAGAAAGCTAATTATTTATTATTTAATTAATATTAAATAATAAGTAAGGTTAATTAAGTAATTAATTATTATTTAATTAATATTAAATAATAATTAAAGGATAATTAAGGTTAATAAACTAATTATTTATTATTTAATTAATATTAAATAATAAGTAAGGTTAATTAATTAATTAATTATTATTTAATTAATATTAAATAATGAGTTCGGATAATTAGTTAATTAATTATTATTTAATTCATATTAAATAATAATTAAATGGTAATTAAGTGGAATAAATTATTACTTAATCGAAAGAAGAATTATTAAGTAATTAAAATATATTGATAATATTATTGACTAACTATTAAATGATAATAGTTAAGAATTAAATCATTATTCAATAATTAATAATGATATGTAATTAATTTAAAATATTATTAAAGGATTAATAATATTATTTAGCATTTAATTAACTATTAAATAATAATAGTTAAGAGTTAAATCATTATTAAATAAATAATAATGATAAATAAAGATTTAGAATATTATTAAATAATTAATAATATTGTTTAACAAGTAATTAACTATTGGGTAATAATAGTTAAGGGTTGAATCGTTATTAAATAATTACTAATGATACGTGAGGATTTCAAATATTATTAAATGATTGATAATATTGATGAACAATTAAATTATTATTAAAATGATTGATAATAATGAGAAGTCAATTAAAATATTATTAAAGGGTAATAATATTAGCAAGCAATTAAATTATTATTAAAAGATTAATAATAATGATTAAGGTAAACTATTATTAAAAATAAATTAATAATAGTAATGATTATTTAAAGTGTTATTTAACAATTAAATAACATTATAAGTTATTACTAATTGATAGTAAAATTTAAAATATTATCCAAGGTGGATAATATTATGATAGGTATCGAGATAAATGATGTGATTAAGTTAAACCAAGGGTATGGTCCATTAGTGATTAATTGGTGGATCGACCTAAATAAATATAGGGTCCAAGTTTTAATGCAGTGACATTAATAAATGTCAGAATTGCATAGTTTCGAACAAAAGATTTATGGTGTTGAATATGAAACACTGAGTCAAGTCAAAGAGAGACTAAAATATGAAATTAACCTTATTAAATAAAGGGGATGATAAGAAGAAATAAATATCTTTAAAATAAGATTTAGTATTGAGTCAAACTTTGACTGATATTGTGTACCGTTGATCTCACATACCGTGTAGGTGGTGCAAGGAACGTGAAAGATTAACGTAAGCTGGTTATACAAGTCCAGGCAAGTTTTTCAGAACGTGTTGTATTATGTGCATGAATTATAAGTTTGTTATTAAACTGAGATGTGCTCATACGTGGTTATGTGCAAAGATATTTTAATGTGCCTTTGTGCAATAAGTTGATTTGAACTGTTGATATGCGGTAGTTGATTTAAGACAATTGTTCTGCATTGAACTATATGTCATGATAGAGGTTAGACATGAAACATAGATTAAATGCGAGGCGTGATATGCATGAGCAGTATGTCATAAACTGAAATGCATGAAATGTGACGCCCCCAAATCTGGGCCCACACAGCCCAAACTTGCGTCGTCAAAATACTACAACAAAATTATTACAACAAAGCACAACGTACAACAATACAGTGTATAATAATACACAACTAAGTCTTCACTATTATTGCCACACTATTTTACAAAACGTGAAAACTATGATAACTATTCCTCGGACCCTCACTCCATTCCCCGGCTAGACCCTGTTATGTTTTCATCTCCTGTTGAAAAACAATGGAACAAAAGAAAGGGTGAGCTCAAATAGCCCAGTAAAGAATATCATGACTAAGATAATGACGAATAAATTATCATTAGTCTTCAACAGTTGAGTTCTTGATAGAATACAATAGACTACAAGGTTTATATCAAAAACTGCAGTTAAATTCTTAAACAACGTTCAGATCAATAATAGCAGCGGAATGAGTAATCTATTAGAAGAATAATGCAGACTATAATGTCCACTCGGTTCTCTTTTTAGGAAAAACATCATCAACTTTTATCATCTGAAATATCATTAGTCAAGATAATACAAATTCACAGTTCCTGATCATAATCATGCAGATCAACAGTTCATCTTTGCACTACGGGCCAAAGACATTCAATATAACACCAACGGTCATGATTATACCAGATTCAGCCTTTGGTCATAATCATACCAAACAACAGTTCATCTTTGCACTACGGGCCAAAGAGAACATTCACCACGTGCCATAAAAGACACCGAACAGATGTATCGCCTTTAACCTATTATATCGCCTTTAACCTATCATCTGTTCAACAAATATATCACATTTGTGCCCCCGGCCACAGATATTCACAACAGTTTGATTTTTGGATGATTAGAATGATATAAATGATGAACAGAAGAAATAGGATAACAATAAGTATCGGAAGTTTACTTTGTACAGATTCAAATAATGTCCAAATTGTCAACATGATGTGGAGTGAAATTCAAGATCCACAGTTCAGAATAACGGTTACAATTCAATAGAAAGGTTCACGTAAATAGGAAGGTTCAATTGAAATAATGAAGTTCAACTATTATGGAACATATAATATTTTCAGGAATTATAGAAGCAATAGTTCCATAATAAATTTCGATTTAGGAGTATGAAAGAAAATAATATCCCTTACCGTAGCAGGTTTGATTAACAAAAGGTGAAAGAAATTAATACAAAGGGTTATTCACCAACAGGCGGCAATCCGCTCCGTAAGGTTATTCCCACAATTTAATAGAATTTGAGTACAAAGAGTTATTCACCAAACAGGCGGCAATCCGCTCCGTAAGGTTATTCCCACAATTTAATAGAATTTGAGTACAAAGAGTTATTCACCAAACAGGCGGCAATCCGCTCCGTAAGGTTATTCCCACAATTTAATAGAATTTGAGTACAAAGAGTTATTCACCAAACAGGCGGCAATCCGCTCCGTAAGGTTATTCTCAGAGATTAATAATGAATGAATACGAAAGGTTATTCACCAACAGGCGGCAATCCGCTCCGTAAGGTTATTCCCACAATTTAATACATGGAAATAAAAGGCACGTCTTATGAGTAAGGAAGAAACAATATTATTATCGAGAATCAAATAATGATAATCCCTTACCATAGTATGTTTGAATAATGGAAGATGAAAAAGATGGTATCCCTTATCTCAACACGTGACTGGATATTGATTTAAATGAGGTTGATTAACTTGAACAGTACACGTATACTTATAGATCTTCACAAATACTCAAGATGACTTAAGCACACTTAGAGAGAACTTTCACAAGAAGTATTTAGAGAGAGAAAGAAAGAACAAGTAAGGAAGTTTATGAAAAATCCTTAAGTTAAGGCTTCTATTTATAGCCAAAAATCTTATCATTCATTTAATCTAAACCATTCATTTAAAGATCATCTTTTAATCTACACCATCCATTTCAAATATTATATTATCTTTAATCTACACCATTCATTTCATATCACCTAATAATCACCTAACTTTATATTATAAACAAATCAATTTAATTATTCAACAATAATTCACACTTTAATCTACACCATTCATTTCATATCACCTAATAATCACCTAACTTTATATTATAAACAAATCAATTCAATTATTCAACAATAATTCACACTTTAATCTACACCATTCATTTCATATCACCTAATAATCACCTAACTTTATATTATAAACAAATAACTTTATCAATTCAATTATTATGACTAATTGTTATAAATACAGTATAGTTAGCTCTTAGATATCAAGTCAATAAATTAATGAAATACAACTGTTTAAATAACATCATAATAGAGATAACAAAAATGTAAAATAAAGCATACGTTACTGTGTAATGACAATTATTGATTCAATAATGTGAATTACTGTGCATATGTTACTGTGACAATTATTAGGTTCAATAATTTTAAAAACAGTGCAACAACAATTATTGACTCAATGATATAAAATACAGTGTAATGACAATTATTAAATCAATAATGCAAAATACTGTGTAACAACAATTATTGAATTGATAATATAAAATATTATGCAGTGACAATTATCGATGAAATGATGCGTAACAGTTACGGTGTCAATTATCAGACCAATAATATGAGACACTATGCAATACCGTGTGTTACTGTAGAGTACCGTGTGCTACAGAAAATACCATAAACTACCGTATGCTACTATTCTTTTATCACCGGTATTTTAACAGTTCCGTTGACTATTTTTATTTAAAAAGGTTACTTCTGTCGTTTTCTATATCCGACAAATATTCCGTTGTGGGGTCCACCAATAATTTATTATTTCGGCGCCGTCGTACGGCACGAATATTCCCCGACCAAACGAATATTCCCCGACAAAGCGAATATTGTCCGACAAAATAAAATTTGCACATAACATCCTTAACTTTCAATTTTGTTAATTTAACCACTTACTGTTTCAAAAAATATATATATGAAGAAAAATTAAATTTTGTATTTCATATAATTCGGGGTCTTACAACCTCCCCTCCTTATGAAATTTCGTCCCCGAAATTGACGTACCTGACATATCGAAGAGGTAATGATACTTAGATTTCATCTCAGATTCTAGCTCCCAGGTCATTTCCTCAGTATCTTGGTTCCTCCATAAAACCTTAACTTGAGGTATAACCTTTGAGCGTAGGATCTGCTCCTTCTTATCCAGGATCTTAACAGGTACCTCCTCGTATGTTAAATCTTCTGCTATAACGTCTGGTTCTAACTCAATGACGTGGTTTGGGTCCTTCACATATTTACGTAACATAGATATGTGAAAAACGTTATGGATGCGAGACATACTTGGTGGTAGGGCTAGTCTGTAGGCTACGGTTCCTATTCGATCGAGGATTTCAAATGGGCCAATAAATCGAGGGTTGAGCTTTCCTCTCTTTCCGAATCTCGTAACCCCTTTTCATGGAGAAACACGTAAGAATACATGATCTCCGACGTTGAAACTTTCGTCTCTCCGATGAAGATCAGCATAACTCTTTTGTCGTTCTTGTGCGGTCTGTATTCGTTGTCGGATCATTTGGATCTTTTCGGTCGTCAAGCATACCAACTCGGGTCCCAACAATTTTGCTTCTCCTACCTCATTCCAACATATTGGAGAGCGACACTTCCTTCCATACAATGCCTCGAATGGAGCCATGCCTATGCTTGCTTGGTAACTGTTGTTGTAAGAAAATTCCACCAACGGCAAGTACTTATCCCAACTTCCTTTGAAGTCTAATACACAAAGTCTCAAAAGATCTTCGAGGGTCTGGATCGTCCTTTCCGATTGTCCGTCCGTTTGAGGATGGTATGCAGAACTAAAACGTAGTTCAGTGCCCATAGCTTTTTGTAGACTGATCCAAAAGCGTGAAGTGAATCTAGGATCCCGATCAGAAACTATGGAAACTGGCATGCCATGCAATCTCACGATCTCATTTATGTACATACCGGCAAGACGTTCAAGTGAAAAGTTTTCTCGTATAGGCAAGAAATGAGCAGATTTGGTCAATCTATCTACAATCACCCAAATTGCATCTAAGCCTTGAGAAACTTTTGGAAGACCCGTCACGAAGTCCATATTGATGTGTTCCCACTTCCATTCGGGAACTTCAAGTGATTGTAATGGACCTTTAGGAACTTGATGTTCTGCCTTGACACGTTGACAAGTTAGGCACTTTGAGATAAACTCCGCAATCTCTCTTTTCATATTGTTCCACCAAAATGTATGTCGAAGATCTCGATACATCTTGGTACCTTCTGGGTGGATTGCAAACGGCGTGTTGTGTGCCTCCATCATGATTTTATGCTTTAATTCAGGATCGTTAGGAACACAAAGTCGAGAGTTGACTCGAAGTATTCCTTTCTCGTCGATTCTTGCTTCGGGAATGACACATTCTTGTACTTTCTTTATCATGTTTATCAGTTCCGGATCGGTAGCTTGAGCAGCTTTAATTTTATCGATTAAAGTTGGTTCTACTCGCACGTGAGCAATCTTCGAGTGGGTCCCTGGTGTCTTTAGCTCTATCTCCATCTTTTGCAAGTCGTACAAAATACACTTTTGTGTTGTCAGCAGTGCACTTGTACTTGCATAAGATTTTCTGCTCAAAGCGTCAGCTACAACGTTCGCCTTTCCCGGGTGATACTGGATTGTGTGGTCATAATCCTTTAACAGTTCAAGCCAACGTCGTTGTCGCATGTTGAGTTCCTTCTGGGTGAAGAAATACTTGAGACTTTTATGATCCGTATAGATATCCACTTTTTCTCCGTACAAGTAGTGTATCCAGATCTTCAACGCGAAAACGACTGCTGCCAACTCTAGATCATGAGTAGGATAATTTTTCTCATAATCTTTGAGTTGTCGAGAGGCATAGGCTATAACCTTTCCATGTTGCATAAGGACACAGCCTAGACCTTTGCCAGAAGCATCGCTGTAGATAACAAATTCTCCTGATCCTGATGGTATGGTCAGAACAGGAGCTGAAACAAGTCTCCTCTTGAGTTCTTGAAAACTCTTCTCGCATTCCTCGCTCGATATAAGTTTTGTACTAGAATGAATGATACCGATATCTAGTAATTAAACTTTCAACTCTTGGTGTTCTATGGGAGCCATTTGGTATGGGACTTTAAAAATGGGCTTAGTGCCAGGTTCAAGATCGATACAGAATTCAATTTCACGGTTTGGGGTAAGCCAGAAAGTTCCTCAGAAAAAACGTCAGGAAATTCATTAACAATGAGAATATCATTTAAGTTTGACGTGTTTTTGTTCAAATCAGTGACATGAGCTAAAAAGGCTTGACATCCGTTTTTCAATAAACGGATGGCTTTATGGCTAGAAATAACAGTTATAGATTTCAATGGTTTAGTTGCTTGAATTTGTATGACAGGTTGATTAGGAATATGAAAACTAATAATCTTATGAAAACAATGAATTTTAGCATGATGGGTAGTCAACCAATCAATTCCTAAAATCACATCAAATTCACGCATGTCCAAAGAAATAAGGTCAACAGGTAATGTGAGGTTGTTGATTTGAACTAGGCAAGATTTATAGATAGTAAATGTAATAGGTATTTCTCCCAATGAGGTTTCAACTGATAAGACAAGATTTAAGTTTTCAATAGTCAAATTTAAACGTTGAGTACATATAGGTGAGATAAAAGAGTGGATAGAGTCAGTATCTAATATGACATAGACTTCACGAGAATTTATGAATAGCTTACCGGTTATCACCTCATTCGGTTTCTTGACTGTTATCGTCAAATCGAATCCCGAATACTTCATTCGGATCTTCACGTATTTCAACCATGGGAATACCACTGAATAATTTTCTAGCAAACTGTTTCTCGGGTTCATCAACTTCATCAGTAGTAAGGTACCAATGATTTCCATTAAAATAGTATTTTCGATAGACTGCAGTTTCCACGATAGTGACTAACTTAACCTGAATTCCTCTAAATTGTAACGCCCAAAAGTATAGAAACATCATTTTTAAATAATCTTGAAAATCATAGCTGGAACACCATAAATCCCAAAGACTAATATGAAAAGTCCATATATTCTGATCCTTTGTTATAGAGCATAACCATGTGATATCACTCTCCCAATTAGTGAGTAAATTAAAGGCAATAATTTCCGCAAGTTCGTTACTTCCTTTAATTGCTTCTAAGAATGGATCTGAAACGACTGTAGCAGAGCTTTCACCTTCATCCTTACTGGATAGAACACGCATAATTTTTGCCTTAGGCAAATGATTCAACTCTGAGTTTGTAAGAAGATTATTCGTCGCCTCTTGTTTTGCAGCTACATTTGTTTCGGTAATTTCATAATTAACCTCCTGATTTCCAGATGCCATAATTAACTGTGGTCACAAAATAAATGTTAGTTCAAATAAACTGACTCATCTCTTCATGTTCCTACATTCAAATCGATTCATTAGATAAAAAATAAATCTAATTTAGGTAGGACACACTAGTGATTGATTCTATTCGTCTCTCCCCTCCTAGTTCTAACCCCAGATCTCCATTAAAGACCATATCTCTAAGCTCTGATGCCAACTGTGACGCCCCCAAATCTGGGCCCACACAGCCCAAACTTGAGTCGTCAAAATACTACAACAAAATTATTACAACAAAGCACAACGTACAACAATAGAGTGTATAATAATACACAACTAAGTCTTCACTATTATTGCCACACTATTTTACAAAACGTGAAAACTATGATAACTATTCCTCGGACCCTCACTCCATTCCCCGGCTAGACCCTGTTATGTTTTCATCTCCTGTTGAAAAACAATGGAACAAAAGAAAGGGTGAGCTCAAATAGCCCAGTAAAGAATATCATGACTAAGATAATGACGAATAAATTATCATTAGTCTTCAACAGTTGAGTTCTTGATAGAATACAATAGACTACAAGGTTTATATCAAAAACTGCAGTTAAATTCTTAAACAACGTTCAGATCAATAATAGCAGCGGAATGAGTAATCTATTAGAAGAATAATGCAGACTATAATGTCCACTCGGTTCTCTTTTTAGGAAAAACATCATCAACTTTTATCATCTGAAATATCATTAGTCAAGATAATACAAATTCACAGTTCCTGATCATAATCATGCAGATCAACAGTTCATCTTTGCACTACGGGCCAAAGACATTCAATATAACACCAACGGTCATGATTATACCAGATTCAGCCTTTGGTCATAATCATACCAAACAACAGTTCATCTTTGCACTACGGGCCAAAGAGAACATTCACCACGTGCCATAAAAGACACCGAACAGATGTATCGCCTTTAACCTATTATATCGCCTTTAACCTATCATCTGTTCAACAAATATATCACATTTGTGCCCCCGGCCACAGATATTCACAACAGCTTGATTTTTGGATGATTAGAATGATATAAATGATGAACAGAAGAAATAGGATAACAATAAGTATCGGAAGTTTACTTTGTACAGATTCAAATAATGTCCAAATTGTCAACATGATGTGGAGTGAAATTCAAGATCCACAGTTCAGAATAACGGTTACAATTCAATAGAAAGGTTCACGTAAATAGGAAGGTTCAATTGAAATAATGAAGTTCAACTATTATGGAACATATAATATTTTCAGGAATTATAGAAGCAATAGTTCCATAATAAATTTCGATTTAGGAGTATGAAAGAAAATAATATCCCTTACCGTAGCAGGTTTGATTAACAAAAGGTGAAAGAAATTAATACAAAGGGTTATTCACCAACAGGCGGCAATCCGCTCCGTAAGGTTATTCCCACAATTTAATAGAATTTGAGTACAAAGAGTTATTCACCAAACAGGCGGCAATCCGCTCCGTAAGGTTATTCCCACAATTTAATAGAATTTGAGTACAAAGAGTTATTCACCAAACAGGCGGCAATCCGCTCCGTAAGGTTATTCCCACAATTTAATAGAATTTGAGTACAAAGAGTTATTCACCAAACAGGCGGCAATCCGCTCCGTAAGGTTATTCTCAGAGATTAATAATGAATGAATACGAAAGGTTATTCACCAACAGGCGGCAATCCGCTCCGTAAGGTTATTCCCACAATTTAATACATGGAAATAAAAGGCACGTCTTATGAGTAAGGAAGAAACAATATTATTATCGAGAATCAAATAATGATAATCCCTTACCATAGTATGTTTGAATAATGGAAGATGAAAAAGATGGTATCCCTTATCTCAACACGTGACTGGATATTGATTTAAATGAGGTTGATTAACTTGAACAGTACACGTATACTTATAGATCTTCACAAATACTCAAGATGACTTAAGCACACTTAGAGAGAACTTTCACAAGAAGTATTTAGAGAGAGAAAGAAAGAACAAGTAAGGAAGTTTATGAAAAATCCTTAAGTTAAGGCTTCTATTTATAGCCAAAAATCTTATCATTCATTTAATCTAAACCATTCATTTAAAGATCATCTTTTAATCTACACCATCCATTTCAAATATTATATTATCTTTAATCTACACCATTCATTTCATATCACCTAATAATCACCTAACTTTATATTATAAACAAATCAATTTAATTATTCAACAATAATTCACACTTTAATCTACACCATTCATTTCATATCACCTAATAATCACCTAACTTTATATTATAAATAAATCAATTCAATTATTCAACAATAATTCACACTTTAATCTACACCATTCATTTCATATCACCTAATAATCACCTAACTTTATATTATAAACAAATAACTTTATCAATTCAATTATTATGACTAATTGTTATAAATACAGTATAGTTAGCTCTTAGATATCAAGTCAATAAATTAATGAAATACAACTGTTTAAATAACATCATAATAGAGATAACAAAAATGTAAAATAAAGCATACGTTACTGTGTAATGACAATTATTGATTCAATAATGTGAATTACTGTGCATATGTTACTGTGACAATTATTAGGTTCAATAATTTTAAAAACAGTGCAACAACAATTATTGACTCAATGATATAAAATACAGTGTAATGACAATTATTAAATCAATAATGCAAAATACTGTGTAACAACAATTATTGAATTGATAATATAAAATATTATGCAGTGACAATTATCGATGAAATGATGCGTAACAGTTACGGTGTCAATTATCAGACCAATAATATGAGACACTATGCAATACCGTGTGTTACTGTAGAGTACCGTGTGCTACAGAAAATACCATAAACTACCGTATGCTACTATTCTTTTATCACCGGTATTTTAACAGTTCCGTTGACTATTTTTAGTTAAAAAGGTTACTTC
Source organism: Hedera helix (assembly GCA_947179155.2). Classification (NCBI taxonomy): domain Eukaryota; kingdom Viridiplantae; phylum Streptophyta; class Magnoliopsida; order Apiales; family Araliaceae; genus Hedera; species Hedera helix. The sequence goes on from OX359287.1 coordinate 38,652,785, forward strand.
TGTCGTTTTCTATATCCGACAAATATTCCGTTGTGGGGTCCACCAATAATTTATTATTTCGGCGCCGTCGTACGGCACGAATATTCCCCGACCAAACGAATATTCCCCGACAAAGCGAATATTGTCCGACAAAATAAAATTTGCACATAACATCCTTAACTTTCAATTTTGTTAATTTAACCACTTACTGTTTCAAAAAAAATATATATGAAGAAAAATTAAATTTTGTATTTCATAAAATTCGGGGTCTTACATGAAAAACATGATGTTAGTATAAATTGTAAATTTTATGTGAAGCATGTAATGTGTTATGTGTAGCTGTTGAACTTGCTGAGCCGTCGTGCTCACTCTTGCCTAAACCAACAATTTCAGATAAGGCTAGTTACCTGAAGTTCTCGATAAAGAACAAGGAACAGGAAAATATATTACTTCCATTGAAGATCTAAATATCTATTGTAGATATCAGTCCGAATTGGACAGGTAAATGATTGTGTATCATAAAACTTAGTTGGTATGTTATATGAGTGTTAAATACATAAGTTGATTGTAATAGAATGTCGTATCATGTATGATATTAAGACATACTAGGAATGTATAAAGATTTCGATTCTGGAATAGAAAGAGATGTTGTAAAATTGTAAATAAATGGTTATTTACCAATTATAATAGTGTTGTAATTCATGAACAATAAGGAAAATGTTGTACTTGTGTTGAACCGAATCCGAGGTTCAAGGAACCCGGATTTGGGGTCGTCACAAGTTGGTATCAGAGCTGATAGGTTATAAACCTTAGGTAAGAGTACCTTAGGCTATAACCGTGTAGAAGATAAGTAAAATGATAAATGAATAAACTCCGGAAGAGTTTAAGTAATAAAAGGTGAATTTGAAAAATTCATATATAGAAGATTATCCAAAGATGGATTTGAGAAGCTATAAGAGAAATGAAAAAGGTCACGTTGTACCTAATTTGAAGAAATTATAGAAAAATATTTTATGATAAGATTTTGAGAAGCATAAAGAAAATGCTAATAAGGTCATGAAATGATCTAGAGAGATGAACTCGTAATGAGGCAAATGTGCTAAAATATGAATGGATAGAATTCGTATTTAGTTAAGAAAAATTAGAGGTTTGGGGGTTTTTAATTGAGGATTCATATTAGTGGTTGAGCTGTACGATTCCTTGTATGGATTTGTGCTTGGTTTTAGAACCGCTTAGCTTCCTATATTAATATAGTGGTTGAGTTGAACGAACCCTTGTATGGGCGGGGGCTATGATATGTCAGCGAACCAATTTGGGAGATGCTGCTGCGAAACTTGGCACGATCAGTGTGTATCGTAGAATAAACGTATGCACTGATGGCAGGTGTTCCTTACAGTGTTGAAGAGTTGGGAAACTGATGTATTTGTTCTTGGTTTAACGACCGCTTAACTTTCTATATTGATTAGTGGCCGAGTTGACCAATTTCTTGTATGGGCGGGAGATTGTGTTTGGTTTGACGACCACTTAGCTTCCTATAGTGATAATCGATTGAAATCTGGTGTCGCGCTATTTGTTATATGAATGTTGAAAAGGTGATTCTTTTCTCATGTATAATGAATAGGTAGAGGATGTTAAGTTAAGTTCATGTTCTGAGAACCGACACGCATGGAAAGTTCGTGACTCATAGTTATGTGGTGGAACCCCTCAGCGAATGGACGACTTTGGCCTGACTAGGACAAGTTCCTCAAACCATATGATTGTGGTAAGTTCCTCAACCCAAATACGTGGTGAGTTTGATGAACAGTGAGTATGGATAGAGTTAAGTAGTCAGGTTAAGGCTATACTAGATATATTTATTAAGCTGGAAAAGAATGTGGAGGAAAAATTTGAGGTGTTTTGAGGTTTTAGGATATTCCAAATCTTCTAGCTATGCTAGACTTTGAAATTCTTAAAATCGTGCTAAATTCGCACTTTTGTGCTTTTGAAAATGTCAAAGTGTGTTTTCATAATCATTAATGCATTTAGTGCAGAGATGATAAACGATAGAGTCATCAATGCAGAGTAACCTAGTGTTGGATGTATTTTTAAGCCCACTATGGTACGATGTAATATGACAAAGTCAAAATGATTTTCAGTATTTTGAAACGTGTAAAGAAGAGTCTATGCTAATTGTTTCGGCTAGACAAATTGATTTAAAAATATCAAAATGTATTTATAAAATCATCACACGCCATTAAAGCCATGGTGCAGAGATGAAAAAGACGGAATCCTCAACGCGCTGTTGCAACGGTGCGGTATCATGAAGTCCTAAAAATGTATTTCAGTTGTTTTAATCTGAAATGATTTTCAGTTCGTAATATATGAACAGTCTAATGATGTGAGTTTATGTCATTTATTTTGACTGGACACTTTTGGTCAGAAATGACTCAAGTTTTATTTTCCAATCCAACGTATGCTGGAGCGGAATTTTGTAGTAAGTCTGAGGTGAACAACCCCATAATGGGGGATATGTCAGAGCCATGAATAAAGAACCCGCGAGGGGGCGCCCAACAGTGGTGGCATGCTGATATGGGTTGGTAAATCCAAAGAGTTCGACCCCAACAGAAGTCGTTGTGCACAGCGCTAGAGTACGATAGGCTGATCACCTAGCGTACGAAACCATTGTGGTATGTTTTCAGTCATTGTGATTGATAAACATTCTCGCAGTATGTTCATAGTCTTTATGACTCCTCAGAATAGTATGAAAGTTTTAATGAATATTTTGATTTTCAATTTATTCTTTTGTAAGATATTGATTTTCAATTTATTCTTCTGCAAGATATTCCATTGTTCTGGAATTGTGAAAAGTATGAACTTCCTAGAAAAGGGTGGTCATAGAATTCGATGAGTAAAGAGATATTCTCAGTGATGAAAAACTGGTAGAAATGAGTATAATGAAATTTCGGGGACGAAATTCTTATAAGAAGGGGTGAATGTAATATCCCAGATATTTCCAAGATTTTAAATAATATCTTAATTGATTTTATTAAAGGTTAAGGTTTAAACCTAGAAGGTGAGAAGGAAGATGTGTAGAAAATGGGTAAACATTTTTTTTTAACATAAATTATTTGTTAGAAATTAAATGTGAGAATATTTTAATGATGCATATAGATAATTTATTTAAGAAAGAAATTCAATTGAGAAGTGAAGGTGAATATATTAATATTTATATATATACACCTATAGTTGAGTTTGTTAGTCAAACAAGATGATGTGTGAAGTAAATTAAATACTTAATAAAACTAATAAATTAATTAGTTTTAGTATGGATTAAAAAGAAAAGTCATGTAATATAATTAATTGAATTAATTATATAAGTTATGAATTAAGGTTATGAGTAACAAGTAGGGAAGTGAAATATTGCCTTGAAGGACAATATTAAGAAGTTAATTAATTAAGTAATTTACTTAATTAATAAGTTGTTATAGATGTAAGCCCAATATGGAGATATTTGCATGAAATGGGTAATTAAATAAGAGAGCCAATAAAAAGTAAGTTATGTAGCCCAAACCATTAAAAGTCAAATGATGGTCAATGGTTGGGAGAAGCATTTCAAGTATTGATTGAGTGTAGAGAATTAACTAGTGTCTAGTTAATTGAATAACCCTAGTTGGTTGACAAGAGAGATAACATTAACCAATCATTGGTTAATTGCTAGATAAATAAATGTGGGGTTAAGAATTAACCGTGGATGGGTTAATTAAGTAACCCAATGTGGTAGAATTAATTATAGCAAATCTAATTGGATTATATTATAAGTCCAATTGAGGTATTAAACTAGGTCAAATTAATTTAACCTAGTAGTCCATATAATTTAATTTGAACATGGATTTATGTAATAATTAACCAAACCCAATGCTTGTTTAATTAAATGTAACATAGGGTATTTAATATTAGCCCAATGTAGTAATTAAATTGAGCCCAAACAAATTTAATTGACGAGCCCAATAGAAATATTAAATCGATCCAATGTGGAGCCAAATGATAGTCAAAGTTGTGGTCAATATATATACATTGGTGTATATATATATGGATACTTATATAATGATATAGGATATAAAAATAAAGCCAAATTGGTGTAATATTAGAGCAAATCCCGAATTTTGGGGCCCACTTGGTGAAAAGAGTGTAGATTTTGCTTGCTTGTTGCTTTATTTACACTCAAAAGGAAGCCTAGACTCAAGCTTGATAGATGTCACATTTTAGTCAATCAACCAAGTCCATTCCCTTAAATCAAGCCAAGTTTTGATGGTTGCAAGTAATGTTAGTCAAAGTGTATAGATATATAATATATATGTATAATGTAGAGATTTAACCATATGTTGGTTAAGTGATGGGAAAAGGTGTGGTCAAAGCTAATGTTAAATGAGATAAGAACTAACCTAAGGTTAGTTGCTAGCAAAATTAAACCACATTGGGTTAAGTCTCTACAATAGATAGAGAGAGTGAGAGTGAAGGAGACTTAGATCATTTCATTTGTTTCTTTTCTTCTTCATTTCTCCAAGTAGAAGAGAGGAGAGCTAGAGAGAAAAGAGAGAAGCCATGGAAGAGAAACAGGATTCTTGATGCTTGGATGATTGGATGAAGAAGAAGCAAGGTTTAAAGATGGAGGTCTCATCAAGAGGAATCTATCTATGTAAGAAGATTGATCATCCAAGTCTTTTCAAAGTTCTAACAAAGAGGATAATCAACAAAAGGTATAAAACATTCTAGCTTGGTATTGTTCTTTGGGTACTATGTAATTTCTTTGGTAGAAAACTAATTTTCAAAATCTAAAAAGGTAGAAACATGCTAGATTGATATATCTAGGGCTACATGGGTTTAATATGAATTTTTGGGTGTATTTATGTGGAAAGATTTCATCAAAATCATCAAATAAGTTTTTACCGACGAAAACCAAGTAACCAAAATCATGGCAGCCACTCCCGAAATTTCTGGGCATGATCCGTAAGTCGGATTCATGATCCGTAAATTTCTGGTGTTAGATGTGTGGGATATGAAGATCCTCCAAGTGGAATCACTTCGATCCGATTTAAAATGAGCAAGTTATGATTTTTCAACCAAAACACACCCACTGTTTTAGGGCTGTGCACAATAGTCCGGTTTAGAGCCAATTTCTGTGACCAAAACAAATCCAAATTTGATGTTTGATAACATAAAAATGTAGTTCGGGAAGTTACGAATCCATCGATACCAAATAGGCCTCAATCGGACTTGTGGATTTCATTTTATTCAAGTTCCCGTCGAAGACCCCAAGTCTGAAAAAGCATAAAAGTAATCTGCCTATTTTTTTAAAAAAACCGGCCGGTTCGGTTTTTTTCGGTTTTTCATGATTTCTAGGTAGGGCCGGTTCGGGCATTTTTAGGCCGGTTCTTGGGTTGGTTTCAAAAGAGAAAATGCTTATAATTTTATAAAGAAAATTATCAAAATTTAAAATCCGAATTTTTTTTGTAATTTGGTATTTATTAGAATTAATGGTGGATTAAAGCTTACTAAATTGCTAATAATTATGGGAAAATTATTTTTAATTTCAGAAAAATAATATTTGACCTATTGGCATGCTAGTTAAGTGTTATAAAGTAAAATTTGAAATTATTGGAGTGATTCACTATATATTAGCTATTTATTAGTGTATAAATAGGCTAATAATCTAATTAAATATTATTTAATAAATATTAAATAATATATGAAGTTATGTAATTAATTAATTATGATTTAATGAATATTAAAAAATAATTAAATGATGTTAAGATGAATAAGTTAGTTATTTATTATTTAATTGCACTTAAATAATAAGTAAAGTTAAATAAATAATTAATTATTATTTAAATTAATATTAAATAATAATTAAAGAATATTAAAGTTAGAAAGCTAATTATTTATTATTTAATTAATATTAAATAATAAGTAAGGTTAATTAAGTAATTAATTATTATTTAATTAATATTAAATAATAATTAAAGGATAATTAAGGTTAATAAACTAATTATTTATTATTTAATTAATATTAAATAATAAGTAAGGTTAATTAATTAATTAATTATTATTTAATTAATATTAAATAATGAGTTCGGATAATTAGTTAATTAATTATTATTTAATTCATATTAAATAATAATTAAATGGTAATTAAGTGGAATAAATTATTACTTAATCGAAAGAAGAATTATTAAGTAATTAAAATATATTGATAATATTATTGACTAACTATTAAATGATAATAGTTAAGAATTAAATCATTATTCAATAATTAATAATGATATGTAATTAATTTAAAATATTATTAAAGGATTAATAATATTATTTAGAATTTAATTAACTATTAAATAATAATAGTTAAGAGTTAAATCATTATTAAATAAATAATAATGATAAATAAAGATTTAGAATATTATTAATTCTTTAATAATATTGTTTAACAAGTAATTAACTATTGGGTAATAATAGTTAAGGGTTGAATCGTTATTAAATAATTACTAATGATACGTGAGGATTTCAAATATTATTAAATGATTGATAATATTGATGAACAATTAAATTATTATTAAAATGATTGATAATAATGAGAAGTCAATTAAAATATTATTAAAGGGTAATAATATTAGCAAGCAATTAAATTATTATTAAAAGATTAATAATAATGATTAAGGTAAACTATTATTAAAAATAAATTAATAATAGTAATGATTATTTAAAGTGTTATTTAACAATTAAATAACATTATAAGTTATTACTAATTGATAGTAAAATTTAAAATATTATCCAAGGTGGATAATATTATGATAGGTATCGAGATAAATGATGTGATTAAGTTAAACCAAGGGTATGGTCCATTAGTGATTAATTGGTGGATCGACCTAAATAAATATAGGGTCCAAGTTTTAATGCAGTGACATTAATAAATGTCAGAATTGCATAGTTTCGAACAAAAGATTTATGGTGTTGAATATGAAACACTGAGTCAAGTCAAAGAGAGACTAAAATATGAAATTAACCTTATTAAATAAAGGGGATGATAAGAAGAAATAAATATCTTTAAAATAAGATTTAGTATTGAGTCAAACTTTGACTGATATTGTGTACCGTTGATCTCACATACCGTGTAGGTGGTGCAAGGAACGTGAAAGATTAACGTAAGCTGGTTATACAAGTCCAGGCAAGTTTTTCAGAACGTGTTGTATTATGTGCATGAATTATAAGTTTGTTATTAAACTGAGATGTGCTCATACGTGGTTATGTGCAAAGATATTTTAATGTGCCTTTGTGCAATAAGTTGATTTGAACTGTTGATATGCGGTAGTTGATTTAAGACAATTGTTCTGCATTGAACTATATGTCATGATAGAGGTTAGACATGAAGCATAGATTAAATGCGAGGCATGATATGCATGAGCAGTATGTCATAAACTGAAATGCATGAAAAACATGATGTTAGTATAAATTGTAAATTTTATGTGAAGCATGTAATGTGTTATGTGTAGCTGTTGAACTTGCTGAGCCGTCGTGCTCACTCTTGCCTAAACCAACAATTTCAGATAAGGCTAGTTACCTGAAGTTCTCGATAAAGAACAAGGAACAGGAAAATATATTACTTCCATTGAAGATCTAAATATCTATTGTAGATATCAGTCCGAATTGGACAGGTAAATGATTGTGTATCATAAAACTTAGTTGGTATGTTATATGAGTGTTAAATACATAAGTTGATTGTAATAGAATGTCGTATCATGTATGATATTAAGACATACTAGGAATGTATAAAGATTTCGATTCTGGAATAGAAAGAGATGTTGTAAAATTGTAAATAAATGGTTATTTACCAATTATAATAGTGTTGTAATTCATGAACAATAAGGAAAATGTTGTACTCGTGTTGAACCGAATCCGAGGTTCAAGGAACCCGGATTTGGGGTCGTCACAGTCTTGGTTATCAATTTTTAAAACTTCATATATGGTTTATTCAAATTCCGCACAACTCAAGTGCGAATTCTTTTTTTTTTTTTACTAAACTCCCTATATAGTTTCCTTAGAGTGCACACTATTAAAGTGTGAATTGGTCTTTGTTATTAATTTTTAAAATTCCATGTATGGTTTATTTAGAATCGTTGTGCGAATTCTATTTATTTTTATTACTAAACTTCCTATATGGTTTCCCTATAGTCCGTACTACTAAAGTGCAGATTTGTCTTGGTTATCAATTTTTAAAACTGTATGTCGCCCGGCCCGTAAATTTTGGGCTGTGGGCTTAATAATTCTAGCCCGCGTAGAGGTGGGCCGTTTTTTGCCCGCCCCGTTTTGGCCCGGTCCGCCCGCGAGTTAATTTTTTTTTTTTTTATAAAATGCATGCTGTCGGTGAGAATTGAACTCAAGACCTTGAATGCGTTACAAAGGAGTTCCAACCAACTGAGCTACAACTACTTCTTGTTTAAAGTTTGGCTTTCAACTATATTTGTTCTCATGCTTCAATAATTAAAATACAAATTACTACAAGTGGCAATGAATTATTTGAATGATATTTTATAATATCTTTTGTCATCATAATATTATTCAGAGTAAATTATATAAGAATTATATGTAAAATTAGAATATTATATTATCCAATAGTAACAGGTCATTTGATAAATTTAGGAGAAAATTAAGAATTTGTTGTAATTATTATTCATTATAGTAAAATTGTTCAATTAATTATACTAAATTTAAAACTTTTGATTTTTTTTAATTTACCTACATGACATATTATTGTTAAATGATATAAAATTAATATTGATTTTTTAAAAGTAAATTTTACACATTTTAAAATTAATATGAATTCATTTAATTTATATTAATATAATTATAAATATCATAAATTACTTAAAAAATATTACAAGTTATAAAATTTATTATTTTTAAAATTTAACTGAATTATGTCAATTTTAAAATAAATTTTTAAAAAGTAATATTAATTTTATTATTTAAATTTAATTTTACATGTCATACTCGTATAATTTCTTATTGTACAATTATATAGTCTATATATTGATGTCGGTAGTGAGCCTATTAACTTCAGTGGTTCGCATGGTAGTGGTCATTATGACTACTGCATAGTTCCCAAAATTTTGTCTATCAAGGTGCTCTGGGAACGGACAATTTACACATTTCAAATTTGAAAGTTTGAAACTTATACTTTATTCGTTCTTTCTTAGTCAACTTTGTGGGAGGATATATAACAAATTAATAATTGTAATTAATATTTTATTTGACCGATGGAATTGAATATAAAATATAAATATTATATGTTTTATATTTATTAAAAAAATCTTGCATATTGCAATTATGTAGGCTAAAGTCATAATAAAAAAATTTTAAATTAAATAAATAAATTTTATTTTTTTTAAAAATAAAAAAAAAATTACTCAAATGGCCCGCGGATCGGCCCGGACGGGCCACGGGCCTAACTTTCTCAGCCCGTGAAAACCCGGGCCATTTTTGGCCCGACCCGTTTTGGCCCGACCCGCCCGTTTGCCAGGTCTAAGAATCACCATAATTAAAGTGCGGATTCTAATTATTTTTATTACTAAACTTCCTATATGGTTTCTCTAAAGTCAGTACTACTAAAGTACAAATTAGTATATTTCCCTGTATGTTATTTCTACAATTCGCACAACTAAAGTGTTGATTATCGTGTTAAAATGTATAGGATACGCACTTTAGTTGTTTGAATTGTGGTTCTTTTAAAATTTTCCTGTATGCTATGTCTATAATCTGCACAACAAAAGTTCGGATTACCCTATTATAATTTTTTTACCAATTCATACTTTATATCAATCTGAAACACAACCTGTATCTTGTAACATATAATGTGTAAATGTTTCACAAATAAAACCAACAATCAACTAACAAACAATAAGTTTTTAACATGAAATTGTTACTAGCTCCACAAACAAAATCAACAAAAATACATAACAAATTTCATATATAACAATCATTATACTAAAAATAAAATAATACAATTTTTTACAAGTATATAAATTTGACAAGTACAAGTCAATAAAATTTAAGATACATCCGAAACCCTAGCATTCATAAGGGTAAATTCTATTCCTCTAACTCTATTTCTGTGTAATTCATGGTCAATCGTATATCTAAATAATGATGCATCATCCTAGGACCAATCCAATTCCCCAATAAAAATTTCTCGGACAAAGTAATCAACGTACTTTATCATGTAAACTTCGTAATTTGTACTATTTTTTTTTATTTAGGACAATTGACTTTGCTAGTAAGGATCATTTTTTTCTTTGATTTTTTTTTTTCTCCGGTGCATAAATTCGAAGGGTGTTGGCAAGAAAATTATGCTGCACTAAAGAGAAAATAAACATTAAGAATAACTTAGAACATAAATGTGTATGATAAATTATAAAGTCAAGTATCATCATGTACTATATATTCAATCTCTAGTCTGTATCGAGTGGTGATTTTATATGTAAACTAACAATTATATTCTTCCACATTCTTATAACCGTTATTATAATAATTTCATTATGAATGTATAACATAATTACATTTTTTTAATTGTAGTTGCATTTTCACATTTAATATATAGTATGTATATAATTATTCTAACTTGATATATTAATTTTTTTCGTAAAAAAGTTAATTACAACCTATAACATCTACCAGAAAGAATTTAAAACGGTCCAAATTTAACTTTTATACATTCTAAAAGTTTTCTTCTTTTTCTTCTTCTTATATTATGTGTTCTCCACACAGGTACGCTCCTAATTAGGAATGAGCATGATGCGGTTTACTGCAGTTTAAAGTCAAATCGCACATGAAACAGCTTAGGTACGGTTTGACAATTTCAAAATCGCACATAAAATCGCTTGTGATTGGTGTGGTGTGGTTTTAAAACGTGTGGGGCAGCCATTTGATACAGTTTCGATTTCAAAACCAATTAAACATATACAAAAAATTAGGACTGAAATAATACATATACCAAAAGAATCACTTAATTTTCAAGTGCAAACAAATGTGTATAAAATATAATAGAATAGTTACTTAAGAAGAAATAAAGTAATACTGTAAGGAATAATTGTTTATAACTTAAAAGTCAATAGTTTATTACTTATACAAGAAGACCATTACTATTGCATTTATTCATCTTCATCTACATTATAATGAAACTTTGTAATTGAAAAAATGTCACTAACAATCAAATAATAAGAAACTTGATTAGTTAAGTAAAATTCACAATTAAAAATTTTCAAAACTAAAATTAATAGTCATACGAGAGGCAACTATAGAAGTTAATGACATGTTAACAAAAAACAAGAAAATATATAATAAACACCATGTAATTTTAAAATAAAAACAAAACGACGTCGTTTTGACCATTATTGGTGCGATGCAATGGATTGCAGAAACCGAAATCAAATTCAAATGCAAATTTTCAACCCTCTTAAAATCGTCATATACGTCGGAACCGTTAATGTTGTTTGGTCAATTTTTTCTGCGATTTCAGGGCCAATTTTGATTTTTTGCTCACCCCTACTCCTAACCTTAGCAATGAAAATAAGTAATCTCAGAAACTTTTAGACCAAAGGAAAACCAGATAGGCCTTGCCCCGCATATCCATCCTGACCCCTCTGAGTAAACCATACTTGTAATTGCATGTTAGGTCTAACATTTAGGCTACGTTTGTTTATAATAATTATGGGTGGGATAAGAATATTTGCTCTAATTTATTATCACTACAGATTCTTTAATCATACGATTAGTCCGTTACTTAATCATATAAAAATATTCTCTCAATTTCAAATTATATGATTATTATTAAATTTTGAAGGTCAATTTCAAACTCAAAATTAAGATAACTGACACGATCTTGATCATGTCTATGCCAAACAAGATCGAGGCGTATGACTATCAATCTATTTGGGTTAGAGATAATTCAAGTGGATCAAGCCTAGAGTTGAAATTAAAGCGATTCAAGTAATATTGGACCAACTATTGAAGACCCGAACCAAGTTTAAAAAAATCAATAGCTTAAGGCAGCAATTAAAGGCCAATTTAGAAGCCAAGCAAGCCGGCCAATTCAGCTTTAAACAAGGAATTAGAATGGCCCAGTTCAGTATTAAAATCAAAGGAAATAAGGTCCAGATTACAGCACGGACTCAGCTGAACAAAGCCCAATTCAGAAATTAATAATAAGCCCAAAACCAAGTTTGCGGCATTGTATGAATCCAAGTAACGGCTGGAAATTAGGGAGGACTCACGGCATCCTAATCCCGGCAATTACAGCCAATATCAAGTCTACTCATGGCAGGACTCTTAAAGCCAATCCAGTTTAGCTAGATTGCGGCAATTAGAAGGGGAGTTCTAGAAGGCATGATATAGTAACTAGAGTTTAAGTCAGCAAGGAGTTATGTTATTTATGAAATTTGTATTTTAATTAATTGGTAATTAGTTGTCCAATTGTGATTAGGAGTTTAATTTAGTTTTGATTGTAATTAGGGATTCTAAAATTTTTGTTTCAGTACTATACATAGGCTACATAGCTGATCATTGTAAACAAGTTATTCATTAATAAAATTTGCTAGAATTTTATTTTTTTTGGTTCTTTGTGAAAATCTTAGCCCATAATTGATGTGGTGTACCAAGGTTCTTACTTATAATACAAGCAACGTGCTGTAGAGTCTATCAATAACTTATTAAAAATTATAAAAAATAAAACTTACAATGAATAATATTTTTTTAAAAATTTATAATATTTATCATTGTATTGATTAAAATTAAAAAAAAATTATATTAATTTTAGTTTTAAAAACCTATTAAGTTGACTTTAAAAAGTCAACAAAGATAGAATATTTGTTATCATTTTGAAGATCATTTGATACTTTAAAATGAAATTATATAATACCATCTTTTCATATGAAATAATAATTTATCATCAAATAACCTTAAAAATAATAAAATATAATTCATATGATAAAATAACAAATTAATTATAAAATAAAATAATTCGTAATAATAATAAATTAATACATATAATCCCATCCTACCACCATTTTCGCAAACAATCAAGATTAATAATTTAATATACTGAGCTAAGTACATCGGATTATCGGAATAGAATAGAACAGAGGACATAAATGTACTGTTGTTGGTTTTTTAGTACAATGCTCATCCTGATAACAGAGAACCGCATACAGGCTAGAGCTAATTTCATTTACTAAAAATCAGAGAACACAGACTAATGTATATGTAGTTTTTAGTACGTTGATATATCTCTTTTCAGCTTCCCCATTTCTCCATGTCAACTTACTCTTGTTTACAGCGTTATGGCATGTTGACGAAAAATTATTACACGATCTTGAACCATAATGAATAGTATATATTTTTTTTCCATATATATATAGAGTTTTTTGAGTGAAATCCACTGAAGATTCACATGAACCACATATATGTGAGAAGAGGAGTAAACTATTCACCATGCTCCAGGAACGTGGAATAGTTTCTCCATCTTTACTGAGCAAACATTTATTATTATAGAGTGTCGATGTTATCAGGATAAAATATATATGTTGACAAAATAAATATATATTTAACGATATTGTTATAGATATTTTACTGATACTTAACACTTTAAGTGACATTTTTTATTCTGACAAAATAAATTTTGCTTTAATTTATGAGCAATATTTCTCAAAGTTTTGAGTTAGATTTTTAACCTTTTTCCAACTTGGGATTTAACCTTAGATGACACCCTTTTATACATAATGTGAGAGGGAATACATTTAAATATACAAAAACGATGTTATTTTTATAAAATAATTCGCGCGATTATACATTGTGTCATCACCTTCCTTTTTAACTTTATCTTATTCCAATATGAATTTCATCCAGCAAAAAGACCATAATATCCTCTCCTCCTAACAAGTAACACACATCCATTTTTTGTCCACAATTTGTTGTTGAAAAATAATGTATGAAGGAAAATTAAATGTTGGTGCATAAATAAGGAAAATAAATTCAGGACTTTTCAATTTTAGTTAGTAGAATGAATGGTGGACTAACATAAATATAAATATAATAAATGGCAAAATATTATTGGTTGAGGTTTGTGGGAAGCTGTATCCATTTTCACCCACCCAAAAGTATAACTGTGTATGCGGCGGTAAGGTGATTCCCCCCTCCCCTATTTAATGGAATAACAAAAATCAAAGCGAATGCACATGCTTACTAATTGATATGTACAATTCATTATGCACATGCTACTAATTGATATGTGCCATTCATTTTCTCTATGATCTGAGACCAATGCATTAGATTCGATGGTGATAGTGTTGATTAAGTGGCCATTTTTAGCTGAAATAGTTGTCCAAAAAAAAAAGAAAATTCCACCTAAATTAAGAAAACTATCCATTTAAAGAAATTTAGGTATCAATTTCACATCTAACGAATTACCTCAACTTTTTTTTTTTTGTGTGGCTAATTTACCTCACACGCCCAAACACCCACCCACCTTGATTTTACCAAAAATTAAACTCTTAAAATTATGAATATCATGAGTTGAATAATATCACTTCTGTAAAAATAATTAAATTTAATAATTAAATGTCAGATGGAACGGTGCAATAGAGTAAGGAACTTTAAATATTTTTAAAAAAATGTCTGACTGATATTGTAACAACAGTTTTAGAAGTAAAAATTATTTTAAAATAAAATAACATTTAGTACTTTTAAAAGTTCTTTTATATTTTATTATTTTAGTGAAATATCTTTTTAAAGTACTTTTTAGAACTATTAATAGGTCGATACTTTTCAATTTTTATAATTTATGACAACAAATAATTTTGATTTTGCTAACTATAATAACTAATAAAAGTGTTTCATTTCACTGAACGGCTCACACGAACCACAAATGAACACCGACTCATTAAGTAGTGTTGACATTAAAGTCTAACAAGCTTGTTTGTGATTCACTCATTGTTGTAGCTTACTTGATTTTTACTATTTTTAAATAATAAAAAATCTCAAAATTTTAGATTCTAAGTTTCTGAAGATTTCCATAAATTTTAAATTTACCCAAAGGCTAATATTTGGACCTAAAAAGTCAATCTAGAAAGCACTTTTTTATTATGGAAATCATAATCAGTTTTTCAAAGGTGAAGAAGTGGTTATGTCAGTGGACCTATAATAAATTAATATTATTAATATTTTTAGTCATGACTTTACGATGAGCTTATAATAAATTAAAATAACTCAAGAAAATATTATTGAGATAGCACATTTAGCTTTATTCTGTTATGATTTAATTCAGACTCAGAATTCGACTCGGGTTGTTGGTTGCCAGAAGGTGGAGAATGACTAGAGAAACAAAATTTCTACTTTGTGTGGTTATGTGTTCGGCCTGACGGGAACCAGAAGGTGAAAAATGGCTAGAGAAACAAAGTTTCTAGATATTGTGTGGTTATGTGTTCGGCCTGACGGAAATGTGAGGTATTTAAGTGGAAAAATTTGTAACACTTCAGTCCCACATCGGTTAATGTGTAATATTTAAATGTGTTTATAAGGACTCAACTTTTTCGGTGAGCCTGTGGTGGGCTAAGATGACCCAAAAATATATTATTAAAACAGTGCATCGAGCCTTATTCTGTTATGATTTGATTTGGACTCGAAATTTAACTTGAGTCGTTACAGTTGGCCTTGTCTTGGTATGACGTATAGGAAGTCCGCTAGTACGTTTAGCGGACGGACCGAAAGCTTATTGACCAAATGAGTGAAGTAGTGTTTATTTCATTGAGAGGAGGGGTAAAGTGGTCAGAAAATTGTGTTTGATCCGTTCGTTAATAATATCAACGGACGACATAATTTTCTTTTTAATGTCTACCATTCAATATAAAAATGTACATATAAGATAGTGTTTGTCTAATTTTTGTCCATAATGAATACTTGCTATGAATTGCCTATATATATGGGAAAAATATATATACACAGTTGTGTAGTACACAGTAGACTATGACAACGAGTTTTTGGGCTATGATGACTGTGACGCCCCCAAATCTAGGCCTACACAGCCCAAACTTGAGTCGTCAAAAGACTACAACAAAATTATTACAACAAAGCACAACGTACAACAATACAGTGTATAATAATACACAACTAAGTCTTCACTATTATTGCCACACTATTTTACAACACGTGAAGACTAGGATAGCTATTCCTCGGACTCTCACTCCATCCCCCGGCTAGACCCCGTTACGTTTTCATCTCCTGTTGAAAACAATGGAACAAAAGAAAGGGTGAGCTCAAATAGCCCAGTAAGAAATATCATGACTAAGATAATGACGAATAAATTATCATTAGCCTTCAATAGTTGAGTTCTTGATAGAATACAATAGACTACAAGGTTTATATCAAAAACTGTAGTTAAATTCTTAAACAACGTTCAGATCAATAATAGCAGCGGAATGAGCAATCTATTAGAAGAATAATGCAGACCATAATGTCCACTCGCTTCTCTTTTTAGTAAAAACATCATCAACTTTTATCATCTGAAATACCATTAGTCATGATAATAAAAATTCACAGTTCCTGGTCATAATCATGCAAATCAACAGTTCATCTTTGCACTACGGGCCAAAGATATTCAATAAAGCACCAACGGTCATGATTATACCAGATTCAGCCTTTGGTCATAATCATACCAACCAACAATTCATCTTTGCACTACGGGCCAAAGAGAACATTCACCACGTGTCATAAAAGACACCGAACAGATGTATCGCCTTTAACCTAGTATATCGCCTTTAACCTATCATCTGTTCAACAATTATATCACATCTGTGCCCCCGGCCACAGATATTCACAACAACTTGATTCTTGATGATTAATACAAATAACAGTGATACAAATGATGAACAGAAGAACAGGATAAACAATAAGTATCGGAAGTTTACGTTGTGCAGATTCAAATAATGTCCAAATTGCCAACATGATGTGGAGTGAAATTTAAAAATGATATTCAAGATCCATAGTTCAGAATAACGATTATAGTTTAATAGAAAGGTTCAGAAAATAGGAAGGTTCAGTTGAAATAATGAAGTTCAACTATTATGGAACATATAATATTTTCAGGAATTATAGAAGCAATAGTTCCATAATAAGTTTCGATTTAGGTGTATGAAAGAAAATAATATCCCTTACCGTAGCAGGTTTGATTAACAAAAGGTGAAGGGAATTAATATCCCTTACCATAGTAAGTTTGAATAATGGAAGATGAAAAAGATGGTATCCCTTATGAGTATAAAGGAAAATGATATCACTCACGAATATGGAATAAAAGTGTCATGTGATAATTCATGTAGACAAATTATTTCCACACGAGACAAATAAAAAGGGTTATTCACCAACAGGCGATAATCCGCGCCGTAAGGTTATTCCCATCAATTTGAATACGAAGAGTTATTCACCAAACAGGCGATAATCCGCACCGTAAGGTTATTCTCAAATATTAGTAAGGAATGAATACAAAAGGTTATTCACCAACAGGCGGTAAACCGCGCCGTAAGGTTATTCCCACAATTTAATACATGGAAGTAAATGGCACAAGAAAGAAACGATATTATTTTCGAGAATCAAAGAATGATAATCCCTTCAAGTAAGAAAGAAAATAATATCCATTTATGGTGATGAAAAGAATAATACCCCTTACCGTAGTAATTTAGAATATGAAAGAAGATAATATTCCTTACCACAGTAAATTTAAGAGTGTGAAAAGAATAATATTCCTTACCTTAACACGTGACTGAATATTGATTTAAATGAGGTTGATCAACCTATATATTTTTAATAAAATTAGTAATTACCACATATAAATTTCAAAGTGTATGATAATTCGTATAATATGAACTATCAAAATTATATATATTTAACATAATTTTTGTAGTATAATATAACTACTTTAAAATAGTTTTTAAAATAATATTACAAAATAAATCTTCCAAAGAAAGCTTTTAAAATGAATCTTCTAATAGAAGAGTCTTCTAAAGGAAGATTTGTGAATACCGTAAAATATAGAAATTTATGAAATTACTACTCTTTAATAAAAGACTTACTTGAAAAATTTCTGCACTCCTTTTGGCTTTCAAACTCTCAAAATATCCTTACTATTCTCAGAGAAAACTCATAAAATTCTTATAGAAAAATTCTATGTTTTAAGTGTGATTTTTCTATTCAGCTGAACAAGCTATTTATAGGAGAAAAGAAGTTACTATGCGCGGTAGGTGAAATAAAAAAAATTCAGCAGAGGCTGCGCAGCAGCCTCCACCAACTCTTCAGCAAATTCTCACATTTCTCACATTTCGTGTGGGCCCCACAGTGGGTCCCACACGTTTCTCACTATTCACGTTACTATTCACGTCACTATTCACGTTACTATTTCAAATAGTAAAATTAATTATTTTATTTTTTTATTTATTCTTCC
Organism: Hedera helix; assembly: GCA_947179155.2. Taxonomy (NCBI): domain Eukaryota; kingdom Viridiplantae; phylum Streptophyta; class Magnoliopsida; order Apiales; family Araliaceae; genus Hedera; species Hedera helix. Next base: position 38,671,272 of record OX359287.1, read on the forward strand.
TGTGAGTCCAACATATAAAATAATGTTACTACAATAATGTAAGAAATACGTTACATATTTTTATTAATTTAATAATATAAATTATAGTGTATTTGCTACTGTGACAATTATTAGATTCAATAATTTTAAACTACAGTGCACCAACAATTATTGACTCGATGATATGAAATACAGTGTAATGACAATTATTGAATCAATAATGCAAAATACTGTGTAGCAACAATAATTGAATTGATAATATAAAATATTATGCAGTGACAATTATTGATGAAATGATGCGTAACAGTTACGGTGTCAATTATCAGATCAATAATACGAGACACTGTGCAATACCGTGTGCTACTGTAGAATACCGTGTGCCACAATAAAATACCATAAATTACCGTATGCTACTATTCTTTTATCATCGGTATTTTAACAGTTAACACCGTTGACTATTTTTATTTAAAAAGGTTACTTCTGTCATTTTCTATATCCGACAATTATTCCGTTGTGGGGTCCACCAATAATTTGTTATTTCGGCGCCGTCGTACGGCCCGAATATTCCCCGACAAAACGAATATTGTCCGACAAGATAAAATTTGTACATAACATCCTTAACTTTAAACTTTATCGATTTAACCACTTACTGTTTCAGAAAAATATATATGAAGAAAAATTAAATTTTATATTTCATAAAATTCGGGGTCTTACAACCTCCCCTCCTTATGAAATTTCGTCCCCGAAATTGACGTACCTGGCATTTCGAAGAGGTAAGGATATTTAGATTTCATCTCAGATTCTAGCTCCCAGGTCATTTCCTCAGTATTTTGGTTTCTCCATAAAACCTTAACTTGAGGTATAACCTTTGAGCGTAGGATCTGCTCCTTCTTATCTAAGATCTTGACAGGTACCTCCTCGTACGTTAAATCCTCTTCTATAACGTCCGGTTCTAACTCAATGACGTGGTTTGGGTCCTTCACATATTTACGTAACATAGATATGTGAAAAACATTATGCATGCGAGACATACTTGGTGGTAAAGCTAGTCTGTAGGCTACGGTTCCTACTCGATCGAGGATTTCAAATGGGCCAATAAATCGAGGGTTAAGCTTTCCTCTCTTTCCGAATCTCGTAACTCCTTTCCATGGAGAAACACGTAAGAATACATGATCTCCGACGTTGAATCTCTCATCTCTCCGATGAAGATCAGCATAACTCTTTTGTCGTTCTTGTGCTGTCTGTATTCGTTGTCGGATCATTTGGATCTTTTCGGTCGTCAAGCGTACCAACTCGGGTCCCAACAATTTTGCTTCTCCTACCTCATTCCAACATATTGGAGAGCGGCACTTCCTTCCATACAAAGCCTCGAATGGAGCCATGCCTATACTTGCTTGGTAACTGTTGTTGTAAGAAAATTCCACCAAAGGCAAGTACTTATCCCAACTTCCTTTGAAGTCTAATACACAAAGTCTCAAAAGATCTTCGAGGGTCTGGATCGTCCTTTCCGATTGTCCGTCCGTTTGAGGATGGTATGCAGAACTAAAACGTAGTTCAGTGCCCATAGCTTTTTGTAGACTGATCCAAAAGCGTGAAGTGAATCTAGGATCTCGATCAGAAACTATGGAAACTGGCATGCCATGCAATCTCAAGATCTCATTTATGTACATACCGGCAAGACGTTCAAGTGAAAAGTTTTCTCGTATAGGCAAGAAATGAGCGGATTTGGTCAATCTATCTACGATGACCCAAATTGCATCTAAGCCTTGAGAAACTTTGGGAAGACCCGTCACGAAATCCATATTGATGTGTTCCCACTTCCATTCGGGAACCTCAAGTGGTTGTAATGGACCCTTAGGTACTTGATGCTCTGCCTTGACACGTTGACAAGTTAGGCACCTTGAGATAAACTCTGCAATCTCCCTTTTCATATTATTCCACCAAAATGTATGTCGAAGATCTCGATACATCTTGGTACCTCCTGGGTGGATTGCAAACGGCGTGTTGTGTGCCTCCGTCATGATTTTATGCTTCAATTCAGGATCGTTAGGAACACAGAGTCGAGAGTTGACTCGAAGTATTCCTTTCTCGTCGATTCTTGCTTCGGGAATGGCACCTTCTTGTACTTTCTTTATCATGTTTATCAGTTCCGGATCGGTAGCTTGAGCAGCTTTAATTTTATCGATTAAAGCCGGTTCTACTCGCACGTGAGCAATCTTCGAGTGAGTTCCTGGTGTCTTTAGCTCTATCTCTATCTTTTGTAAGTCGTACAAAATACGCTTTTGTGTTGTCAGTAGTGCACTTGTACTCGCATAAGATTTTCTGCTCAAAGCATCAGCTACAACGTTCGCCTTTCCCGGGTGATACTGGATTGTGTGGTCGTAATCCTTCAACAGCTCAAGCCAACGTCGTTGTCGCATGTTGAGTTCCTTCTGGGTGAAGAAATACTTGAGACTTTTATGATCCGTATAGATATCCATCTTTTCTCCGTATAAAAAGTGTCTCCAGATCTTCAATGCGAAAACGACTGCTGCCAACTCTAGATCATGAGTAGGATAATTTTTCTCATAATCTTTGAGTTGTCGAGAGGCATAGGCTATAACCTTTCCATGTTGCATAAGGACACAACCTAGACCTTTGCCTGAAGCATCGCTATATATGACGAATTCTCCTGATCCTGATGGAATGGTCAGAACAGGAGCTGAAACCAGTCTCCTCTTGAGTTCTTGGAAACTTTTCTCGCATTCCTCGCTCCATATGAATTTTGTGCTTTTCCGAGTAAGCTGAGTTAATGGAGTGGCGATTCGAGAAAATCCTTCTACGAATCTCCGATAATAACCAGCTAGGCCCAGAAAACTTCGGACTTCGGTTACTGTCTTGGGTTGTTCCCAATTTAGTACTGTTTCAATCTTCGCAGGATCGACTGATATTCCTTGACTAGAAATCACATGCCCAAGAAACGTGACCTCCTCAAGCCAGAACTCACATTTCTTCAACTTGGCATATAATTTGTTCTCACGGAGCTTTTGGAGTATCAATCTCAGGTGTTGTTCATGATCCTCGCGACTCTTGGAGTATATGAGGATGTCATCAATAAAGACAACCACAAAATGATCCAAATATTCCTTGAATATTCGGTTCATCATATCCATGAAAGCTGCAGGAGCATTGGTTAGTCCACAAGGCATGACTAAAAACTCATAATGCCCATAACGAGTTCTGAAAGCAGTCTTTGGAATGTCCTCAGCTTTAACCTTTAACTGATGATATCCAGAACGGAGATCAATCTTTGAGAAATGTTGAGCACCTTGTAATTGATCAAACATGTCATCGATCCGAGGCAACGGGTACCTGTTTTTGATGGTGACATGGTTCAATTCTCGGTAATCAATGCACAATCTCATACTCCCGTCTTTCTTCTTTACAAATAGAACAGGAGCACCCCAAGGTGATGCACTCGGACGAATGAAACCGGTATCCAACAATTCCTGTAGTTGGACCTTTAACTCTTGAAGTTCAATGGGAGCCATTCGGTATGGGGCTTTGGAAATGGGCTTGGTACCGGGTTCAAGATCAATACAAAATTCAATTTCACGGTTTGGGGGTAAGCCAGGAAGTTCTTCAGGAAAAACGTCAGGAAACTCATTAACAGTGGGAATATCATTCAAGTTTGACGTATTTTTGTTCAAATCAGTGACATGATGTGACGCCCCCAAATCTAGGCCACACAGCCCAAACTTGAGTCGTCAAAAGACTACAACAAAATTATTACAATGAAATACAACGTACAACAATACAGTGGATAATACAACACAACTAAGTCTTCATTATTATTGCCACACTATTTTATAACACGTGAAGACTATGATAGCTATCCCCGCACTCTTACTCCATTCCCCGGCTAGACCCCGTTACGTTCTCATCTCCTGTTGAAAAACAATGGAACGAAAAGAAAGGGTGAGCTCAAATAGCCCAGTAAGAAATATCATGACTAAGATAATGACGAATAATTTATCATTAGCCTTCAACAGTTGAGTTCTTGATAGAATACAATAGACTACAAGGTTTATATCAAAAACTGTAGTTAAATTCTTAAAACAATGTTCAGATCAATAATAGCAGCGGAATGAGCAATCTATTAGAAGAATAATGCAGACTATAATGTCCACTCGCTTCTCTTTTTAGTAAAAATATCATCAACTTTTATCATCTGAAATACCATTAGTCAAGATAATACAACTTCACAGTTCCTGGTCATAATCATGCAGATCAACAGTTCATCTTTGCACTACGGGCCAAAGACATTCAATATAACACCAACGGTCATGATTATACCAGATTCAGCCTTTGGTCATAATCATACCAATCAACAGTTCATCTTTGCACTACGGGCCAAAGAGAACATTAACCACGTGCCATAAAAGACACCGAACAGATGTATCGCCTTTAACCTAGTATATCGCCTTTAACCTATCATCTGTTCAACAATTATATCACATCTGTGCCCCCGGCCACAGATATTCACAACAGCTTGATTCTTGATGATTAATACAAATAACAGTGATACAAATGATGAACAGAAGAACAGGATAAACAATAAGTATCAGAAGTTTACTTTGTGCAGATTCAAATAATGTCCAAATTGTCAACATGATGTGGAGTGAAATTTAAAAATGATATTCAAGATCCACAGTTCAGAATAACGGTTACCGTTCAATAGAAATGTTCAGAAAATAGGAAGGTTCAGTTGAACTAATGAAATTCAACTATTATGGAACATATAATATTTTCAGGAATTATAGAAGCAATAGTTCCATAATAAGTTTCGATTTAGGTGTATGGAAGAAAATAATATCCCTTACCGTAGCAGGTTTGATTAACAAAAGGTGAAGGGAATTAATATCCCTTACCATAGTAAGTTTGAATAATGGAAGATGAAAAAGATGGTATCCCTTATGAGTATAAAGGAAAATGATATCACTTACGAATATGGAATAAAAATGTCATGTGATAATTCGTGTAGACAAATTATTTCCACACGAGACAAATAACAAGGGTTATTCACCAACAGGCAATAATCCGCACCGTAAGGTTATTCCCATCAATTTGAATACGAATAGTTATTCACCAAACAGGCGTAATCCGCACCGTAAGGTTATTCCCACAATTTAATAGAATTTGAACACGAAGAGTTATTCACCAAACAGGCGTAATCCGCACCGTAAGGTTATTCTCAAAGATTAATAAGGAATGAATACAAAAGGTTATTCACCAACAGGCGGTAAACCGCGCCGTAAGGTTATTCCCACAATTTAATACATGGAAATAAATGGCACAAGAAAGAAACGATATTATTTTCGAGAATCAAAGAATGATAATCCCTTCAAGTAAGAAAGAAAATAATATCCATTTATGATGATGAAAAGAGTGATACCCCTTACCGTAATAAATTTAAGAGTGTGAAAAGATTGATATTCCTTACCTTAACACGTGACTGGATATTGATTTAAATGAGGTTGATCAACCTATATATTTATAATAAAATTAGTAATTACAATATATAACTTTCAAAGTATATGATAACTCGTATAATATGAACTATCAAAATTATATATATTTAACATAATTTTTGTAGTATAATATAACTACTTTAAAATAGTTTTTAAAATAATATTCTAAAATAAATCTTCCAAAGAAAGCTTTTAAAAATGAATCTTCTCAAAGAAGAGTCTTCTAAAGGAAGATTTGTGGATACCGTGAAATATAGGAATTTATGAAATTACTACTCTTTAATAAAAGACTTACTTGAAAATTTTCTGCACTCCTTTTGGCTTTCAAACTCTCAAAATAACCTCACTATTCTCAGAGAAAACTCATAAAATTCTTATAGAAAAATTTTATGTTTTAGGTGTGATTTTTCTATTTAGCTGAACAAGCTATTTATAGGAGAAAAATGGTACTATGCGCGGTTGTTGGCAGCACGCCAATGTTGAAATCGGCAGAAGAGGCTGCGCAGCCTCTGCGCAGACGAATTCAACGAATTCAAATTTGGCACAGTAACTTGCACAGTAACTTGCATAGTAACTTCTGAATATAATAATATTTTTCTAATAAAACAAATAACTTTATATATTATATTGTCTAATAAAACAAACAACTTTATGAATATATTATAATAATCAAATTACCAAATAATACTACCATAGTAATAATTCATAATAATGCAACAACTACTATGCCAATTATTAGGTTCAATAATTTTTAACTACAGTGCATCAACAATTATTGATTCAATGATATGAAATACAGTGTAATGATAATTATTAAATCAATAATGCAAAATACTGTGTAACATCAATTATTGAATTGATAACATAAAATATTATTCAGCGATAATTATTGATGAAATGATGTGCAATAGTTACGGTGTCAATTATCAGAACAATAATATAAGACACTGCGCAATACCGTGTGCTACTGTAGAGTACCGTGTGCTACAGAAAATACCATAAACTACCGTATGCTACTATTCTTTTATCACCGGTATTTTAACAGTTAACACCGTTGACTATTTTTATTTAAAAAAAATTACTTCTGTCGTTTTCTATATCCGACAAATATTCCGTTGTGGGTTCCACCAATAATTAGTTATTTCGGCGCCGTCGTACGACACGAATATTATATTGCGCCGTCGTACGGGCAAAACGAATATTCCCCGACAAAACGAATATTCCCCGACAAAAAGAATATTGTCCAATAAGGTATAATTTGCACGGAACATCCTTAACTTTTAACTTTGCCAATTTAACCACTTACTGTTTTATGAAGAAAAAAAATATATATATGAAAAAATTAAATTTTATATTTCAGAAAATTCGGGGTCTTACAACCTCCCCTCCTTATGAAATTTCGTCCCCGAAATTGACGTACCTGGCATTTCGAAGAGGTAAGGATACCTAGACTTCATCTCAGATTCTAGCTCCCAGGTCATTTCCTCAATATCTTGGTTCCTCCATAAAACCTTAACTTGAGGTATAACCTTTGGGCGTAAGATCTGCTCCTTCTTATCTAGGATCTTAACAGGTACCTCCTCATACGTTAAATCTTCTGCTATAACGTCTGGTTCTAACTCAATGACGTGGTTTGGATCCTTCACATATTTACGTAACATAGATATGTGAAAAAACGTTATGGATGCGAGACATACTTGGTGGTAGGGCTAGTCTGTAGGCTACGGATCCTACTCGATCGAGGATTTCAAATGGGCCAATAAATCGAGGGTTGAACTTTCCTCTCTTTCCGAATCTCGTAACTCCTTTCCATGGAGAAACACGTAAGAATACATGATCTCCGACGTTGAATCTCTCATCTCTCCGATGAAGATCGGCATAACTCTTTTGTCGTTCTTGTGCTGTCTGTATTCGTTGTCGGATCATTTGGATCTTTTCGGTCGTCAAGCGTACCAACTCGGGTCCCAACAATTTTGCTTCTCCTACCTCATTCCAACATATTGGAGAGCGACACTTGCGTCCATATAAAGCCTCGAATGGAGCCATGCCTATACTTGCTTGGTAACTATTGTTGTAGGAAAATTCCACCAATGGTAAGTATTTATCCCAACTTCCTTTGAAGTCGAGTACGCAAAGTCTCAAAAGATCTTCGAGGGTTTGGATCGTCCTTTCCGATTGTCCGTCCGTTTGAGGATGGTATGCAGAACTAAAACGTAGTTCAGTGCCCATAGCTTTTTGTAGACTGATCCAAAAGCGTGAAGTGAATCTAGGATCTCGATCAGAAACTATGGAAACTGGCATGCCATGCAGTCTCACGATTTCATTTATGTACATATCAGCAAGACGTTCAAGTGAAAAGTTTTCTCGTATAGGCAAGAAATGAGCGGATTTGGTCAATCTATCTACGATGACCCAAATTGCATCTAAGCCTTGAGAAACTTTGGGAAGACCCGTCACGAAATCCATATTGATGTGTTCCCACTTCCATTCGGGAACCTCAAGTGGTTGTAATGGACCCTTAGGTACTTGATGCTCTGCCTTGACACGTTGACAAGTTAGGCACCTTGAGATAAACTCTGCAATCTCCATTTTCATATTGTTCCACCAAAATGTATGTCGAAGATCTCGATACATCTTGGTACCTCCTGGGTGGATTGCAAACGGCGTGTTGTGTGCCTCCATCATGATTTTATGCTTTAATTCAGGATTGTTAGGAACACAGAGTCGAGAGTTGACTCGAAGTATTCCTTTCTCGTCGATTCTTGCTTCGGGAATGGCACCTTCTTGTACTTTCTTCATCATGTTCATCAGTTCCGGATCGGTAGCTTGCGCAGCTTTAATTTTATCGATTAAAGCCGGTTCTACTTGCACGTGAGCAATCTTTGAGTGGGTCCCTGGTGTCTTTAGCTCTATCTCCATCTTTTGCAAGTCGTACAAAATACACTTTTGTGTTGTCAGCAGTGCACTTGTACTCGCATAAGATCTTCTGCTCAAAGCGTCAGCTACAACGTTCGCCTTTCCCGGGTGATACTGGATTGTGTGGTCGTAATCCTTCAACGGCTCAAACCAACGTCGTTGTCGCATGTTGAGTTCCTTCTGGGTGAAGAAATACTTGAGACTTTTATGATCCGTATAGATATCCACTTTTTCTCCGTACAAGTAGTGTCTCCAGATCTTCAACGCGAAAACGACTGCTGCCAACTCTAGATCATGAGTAGGATAATTTTTCTCATAATCTTTGAGTTGTCGAGAGGCATAAGCTATAACCTTTCCATGTTGCATAAGGACACAACCTAGACCTTTGCCTGAAGCATCGCTATATATGACGAATTTTCCTGATCCTGATGGAATGGTCAGAACAGGAGCTGAAACAAGTCTCCTCTTGAGTTCTTGAAAACTCTTCTCACATTCCTCGCTCGAATGATACCGATATCTAATAATCAAACTTTCATCTCTTAGCGTTCTATGGGAGCCATTTGGTGTTGGGCTTTGGAAAAGGGCTTAGTATCGGGTTCAAGATCGATATAGAATTCAATTTCTCGGTTTGGGGATAAGCCAGGAAGTTCCTCAGGAAAAACGTCAGGAAACTCATTAACAATGGGAATATCATTCAAGTTTGACGTATTTTTGTTCAAATCAGTGACATGAGCTAAAAAGGCTTGACATCCGTTTTTCAATAAACGAATGGCTTTATGGCTAGAAATAACAGTTATAGATTTCAATGGTTTAGTTGCTTGAATCTGCATGACAGGTTGATTAGGAATATGAAAACTAATAATCTTATGAAAACAATCAATTTTAGCATGATGGGTAGTCAACCAATCAATTCCTAAAATCACATCAAATTCGTGCATCTCCAAAGAAATAAGGTCAACAGGTAATGTGAGGTTGTTGATTTAAACTAGGCAAGATTTATAGATAGTAAATGTAATAGGTATTTCTCCCAATGAGATTTCAACTGATAAGACAAGATTTAAGTTTTTAATAGGCAAATTTAAACGTTGAGTACATATAGGTGAGATAAAATAGTGGATAGAGTCAATATCTAACATGGCATAGACTTCTCGAGAATTGATGAATAGCTTACCGGTCATCACCTCATTCGATTTCTTGATCATCAAGGCTGTCATCATCAAATCGAGTCCCATATACTTCATCCGGATCTTCACGTATTTCAACCATGGGGATACCACGAAATAGTTCTCTAACGAACTGTTTCTCAGATTCTTCAACTTCATCAGTAGTAGCGTACCAATGATTTCCATTAAAATAGTATTTTCGATAGACTACAGTTTCCACGATAGTGACTAACTTAACCTGAATTCCACTAAATTGTAACGCCCAAAAGTATAGATACATCATTTTTAAATAATCTTGAAAATCATAGCTCGAACACCATAAATCCCAAAGACTTATATGAAACGTCCATATATTCTGATCCTTTGTTATCGAGCATAACCAGGTGATGATATGTTTCCAACTGTCGAGCAAATTAAAGGCAACAATTTCCGCAAGTTCCGGATATCCTTTAAAGAACGAATTTGGAAGAACGACGGTAGAACTTTCACCTTCTTCTTCTTCTTTAGATCGGATACAAATAATTTTTGCTTTAGGCAAATTATTCAACTCTGAGTTTGTAGAAGAATTGTTTGTGGCCTCTACATTCACTTCGGGTACTCCGTGGTTAACCTCCTGATTTTCAGATGCCATACTTAACTGTGGTCACAAAATAGATGTTAGTTCAAATAAACTGACTCATCACTTCATGTCCCTATATTCAAATCAACTCATTAGATAATAAAATCTAATTTAGGTAGGACATACTAGTGACTGATTCTATTCGTCTCTCCCCTCCTAGTTCTAACCCCAGATCTCCATTAAAGACCATATCCCTAAGCTCTGATACCAACTGTGACGCCCCCAAATCTAGGCCACACAGCCCAAACTTGAGTCGTCAAAAGACTACAACAAAATTATTACAATGAAATACAACGTACAACAATACAGTGGATAATACAACACAACTAAGTCTTCATTATTATTGCCACACTATTTTATAACACGTGAAGACTATGATAGCTATCCCCGCACTCTCACTCCATTCCCCGGCTAGACCCCGTTACGTTCTCATCTCCTGTTGAAAAACAATGGAACGAAAAGAAAGGGTGAGCTCAAATAGCCCAGTAAGAAATATCATGACTAAGATAATGACGAATAATTTATCATTAGCCTTCAACAGTTGAGTTCTTGATAGAATACAATAGACTACAAGGTTTATATCAAAAACTGTAGTTAAATTCTTAAACAATGTTCAGATCAATAATAGCAGCGGAATGAGCAATCTATTAGAAGAATAATGCAGACTATAATGTCCACTCGCTTCTCTTTTTAGTAAAAATATCATCAACTTTTATCATCTGAAATACCATTAGTCAAGATAATACAACTTCACAGTTCCTGGTCATAATCATGCAGATCAACAGTTCATCTTTGCACTACGGGCCAAAGACATTCAATATAACACCAACGGTCATGATTATACCAGATTCAGCCTTTGGTCATAATCATACCAATCAACAGTTCATCTTTGCACTACGGGCCAAAGAGAACATTAACCACGTGCCATAAAAGACACCGAACAGATGTATCGCCTTTAACCTAGTATATCGCCTTTAACCTATCATCTGTTCAACAATTATATCACATCTGTGCCCCCGGCCACAGATATTCACAACAGCTTGATTCTTGATGATTAATACAAATAACAGTGATACAAATGATGAACAGAAGAACAGGATAAACAATAAGTATCAGAAGTTTACTTTGTGCAGATTCAAATAATGTCCAAATTGTCAACATGATGTGGAGTGAAATTTAAAAATGATATTCAAGATCCACAGTTCAGAATAACGGTTACCGTTCAATAGAAATGTTCAGAAAATAGGAAGGTTCAGTTGAACTAATGAAATTCAACTATTATGGAACATATAATATTTTCAGGAATTATAGAAGCAATAGTTCCATAATAAGTTTCGATTTAGGTGTATGGAAGAAAATAATATCCCTTACCGTAGCAGGTTTGATTAACAAAAGGTGAAGGGAATTAATATCCCTTACCATAGTAAGTTTGAATAATGGAAGATGAAAAAGATGGTATCCCTTATGAGTATAAAGGAAAATGATATCACTTACGAATATGGAATAAAAGTGTCATGTGATAATTCGTGTAGACAAATTATTTCCACACGAGACAAATAACAAGGGTTATTCACCAACAGGCGATAATCCGCACCGTAAGGTTATTCCCATCAATTTGAATACGAATAGTTATTCACCAAACAGGCGTAATCCGCACCGTAAGGTTATTCCCACAATTTAATAGAATTTGAACACGAAGAGTTATTCACCAAACAGGCGTAATCCGCACCGTAAGGTTATTCTCAAAGATTAATAAGGAATGAATACAAAAGGTTATTCACCAACAGGCGGTAAACCGCGCCGTAAGGTTATTCCCACAATTTAATACATGGAAATAAATGGCACAAGAAAGAAACGATATTATTTTCGAGAATCAAAGAATGATAATCCCTTCAAGTAAGAAAGAAAATAATATCCATTTATGATGATGAAAAGAGTGATACCCCTTACCGTAATAAATTTAAGAGTGTGAAAAGATTGATATTCCTTACCTTAACACGTGACTGGATATTGATTTAAATGAGGTTGATCAACCTATATATTTATAATAAAATTAGTAATTACAATATATAACTTTCAAAGTATATGATAACTCGTATAATATGAACTATCAAAATTATATATATTTAACATAATTTTTGTAGTATAATATAACTACTTTAAAATAGTTTTTAAAATAATATTCTAAAATAAATCTTCCAAAGAAAGCTTTTAAAAATGAATCTTCTCAAAGAAGAGTCTTCTAAAGGAAGATTTGTGGATACCGTGAAATATAGGAATTTATGAAATTACTACTCTTTAATAAAAGACTTACTTGAAAATTTTCTGCACTCCTTTTGGCTTTCAAACTCTCAAAATAACCTCACTATTCTCAGAGAAAACTCATAAAATTCTTATAGAAAAATTTTATGTTTTAGGTGTGATTTTTCTATTTAGCTGAACAAGCTATTTATAGGAGAAAAATGGTACTATGCGCGGTTGTTGGCAGCACGCCAATGTTGAAATCGGCAGAAGAGGCTGCGCAGCCTCTGCGCAGACGAATTCAACGAATTCAAATTTGGCACAGTAACTTGCACAGTAACTTGCATAGTAACTTCTGAATATAATAATATTTTTCTAATAAAACAAATAACTTTATATATTATATTGTCTAATAAAACAAACAACTTTATGAATATATTATAATAATCAAATTACCAAATAATACTACCATAGTAATAATTCATAATAATGCAACAACTACTATGCCAATTATTAGGTTCAATAATTTTTAACTACAGTGCATCAACAATTATTGATTCAATGATATGAAATACAGTGTAATGATAATTATTAAATCAATAATGCAAAATACTGTGTAACATCAATTATTGAATTGATAACATAAAATATTATTCAGCGATAATTATTGATGAAATGATGTGCAATAGTTACGGTGTCAATTATCAGATCAATAATATAAGACACTGCGCAATACCGTGTGCTACTGTAGAGTACCGTGTGCTACAGAAAATACCATAAACTACCGTATGCTACTATTCTTTTATCACCGGTATTTTAACAGTTAACACCGTTGACTATTTTTATTTAAAAAAAATTACTTCTGTCGTTTTCTATATCCGACAAATATTCCGTTGTGGGTTCCACCAATAATTAGTTATTTCGGCGCCGTCGTACGACACGAATATTATATTGCGCCGTCGTACGGGCAAAACGAATATTCCCCGACAAAACGAATATTCCCCGACAAAAAGAATATTGTCCAATAAGGTATAATTTGCACGGAACATCCTTAACTTTTAACTTTGCCAATTTAACCACTTACTGTTTTATGAAGAAAAAAAATATATATATGAAAAAATTAAATTTTATATTTCAGAAAATTCGGGGTCTTACACATGAGCTAAAAAGGCTTGACATCCGTTTTTCAATAAACGAATGGCTTTATGGCTAGAAATAACAGTTATAGATTTCAATGGTTTAGTTGCATGAATTTGCATGACAGGTTGATTAGGAATATGAAAACTAATAATCTTATGAAAACAATCAATTTTAGCATGATGGGTAGTCAACCAATCAATTTCTAAAATCACATCAAATTCATGCATTTCCAAAGAAATAAGGCCAACAGGTAATGTGAGGTTGTTGATTTGAACTAGGCAAGATTTATAGACAGTAGATGTAATGGTCATTTCTCCTAATGGGGTTTCAACTGATAAGTCAAAGTCCAAATTTTTAGGAGTTAAGTTTAAACGCTGAGCACATGCAGGTGAGATAAAAGAATGGGTAGAGCCAGTATCTAACAAAGCGTAGACTTCACGAGAATTTATGAATAGCTTACCGGTTATCACCTCGTTCGAGTTTCGTGCCATTTGGGATGTCACAACAAAAGCTCTCCCTTGAACTACAGATTTTTCCTTATCCACGCTAGCTTTTGGTATCATCATTGCAGCTGGACTCGATTTTGTGGCAGGACAAAACCGCGCAAGATGACCCTCTTTCCCACAACTGTAGCACTTTTTGGACTGCTGTGTACAGTTTGGGCTGATGTGACCTTCTTGACCACACCTATAACATCTCACTGGTGGTCGATCTTCTCCCCTTGAAACTGGGGTCGGTGCTGGTGCTGGTACTGGTGCTGGTGCCCTTCCATAATTATTATGGAATCTCTTTCTTTTGAAATTGTTCCCACTGGATTCTCCTCTTCTGTTATTTGATGTGGAATTACCACCGAAGTGTTGGTTACCTCCTCGATGGTTTTCGTTCCTGTGGTTGTTGTCATTCCTTTCTCTATGCTGATCATTAACTCTTGGCTGCAATGTTTCATCTGTCTGCTCCACCCTTTGAGCCCTATCCACAACATCTGAATACAAACTGAATTTATGAGAGCTAAGTTGTTGACGAATTTTGAGTCTCAAACCTCTTAGGAACATCCGACTCATTCGTGCTTCGTCATCCACTAGATGGGTGGCAAAACGAGATAACTCGGCGAACTTAGCTTCATATTGGGAGACTGTCATGTTTTTCTGCTCCAGCTTAATGAATTCCACCTCTTTCATATGGCGGATGCTTTCTGGGAAATACTTCTCGTTAAACAGTTCTTCGAATTCTGTCCAAGACATTTCGAGTGCTGAAGGTTGGATACGTTTTACCGCTTCCCACCAATGATCCGCCTCACCTCGTAACATAAAAGTGGCAAATGGCACCTTCTGATCATCAGTGCATTGTAAGACATCAAGTATTTTTGTCGTCTGCTTTAGCCATGCCTCCGCTTTGAGTGTGTCAGGCTTTCCGTTGAATTCAGGTGGTCCCAATTCTTTAAATTGCTTGACAGTGACCATCCTCAAATTACCAGCGTTTCTACCGTTATTATTGACTGGATTTCCTCTTGCTTGATTCTATATGAACTGCATGAAATTCCTAAAGAATCCATCGTTCATTATGTTATCAGGAATATTATTTCCTGAGTTGGCAGGAGGATTGTTTGGGGCCTCCTGATTCTCGGCTACATTTGCTTCGGGTATTCCATAGTTAACCTCTTGATTTCCAGATGCCATACTTAACTGTGGTCACAAAATAATTGTTAGTTCAAACAAACTGACTCATCACTTCATGTCCCTATATTCAAATCAACTCATTAGATAATAAAATCTAATTTAGGTGGGACACACTAATGACTGATTATATTCGTCTCTCCCCTCCTAGTTCTACCCCAGATCTCCATTAAAGACCATATCCCTAAGCTCTGATGCCAACTGTGACGCCCCCAAATCTAGGCCTACACAGCCCAAACTTGAGTCGTCAAAAGACTACAACAAAATTATTACAACAAAGCACAACGTACAACAATACAGTGTATAATAATACACAACTAAGTCTTCACTATTATTGCCACACTATTTTACAACACGTGAAGACTAGGATAGCTATTCCTCGGACTCTGTGACGCCCCCAAATCTAGGCCACACAACCCAAACTTGAGTCGTCAAAAGACTACAACAAAATTATTACAATGAAATACAACGTACAACAATACAGTGGATAATACAACACAACTAAGTCTTCATTATTATTGCCACACTATTTTATAACACGTGAAGACTATGATAGCTATCCCCGCACTCTCACTCCATTCCCCGGCTAGACCCCGTTACGTTCTCATCTCCTGTTGAAAAATAATGGAACGAAAAGAAAGGGTGAGCTCAAATAGCCCAGTAAGAAATATCATGACTAAGATAATGACGAATAATTTATCATTAGCCTTCAACAGTTGAGTTCTTGATAGAATACAATAGACTACAAGGTTTATATCAAAAACTGTAGTTAAATTCTTAAACAATGTTCAGATCAATAATAGCAGCGGAATGAGCAATCTATTAGAAGAATAATGCAGACTATAATGTCCACTCGCTTCTCTTTTTAGTAAAAACATCATCAACTTTTATCATCTGAAATACCATTAGTCATGATAATAAAAATTCACAGTTCCTGGTCATAATCATGCAAATCAACAGTCCATCTTTGCACTACGGGCCAAAGATATTCAATAAAGCACCAACGGTCATGATTATACCAGATTCAGCCTTTGGTCATAATCATACCAACCAACAGTTCATCTTTGCACTACGGGCCAAAGAGAACATTCACCACGTGCCATAAAAGACACCGAACAGATGTATCGCCTTTAACCTAGTATATCGCCTTTAACCTATCATCTGTTCAACAATTATATCATATATGTGCCCCCGGCCACAGATATTCACAACAACTTGATTCTTGATGATTAATACAAATAACAGTGATACAAATGATGAACAGAAGAACAGGATAAACAATAAGTATCGGAAGTTTACTTTGTGCAGATTCAAATAATGTCCAAATTGCCAACATGATGTGGAGTGAAATTTAAAAATGATATTCAAGATCCACAGTTCAGAATAACGATTACAGTTCAATAGAAATGTTCAGAAAATAGGAAGGTTCAGTTGAACTAATGAAATTCAACTATTATGGAACATATAATATTTTCAGGAATTATAGAAGCAATAGTTCCATAATAAGTTTCGATTTAGGTGTATGGAAGAAAATAATATCCCTTACCGTAGCAGGTTTGATTAACAAAAGGTGAAGGGAATTAATATCCCTTACCATAGTAAGTTTGAATAATGGAAGATGAAAAAGATGGTATCCCTTATGAGTATAAAGGAAAATGATATCACTTACGAATATGGAATAAAAGTGTCATGGGATAATTCGTGTAGACAAATTATTTCCACACGAGACAAATAACAAGGGTTATTCACCAACAGGCGATAATCCGCACCGTAAGGTTATTCCCATCAATTTGAATACGAATAGTTATTCACCAAACAGGCGTAATCCGCACCGTAAGGTTATTCCCACAATTTAATAGAATTTGAACACGAAGAGTTATTCACCAAACAGGCGTAATCCGCACCGTAAGGTTATTCTCAAAGATTAATAAGGAATGAATACAAAAGGTTATTCACCAACAGGCGGTAAACCGCGCCGTAAGGTTATTCCCACAATTTAATACATGGAAATAAATGGCACAAGAAAGAAACGATATTATTTTCGAGAATCAAAGAATGATAATCCCTTCAAGTAAGAAAGAAAATAATATCCATTTATGATGATGAAAAGAGTGATACCCCTTACCGTAATAAATTTAAGAGTGTGAAAAGATTGATATTCCTTACCTTAACACGTGACTGGATATTGATTTAAATGAGGTTGATCAACCTATATATTTATAATAAAATTAGTAATTACAATATATAACTTTCAAAGTATATGATAACTCGTATAATATGAACTATCAAAATTATATATATTTAACATAATTTTTGTAGTATAATATAACTACTTTAAAATAGTTTTTAAAATAATATTCTAAAATAAATCTTCCAAAGAAAGCTTTTAAAAATGAATCTTCTCAAAGAAGAGTCTTCTAAAGGAAGATTTGTGGATACCGTGAAATATAGGAATTTATGAAATTACTACTCTTTAATAAAAGACTTACTTGAAAATTTTCTGCACTCCTTTTGGCTTTCAAACTCTCAAAATAACCTCACTATTCTCAGAGAAAACTCATAAAATTCTTATAGAAAAATTTTATGTTTTAGGTGTGATTTTTCTATTTAGCTGAACAAGCTATTTATAGGAGAAAAATGGTACTATGCGCGGTTGTTGGCAGCACGCCAATGTTGAAATCGGCAGAAGAGGCTGCGCAGCCTCTGCGCAGACGAATTCAACGAATTCAAATTTGGCACAGTAACTTGCACAGTAACTTGCATAGTAACTTCTGAATATAATAATATTTTTCTAATAAAACAAATAACTTTATATATTATATTGTCTAATAAAACAAACAACTTTATGAATATATTATAATAATCAAATTACCAAATAATACTACCATAGTAATAATTCATAATAATGCAACAACTACTATGCCAATTATTAGGTTCAATAATTTTTAACTACAGTGCATCAACAATTATTGATTCAATGATATGAAATACAGTGTAATGATAATTATTAAATCAATAATGCAAAATACTGTGTAACATCAATTATTGAATTGATAACATAAAATATTATTCAGCGATAATTATTGATGAAATGATGTGCAATAGTTACGGTGTCAATTATCAGATCAATAATATAAGACACTGCGCAATACCGTGTGCTACTGTAGAGTACCGTGTGCTACAGAAAATACCATAAACTACCGTATGCTACTATTCTTTTATCACCGGTATTTTAACAGTTAACACCGTTGACTATTTTTATTTAAAAAAAATTACTTCTGTCGTTTTCTATATCCGACAAATATTCCGTTGTGGGTTCCACCAATAATTAGTTATTTCGGCGCCGTCGTACGACACGAATATTATATTGCGCCGTCGTACGGGCAAAACGAATATTCCCCGACAAAACGAATATTCCCCGACAAAAAGAATATTGTCCAATAAGGTATAATTTGCACGGAACATCCTTAACTTTTAACTTTGCCAATTTAACCACTTACTGTTTTATGAAGAAAAAAAATATATATATGAAAAAATTAAATTTTATATTTCAGAAAATTCGGGGTCTTACAGACTCTCACTCCATCCCCCGGCTAGACCCCGTTACGTTTTCATCTCCTGTTGAAAATAATGGAACAAAAGAAAGGGTGAGCTCAAATAGCCCAGTAAGAAATATCATGACTAAGATAATGACGAATAAATTATCATTAGCCTTCAATAGTTGAGTTCTTGATAGAATACAATAGACTACAAGGTTTATATTAAAAACTGTAGTTAAATTCTTAAACAACGTTCAGATCAATAATAGCAGCGGAATGAGCAATCTATTAGAAGAATAATGCAGACCATAATGTCCACTCGCTTCTCTTTTTAGTAAAAACATCATCAACTTTTATCATCTGAAATACCATTAGTCATGATAATAAAAATTCACAGTTCCTGGTCATAATCATGCAAATCAACAGTTCATCTTTGCACTACGGGCCAAAGATATTCAATAAAGCACCAACGGTCATGATTATACCAGATTCAGCTTTAACCTATCATCTGTTCAACAATTATATCACATCTGTGCCCCCGGCCACAGATATTCACAACAGCTTGATTCTTGATGATTAATACAAATAACAGTGATACAAATGATGAATAGAAGAACAGGATAAACAATAAGTATCAGAAGTTTACTTTGTGCAGATTCAGATAATGTCCAAATTGCCAACATGATGTGGAGTGAAATTTAAAAATGATATTCAAGATCCATAGTTCAGAATAACGATTATAGTTTAATAGAAAGGTTCAGAAAATAGGAAGGTTCAGTTGAAATAATGAAGTTCAACTATTATGGAACATATAATATTTTCAGGAATTATAGAAGCAATAGTTCCATAATAAGTTTCGATTTAGGTGTATGAAAGAAAATAATATCCCTTACCGTAGCAGGTTTGATTAACAAAAGGTGAAGGGAATTAATATCCCTTACCATAGTAAGTTTGAATAATGGAAGATGAAAAAGATGGTATCCCTTATGAGTATAAAGGAAAATGATATCACTCACGAATATGGAATAAAAGTGTCATGTGATAATTCATGTAGACAAATTATTTCCACACGAGACAAATAAAAAGGGTTATTCACCAACAGGCGATAATCCGCGCCGTAAGGTTATTCCCATCAATTTGAATACGAAGAGTTATTCACCAAACAGGCGATAATCCGCACCGTAAGGTTATTCTCAAAGATTAGTAAGGAATGAATACAAAAGGTTATTCACCAACAGGCGGTAAACCGCGCCGTAAGGTTATTCCCACAATTTAATACATGGAAGTAAATGGCACAAGAAAGAAACGATATTATTTTCGAGAATCAAAGAATGATAATCCCTTCAAGTAAGAAAGAAAATAATATTCATTTATGGTGATGAAAAGAATAATACCCCTTACCGTAGTAATTTAGAATATGAAAGAAGATAATATTCCTTACCACAGTAAATTTAAGAGTGTGAAAAGAATAATATTCCTTACCTTAACACATGACTGGATATTGATTTAAATGAGGTTGATCAACCTATATATTTTTAATAAAATTAGTAATTACCACATATAAATTTCAAAGTGTATGATAATTCGTATAATATGAACTATCAAAATTATATATATTTAACATAATTTTTGTAGTATAATATAACTACTTTAAAATAGTTTTTAAAATAATATTACAAAATAAATCTTCCAAAGAAAGCTTTTAAAATGAATCTTCTAATAGAAGAGTCTTCTAAAGGAAGATTTGTGAATACCGTAAAATATAGAAATTTATGAAATTACTACTCTTTAATAAAAGACTTACTTGAAAAATTTCTGCACTCCTTTTGGCTTTCAAACTCTCAAAATATCCTTACTATTCTCAGAGAAAACTCATAAAATTCTTATAGAAAAATTCTATGTTTTAAGTGTGATTTTTCTATTCAGCTGAACAAGCTATTTATAGGAGAAAAGAAGTTACTATGCGCGGTAGGTGAAATAAAAAAAATTCAGCAGAGGCTGCGCAGCAGCCTCCACCAACTCTTCAGCAAATTCTCACATTTCTCACATTTCGTGTGGGCCCCACAGTGGGTCCCACACGTTTCTTACTATTCACGTCACTTTTCACGTTACTATTCACGTCACTATTCACGTTACTATTTCAAATAGTAAAATTAATTATTTTATTTTTTTATTTATTCTTCCTGTGAGTCCAACATATAAAATAATGTTACTACAATAATGTAAGAAATACGTTACATATTTTTATTAATTTAATAATATAAATTATAGTGTATTTGCTACTGTGACAATTATTAGATTCAATAATTTTAAACTACAGTGCACCAACAATTATTGACTCGATGATATGAAATACAGTGTAATGACAATTATTGAATCAATAATGCAAAATACTGTGTAGCAACAATAATTGAATTGATAATATAAAATATTATGCAGTGACAATTATTGATGAAATGATGCGTAACAGTTACGGTGTCAATTATCAGATCAATAATACGAGACACTGTGCAATACCGTGTGCTACTGTAGAATACCGTGTGCCACAATAAAATACCATAAATTACCGTATGCTACTATTCTTTTATCATCGGTATTTTAACAGTTAACACCGTTGACTATTTTTATTTAAAAAGGTTACTTCTGTCATTTTCTATATCCGACAATTATTCCATTGTGGGGTCCATCAATAATTTGTTATTTCGGCGCCGTCGTACGGCCCGAATATTCCCCGACAAAACGAATATTGTCCAACAAGATAAAATTTGCACATAACATCCTTAACTTTAAACTTTATCGATTTAACCACTTACTGTTTCAGAAAAATATATATGAAGAAAAATTAAATTTTATATTTCATAAAATTCGGGGTCTTACAATGACGGTTCAACCGTTGTCAATAGACCAAAAATATTTATGACGACGGTTGAATCGTTACCATAGCCTACAGTACAATACACAACTGTATACATATATATATATATATATATATATATATATTCCTAAAGTAGTAGATTGTAAGGATTTATTCGGTTAATATTTAAAGTATAGAGGTATTGAAGCGAGATGGTATCATCAGTCCTTTGTAAAAGTAAAAGAATGCGGCGGGTGTGGGTGTTCAAATTATATATATATATATATATATATATAAAATTCAACTTGCATTCTTGTGTGGGAAGAAATTATACAAAGATTTTGCATTTACGTGTGCAAAGTAATATTCCTATAAATGATAAAGGAAAAGGGACAAATGCGAAGCTTCACTGCTAGGAACATTTACGTGTGAAAACTAATAATCCTATAAATGAAAAAGGAAAAGGGACAAAAGCAAAGCTTCACTGCTAGGAACATGTTGATGTTGACTAATTTGCATGTTGCAGTATTTGTTGTGAATTAAATCAATTAATTGGTTTGCCAACAAAGGTAGGTTAGAGCTATAATAATTGGAGTTTATTTCATCTACCCTAATAAATTCCTACCGACAATTTACAGCTACTAATTTAAATGCTTTCTTTTTAACCTGTCAAGTTTGCGGAGGCTAACCCGCCCATTGGAATTCAATCTTCGCAATTGTACGTTTGAATGATATGATCTTGAGAGGTGTTCCTAATGGCTTATAAATAATTAAATCTGTTTATAATTAATTTTTTAAAACTATTAATTTAAAACTTCTCATTATTTGTCGAATGTCTTTATATAAATGCTTCATTCTTGAAAGAAATTGAGAGGTGTACAAAGAAAAAGCATGATCACCAAAAAGTATTTCTTCTCTTGGTTGACTTGGATTTTGTAGGCATGTAGTTAATCAACCCTAATTTCTTCAATATATTATTTGCCCACCGAAAGCACGCGATTCATGGACAAGTTTTTTTCATGGGCTGCTTGTAAAGGATGACAATCTACACCAACAAGAAGAAAATGAGGGATTTTGATCTCTTCAAGTTCAAGGCCTCAACTACTCCTACCAAATTTCAATATACAAATATTCTTTTTAATTAGCTACATCCAACTTCCAACAATCAACTAGTTCCCCCACCTCTCATTCATATTTCACATTCTTTTCTTTTCCAGAAATTACCCTTGTATAAAAAGTGAAACGACTTCTTGTTTACATTATACATCAACAGAAGTTAGGGGTATTTTAGTAATTTTAAATTTAGTTTTTTTATTTATTTTTATAATAAACCATAATACATAATGTTATTAATCAAGTGGAATTCTGTTACTTCTGCAGCACAATTTCCATGGACATTCCACTTAAATAAATTATAAACGTTAACATTGGAGAAAATTTAGAATTTCAAGAATTAGTATTATCTTCTCGAGTTTGGGCTCTGGAGTTCAGAAATTTAATGGAATTTGACCTCTTATATCTATAAATTGTCAAACACGTCCACTGTTTTTAATTCTCGAAATGAGAATCTATGGCACAATAATTTTTAATTTAAAATTGAATATATCTAAGTGCATATTCAAATTCTCATTTAAAGATGTTAAAGTTAAAAATAATATATATAAGAGGAGAGGGAAAGTGTTGTGAAAAATCAAATTTAGTTAACTGAAATTAATGATGGTGATAATACATAAAAAAAAAAAGTAAATTAACTTTACTTTTCACTTAATTGTATTTTATTTTATAGTGGTGCGCAATAGATTAAGGAAAAATATAAATTTACAAAAATCGCTGACAAAATATATTTCAACCATTAAAAAATAGGGTATGTCATTTAAATCTGTATCATGTTCTATTTTTTAATAATTAAGATAGATATAATATTTAATTTTTGTATATGTGGTATTGTTCATAGATTAAACATAGAATACATTCATCTATTCTCAACATAAAATAGAAATTGATGAATAAGTTTATATATATATATATATATATATATATATGTGTGTGTGTGTGTGTGTGTGTCTCAAGAAAGTTGTTTTTGTAAAACTCTTCCCCAACAAGTGAAATGTTGGTCATTTCAAATAAACGTCAAGAAAATGACTTGTACGAAATTCACATGGGAATAACATACAGTACTAATTAATTAAGGTGAAGTATTAATGTGGGTATTAATAGCAAACTTAAGTAGTTAGACCTATAAGATTATATATGGTGCACATGTGATGGCATCACATGTGACCATTTGAAGCCAGTTAAAGGACCACCAAATTTATACTGACTTAATTTATCTATATCTTTGTTGAGCTAGGCTTATGTACATATTGTCCAAAAGCTTAATGTTCAGGAGTACAATTAAACAATTAACGTGACTTCCAAATTTTGTTGATAACAATATGTAATCTTAATTATTGATTATTTTATTCAACAAAACAAAGAAAATAAAAATAAAAATAAAAAAATTATTTCCTCAAGCACGCATAATTAACTCAATAATCAAAAAGTTAGCCAAATATATGTTTCAAAGATTTCAAACAAACAATTATTACCAGCAATCAACATCTTTTTTTTTTCAAGTACTTAACAGATGTCAGACGTTCACTTAATCTTCAATAATTTTTCATTGGTAAAACTTAATAGGATTTTCTTAGAATGTGTCCTAAGCGCTGAAAATAATCTATAATAATATATATTTATGTATCTGTACTGAATTCAATGCATAAAAAAATAATATATTAGTGGACCCCATGTATTGAATTCCGTATAAATATTTAAACAAATAAAATTTATCTTTATTTTCTGCGCTTAGTATGTATTCTAAAAGCACATACTAAGAGGACCCAACTTAATATATATTGATCTAAAAAGTCAACAGGGTACAACAAGAGTGACAATGAACACTGTTTGGCTTTGGGATTTGATTGAAATATACAAATATCTATATGTATATATAGAGATACCAATGCATCATATATCGTCAATGCTGCCATCCTCATCTTATGCATTAACCATTAGCTTACAAAGTTCCTTAGCTGGGATTCATTTAATGAATGGGCCATTTTTTCTACTCGAGTTAGGTGTAGTATCATTCATAAACAGTTTGTATCCAGCGTCGTATAAGGTTATCCATTTATTGCCTTTCAAGTGGCACGTGACATGAGAACTAATTCAGAAATGAAAGTTCTCTCACATTCGTAGGAATATGTTTCGATTGACTAGTTAATAGTATCACGATTCATTTATCTTCACTTTAATACTGTGCTTATGAATTTCTCCATCTCTATATATCTAAAAGTACCACATTCAACTGAGTCAATTAATTAGATTGGTCGAATTGATACAAATAATTTTTTTTCTATTTATTTATTATATTCACTTAATCTCTCACTACTAAAAAAAATTTCTTCCTTTTTTTCTTTTTTATTAAATAGAAAAATCAAAAGTCTAAGACCTTTTAACTTTATCTACATATACATTCACAGCTTTACACGTTCAATTAAAAAAATTATAACCATTCACATTTTTAAATTTATGTAATAGAATATTTTCCTCTATACTATTTATACATATTCACTACCACAAAATTTACATACATGCAATATTGAGATATTTTTTATTATTCATAAATTAATTTCGTGATCAATACATAAATGAATTAATATATATATATATATATATATATATATATATAAAACATGTGTTTTAAAATTTAAATTTTTTATATTTTAATAATTTTTATATATGAATATTGAAATGAATCCGCGTCTTGCACCAGTTCACTCAGTAGCCGTTACAAATGAAAACGAAGTTATTATCGTCTGATGAAAAATAAATTGAATCTAAGGACAAAGAAAGAACAATTTGGTGTGAAACTTGTAAAGTTTTCAATATTGGTATGTTGAACATACACGAGGAATAAAAAATGTAACGTACCAAAACAAAACGTATACAGGAACAAAAATTCATTATATTAGTCATTTATTACACAAAACCATGTAATAAATTTAAAAGTATATATATTTTTTATTTTAAAATTATCTTTAATTTCTAAAACGTCTGCGAAAATCTAATTTCTTATTGGTGAGCGATAGGCATAAAAACGGGATGCATAATAACAGTGAGACCCACTGCTGCAGTGAATCCCTACTATTATTATTATTATGAGTACTCTTCGCACTCGTACAGTAATATGCGAAACTCTCGTAGCGATATGACTCAGTAATATTTTATCTTGTCTAAGTTTACTTATCTTATTTTAAAAGTACTTATTTATAAGAATTTTTTTATCTTCAATCCAGACTAATCTCGTTATTTCCCCTCCCAAACCACCACACTTAAAGCTAGACCTTCCCTCCCCTCTCCCATAACTTAATACACACTTTTTTGTTACGGGAGGGAGGAGAGAGAAAGAGAGAGTTTCATCGCCATGTCGTTGCCAAAGCCACCTCCGTTAACCACCACCGGAAAATCCTATCCGTCAATAAAAACATGTGATCTCTCCGCCGTGAACCACCGCTCAATCGCGGCAGACTTAGACGGAACGCTCCTAATCGGCAGCTCCGCTTTCCCTTACTACATGCTAGTCGCAATCGAAGCCGGAAGCCTCTTCCGCGGCTTAATTCTCCTATTATCATTTCCTATTATCGCCATAGCTTACATTTTTGTATCCGAAGCGCTTGCGATTCAGATGCTGATTTACATTTCCTTCGCCGGACTCAAAGTCCGGGACATCGAGTTAGCGGCGCGCGCCGTCCTGCCGAGGTTCTACTCGGCGGACGTGAGGCGGGAGAGCTACGAGGTGTTCGAGAAGTGCGAGAGGAGAGTGGTGGTGACGGCGAATCCGAGAATTATGGTGGAGACGTTTGTGAGGGAGTATTTGGGCGGGGAGAAGGTGCTTGGCACGGAGATCGAGGTGAATCCGAAGTCGAAGAGGGCGACGGGGTTTTTGAAGAGGCCGGGGGTTTTGGTGGGGAAATTGAAGAAGACGGCGATTTTGAAGGAGTTCGGGGATGAGTCGCCGGATATTGGCATCGGCGATCGGGAGTCTGATCATGATTTCATGTCTCTTTGCAAGGTTAGTTTAATTTTGTGCTGAGTTATTAATATTTCATTTTTGTAAAGGTTTAATTTGTTTAGGGTGTACATCGATAAAAAGTCAAACCGGTACCGAATCGAAATTACCGTTAAAATAAGAACAAAAAATCGAATTGAATTATCGATTTCGGTACCTGTTCGCTACAAATTTGGTTCGATTTTTTCGGTTCGATTTCGGTTTTTATCGATTAGCAATATATATAATTATATATATTATTATATATATAATAATATATATAATTATTATTAATTATATAATCATTAATATAAATTTATTATTATATTATATAATTCGGTTCTTTCGGTATACCGAATCGAACCGAAATTTTAAAATGCTCATGCCGTAAATCAAAAAAATCGAAACCGAAAAAACCGATACCGATCAATTCGATAAAAAATCGAAAAAAACCGAGAAGTTTGAACACCCCTAAATTTGTTAAATAACTTATAGTAAATGAATTCAAGTATTTGTCCCTCTCATTTTTTATTCTATTATAAATAAATAAGCACAAATGAGAGAGGAAATGAGATAATAAATTTGGACTCGTGTTGAATTGATTATTAGGTTTTAATTTCTGTTTGTTTTAAGAAGTGAAAAAAAAAAATGATTTTTTGTTTTGAATATGGAAAAGTGATTTTATTGTTCTCAAATGAATGCTTCGTAGAAATACTGTAGATTGAAACTTAGAAATTATGTCCATAAATGGAGAAGAAAAGGTGAAATATATATAGTTTATTTTTATATTTTTATTTTTTCTTATGTCATTAAGGGATTAAATAAAAATTGACAACTTCTTCAATCTTGCATTAAAGCAGAGTTTAATATCATAAAGAAGTCATTAGAGGGAAGATGCATATAATCTGATTGAGTAAAGCTTGTGGTTTTCTGTTAGGAAAATGATATTTTTGCATGAAGATTTGATTAAAATGTGTGGGATCTGATTGTTTAATTGTGCAATTTTCAATATTATATTAAAATTGATATTTCAGGATATATGGGTTCACATGTATAAAAAATATCAATTCCCTTCTTAATTGTTACTCCATATGAAGTAGAATTGTAACATATATTCTAATAAAGATAGAATTCATATTTCATAGCGTGCAGAACATCTAAAATAAAGTATTATGCAATTCTTAGTTGCAAAGGATAAATAAGAATATTATGTTACTGATATTGTGCTCCATCCATCCTTTATGCCTTTTTTTTTGGTAAAGCATCTTTTATCATATAAATATGGATTTTGCAACATAAGCTATTGAAGTTTTTTCTATTATATTGTTTACTATGCCTGATTAATTTTTAAATATGCGAAAACGACTTAAGACAATAATTTAATGAGTTGGATCATGTTTATTTATCAAGAAAATGAGAATTTTAATTAAAATTTCTATTTATATAAACTTCTCTCTAGCATCATTATTATTCTTATGAAGTATTAATTACATTAATGTATAGAAGCTATATACTTCTATATAAATTATAATGGTTGGTGCTGGTTGATGCAAAAGATATTAATGGTTACAATTTGCATATTTGTCCCTCCGACACATTTCATCCCTTTACAAAATTCGTAATTAAATATTAAGAATATATTTTAGGTTGTTAGTTTATTAATTTTGTGATGAAATAATAATTAAGTTATGATAATAAATTTAAAATTATTATTATCATTAAAAACGTAGACATTTTTTTGTGAAATAATTTTTGTATTTTATTTTTTAATAAATGAGATTATTTTTGCAAAAGTAAAGGTGTATTAAATATTAGTTACGTGGAAGACGATTAGACCGGACTTTCTTGGTGGTCAGGGGTCCCTGCATTTGGTTCCCGTTCTACCTCTTTGCAAAAGTAAAGTAGTCCTCGGTTTATGAATTCTGTCCCGTTTTTAGAGTCACTTGTATTTTGTAAGAGCTTGCTTTGTTTGCCAAATGTGGAATTTTGCTGTTATTACTTTGATAATCTTATTGTCACGTTGTTATTAAATGTACAACAGGAGGGCTACATGGTACACCCTAGCAAATCAGCAACTTCAGTGCCACTTGATTGCCTTAAAAGCCGTTTGATCTTTCATGATGGCCGCTTGGTCCAGCGCCCGACCCCACTTAACGCTTTGATCACCTACATTTGGCTGCCATTTGGATTCATCCTGTCCCTTATTCGTGTATACTTCAATCTCCCCCTACCAGAACGCATCGTACGCTACACGTACCCTATTCTCGGGATCAACCTTGTGATCCGTGGGACCCCACCTCCGGCCCCATCAGCCGGGTCCCCTGGAAATCTCTACGTGTGCAATCATCGTACAGCCCTTGATCCGATCATCATCGCTATAGCACTTGGACGCAAAGTCTCGTGTGTGACATACAGTGTAAGCCGTCTCTCGAGACTCTTATCGCCAATTCCAGCCGTTGCTTTGACACGTGATCGCGAGGCTGATGCGTCAAGGATCAAATCACTTCTTGAGAAGGGTGATCTCGTGGTGTGTCCGGAGGGGACCACTTGTCGTGAGCCCTACTTGTTGCGATTCAGTGCTTTATTCGCAGAATTAAGCGATAGGATTGTGCCTGTGGCAATGAACCTTAAGCAAAATATGTTCCATGGTACGTGTGTCCGGGGCGTCAAATTTTGGGACCCTTATTTTTTTTTCATGAACCCAAGACCGACCTATGAACTTGCATTCCTGGAACGATTGCCCGAGGAGATGACGTGTAAGGCTGGAAAATCTTCAATTGAGGTGGCTAATCATGTGCAGAAGGTTTTGGGTGCAGCCCTAGGGTTCGAATGCACCCAATTAACTAGGAAGGATAAATATTTGCTGCTTGGTGGGAACGATGGCAAGGTGGAATCAATGTACTCCAAGAAATGAAATTAAGAAACTGTTTGATATGTCATTCTGGATTGTGTTGAATTAAGTTGGTTTGGTCATTTTGGGGCTTGAGATTTAGCTTTACTTTTGGGTACGTTGGGTGTCATATTATCAAATTGTTCCTTAGTATATTTGTCTTTGTAGCTTCGCCTAAAATTAATATTGTGTTTAAGTATTTATTTGCTTGAAGCAATTTGATCATTTCTGAATTTTGATCAACAAGCAAATAAGTTTTATATATAGTTCTTTCAATCTAAATTTTATTCAAAATTTCACATGATTTCCTGAACGTAGCTATTCAATAGTTCAGGTTGAATAGATCTGTTTCACATGAACTGGTTGATATGTTTGCAATGATTTAGGGACTAGTGAGATTGCTTGGACCTTAAATTACGTTCATAGGGGAAAAGGGCAGCAATATATGTGACCTTTACCTGAGATCGAATATGTGAAATTGTGTACAATCTCTCTTTTATTGACACTAAACATATTTTATGAGCTTATATTTTTTAAATATAATTATAAATAAATAAAAAAAATACACCATTCAACAATACATAACGCTGAATAGGAAATGAGATCGAGAATAAAATTTCATATGACTTTTTGTAAGAA
Source organism: Hedera helix (assembly GCA_947179155.2). Lineage (NCBI taxonomy): Eukaryota > Viridiplantae > Streptophyta > Magnoliopsida > Apiales > Araliaceae > Hedera > Hedera helix. Next base: position 38,701,524 of record OX359287.1, read on the forward strand.
AACATGCTCCCTCAGTTACATATATTATAAAACTATTATTTGACTTTTTGAAGACAAGTTAAGATATTCTAAATTTAAAATTAATATAGATTTCTTTAGTTTTAATTAATATAATGATGAATATTATAAAATATCAAAAAAATATTACTCATTATAACATTTATCAATTTTATAATTTTTAATGAGTTATCTCAATTTTAAATTTAAAAATATTTTAAATTAATTTTTAAAAATAAATAACAGTCATATAAATTGCCTTTTTTATCGTGTTACCTTATCTATGTATGATCCAAAAATCCTAATGCTATTTATTCACCTCTCAATTTTTAATGGGTAAATGATTTAAGTTCACGTTACTGTTAATTTCTCATCAAAAATATGATCTGATGACTAATAATGTATATTGATGGTATTTTAACCGTATAATATTTCAAAAAATACTTTTAACTTTTTTTTTTTATAGAAAAACTACTCTCTGTTCTTCTTTACTTGACGATTTAGGAAAAAATACAAAAATTAACAAATACCATTAATACTTTGTTTGATTGATTAAAATAAGTATACAATCTCAATAAGGAATTTGTGAATTTTATATATAACTTAGGGGAGGGTATGGAGTAACTCATTTAAGATTTTTATAAATTTTTTATTTTTTTTAAAAAAATTATTTTTTTGCTCAGCCAAAATTACTGTAATGATAATTATATTTGAAAACAAAAATAATAATCAAGAATAAGCAGAAGATTTGTTATGATGTCTACATTTTTGTTAGTGACATGTTTTTGCGCAGTTTCTTGGAGAGTGACTAACTGATAATATTGAATATAGTTTCAGATTGTTCGAACATGCTTACCCTTGCTGGGAGCTGTCTCATATTTGACTCTCCATTCTGCATAGCTTTTGCTGCTGCAGGTGCAGTTTTTCGCCGTGTTTCCTTCGCTTGGATAGGCCAAGACTTTCTTATCATCGTCTTCTATATATTAATTAATGATATTGTTCATCATTGTTTCACCATTTTTTATACACTGTTTGGCTGTTTCGATTTAAGTTCTTCAGCTAACTTACATTGTTAGTTGTTCTGGTTCGATTGAGTCAAGCAAACTAGGTTTAATTATAAAAAGGAGCTCATCTAACTGCCTAAAGTACAACGCTTATGTGAATTAATAATAATCATAGACGCTTTAATTATTATTATTTTTTGTGTTATCTTTTATACAAAAATTAAAGTTTTAGTTTTGCAGTATGCCTCTACTACTTACAAATGACGAGAATTCTACAATAGAGCACTAGAACTTGATCGTATACTATTAAGAATAAAACAGAAGAACTCGTATAAAGAGATTAATTATATTTTTGTTTATTCAAATGACCACAGAGTACGTAAGGCTAGCTTCTATATTCGTTTAATTAATTATATATATTTCTACTGACAAATGTACTCAACATTTCCCTTTCCCTTCTTGTAATTAGGTTGGAACAGTAGTTCTCAGTTTGGCGTTCTCATATGACATGTTCTGGGTGTTCGTTTCTAAGTGGTTGTTCCATGCATGAAAAGAGTTATGATCGTGGTGAGTTGCAGAATTCATTCATTCGATCAACTGGTGTGCTGAATAAAGGACTGTTTGTTTGTTTCGCATCACATGTGCTAAGTAACATGCATACACCCAATTTCTAGCTCTAAGGTTTGATCATGCATGTAATTCTTGCTAGTCTGAACTAGCTCATTGTTAGAGTTTTCCTAGCTAGTCTGTTGAAGTTTTGCTTTGAGGGCATTGTTGTCTGGTAACCCGACCTCAGTCTCTGCCCCAAGGACCCGTCTTTCTTTTGTCAAGACTGGCATTTTTGTATGGCGTGGGATTTAATTTATTTGCTTCTATTTTTTCCCCTTATTTGAATAGGTTAAACCAACTTCTTTTCTGCATTTGCAGGTATGATTGGTTGTCCGAAAAGAATCTTCGAGGTGGATACTTTATGTGGGCTATGATGGCTTATATGTGGTTTAGGTATGGCAAAACATTTTAGATAAATCTCCGCAGAAAATTTAAACCCTCAAAAAATTTAAATCATCGCGAAAATTAATATTTTATGAGTTTTTTTTATTTCTATTTACAATATAATACATACATAAAAATGAATCATATATATATGTCATTAATATATACATAATAAAATTAAGAAAGACAAAATATTGTATAGTAATATATTGAATTATATGTGTTTATAATACACACACAAAATGACATATATTTTAATTATATAAATGTATAAAATATTAATTGAATTAATTTATAACTATTTGATATGGTTATCGAGCAGGGATTAATTAGGACTAGAGAATCAAATAATTATCCAAAGTTGATCAATTCATTATTTCTTTATAGTTGATTAGTTATTGTGCGATTTTATGAATCATATTAGACCGTTGAACACAACCTAATAGATTTCGAAAGTGAATTCTTATTTTATGACGTCTTGAAAGTTAAAATTCTATTCATCTACTTAGCAAAAAATAAATAAATACTTCTATTCATCTAGGGTGAGAAAGTAAATAGCAATATTATTATCAAACAACCCTCCTCACCAAGTCTTTGTTACAACCCTCTATAAAATGAGTTTTATTAGGCATATAAATAGTTGCCCCTAAAAAATCTTGAAAAATTCTGAACATAATAGGGACTAGAGAGATGAGAGATCTCAGTTTGGCACCTGAGAGGCTGAGAGCGTGCGTGTAGTGGGCGCACCGGTTTTTCAATCAGACCTGACGGGTTAGTGAACATTTATGTGCCATAATTAATTTCCATCACCAACTCCCTGCTCCCGAGTCATTTCAAAATAAATAATCTGATTTTTTTTTTTGGCTCATAGGGAGATGATATTTTTATAGGAAAATATAAATGCATAATATCGGTGTTTCTCAACTATTGAAAATAGAGTCAGATACAAAAATTTATATTAGATTTTATTTTTTAATAATTAAGATAAATATAATTTTTAATTTTATCATCGAATATTATATATGTAATATTGTCTATCCTCGGTGAAAATATAAAAACTACAAAAGCATTATCTTCTATATTTTATACTCCTTGACCCCATTCTTGGTCAAAGTTAAAAAAATACCGCCTTATACGAAGCAGGGCCATAGGGATCCTTCTCGAGATGAGATAAATTGCCATCCCAAGTTGCATTAGTAAGTCAAATTGCTCTTTGAAATGCCTGGGAAAGAGGTTGAGGATGGCTTAGGAGAAACTTGCCTTTTTTATCATGAAACATTTTAGTTAATTTTGAATTCTTGTGATATCTGAAGAATAAATGTATACAATAGAAAGAATGTTGTGTAACTTGTCTTCTCTATGATATTGTAATAATTCTATACAACTATTCATATTCTATTCGTTCTAAAATATAGATGATAAATATTGACTTTTTAAAAATAATTTTAGAATTATTTTTATTTACTTTAATTTCAAATAATATGATTATAAAATATAAATAATCAATATTAACTTTTTAAAATTATTTTTATTTACTTTAATTTTAAATAATATGATTATAAATAGAGGACCCATAGGTAGACTACATGCATGATTTATTAACAACTGATTTTTTTATAGTGTCCATCTCATCGAGTCCAGATTAACTGTTGTAAACTATATCTCATATCTTCTATCCCAACAAGAAGATTGGTGACAATTTTAATATAATTTTTACATAATAAATAAAAAAATTAAATCAAAATTATAAAAAAGAAAAGAAAAAAAGAAAACTACTATTTTTTTTTCTTTCACCCAATTACTTCTTCCATGATAAATTAAAAGTCTTTCTTTCCTAGTTCCAAATTCAATTCCTATACAACCTCGGTTAGAAGGAAAATATTAAAAAGAAAAATCCGTTCCCATCCAATCTAGGTTTGAACAACAGTATAGACAAAACTATTTATTTTATTTACTCTCATCTCCTCTCCATACCTTTAGCTTTTGAACAGTCTATACAATCCTTTTTCATACCTCTGGCTTTTGATTTAAATGATGTTCCGACAGAGGAGAGATTAAGAAAATAATTTAGTTTTATTCTGTTCTCTCAAGAGAGAGGAGATGAGAAAGGGCAAGTGATTAAAAAGCCTGTTTTTTTATCTTTCTTTACGAGTAATTAATTATTCAATGGTTTAGGTACCTGTCACACAGTGTCTTTCTTTCTTGTTATGTTTTACTTTTTAACAATTAAAATAAATATAAATTTTAATTTTGTGTTTAAATGTAATATATAAAGATTTGTCCGAGGTAATAAACTAATAATGTAACAATGGGACAACCAACCAAGCCCACAAAGTATCCCCGCTCAAAAAAAATAGATATTTCTCCGACTTCTCTTCCTTAGGAGGCCAAAAATACATATATTAACATATTGCATACAACACTCTGGACCATTACCAATATTAGTAACTAGAAGACCTTTAATTAGTTGGTCAAGAACCTCTGAGCTCTTGAATCCGTACGTAATTTATTAGTAATTAATTTGGAAATTCAATTAGCATGAAATAAATTAGACAATAGATTAATACAGTGCTAATACGTAAATTGAGAATATTTTCTCTCTCTGCGTGTCAGCACTATATTGATTTATTGTCTAACTTATTATAAAATTAACTTCATACTAACGTGATCTCTAATTTGGAGTGCGCTTACATAAATAGTGAGAGCATAAAGAAACGAAATGATCATAAGCACTCAGCTGCCAGCACACTAATTAACCTCCAATCGTTTCCCTTCCAACACTTTAATCACTTTGTCGGCCTCTTATTTTCTGTCTATTTCTCTCTGCGGTAGCATTCAGTACTAGCTCTCCCTTGTCTATTTTTTTACGGAAAAATATACCACCTAAATTAAATACCTCTACTAAACCATGAAATTCCAGTCTGTTAAATTTTAACAGTTATGAACTGAAAATTAAAATTTTGTAACAAAATATTCAGTTCAATAATGCGATTGTAAAAAAAATCAGTTCAGTTATTCATATGTAAATTAGAGTTTAGTTCAATGAAAAAAAATGATTTAAACCATGATAAGACTATAACACTCTAACACGTGATATGAAGGTTAACATACTACGTTGAACAGAATAAAACTCTTGAATTTATAAGTAAAATAATGAACTCGTAAAAAGAACAAAAGATAATAATCTCAATTAATAAATATTTCATGTAAATAAACCCTAGAAATCACATTTATAATACTAAATTATTTTTCTATGACTAATTAGAAAAGAAAAATAATTAAATCCTAAACTAAATAAAATTATCAAAACTAAAGCCCAAAATATAAACGGACCAAATATAAATTAAACTACTAAATTTTCCCAAATAATAAATAAAATAATACAAAATATATCAAATCTTCACATATGCTAAAATATATGAAAATTCGAATCTTCATTATTATTTTTCACTGTATCAGACTCCTCTTCTTAGAAAAAAAAATTAGTCCTAAAAATTTAAAGCGAACAAGTATCAAACACCAAGAATGAATATTCAGTATTTGTCGAATCAAATCTGCATGCATTTTCTTCTCAAATAATAATTGTGAAATAAGTGAAAAAAATACCAACATCTTTTAATTTACCTGCATGACAAAACTTTTTTGGAGAATAATAAAATCAATATATAACTTAAATGTCCTCAAACAATTGGATAGGTATAAATTCTGAACCAACGATATTTGTTATAGTATCCTCATCCTTAATTAGACATCAAAAAACTTTCCATACTTGCATCAATATATGTGGCTTAATAAGGACTTGTGATTCTTCAACTATGCTAACTTCAATATCAAACTGAGTTTGCTCCAAAATAATTAATATCTTTTTCTATTTCGTCAACTATAACCTCTTCTTTGGATTCCTTCTTTAAGTATTCAACAGTTTTTGAGGTATCAACAAGTATCTTCAACTCACAATCTGTAATATTATCCTTTGACTCTTGAATAATTTCGGACATTTCAACGGATCTCTTGAATTCACAATTTTTTATGGAGGTAAATATGCTGAACAATTTATTTTGAAACTTCTGTAAAAAAAATTGGTATTTAATCGAAGGCCGAACATGAAACCCTTGATAAAGTGTCATAAATTTTACTACTCATTGATCCAATTTACATTGAATGTACGTGTAGTGTTGTCAATAATATTTAAAAATTAATATATCTTTCATATGTTTTCAATAAATAAAAATTCTCTCACATACTCTATTTTAATTTAACTTTCAGATATTATAAAAATAAAAATATTTTTTAATATCAAACAACCAATAAAAAATATAATTTATATCATACCCTTCATCAAAATATGAAACATTATCATAGAACGGAGCGCGCATAAAATCCATACTTGATTTCCTTGTATCCATGAGATAAAAAAGTCAAAGTTCAATCCGCAATAACCAAATTTCTTGGAGTGAAGAAATTTACCAAACTAGAGGGGATTGATAGTAGTTTGCCAAACTAATACCAATTCACACATCGACATGAATATTCAGCAAAAATAATTTTCTTTTTTTCTTCTAATAGTTGTTGATTTTGATTGCTTCTGAGTTCTGATGATGAAGTTTTGCAATTGGTGGTGACCCATGGCTGGGTTGTGCTTTTCAAATGGAGAGACCACACTTATTTGGAACGGAACGTTTTTTTTTTTTCTTTTTTTTAAAAAAAAATAAACAAAATTTAGACCCAATTCCGATCTAAGTAGAAATTATCAAGAGTTACGTAATCTTTGACTTTAAAATTTACTTTTCATCAAAAATTAGAAAATCCATGAAATTTTACTTGGTTTGCTTCTTCAATCATGACTAACGAATATAATTATCGAAACTCTGATGTCAATTAAAATAACGGAATATGATTAGAATATAACACTATAACTAAAACATAATGTAAAGATTAATGTATCAACACGAACGGAATAAATCTACAAGAAAAACAATAAACTCACAAAGAATATCAAAGATAATAATCTCAATTAATGAATAAAATGTTCTATTTAAATAAACCTTAAAAAGTATATTTATAATACTAAACTATTTTTCTATAACTGATTGGAAAAAAAAATAATTAAATTTTAAATTAAATAAAATTATCAAAATTAAAACTCAAAACATAAACGTACCAAATATAAATTACACTAAATTTTTCTAAATAATAAATTAAACAATACAAAATATACCAAATCTTCACACATACTAAAATATATAAAAATCTGAATCTTCAACGTTATTTTTCACATATCAATATTGCCCACGTCCTTTCTAACGCTATAATCACTTTGTCTGCCTCTTATTTTCTCTCTTTCTCTCTCCCCGGTAGCATTCAGCATTGCTCTCCTTTGTCTAATTTTTACAGCAAAAAATACCATCCAAATTAACTACCTCTACGAAACCATGCACTGTAGCCTGCAAAGAGCAACAGTGGTAAAATGAAAACTAAAGCGATAATAATCTATTAAAAATGTATTTGTCTTTACCAATCCAACCAGCAGCAAAAACACCCCCACCAATATAAAAATTGGATAAAGCAAGCTGCATAAATCATAAAACATAGTTTAAAAAAACGAAAGGATATATATATATCATATAAATGCAAAAGTAAACTGGTATTTTCAGATGTCTCGTATCCAGATTTGATTCCAATGTTTTGAAACATAGACCGTGCGGCCTGTTGAACAGGTTAAATCGAGAATCGATTCTATATCCAATACAATTTAGTCTGGTTGGATCAATTTAGTCAAAATTTGGATTGAACTAGTTGTCCAATTGTTTAACCGGTAAAACTAGTTAAATTAACCCAATAAATTGATTTTTAATTATTTTTAGTACAAAAAAAATTTTAATATTAAAATTAACCACTTTTAATACTATTGTAACACAAATTCATTATATATTAGTTTATAGAAAATAAAATGTTTTAAAAATTTATTAATTATTAATAGTATATTTTTTTTATATATTTACGAAGTCATAGGATCAGTAACCGTTCGATCACTGATTGAACCGATAATTCATTCATCTAGTAAATTTTTCTGTCCGAAAATCTATTCGGGTGTAAAAACATTGTTTGATTCTCTTCGAATATATATATACCCATCTGTGGCAACCGATTGATGGATATTGTTGCAGCAACCAATGTATGAGATAATTTATTTGTAAAAATCACTTGCCGCTACTCCTTCTTACGGCAGAACAATTTACGCATACATTGACCTTGCCGCTACTCTCTCTTGCGATAGGCCAATTTACGCGTTAATTGGCCCTACCGCTACTTCCCGTTGTAACAGGCCAATTTTGATTGTTCTTAATAAATAATTTATATATAGATAGATAGATATACAGATAGATATAGATATAGATATAGATAGATATTCTACGGTATTAGTGTCAAGAGGCATATCTTATCCCGGACTTAGTGGTGGTGGTATAAATAATAAAGAACTGATTAAAAAAACCAAGAGTAATTAAAGATTTACAAAAGATAAATTAATGAAAGAGAACAATGATTGAGAGAAAATGGGATGAGAGAATGAATGAAGCGGCTGCTTAGTTGGTAATTGTCTGGTAAATAAATTCAAATTAGTAATTAGGTTGCAATAGTATATCCGTTGATTTCATACTAATGGCCTAGATTTGAAGAACTTCAAATTTTACAGTATCCTAGGACCTCCTCCGGCTCCTATAGAGTTTTTAAGATGCTCTAAATTTTGAAAATTGTCACGTGTTTATTCTATTTTGATTAATTTAAATATTTACATGTAATTTTATTTTTGTATTTAATTTGTAGGATAAATTAAGAGTCCTAGTCTTATGGAGAGCGGTTGTAGTGGTTAGAAAAAGTAAGATATCTATTTGACTATGTGAAATGTAATATATGAGAATTATTATTAGAGAAGCTTATGACGAAAAGGATGAGTATTTGTGGCATCTGTTGTTAGTTAATTCACAAGAATACTACCAGAAGGTACGGACTCGGTACATCCGTTGGGGGTGGTGTGATTATTATGGATGGAAAATACGAATGTCATTTCTGCCACAAGGTTTTTCGTGAAAGACGCAGTTATAGTGGGAGTTCATGCATGTGAGAAACGTTTTTAGGAATTTCGGAGAGTGGCCCCGCTCAAGTCGCTGTTCCAAAAGTAAATGAATTCATGCATGCAAAAAAAATAAATTAAAAATATGAGTTATAATTAAAAAATTATTATATTATAAGTCGAGAAAAATATGACTTCTCACTGTCAATTGATTTTAAATTAGAGAGTTTAATATCTTTATATGGTAGACTTGTATCTATTTCATAAATTTAACAAGTGATGACATGATAATAAAATTATGATGATAAACATAAGAATATTGTATTATTTTATATTATTATTAATAAAATATATATATATATATATATATATATATATATATATATAAAAGGATTTTTTATGCTATTAGTGGGATTCGAAAAGCCTAATTACTGGAGGGATTATCAAGTAATTAAGATTTCGCATTAAGGTTAAGTACTGTAAGTAGGATCTCTTGGTGATTATCAAGTAAGATTTTGCACTAAAATTAAGTTTAATTAAGTAGGATCTCTTGGTGCTTCATGACAGTATATTGGATTAAAACGTGCGCACTAATTTTTTAATTAAGTTTAAGTAGGATCTCTTGGTGCTTCATGACAGTATACTGGATTAAAACGCCCGCACTAATTTTTTTGATATAAACTGTAACCAATTAATTAATGCTCCAAATATATATAGTTCATACCAAACCAATCAATTTGTTGTCAAAAAGCATTGACTTATCTTAATTCACTATAGTTTCGAGTCTACCTATGTACAACCAAAAGTTAGAATCCAGGTGACACTTCAAAATTATAATTTATTTTTCCCTATATGAAGATTTGCAACTATAACTAATAGCTAATATATATTTATTTGGCTGATATACTGTAATTTTTAAATATATATATATATATATATATATATATATATATATGTATGTATGTATGTATGTTTGTATGTATAGGCACTTCAAAAGTCAGAATTCACTATAGTTTCGAATTTAGCTATGTAACCATGCAACCTATTAATTTTTCACCAATAGCGGTTAGAACCAAGTAAAAAAACTTTAGAAACATTCCTAAGCTCTTAATGAAAACATCTATGATGGCCTTAACTAATTAAAATTGCATGGATCAATTTTTTTCTTACTCTCATGCAACCATTAAATATTAACAGTTTATTCCGTGCAAAGTACATAATCTTATTTTCAAATTTTAAATTTATTTTTTATTAATATTTTTTATATAAGGTTTTGAATTTAATAAGTAATATTACTTTGTCTTTATATGATACTTCACTTTTTTTTTACATGTTAATATTTTGGTCTTTTTAAAATTTTATTTATTAATCATTTATTTTTACTGATAATTTTTTTGCTTTTTTTAAATTTCTACTCTTTAAGTTAATTTTGTACATATTTTTTTTATGATTTAAATTTTTTATATATTTTTTGAGCTATCTATGCTCAGATTTCTTATTTTGGAGTGAAGTAAATTTTATATTAATAATTATACATTAAATATGAACTCTTTTTTTACATTCAATTTAAAATATTTTGAGATCTATTTTGTATGAGTAGCGTACAAACAATACAATATAGTATAATAAAATATTTTCTTTAAATATAAAACTTATTATATACTATATAAATCTCATATTTGGTTTTCAGTAATAAATTGAGCAACGGTGGGATGAACTCTTAAATACTATAATATACTAAATTATTGTAAATAGGGGTGTGCATAATGGCAATCTGCTAAACCGTACCAGGTTAAATCATACGGTACCGAATACCAAATTTACCTAAAAATTAATGGCTACCAAAACCGATACCAATTAAATCAATATCCTGTAACGTTTAAACCGATTCGATACGGCACCGATACATATCGTGAGTATCAATATTTTTAAAATCCAAATATTTTATAATTCAAAATGTCAAAGAAGGCCCAAAATATAAGCCCATAACACTGAGCGAGAGGATAATATTGGAGAAGTCTCCCAAACTCTTCTGCATACTTGCCACAAGGCATATAATAAGCAAACAGGTGTTCTTCAGTTCTGCTGTGAGCATGTGTACGGAAGAAATGTTAAAGAAACAGGCAGTCTTGATTCCTTATCCAAATTTTCTTATTCTGCTGGCCCTATTAACATCCCATACATAATTCAGAGCATTAAATTTCAATATTTATAATATATTTATATATAATATAACTAGTATATATCGATACGATACGGTATCTATTACTTGAAAAAAACTAAATATCAATACCGATTAATCGGTATATATCAATTATTTTTACCGGTATTGTACCAAATTTAAATTTTATCAAATTAATCGTACCAAACCGATCGATACGGGTGGTACCAAATTTTTTAAATACCCCTAGTTGTAAGGGTGGTCTAATAAATTGAAAAATATAACACATCAAGTTGAAAAGGAGATTGATAATTATCAAAGTATTTTATCACTAATAAATTTGATTATACAATAATATATATGTATATGTAGATCAGTTAATTTTTAACTTGATATAAAGAAAGTAATTTTTGATCAACAAATCAATAACAAAACAGTGAAAGTACAATATTAATTAACAGTATAACATTACCTTTATAGTCGAATTACTTAATATGATTTAACGAAACCACATAAAAGTATCCCATAACCTCCCTTGGTACTGCGAAGGAGGTGAATTGAGAGGAATTTCTGATTTAATATCTGTTTTATCTTTGACTTTAAAGTAAGTAAAGTAATTTTTTGACCTAAAATAGAAAAAATAATTTAAATTTTTATCTGAAGTAAGAAAAGTAAGAGGTCTTATTGAAGGTGGGTTGAATTAATGTATAAATAAAAAACAGTTGACTTAATGTAGAAAAAGTAAACCAACAATCAAAAGGGAAAAAAAAATAATATATATATATATATATATATATATATATTTTAGGGAAAATGAACTTTCCGGGGTCTCCTCTGAAGTTAACAAATTCATTAGGAATCCCCAATCGGTTTGAGATTTCTCAAAATCTATCCAAATATATAGTGTATTTTCCCTTGTTGACACATAACATTTATCTTGGGACATTATCAATTTATTAATTCATTTGATTCAAATAACAATTGGGCTGGTGACAGTGGTGGATTGAAATTAATTTGGAAGTCAATCAATTGATAATGGAGACGGAATTGATGGTGGAGATGGTGATCAAAGTAATGGTCGTGATTGAGAAAGAAGAGTCTTAACATTAAGGAAACACTTGGAAAGAGAAAATAATGTGTAGGATGAGGTGGATATAATTAATGAAATAATTTAACTTAGTATTACGTGTCATTTTGTCAACCATTGATCTTAAATATAGAGATGAGATTTGTATAAGTCTAAATTTTAAAGTACTTTAAGAACTTTAGAGAAGACGAAAGTATTGTGAAAAGTTAAAAAATATGAACCCAAGAAGAACCATTATATTATATTATATTAATCTAAGAATTCCTATAAAAAGGAGGCTAGGCTCGGTGCATATTGTATTATATTACATCACCCAAGAAGAGCTAGCTAATTAGACATATCCATTCCCTATTTCTGAAATATATATAAAAATATGCGGATGATGAACATCAGGGCTCTGGCTGCATTAATTGGAATCCTGGTATTCAACTTGGCCTTGGCCTTGGCCTTGGGCCTTGAAGGTAAAGGGCGGCCGCTGGTGGAGGTGTTCAAGGTGACAATCAATAACATCGACGGCGAGAACCCTGGCGACCTTTATGGGACAGTCCTGATTACAGACGGATTGATTTCTCAATACATCTACAACCGCGAAAGGTCAAACTATGAATCAATTAGACCGGGTGAGGATGCTCTACTGACTGGCCCCGCTGGTCAAGTCGTCACGGCCTCGAATAGCTTCACCATCGACGTGGCTCTCATGGACAAGGACGCAGACTTTTCACCTGATGATCATATCAGCGATGGAGAGATAAAGTGGAACGCTAAGGACGCCAGAAGTAAATATAATGTACCTATATCTTACCAAATCGATGGCCAATATGGCTCGGCAACTGTGGTCTACGCGGTGTTGAGCAATGCGGTGCAAGCCACTGTGGAGGTTACTTTGATAGACGGGGATGGAGAAAACCCAGCTGATGTTTATGGATTTGTTGCAGCTCACAGTAATAAATTTTCAAGTAATTTTGAGAGTGTGCTCTTCAACAGGAACTCGGGCCATCGCGCAACTGTAAGACCTGCGCAACGCATTCCGTTGTCCAGATCTATCTTAGCCGTGCCATTGGACTCCACCCTCAAAGTTCGTGCAGATCTGTATGATTATGACACCTTTTCCTCGGATGACGAGATTGCCAAAGGCACTGCAAGCTTCCCTGCACAAATCTCTGGCATCAATGAACAGAAAATATATGGTCGATACGGCCAGATAGAAGTGAAGGTCACTTGGACTCCATCCCTCAAGTATAAAAAACACACCAACATCACCATTAATTAATTCTGAATAAGAGATATAGGTAGCTAATGATAGGTATGTGTGCTACCTACGTACGTACGTACTAGTTATGAGTGTGAATAAATGTTGCTTTAATTTGCTTCCCATGGAAGAATAGAAGCAACCATGATTATATATATATATATAGTTTGCTACGTTGTACTAGTAGATTCTGCATTCTGCATGGTTTGCTTCTCATGCATGGAAGAAGCATGCGTGATTAAATATGTGAATAAATAAATTATTTTAAGTAGTGATAATTGTATATGTTTGCCTCCAAATCAATTTATTTTTTTATGTCTATCACTAATGTTATACGTCCCAACTATTGCATAATATCTATCATCGTTGAAATTAGTCTAAACAAGATTACATAAGTTAGTATTATAAAGCCTTCATTAATGGTTAAAGTTTCTCGATCGTGTACATATGAAGCATGGAGATTGAGGGTACTTTAATTTTGGTAGTTTTGTCCAGCTTTCTTTAGAAACTAATACTAAAAAAAAATCAGCCATCCAATTTTTTAATCAAAATGCAAATATTCATTGAATGATAATTAAGAAAGTTTTTAGTTGTTTTCATTTTTTTGTGAAATTATATATATACGTAACTCAATAAAATAAATTAAATGATATGTGTTGATTTTATGATATTCAAAATTCCGAATAATTATAAAACTAGAGATAAATGAGCCAAGAATAAAATAAGTGTCCAAAAGAAAAAAAAAATAGAGAAACAAAAATGAGTACATATATAAACACTAAAATTAGAAGTGAAAATACATCGTCCGTTATTATTAGAAACAAATGACCTATTTACATAAATACCCATCAAGTCAACAGCTACAATCTCGGGCTTTATATGTTATTTTTATATAGCTAAAATGAGGGGTATATTGGTAATTATGACATTCATTACTAATAGTAACGGAATTCGTAATAGCCGAGGATGACAGGGTAATTTTTAAATCTAGACCATTTTGGATTAAAATGGTCGGTATAGGATTTATTTGCCTAAAATAAAATATAGTAAATATTTATTATGAATCATTTCTATATATATATATATATATATTCAGGCCCAAAGTTGGATGAAATACATTATTCATCTAACGCATCTAACACCGTACAATATAGATTTAAATGGCTAAGATCTAGGTCCGACCACACTATAGTATTAAGGATGTCCACCTGAATGTCCCCTTTTAAAAAGTAGTCCATCTAAACAAAACAATTGTGCGGACTATCATCGGCGATACAGTTTGCCCATCCCATCCTCAGTGCGGAACAAAACTGAAAAAGTTTGGCCATCCTCGTCACGGAAAAAATTAAACCCATCCTTGTTGGTGAATGCTTGATGTCATGCGCTAGTTCATAAATTTTGTATATGTCTATAGTTATATATGCGAACAGGGACGGATCTAAGAATATTTTTCAGTTGGGGCAAAATTTTAACGAAACTAGTAATCCACCATTAACACTATGGTGCAATTTTGAAATGAAACCCAAAACTTTGTTGGAGTTTATCTGAATCATTCATTACAGTATATGTAAGACCCCGAATTTATGAAATACAAAATTTAATTTTTCTTCATATATATTTTTCCTGAAACAGTAAATGGTTAAATTGACAAAATTGAAAGTTAAGGATGTTATGTGCAAATTTTATTTTGTCGGACAATATTCTTTTTGTCGGGGAATATTCGGGCCGTACGACGGCGCCGAAATAACAAATTATTTGTGGACCCCACAACGGAATATTTGTCGGATATAGAAAACGACAGAAGTAACATTTTTAAATAAAAATAGTCAACGGTGTTAACTGTTAAAATACCGGTGATAAAAGAATAGTAGCATACGGTAATTTATGGTATTTTCTGTAGCACACGGTACTCTACAGTAGCACACGGTATTGCGCAGTGTCTTATATTATTGATCTGATAATTGACACCGTAACTATTGCACATCATTTCATCAATAATTATCGCTGCATAATATTTTATGTTATCAATTCAATAATTGTTGTTACACAGTATTCTGCATTATTGATTCAATAATTGTCATTACACTGCATTTTATATCATTGAGTCAATAATTGTGGGTGCACTGTAATAATTGTCACAGTAGCAAATGCACAATAATTTATATTATTAAATTAATAATGATTATGACATATTTCTTGCATTATTGTTGAATTATTATTATCACTGTTGTAATATTACCTTAATTATTGTATTGATTGTAGGTATTTTGATTATTATAATAATATTATATATTGATGGGGGCCAATGGAGGAAAATTGCGTAGGAAATGAAGAAAATAGGAAGAGAGAGGAAAGGAGGAAGAGAGAGAAAAAGAGAAAGAGAGAGAAAAGAGAAAAGAGAGAGAGAATTGCTGGAGAAAGAAAGAGAGAAGGAGAGGGAAAAGAGAGAGAAAGAAAGAAAAGAGAGAAAGAGAGAAAATGGAAAGGAAGAGAGAGAGAGAGAAAAATAATAATAATATTTTACTATAATATACTATTTAAATATAATATAATATGATATATAATTTTTATTATTAATATAATATATAAAGTTATTTGTTTTATTATGAATATTATAATAAGGTTTTGTTTTATATGAAATTAAAATTTCAGAAACGTGCATGCTGAACGAATTCAGCACTGGCGTGCTGAACGAATTCAACAATGGCATGCTCTCACCTACCACACAGTGCTTTCCATTCTCCTATAAATAGCTTGCTCAGCTGAATAGAAAAATCACACCTAAAACATAAAATTTTTCTATAAGAATTTTATGAGTTTTCTCTGAGAATAGTAAGGTTATTTTGAGAGTTTGAAAGCCAAAAGGAGTGCAGAAAATTTTCAAGTAAGTCTTTTATTAAAGAGTAATAATTTCATAAATTCCTATTTTTCACGGTATTCACAAATCTTCCCTTAGAAGACTCTTCTTTGAGAAGATTCATTTTTAAAAGCTTTCTTTGGAAGATTTATTTTGGAATATTATTTTAAAAACTATTTAAAAGTAGTTATATTATACTACAAAAATTATGTTAAATATATATAATTTTGATAATTCATATTATACGAGTTATCATACACTTTGAAATTTATATGTGGTAATTACTAATTTTATTATAAAAATATAGGTTGATCAACCTCATTTAAATCAATATCCAGTCACGTGTTAAGGTAAGGAATACCATTCATTTCAAACTCTTAAATTTACTGTGGTAAGGAATATCATCTTCTTTCATATTCTATTATTTAAACTTACTACGGTAAGGAATATTATTCTTTTCACACTCTTAAATTTATTACGGTAAGGAATATCATTCTTTTCACACTCTTAAATTTATTACGGTAAGGGGTATCATTCTTTGCATCATCATAAATGGATATTATTTTCTTTCTTACTTGAAGGGATTATCATTCTTTGATTCTCGAAAATAATATCGTTTCTTTCTTGTGCCATTTATTTCCATGTATTAAATTGTGGGAATAACCTTACGGCGCGGATTACCGCCTGTTGGTGAATAACCTTTCGTATTCATTCCTCATTAATCTCTGAGAATAACCTTACGGTGCGGATTATCGCCTGTTTGGTGAATAACTCTTCGTATTCAAATTCTATTAAATTGTGGGAATAACTTATGGCGCGGATTACCGCCTGTTGGTGAATAACCCTTTGTATTAAATTCCTTCACCTTTTGTTAATCAAACCTGCTACGGTAAGGAATATTATTTTCTTTCATACTCCTAAATCGAAACTTATTATGGAATTATTGCTTCTATAATTCCTGAAAATATTATATGTTCCATAATAGTTGAACTTCATTATTTCAACTGAACCTTCCTATTTTCTGATATTTTCTATTGAACTGTAACCGTTATTCTGAACTATGGATCTTGAATATCATTTTTAAATTTCACTCCACATCATGTTGACAATTTGGACATTATTTGAATCTGCACAAAGTAAACTTCTGATACTTATTGTTTATCCTGTTCTTCTGTTCATCATTTGTATCACTGTTATTTAATCATCAAGAATCAAGCTGTTGTGAATACCTGTGGCCGGGGGCACAGATGTGATATAATTGTTGAACAGATGATAGGTTAAAGGCGATATACTAGGTTAAAGGCGATACATCTGTTCGGTGTCTTTTATGGCACGTGGTGAATGTTCTCTTTGGCCCGTAGTGCAAAGATGAACTGTTGGTTGGTATGATTATGACCAAAGGCTGAATCTGGTATAATCATGACCGTTGGTGTTATATTGAATGTCTTTGGCCCGTAGTGCAAAGATGAACTGTTGGTTGATATGATTATGACCAAAGGCTGAATCTGGTATAATCATGACCGTTGGTGTTATATTGAATGTCTTTGGCCCGTAGTGCAAAGATGAATTGTTGATCTGCATGATTATGACCAGGAACTGTGAAGTTGTATTATCTTGACTAATGGTAATTCAGATGATAAAAGTTGATGATATTTTTACTAAAAAGAGAAGCGAGTGGACATTATAGTCTGCATTATTCTTTTAATAGATTGCTCATTCCGCTGCTATTATTGATCTGAACATTGTTTAAGAATTTAACTACAGTTTTTGATATAAACCTTGTAGTCTATTGTATTCAAAACTCAACTGTTGAAGGCTAATGATAATTTATTCGTCATTATCTTAGTCATGATATTTCTTACTGGGCTATTTGAGCTCACCCTTTCTTTTGTTCCATTACAGGAGATGAAAACGTAACAGGGTCTAGCCGGGGAATGGAGTGAGAGTCTGAGGAATAGCTGTCGTAGTCTTCACGTGTTGTAAAATAGTGTGGCAATAATAGTGAAGACTTAGTTGTGTATTATTATACACTGTATTGTTGTACGTTGTGCTTTGTTGTAATATTTTTGTTGTAGTCTTTTGACGACTCAAGTTTGGGCTGTGTGGGCTCAGATTTGGGGGCGTCACAGTTGGCATCAGAGCTTAGGGATATGGTCTTTAATGGAGATCTGGGGTTAGAACTAGGAGGGGAGAGACGAATAGAATCGGTCACTAGTGTGTCCCACCTAAATTAGATTTTATTATCTAATGAGTTGATTTGAATATAGGGACATGAAGTGATGAGTCAGTTTATTTGAACTAACATTTATTTTGTGACCACAGTTAAGTATGGCATCTGAAAATCAGGAGGTTAACTATGAAATGACTGAAACAAATGTAGCTGCAAAACAAGAGGCGACGAATAATCTTCTTACAAACTCAGAGTTGAATCATTTGCCTAAGGCAAAAATTATGCGTGTTCTATCCAGTAAGGATGAAGGTGAAAGTTCTGCTACAGTCGTTCCAGATCCATTATTAGAAGCAATTAAAGGAAATAATGAACTTGCGAAAATTATTGCCTTTAATTTACTCACTAATTGGGAGAGTCATATCACCTGGTTATGCTCTATAACAAAGGATCAGAATATATGGACTTTTCATATTAGTCTTTGGGATTTATGGTGTTCCAGCTATGAGTTTCAAGATTATTTAAAAATGATGTTTCTATACTTTTGGGCGTTACAATTTAAAGGAATTCAGGTTAAGTTAGTCACTATCATGGAAACTGCAGTCTATCGAAAATACTATTCTTATAGAAATCATTGGTACGTTACTACTGATGAAGTTGAGGAATCCGAGAAACAGTTCGTTAGAGAATTATTTAGTGGTATTCCCATGGTTGAAATACGTGAAGATCCGAATGAAGTACTCGGGATTCGATTTGACGATAACAGTCAAGAAACCGAAGGAGGTGATAACTAGTAAGTTATTCATAAATTCTCGTGAATTCTACGCTCTGTTAGATACTGGCTCTATCCACTCTTTTATCTCACCTATATGTACTCAACGTTTAAATTTGACTATTGAAAACTTAAATCTTGTCTTATCAGTTGAAACCTCATTGGGAGAAATACCTATTACATTTACTATCTATAAATCTTGCCTAGTTCAAATCAACAACCTCACATTACCTGTTGACCTTATTTCTTTGGAGATGCATGAATTTGATGTGATTTTAGGAATTGATTGGTTGACTACCCATCATGCTAAAATTGATTATTTCCATAAGATTATTAGTTTTCATATTCCTAATCAACCTGTCATGCAAATTCAAGCAACTAAACCATTGAAATCTATAACTATTATTTCTAGCCATAAAGTCATTCGTTTATTGAAAAACGGATGTCAAACCTTTTTAGCCTATGTCATTGATTTGAACAAAAACACGTCAAACTTGAATGATATTCCTATTGTTAATGAGTTCCTGACGTTTTTCCTGAGGAACTTCCTGGCTTATCCCCAAACCGAGAAATTGAATTCTGTATCGATCTTGAACCCGATACTAAGCCCTTTTCCAAAGCCCAAATGGCTCCCATAGAACGCCAAGAGATGAAAGTTTGATTATTAGATATCGGTATCATTCGAGCGAGGAATACGAGAAGAGTTTTCAAGAACTCAAGAGAAGACTTGTTTCAGCTCCTGTTCTGACCATTCCATCAGGATCAGGAAAATTCGTCATATATAGCGATGCTTCAGGCAAAGGTCTAGGTTGTGTCCTTATGCAACATGGAAAGGTTATAGCTTATGCCTCTCAACAACTCAAAGATTATGAGAAAAATTATCCTACTCATGATCTAGAGTTGGCAGCAGTCGTTTTCGCGTTGAAGATCTGGAGACACTACTTGTACGGAGAAAAAGTGGATATCTATACGGATCATAAAAGTCTCAAGTATTTCTTCACCTAGAAGGAACTCAACATGCGACAACGACGTTGGCTTGAGCTATTGAAGGATTATGATCACACAATCCAGTATCACCCGGGAAAGGCGAACGTTGTAGCTGACGCTTTGAGCAGAAAATCTTATGCGAGTACAAGTGCACTGCTGACAACACAAAAGCGTATTTTGTACGACTTGCAAAAGATGGAGATGGAGCTAAAGACACCAGGGACCCACTCGAAGATTGCTCACGTGCAAGTAGAACCAGCTTTAATCGATAAAATTAAAGCTGCTCAAGCTACCGATCCGGAACTGATAAACATGATAAAGAAAGTACAAGAAGGTACCATTCCCGAAGCAAGAATCGACGAGAAAGGAATACTTCGAGTCAACTCTCGACTCTGTGTTCCTAACGATCCTGAATTAAAGCATAAAATCATGATGGAGGCACACAACACGCCATTTGCAATCCACCCTGGAGGTACCAAGATGTATCGAGATCTTCGACATACATTTTGGTGGAACAATATGAAAAGGGAGATTGCAGAGTTTATCTCAAGGTGCTTAACTTGTCAACGTGTCAAGGCAGAGCATCAAGTACCTAAGGGTCCTTTACAACCACTTGAGGTTCCCGAATGGAAGTGGGAACACATCAATATGGATTTCGTGACGGGTCTTCCCAAAGTTTCTCAAGGCTTAGATGCAATTTGGGTCATCGTAGATAGATTGACCAAATCCGCTCATTTCTTGCCTATACGGGAAAACTTTTCACTTGAACGTCTTGACAGTATGTACATAAATGAGATCGTGAGATTGCATGGCATGCCAGTTTCCATAGTTTCTGATCGAGATCCTAGATTCACTTCACGCTTTTGGATCAGTCTACAAAAAGCTATGGGCACTGAACTACGTTTTAGTTCTGCATACCATCCTCAAACGGACGGACAATCGGAAAGGACGATCCAGACCCTCGAAGATCTTTTGAGACTTTGCGTACTAGATTTCAAAGCAAGTTGGGATAAGTACTTGCCATTGGTGGAATTTTCCTACAACAACAGTTACCAAGCAAGTATAGGTATGGCTCCATTCGAGGCTTTATATGGACGCAAGTGTCGCTCTCCAGTATGTTGGAATGAGGTAGGAGAAGCAAAACTGTTGGGACCCGAGTTGGTACGCTTGACGACCGAAAAGATCCAAATGATCCGACAACGAATACAGACAGCACAAGAACGACAAAAGAGTTATGCTGATCTTCATCGGAGAGATGAGAGATTCAACGTCGGAGATCATGTATTCTTACGTGTTTCTCCATGGAAAGGGGTTACGAGATTCGGAAAGAGAGGAAAACTCAACCCTCGATTTATTGGCCCATTTGAAATCCTAGATCGGGTGGGAACTGTAGCTTACAGACTAGCCTTACCACCAAGTATGTCTCGCATCCATAACGTTTTTCACATATCTATGTTACGTAAATATGTGAAGGACCCAAACCACGTCATTGAGTTAGAACCAGACGTTATAGCAGAAGATTTAACGTATGAGGAAGTACCTGTTGAGATCCTAGATAAGAAGGAGCAGATCTTACGCTCAAAGGTTATACCTCAAGTTAAGGTTTTATGGAGGAACGTAGATATTGAGGAAATGACCTGGGAGCTAGAATCTGAGATGAAGTCTAGGTATCCATACCTCTTCGAAATGCCAGGTACGTCAATTTCGGGGACGAAATTTCATAAGGAGGGGAGGTTGTAAGACCCCGAATTTATGAAATACAAAATTTAATTTTTCTTCATATATATTTTTCCTGAAACAGTAAATGGTTAAATTGACAAAATTGAAAGTTAAGGATGTTATGTGCAAATTTTATTTTGTCGGACAATATTCTTTTTGTCGGGGAATATTCGGGCCGTACGACGGCGCCGAAATAACAAATTATTTGTGGACCCCACAACGGAATATTTGTCGGATATAGAAAACGACAGAAGTAACATTTTTAAATAAAAATAGTCAACGGTGTTAACTGTTAAAATACCGGTGATAAAAGAATAGTAGCATACGGTAATTTATGGTATTTTCTGTAGCACACGGTACTCTACAGTAGCACACGGTATTGCGCAGTGTCTTATATTATTGATCTGATAATTGACACCGTAACTATTGCACATCATTTCATCAATAATTATCGCTGCATAATATTTTATGTTATCAATTCAATAATTGTTGTTACACAGTATTCTGCATTATTGATTCAATAATTGTCATTACACTGCATTTTATATCATTGAGTCAATAATTGTGGGTGCACTGTAATAATTGTCACAGTAGCAAATGCACAATAATTTATATTATTAAATTAATAATGATTATGACATATTTCTTGCATTATTGTTGAATTATTATTATCACTGTTGTAATATTACCTTAATTATTGTATTGATTGTAGGTATTTTGATTATTATAATAATATTATATATTGATGGGGGCCAATGGAGGAAAATTGCGTAGGAAATGAAGAAAATAGGAAGAGAGAGGAAAGGAGGAAGAGAGAGAAAAAGAGAAAGAGAGAGAAAAGAGAAAAGAGAGAGAGAATTGCTGGAGAAAGAAAGAGAGAAGGAGAGGGAAAAGAGAGAGAAAGAAAGAAAAGAGAGAAAGAGAGAAAATGGAAAGGAAGAGAGAGAGAGAGAAAAATAATAATAATATTTTACTATAATATACTATTTAAATATAATATAATATGATATATAATTTTTATTATTAATATAATATATAAAGTTATTTGTTTTATTATGAATATTATAATAAGGTTTTGTTTTATATGAAATTAAAATTTCAGAAACGTGCATGCTGAACGAATTCAGCACTGGCGTGCTGAACGAATTCAACAATGGCATGCTCTCACCTACCACACAGTGCTTTCCATTCTCCTATAAATAGCTTGCTCAGCTGAATAGAAAAATCACACCTAAAACATAAAATTTTTCTATAAGAATTTTATGAGTTTTCTCTGAGAATAGTAAGGTTATTTTGAGAGTTTGAAAGCCAAAAGGAGTGCAGAAAATTTTCAAGTAAGTCTTTTATTAAAGAGTAATAATTTCATAAATTCCTATTTTTCACGGTATTCACAAATCTTCCCTTAGAAGACTCTTCTTTGAGAAGATTCATTTTTAAAAGCTTTCTTTGGAAGATTTATTTTGGAATATTATTTTAAAAACTATTTAAAAGTAGTTATATTATACTACAAAAATTATGTTAAATATATATAATTTTGATAATTCATATTATACGAGTTATCATACACTTTGAAATTTATATGTGGTAATTACTAATTTTATTATAAAAATATAGGTTGATCAACCTCATTTAAATCAATATCCAGTCACGTGTTAAGGTAAGGAATACCATTCATTTCAAACTCTTAAATTTACTGTGGTAAGGAATATCATCTTCTTTCATATTCTATTATTTAAACTTACTACGGTAAGGAATATTATTCTTTTCACACTCTTAAATTTATTACGGTAAGGAATATCATTCTTTTCACACTCTTAAATTTATTACGGTAAGGGGTATCATTCTTTGCATCATCATAAATGGATATTATTTTCTTTCTTACTTGAAGGGATTATCATTCTTTGATTCTCGAAAATAATATCGTTTCTTTCTTGTGCCATTTATTTCCATGTATTAAATTGTGGGAATAACCTTACGGCGCGGATTACCGCCTGTTGGTGAATAACCTTTCGTATTCATTCCTCATTAATCTCTGAGAATAACCTTACGGTGCGGATTATCGCCTGTTTGGTGAATAACTCTTCGTATTCAAATTCTATTAAATTGTGGGAATAACTTATGGCGCGGATTACCGCCTGTTGGTGAATAACCCTTTGTATTAAATTCCTTCACCTTTTGTTAATCAAACCTGCTACGGTAAGGAATATTATTTTCTTTCATACTCCTAAATCGAAACTTATTATGGAATTATTGCTTCTATAATTCCTGAAAATATTATATGTTCCATAATAGTTGAACTTCATTATTTCAACTGAACCTTCCTATTTTCTGATATTTTCTATTGAACTGTAACCGTTATTCTGAACTATGGATCTTGAATATCATTTTTAAATTTCACTCCACATCATGTTGACAATTTGGACATTATTTGAATCTGCACAAAGTAAACTTCTGATACTTATTGTTTATCCTGTTCTTCTGTTCATCATTTGTATCACTGTTATTTAATCATCAAGAATCAAGCTGTTGTGAATACCTGTGGCCGGGGGCACAGATGTGATATAATTGTTGAACAGATGATAGGTTAAAGGCGATATACTAGGTTAAAGGCGATACATCTATTCAGTGTCTTTTATGGCACGTGGTGAATGTTCTCTTTGGCCCGTAGTGCAAAGATGAACTGTTGGTTGGTATGATTATGACCAAAGGCTGAATCTGGTATAATCATGACCGTTGGTGTTATATTGAATGTCTTTGGCCCGTAGTGCAAAGATGAACTGTTGGTTGATATGATTATGACCAAAGGCTGAATCTGGTATAATCATGACCGTTGGTGTTATATTGAATGTCTTTGGCCCGTAGTGCAAAGATGAATTGTTGATCTGCATGATTATGACCAGGAACTGTGAAGTTGTATTATCTTGACTAATGGTAATTCAGATGATAAAAGTTGATGATATTTTTACTAAAAAGAGAAGCGAGTGGACATTATAGTCTGCATTATTCTTCTAATAGATTGCTCATTCCGCTGCTATTATTGATCTGAACATTGTTTAAGAATTTAACTACAGTTTTTGATATAAACCTTGTAGTCTATTGTATTCAAAACTCAACTGTTGAAGGCTAATGATAATTTATTCGTCATTATCTTAGTCATGATATTTCTTACTGGGCTATTTGAGCTCACCCTTTCTTTTGTTCCATTACAGGAGATGAAAACGTAACAGGGTCTAGCCGGGGAATGGAGTGAGAGTCTGAGGAATAGCTGTCGTAGTCTTCACGTGTTGTAAAATAGTGTGGCAATAATAGTGAAGACTTAGTTGTGTATTATTATACACTGTATTGTTGTACGTTGTGCTTTGTTGTAATATTTTTGTTGTAGTCTTTTGACGACTCAAGTTTGGGCTGTGTGGGCTCAGATTTGGGGGCGTCACAGTATATACTTTAATAACATTGTTATTCTTATTAGTCGTCTTCTTAATAGTGTTTAACAAATTGAATTCATATGAAGAATGAGCTACAGGCACGACGTGCCGTGCTGAGAGGTATTAATAGGTTTCGCTTTGGAATGTAATAGTAACGTGAAAGTAGGAAGAATTTTGATTTGTAATAATGACTAGACGTGTAAAGGAATGTTGTCCATTCTTGGCGACCACAATAAAAAAGAACCTGTTAGACCTTACATGTGATTAGCAGGGGGATAAGTAGTTGTGGTATGTATGTGAAGGCATCAGGTAAGCATTAAATGATGAAAAGCGAGGAGGCAGAAAGGGGCCAGCTATCATCACATTCAATCCTGGATCGAATATAATTAGGAGACATTTCAAGTTTGAAATTATGCATGGCAGCAGAGGTACAACAAACAAACAGCAAATGGAATGTTTTCAAGGGACTAGCTCAAGTTGGAAGAAGGTGAGTATCTATCTATCTATCTTATTTCCACCTCTGGCTGCTGCTGCCGGGGCAATTAGTTGCCGGTAGCAGGGGCGGAGCCACACTTGGGTTGTGGTGGGCTTCAGCCCGGGTGAAATTTTTGACGAGGAAGAAATTTGTAAAATGGGAGCAGCAACAGCAGCCCAACCGATCATCAAAGTTGCAGCACTTTGCGAATCTCTTTGCAAATGTCTCCTCCGCTCGTGTCCGGCCAAAGCTTATGCGTAAGGACGGAGCCATAATTTTTTTGGGTTAAAGGATTGGGGCATTGGGCTGTAGCCCGGGTACTCCACTGATTGAACTATGTCATCCTCATTCCCTATATCTATAGTTTTTGATGATTGGAGCATTCATTGTAATACTTAGTAGCCCAGGTAGGAAAAATTTTCTGGCTCCGCCCTTGGCCAGAAGATAAAACTGACAAACAGTAGCTGGTCGGCGGCTGCCGGGGCACTTGCCCAGGTATGCCAAAGAGTACATCCGTCCCTGTATGTGAAATATACACCAATCGCATGGACAAGAATTATGTTAGAAAATACAAACCCTCTAAGTTAAGCTATTGGATTGAGTGAGGTCACCATGGAATGAATTTAGTACTAGACTCATTGATAAACACGTATGCATGTTCATGGCCGGGTAAAAAATTGCTGCTGGAAACTAAGGCTATATCTGTATATAAAAAACATACTTGGGATCGGACAATTTGAATTAATTTAACATTACTTCGGACAATTTTATCCATGGGGGATTAAATAGTCCTATGAACTTTTTTTTTTTAATCATTTCTAAGGTTATTTATGTGAAATTATATAATCCTATAAAAAAAAATTGGGATTAATAGTCCCCTCATTTTAAGCTATTAAATGATTTTATGAAACTAATAGTCTAACATTAAAAGATTAATAATCCATCATCAAATGATTAGATAGTGCAAAGTAGTATTAAATTAAGGTAAATAGTTCAATCTCAAGTATATTTTTTATAAACAAACATAGCCTAAGTGTATAATTCATGCGGCGAGAAAATTTGTAGCTGGAATTTTAGGATGCATGGGACAGCCAACGTGTTCACTTGTTAGTTGGCCAAATTACATAAACCAATTAACAATCACTTACTTTGTGACTAAACAAGAGATTCAAAAGTCCAAGTCGGTTGTGGTACGTACGCACATTAGACATAAAAATCTATAAATAGGGCATGGTGCTTGGATAGATAATATGAGTTAAGTATTAGAAGCTAGTAGTGAGATAGAAAGATATTAGCAGCAGCTATACATTTGTTGGGAAGAAATTTTTGTAATCAAATATTTTTATTAATACAGTGGTGTTTTTATTTATAATCTTGTGAGCCCATTTACGCTTCAAAGTAACCCAGTTGGGTTTGAAGTAAGATTATTGATTTTTCCATCTACTCTATGCTCTTCCTCTTAATTTCTCTATCTATATTATGTATGTATATATGTGTATATTGTTAGGTGAAAAGGAGAAGAAACTCGATGTCCTTCATGTTGGCACTTGATTTTGTTGTTGTTCCTCTTTCTCTCTCTATATCCATGGTGTTCTGCTTAGTAAAAGAGAAGAAGTCCTTGCTTCCAAAATTCTGCAACCATAAAAGGTTAATAGGAACTTTTTTTTTAATTGAGGACAAATATGTCGTCTGGTTATGTGGGGTCTGCGTCCGTGGGCACTTTAATTTGTTCCATCCACGTAATACACTGGACGATTAAATTAATTTGGGCCACAAGATTTTCTTTTGAATGGTCATAGATGGGTTGGATGAAGAATATAGGACTCGTTCAGCTGATGTTTATGAACTTATTGCAGTTAGCATTAGCAATGACAAATTACGGAGAAATTATTCAATGATTTTTGAAACATAACATGATGATACTTCAAATTCATAGAATAAATTTTCCAAATTACAAAGTATAAGAGTGTGTTTTTCCGGAAGGATTCGAGTGAATATATAAGCGTAAGACCCGAGGAGGCCATTCCGTTGTCGAGATTCATAGTAGTTGTGCCGTTGGACTCTGACCTGCCTCAAAGTTGGTGCAGATCTATATGATTTTGACACTGTTTCTTCTGATGATGAGATTGCCAAAGGCACTTCACACTTTTATGCAAAAACCTACGGTCAGTGGATAAAGTTGTGGAGTCAATTCAACCTACTAAATTTTTTTTTTTTTTTTATGACATATGATAAAATTTTAAATGTTATATACAAGTTGATTCTATTAAAAAAAATTAAAACTTTTAATATACGGGGTCATATTAAAATTTTATAATTTTCTTACTTAAATTTAATTTTATATCATTCTTACTTCCTCTATATATGTATATTCATATAATCTTCTTAAACTAATTAATAATTTATTTTATATTATTTTTTGAAGAATTAATTATTTATAAATAATTTGTCTTTAAGAAATCTATTATAGGTCAATAGACTGCATATATATTATATGCATATAAATATATATATAATTAACAATTATTATATTATCATTGTAATCAAATATATATTTTATTTATGTAACATAAACATATAAAATTATTCAAAAAAATTAGCTCGGGAGCAGCTTTTCCGAACCCAAATTCCCACTGAATTATTTATTGCTGAATAATAATTTTGACCCCGACTATTTTTTCTGTCTACGGTACACGACGTCATCCAAGTAAAGGTCACTTGGACTCCATAATCAGATGAATCTGTTCTCCTATTATTTGCATCATCTACCACATAATTTTTATTTGCTTAGAAAGTTGACTGTAAATATACAATAGCATAAAAGAATTGACTGCGGATCGATAAGACAACAGAATTAGATTCATCACCGCGAATTAATTATGAAGATATCGATGAATAAGTGCATGTTGCATGCTTGGCTTCCCACGGAAGAAACATGCATAAATTAATTATATACGACCTTTTTATAATTGCTACGTATTTTACTTGTACTGCATGGTTATAAGTGTTGGATCTTGGATATTTAAATGGGGCGCCCATGGAGGGTCCGACCCATTTGGTTGTTAGTCAGATGGCTATTGAGACTCAGTCTTTAACGTTATAATTATAACGTTAAGTTGACTGAGTGGTTGGAGGTTTTATAGGGAGTGGGTTAAACCACTACGCCTATAAAACCCACGACCTCAGTTCATCTGAGATCATCCCATCATCAATTATCAATATACTGGATATTGATTAAGCCACAGTTCTCCTAAAATAACAACTGAATTCCCAAATTTGTGACGGATCGTGAATTAGTTCTCCGTTCTCATTCTGTAGTTCGGAGACGACTGTTTGGGTTTGGGTTTGGCTTTGGTTTTTCAACCGTACGAGTTCTTCCGCACCAAAAGATCACGCTTCGAGGGTATGATTTTTGGTTCTCGTTAATGTATTTGTGTAAACATGTGATAACATACATATTATTAAAATCCTTCATTGGTATCAGAGCATGGTTGTATGATCATATGTATGTACTGTTTACACAATATGCCATGAAAGCATGTATAAAAATCAAAACCGCATGCTTTAATTTGCCATAACTTTCTGGGTAATAATCCGTTTCATGTGATTTTGGCATGTATGCGTAGAATATTTCATGGGCTTTCCGTAGATATATTATATGCATGATTTGGATAAGAAATGACCAAGTTATGGCCTCTGTAAGAATAATTCGCGATCTGATGGCTGGAGGTTGAAGATGACGTGCAATAACCACTCTCAGTGGCTTGCACGTTCATTACAACACTATCGTGGAAGCTCCCAAAATTGTGGTTGAGCACACCATTGGACTCAGCTCATCCAGACGATCACAACCGAAAAAACAACGTCGCGAACGGAGGTCGGGAAGGTGGCGCGTGTTATACACGCGCCTGGTGCCGCCGCCTTTCCCACGCGCCCCGCGCAATGCGCGGACGCCCATCAGGATCTGGCGCGTGTCGTACACGCGCCTGACGGTTGACCCGCGCCCTGACCCGGTTCCGACCCGCGCTTCATGACCGCCCCATTTCTTGACCCGCCCGGTTTATTTTATTTCAGAAAATGTTTTTATTAATTATTTTATATAAGAAAATGATTTATAAAAATACTAAATGGAATTAATAAATTTCGACAATTTTACAGAAATTAATTATTTGCATATAATTGATGTTTCCACTGTTTGTTTTGGAAAATTAATATATTTGGATATTTTTGTTAATTTCCAACTTAATTATGCAATGATTAGTTAATTGTGATAATTAGAATAATTATCAGAAAAATCCCAGAAAATTACAGTAACCTTTTATGATGATAATACACTGTTAGAAATTTTTGGGAAATTTTTTGATGTGTTTATAATATACTTGGTATATTAAATTGTGTAATATTGCTTATTATTTAATTCCTTTGTTAATATTTTGAAATATTAATTGTTTGATACATGGAATTAAATTGTTATGCTGTAATTGCACATGCACACATATTTCTAGTGGGAGTGATTTAGGTGGTAGTAATTTAATTAAAATTATTCCCTAAATTAAATGTCTTAAGCGCCGAAAATTAAGTTTAAATAATTGGACATTTATATGAATTGTGATTCCTAAGCTTGGCGAAGTCTCCCTTTTATATTTATGTCCTAATTATTTTTATGTTAATTTGATTCGTGCGGCTAAGATATAATTATACTGTGGTGAACTATGAATATCTCTAATCAATTTTTTCCGAAACAGAAATGGCTTCAAAACACATAATCGCAGATCTTAATCAAGGAAACAAGTTAGACGGAGATAATTACGATGTTTGGCACCGTAAGGTTAGGATGGTCTTGGAGGAGCAAGAGGTTGAAGAAACCCTGCTGTCCAAAATGACAAAACCAGACGGTGAAGATGCAAAGGATCCGGTCAAGGTTGTAGCCTT
This sequence comes from Hedera helix, assembly GCA_947179155.2. Taxonomy (NCBI): domain Eukaryota; kingdom Viridiplantae; phylum Streptophyta; class Magnoliopsida; order Apiales; family Araliaceae; genus Hedera; species Hedera helix. The sequence goes on from OX359287.1 coordinate 38,732,421, forward strand.
CGAAAGTTGGCGCAAAAAGGACTGAATCGCTCGCATAACGTTGCTGAGCTGCATGAACAACGACTTCCTGTTTGAGTATGAACAATACTCAACGGCACATGAGATGTGGGAAGCTCTCAAGACGAAGTTTGGCGGCACCTCGCTGACAAGGCTGAGAGAGTTAGCCATAAGATTCGATGGTTATAAAAAACGTGATAACCACACTATGAAACAACACCTTCGAATCATGGCTAACATGATCCGGGAATTAAAATCCGGTGGGACTCAGCTGTCAGACGAGCAGCAGATTTCAGCAGTGGTTCGCTCTCTTCCCGACAGTTGGGAACATATGCGGGTCAACATGACCCATAACGAGAATATCAGAAATTTTGATGATATTCATCGCCACCTGGAGCTCGAGGCTGAGCGCCTTGACGTTGTCAAGTCCTCCAGGGCATATGTAGCTGAATCGAGCTCTTATAAAGGGTTCAAGCCAAAGAAGGGCAAGAAATCTGCTAATCCTACTGCGCCTAAGATGGCTGCGAGTGGTGGTGTCAGCAAACGAAAAAGAGGCAAGCGAGGTGCTGGCAAAAAGGACAAGGCCAAGATGGCATGCTACAATTGTGGCAAGGCGGGACACTTCGCTCGTGAATGCACTGAGTCGAAGAAGGTAATTCCTAGTCCTAATCTATCTATGTGTTTAGTATCAAGTACTGTAATGGTTGCTCATTCTCTCCATATGTGGATTGTAGATTCAGGAGCAACGGACCACATAGCTAGAGATCGGAGTGGATTCGTGGAATACCGCCGCATTCCGGCGGGCAGAAAAGTATTCATGGGGAACGATTCCAGTGTGGACGTGCTAGGCACTGGCACTTACAAACTGGAAATGCGAGGAGGCTCTGCATTGACCCTACATGATGTACTTTATGCGCCGGATGTCCGGCAGAATTTATTTTCTGTTTTGTCAGTACTTCGTTTAGGCTATTCTGTTAGTTTTGAGAACAACGTTGTAATAATTTCGCATGGGACGAATATTTTTGGATATGGTTTTATTAATAATGGTTTTATGGTTTTGGATACTGTTGATTCTAGCATTAATAGTAATGATTCCTATTCCTTGCTTGTTGAGAATGATAATGTTAGTTCAATTCAATGGCATGCTAGATTAGGCCATATTGGACAGGATAGAATGACTAGGTTAGCTCGAGCAGGTCTTTTAGGCCCACTCGCTAAAGTCAATTTACCCACTTGTGAACATTGTCTAGCAGGAAAGTCAACTAGAAAACCATTTGGTAAAGCCACTAGGGCAGAAACGCCATTGCAACTCATTCACTCAGACATCTGTGGCCCTATGAATGTGAAAGAAAGGAATGGACGTTCCTACTTTCTCACAATGATAGATGACTATACGCGCTTCGGATATACCTTTTTGATCTCTCATAAGTCTGAGGCATTAGAATGCTTTAGACGTTATTTGATTGAGGTCGAGAAACAGTTGGATAAAAGTGTTAAGGCACTTCGAACTGACCGAGGCCGCGAGTATCTATCCGATCAGTTCAAGGAACTGTGTGAAGAAAGAGGGATAATCAGGCAACTGACAATCCCTAGAACTCCGCAACAAAATGGTGTGGCGGAGAGGAGGAATCGAACATTATTAGACATGGTTAGGTCTATGATGGCGCAAGCAAATTTGCCTATCTCCTATTGGGGTGATGCATTGTTGACTGCGACATATATACTTAATCGTGTACCTTCGAAATCCGTTCAGTCCACCCCATATGAATTGTGGACCGGCAGAAAGCCCGAATTGGGCCATATGCGGCCTTGGGGATCAGCAGCTTATGTGCACAACACTTCCCATGAACATGGGAAGTTGGGCCCGAGGGGTAAGAAGTGTATCTTTGTAAGATATTCTGAACACTCCAAAGGCTACGTGTTCGTTGGAGAGCAAACTGATGGGACTGTATCGGCGATAGAGTCACGAGATGCAGATTTCCTTGAGATGGATTTCCCTAACAGAGGTGATATGAGCAAAGAGATGAACTTTTATGAGATGGAGGAAGATTTGGGCGCCCCAACTCGTACAGTTGAGTCCGATGAGGCTATTCCTCAGGCTCCTGTAGATAGTGGGAGTGACATGCCTTCAAGCAGTACTCTTCCATCAAATGAAGAGTCTCTTGTTCCTCAAATGCGTAAAAGTCAAAGGGGCAACATTCCACGTCGTCTCTTTGAGATTGAGGGGAATGCCTTTCTGGCCGATACGCATGAAGATGAGGAACCTCGATCTTATCGAGATGCTCTATCATCTACTGCTAGTGATAAGTGGATGACTGCAATGATAGATGAGATGGAATCCATGAGGACTAATCAAGTCTGGGACTTGGTTGACCTTCCACCAGGGCGAAAGGCTATTGGGAACAAATGGATTCTTAAAGTCAAACGCAAGGCGGATGGTTCCATCGATCGGTACAAAGCTCGTCTTGTAGCCAAGGGCTACACCCAGCAAGAGGGAATTGATTACGAGGAAACCTTCTCACCGGTTGTGAGGTTTGCCTCAATTCGCCTCATTTTAGCAATTGTCGCACATTTGGATCTGGAGTTATATCAAATGGACGTTAAGACAGCTTTTCTCAATGGAGATTTAGCTGAGGAGATATACATGGATCAACCTGAGGGTTTCATCATAGAAGGACAAGAGCGCAAAGTCTGCAAGCTCAAACGTTCTATCTATGGTTTGAAACAGGCATCTAGGCAATGGTATCTGAGATTCCATCGAGCCGTCATTAGTGATGGGTTTACGATGATCGAGGAAGACCATTGTGTGTATATTAAACGATCCAAAGATAAATTCCTTATCCTATCGATGTATGTCGACGACATCCTACTAGCTGGGAACGATAAGGAGATGATTGTTACCACCAAAGGGTGGTTGTCCTCTAACTTTGAGATGAAGGACATGGGAGAAGCAGCTTATGTTCTTGGAGTTAAGATCTATAGAGATCGCTCAAGAAAGCTTCTTGGTTTGTCTCAAGAGACTTACCTTAAGAAGGTTCTGGAGCAATTCCAAATGAGCAACTGCAAACCCATAGACACTCCTATCGCTAAAGGTGATGTCATTGGACCCGAGCAATGCCCTAATTCTCCCGAGGAAATTGAGAAAATGTCCCACTACCCGTATGCCAGTGCTATAGGAAAGCTAATGTATGCAGTTGTGTGTACTCGGCCTGACATAGCATATGCAATCGGTTATCTCGGTCGTTATCAGTCAAATCCTGGAATTGCCCATTGGAGGGCAATCAAGAGGATCTTGCGATATTTGAAAGGTACTTTGGACTACATGTTGTGCTATGGAGGACCGGACCTGCGCTTGATTGGTTACTCTGATGCTAGTTGGGGAGGTAACCAAGGGGTGCGCAAGTCGACCTCAGGATATGCATTTTTGCTACATGGTGGTGCCATCACTTGGTGTAGCAAGAAACAGACTTGCGTTGCTCTTTCAACGATGGAGTCGGAGTTTGTAGCATGTACGTCAGCTGTTCAGGAAGCCATGTGGTTGAGGAGATTCTTCGAGGATCTTGGAGTCGTCCCTCATGCTTCAGATCCTGTGGCTGTTTACTGTGATAGCACAGCGGCCCTAGGTTACACTAAGGACCCTAAGTATCACGGCAGGACGAAGCACATTGACTTGAGGATGAACTTCATTAGAGAGAACATAGCAAATAATGAGGTGATATTGGAGTACATGCCCACTGACCTTATGGTAGCGGATCCCTTGACGAAACCGATACCGAGAGATGCTTTTTGTAGGCATGTTAGTTCGTTAGGGCTTCGTAGGGTTTGATGTACTTTCTTATTTTATTGTATATCACTCATTATTTGGCTTGTATTAAAGATATTCATTGTTGTATCGAGATATTTATCATTTATGCGAGATTCATTTGTTCCTACTTATGATTGTGTTGTTTTAGCGCATATGATAAATATTAATGGTTCACACAGTTATTATGCATATTGGATATGCACACACACTAAATATATGTCAACAGGTTGATTGGCTCACTCACACGAGCAATCACCCTTGGCGCTTTGAAGAGCGAGCAAGGTTGAGACAGTTCATATTGGCGCTTTGAGTAGCGAATTTTGATGTTTTGGATAACAATCAATTGGCGCTTGATAGCGAGCAATATGAAATATTATGTCGCCTTGGCATGAGCCAAGATGAAGTTAATTTGGATTAACTGAATATAGAATGCCCCACCATCTATATTAACCTGCATTGATAGCCGGATGCGAAGTTTCAGAGTTGGCGCTTGGGAAAGCGAGCAATCTAGAAATTCGAGTTAGGCGCTTGTGGAGCGACTGAACTAAGATCCGTATGGCATGACCATATGACATATGCTCATATAAATGAGATTGTCTGCCATAACATGATAACCGGACGCGAAATTTCAAATGTGGCGCTTTGATAAGCGAGCATTTTTTTGAAATGTTCGAGTTAGACACTCTAGGAGTGACTAGACTAAGGTCCGCACAACAAGGCTATAGAATAGTATGTTGTGAGAGTGTTACATGTGCTTAACGACCATGTAAAGGAGGTGAGTGAATGGATCCCTGTTTCCTCACCGTGTGAGTCCTGTAGGACAAAATCTTCATTCCTACATCAAGTGCTCTTTGTGATCTTTGACTATACTACAAAGACATGGATTAGTGTTGCTACTTTGGTTTCGATTCCTAAGGTCAAGATTGATGAGACTCTAAGGACCGATTCTGGGAAAGCAGTTGATTCATATCTGAATAGTATTAGGGCAAAGAGAAGATAATTTGATTTCACCTCGTTCTGCACTTATTGTCGACAACTATAGCGCTTCGATAGCGATATAGTAATAAGTGAGATACGAAATGGACTTGGGCCCAAAGGTGGTTAAGTATGACTCTCTGAGGGATTAGAGATACTTAACCTAGTGAAATTCAAATGTGTCTGGGGTACTATGAGTTTATAGGTTGTAGTCTCTACGTAAACTAATTGAGTTTGACGTGAGAGCTCCCGCACTGTTTTCTTGAAAGGGTAGATGCCTCTATGTTGGCCCTAACGGGTTTGATGTAGAGCTCCCGCATTACAGGTGAACTCAACGGTCACACGATCCGGCAAATATGAATACATGTTATTTTGGTTTGAGCTAATTTTTAGCAGTTGTGATGATTACGTCGTCCCCGCCATGGGCGAGTGGGAGATGTTGGATCTTGGATATTTAAATGGGGCGCCCATGGAGGGTCCGACCCATTTGGTTGTTAGTCAGATGGCTATTGAGACTCAGTCTTTAACGTTATAATTATAACGTTAAGTTGACTGAGTGGTTGGAGGTTTTATAGGGAGTGGGTTAAACCACTACGCCTATAAAACCCACGACCTCAGTTCATCTGAGATCATCCCATCATCAATTATCAATATACTGGATATTGATTAAGCCACAGTTCTCCTAAAATAACAACTGAATTCCCAAATTTGTGACGGATCGTGAATTAGTTCTCCGTTCTCATTCTGTAGTTCGGAGACGACTGTTTGGGTTTGGGTTTGGCTTTGGTTTTTCAACCGTACGAGTTCTTCCGCACCAAAAGATCACGCTTCGAGGGTATGATTTTTGGTTCTCGTTAATGTATTTGTGTAAACATGTGATAACATACATATTATTAAAATCCTTCAATAAGTATGCAAATAATTTTAGCTGATAATGGTTATAAGTGTGCTTGGATCGGTTTCAATTTTTTTCAATTGAACCACCCTGGTTTTAAAAATATTACATTTAAATACGTGTTTGTGAGGGTGTTTTAGTTTAGAGGGTAGAAAGTGTAGAGAAATTAGAGAAGATGCCATATTTTGTGGATCGGACTCCTCTAGAAATCTTAGGGTAATCTAAATCACAGCCCTATATTTAAGATCAATGGCTAACAAAATGACACATAATATAACGATCTAGGTACGGGATAGTTATATTTGTTTGTGTGGAAGGTTTTGTGCTCCTGTTAATAACCACAAAGGCATACATATAGGAGGCAGATGAGCTTTCGCTCGATAAACAATTGTTAAAGATTGAAGTATATATTTTAGAAAGGCATCATTATATTACTATATATTAAAAGTAGAATTTGGTTAGCGCTTTGCCATGGTACAAAATGGTCATCTTACTGAATCCGAAAGGTCGACTACAACAAAACCAAAACGTAGCTATTCTCTCCCCCCTCCCCCTCCCCCTCCTTTAAGAGAAGGAGCAATCATTAATATTCACCTTACCCTGCGCATCATTTTCTCTCTGCGATCTCCATTTATTTATTTCCTTAATTCTAGTAGTCCTTTCTTTCCTTAACATTACCACCAGCCTGCTTTTTCTCTTCATCATCCTTATCGGCATTGTCTCTCATTTTCCGGGAAACTCATTTAATTAAACCATCGTAAAAAACATAAACCCAATTTTAGAAATCAACACAAAAGCATTGGTCTTAGTTCCCTCTTTCTACCATTGTATTCTTAGTTCCATTATAATACCAAGTAGGTAGGTCATTAAGTTAAAAGAGAGCCATACAACAACTATTTCCTTAATTTGAAGAAAGTCGCACAACAGCTAATAAAATTATATTGCACAACACAACTAATCAATTCATTGATATAAAACTAAATTTTGATTTTAGTGGATAAAGAACAGTAATATAACACCACCGTTACTGTTGATCAAGGAGAAGAGTCCATTCAAATTAATAATTTAGCTATTTCTTCCATATGCACTATCTCTCTTCATTTCAGCGGCCATGAAATTTAAAGTAAGACTGAATTAGGTGGCATTTAAGGAAAGAAGGAGTCCTAGAATTAAGGAAACAAACAAATAGAGAGAAAGATATTAATTAATGATTTATATTATGCGTCATTTTGTTATCTATTGACGGGCGGAGTTGTGTTAGGGCATGCAGTGGGGTCAATTGATCCCAATGAACTTTTAGGGGAAGTCCGAAGTAAATTTTTTGCAATCAGCAGTCTATTAATACCCGGTGATCTTTACCATTCTCCAAATTAATTAGGGTTAATTACATATTCTAATATTTTTTATGAAAAAATTACAATAAAAGTGCATTAAAAACATATTTACAAAAAGAGTGATCTTTTATTTACATAATAAATACAGTTAGTTTTAGTTTAAATTAATTGGAATGATGATGTGGACATGATCCCTTTAATTTAGTTGTGTAATTTTAAATTTTAAAATTCTAATTAAATTCATTTATCTTTCTCTTTCCTCCATTTTCTCTTCTTCCGCCATTTTCATCTTCTCCATTTTTCTCTTTCCTCCATTTTTCGCTTTCTCTTTCCTCCATTTTCATCTTCTCCATCTTCTTCCGTCATTTTCTCCGCAGTTTTTTTTTCATCTTTCACGTTCATGGTGGTAGTTGTGGCGGAGGAAGAAGATGGTAGTGGTTGTGGCAAAGGAAGAAAATGGTGGTGGTTGTGGCGGAGGAAGAAGATGGTAATAGAGGCGGAAGAAGATGGTGGTGGTTGTGGCGGAGGAAGAATATGGTGATGGTGGTGGTGGTTGTGGTGGAGGAATACATTTGTATTAAAGGTTGGTTAGCCATGTATTAAGGTTTGATTACCTTTGTATTAAGGGTTGGTTACCTTTATATTAAAGTTTTCGTTTAATAAATTTAGGTAACCAAACAATAGTATATAGGTAACCAAACACTAGTATGGAGGTAACTAATTCCTGAATGTGTAGTAACTAGTTTTGGTTACCTTTGTATTTAGGTTGGTTACCTCTATATTAAGGTTTGATTACTTTTGTATTAAGGGTTGGTTACCTTTATATTAAAGTTTGGTTACCTTTTGTATTAAAAGTTGGTTACTGGTTACCTTTGTATTTAAGGTTGGTTACCTTTGCCTGAAACCTAATCCCCTGTCTCTTTTGGATTTAGTGATCTTATCTCATCCAATAGCATGAATATTTTGTCAATTTTTTGACAAATCGAGCTTGGAACAGGGATTGCTTGCAGGGAATACACCGGAGCAGCTGAAAGAATTGATTTTTCCAAGACCACACAACCTGCCATGGATAAAAACTTTGTCTCCCAACAAGCAAGATTAGTGGTTAACTTGTCCAAAAGAGAATTAAAGTAGGATTTTGTAATCCTGGTAGTTATGTTGTAGTCCTTTGACATTTAAGATAAATATTGATGTCCATGTTGCTCTAATCTTTTGCAGACTTCGGCGAGGAAGAATGTGGAGTCAAAGTAAGAGAGAGATATGGAAAAATTGAATTGAAGTAATTTAATTTACTTCTCCTTGATTTAAGGAATTTGTAGAATTTAATTTAATTTTTCTTGATTTAAGGGATTTGTGTAATTTAATTTACTTCTCCTTAATTTAAGGGATTTGTAAAATTGAATAATTAATGTGATTATTGTATTTGCACTCTTTTTGTAATTATTTTGTAAATGTATTATTCTTGTAATTATTTTCTAAAAGTTGTATACTTCTGTAAAAGACCCTTAATTAATTAAATCATGTTCATATAACTTTTCTGCATGGAGGCCTCTGTATTTAAATAATAATAATGTGTTTAAGAAAATAGGCAAAAATAAGGGGGTCCAACTTGTAGATTTAAATTAACTAATATTTGAGAAATTTTTTATTCAAGTATATTTTAATTTTAATTTTTTAATTTCACAAAATTATATAGTGGATATGAGAAACGATCCCAATTTTTTTAGTATAAAAGAATTTGGTAAATTGGCTCAAATGTTGGTTAAGAAAAAAAAAGATGATGTGTATCCTCAAATCTATTTATTGCTGAAATTGGCTCTACTTTTGCTCGTTATTACTACAACTATTGAAAGAACATTTTCAATCATGAATATCATGAAGAATGAACTCTGTAACCAAATGGGATATGAATGGATGAATGACTGTTTAGTAATTTACATTGAGTATATGATATTTTTGCAACTATTAAAAATGAGGCTATCATGTAACAATGTCAAACAATGAAACATCAAAAAATGTTATTGTAAATAATATTTGAGAAATATTTAGTTTTGTGATTCATTTTATTAAATTTTTATTTTTAAAAAATATTTTTTTAAAAATTTGACTCCACTGAACTAAGAGACTAAATCCGCCCCTGGCTATTGATCTTTAAATATAGGGCTTAATTTAGAGAAATCCACAATGTTGATTGCTTTAGGAATTTCAGAGGAGGTGGGTCCTTTTTTTGAGTACCAAACTCCTTTATGCGGTGATGATTCTCAACCTTCATAATTCTATTGAGCCAATGGGCCTCCAAGGTAAATTAGTCTCCTTTTAATTTTGTACTTTGCATCTTATGTTGTGTACCAGACTCCTTTATATATAGTGATGATTCTCGACCTTCGTTGTTCTATTGGCTCAATGGACCTCCAAGGTGAATTAGTCTCCTTTTAATTCTATACCTAGCCCCCTTATTTTGTGTACTAGACTGTTTTATATAGTGATGATTCTCAATCTTCATAGTTCTATTGGTCTAATGGGCCTCCATTGTGAATTAATCTCCTTTTAATTTTATACTTAGCCTTATCCACCTGAAACTATTGGGCTACTTCTCGATAATTAGATCTGCCGGCCTAATATATCCTTAACATGCATGCAATTAAAAGGACTATCACTTAGCATATACCTCCACAAATATTGAATAATTCTCAAATATTGTTTATAATAATATTTTAGTGAGGAATTACAACATTTTAGTGAATATTTTTCATTTAATCTGGTCACAAAAGAAGTTGATATTTTAAGCAAGTGACAAAAAAAATATTAAATGTATTTGTAAGATAATTTTTGTCTGTAATAATGCTTAAATTCATGTTTAGTTGTGGGCCCAAATTTACTTATTAGTGCTTAAAGAATTTGTTTTGCTTAAATTTCCTTATTCGGGCAATTAAAAAAGGAATTGAGCAGGGTCTAAGGATTTTATTGTAAAAATTAAAACATTAAGGACATAATTGCAATAAAATTTCTGTAACAGCATAAATATGCAAAATATCTGCAAGTCATTGTTCCACGTAACGCAACAAATTAATGGTTGAAGTTTCTCGTTATTAGCATTATAGGGGTACTTTGGTAACTTCGTCTTTTCCTCACCAAGAATATCCGCGTGTCATATTATGAGCCCTCCTTTTGCATGGAAATAAGTATAGGACACGAGAATTAAATATTATATTAAATATTATATTTATTTTTAATATTAAAAAATAAAATAAAATATATTTTTTATTTTTTAATAATAAAAATAAATATAATATTTAATACGGTGATCAGTTTTTATTTCGTTATATTAACGCCCACCACTGAAATTTTACCCGTTTTCCAAAAACAGAAAAAAAAATAGAAAAATAATACTATACAAAAAATTTGTATGAAGAGAAAAAATCCCCCGGTTATCCTGTTAGAGAGAGAAAATGGAGCGATAAAATTCAAGCTGCATAATCTATCGACAGCCTCTTCAGAGGTTGATTGATTAAGCTGAAGAAACGTTTACGTACAGTAGCCGGAAACGATGGCCCTCGGCGCCGTCTTTTCTAACCGGAATTTCAGTTCCTTCATCGGTTCAGGTATGTATCTCTACATTCACATCCATATGAAACAGGCAAGGCGCAGTGTGTGTTAGCTTTATGTATATATGACTATGAATTGTAGCTGCATTTTGAACTTAAGTATGAATTTATGTTTGATTGGACTGGAAGTTGATTGTGTGGAATTACTGTCGCATGCGGTTTGTTATTTTTTATTTTATTTTTATTTTAATTCACATGCTGAAGTTAATGAAATTAGTGTAAAAATTTTAGATTATTTTCTTCAAAAAGCAAATTTCTTGTACTCTAAACTTACTTTGGTTTATCACTGAATTTTAATTTGACCTGTCTTGCAGCAGTATAGTTTTACTCCCTCCGTCCAGCTTTATATGTCCTAATTGACTTTTTATGGTCAAATTGATCATATTTAGAATCAATTCTTTTTGGTTAAGTTTATTACATATAGACACAAAATTATTATCATAATAAGAAAGTACATCAAATATACTCTCAAAGGCAGCTTATTTAATTTCAAAAATTTTAATATATTTGTTTAATTATTAATCTTCCAATTGGCAAATTTGATCATGAAGAGACAACTAGGATAAGTAAAGTCGGACGGAGAGAGTATACAATTATTTTGGTTATTGTGCATATATTTATTAGATTTTTGTTTTGTTGAAAAAATAATGTCTGAGCAAATTTTAATATAAGTAAATAACAAGGTCAACAAGTCAACTAAAGCATTCGTCTCCAGATGGATATTAGATTAAGAAACACTTAAATGTGCACATACAAAATGGTGAGTTTGCAATTTCAATTGCTAAAAGATTCACTTAGGTCCAAGAATGCACACGCAACACTACTAAAATTGCTCCAAACTAAAATATTACCTCGTCCTAGAACAAAAGTTCACTTTTTTAAAAATCATGCATTTTAAGACAAGTTGCAAATTTTCAAAACAGTGTCATTACTTAAACTCTAGATGACATTATTGATATTCAAATAACAAATCGGTTTGGCCACTTTTCATTAAAGGATGTGAGTGGAACATTTCTAATTCAGTTTTAGAAAGTAGACTCCTTTTAAGACGTACGAATATGGAAAGATGGACTCTTATTTTGTGGGGAAATATATCTCCATTATTTACCATGGAAAAGGAAAACTATTTCATTGATTCTGTGGTTTTCATAAATATAAAGTAACATAAGTGAATGCCGTTACCTTGTGTATTTTCAAGCTGCTTCAAGTTCAACCCAAGCAAGTCCAAGAGGTTTGTTGGAATTTCTGAGATTTGGACTCCTCGGAACCTCCAACCATAATTTGAACAAGATGTGTATTATTTAGAAGGTAGACTTTAAAACTCAAATCTAGTGTATTAAGCAATCAGCATAATGTGGAAAAACAGAGCAAGAGTGGACATTTAAGTATAGTTTTAGTCTTGTTTAAATAGTTAGAGAGTGTATAAAGGAAATTTGGTTGAGATTTGGACAGCAATAACATTTGGTTTTGCCAAATATGTCCAGGCTAGAAGTAGAAAAAGAAATTCTTTGCTTGGGAATGTGAATAAAGATATAAACTTCTCTTCATTTACATTGTAATCTCACTCATGCTTCTTGTTTCATGTGAACAAATACTGGAGTGAACAGAATTGTACAACCTACATATTGTTTGCAAGCAGATGTTAGCAGCGATTAACATTTAGGATTTTGCTTATTCTATGCAAAAATTTGATGCCTTTACTGTAATAATGTTTTGTGATTATCCAAAGATATGAAGATATTCTATTGCACAGATTCATCATTTGTGCATATGATGGACCTTCTATAGCATTGTGTTACCAATTTTAGACTGTAAATAGATTTACCTGGTTGTTTTCTTATAATAACAGGAAAAGTATATCAAACAGATCAAGCTGCAGCCCATCACCGAAGAGAGCGTTTACACTATGCTGCTGCACAGTATGTGCATAGCAGCATGTTCTATAAATGCATGCATAGTTTAAGAGGAACTTATTCATTGTCTAGGTACTCAAAATATTCGTCTTGTAATGTTCTTGGTCCTTTGAATGAAGAAATTCTCAGAACAAGAGAAATATTCCATGATGACGGGGAGCATCCTGATCTATTTCACCATCAACTTCATCAAAAGTTTAAGAAAATCAAGCCTGGACAAAAAATCAGGTTATTATGTGAATGCTGCCTTTCATCAACTCCCTCTCACAGCAATCGGATTCAACCAAGAAAGCTGGGTAAGCTTGGGATTTTTAATAGGCAATCCCAGCAATCAAAGCATGCTACAAGAATAAGGACCCGAGCTGACTATAAATCTGAGGAGTATGAAATAACAGAAACAGAATTAGATTCACTTGCATTGTCAGAAGGGACAAGTGAAGCCATTTTAGTAGAGGGGATGCAGGAAACTAAAGCTTGGTGGGAGCAGTTTCCAAAGCGATGGGTGATAGTACTGCTTTGCTTTACAGCATTTCTGTTGTGCAACATGGACCGTGTAAGTTAATTTAAATTTAGATTCGTATTTTCTTTAAAGCATCAAAAATTCGAAAAAGACGTAAAGTTAGGGGCCACTATTTCCACAAGTAGTTTCTTATAGATCGACAAGGTCCCTCTTAAGTTAGTAGGAACTTGTGTAAGTGAGAAAACACTTGGGAAAAAGCTAATCACTAAATTTACTGTAATGTACTCCTGTATCACTTTGTTTTTCAGTACCACACTTAGTGTACAGTATGTTTTTCCTCCAATTACTTGCAAGGCACCTGTTACACATCGAGATATAATGATCTAAATACAATGCTTCATTAATATGCTGATATGGCTAGATAGTTTCAATTTATTTTAGGTGAACATGAGCATGGCAATACTTCCGATGTCGAAGGAGTTCAACTGGAACAGCGCTACTGTTGGTTTAATTCAGTCGTCTTTCTTCTGGGGTTATCTTCTAACTCAGGTTTTCACTCGATCTCTGAACACATTTCAACATGATGTGAGAAGGATTTATTATTTATTGTCTCTTGATAAATTCTTGGCAAAATATATTGGACCAATGCATTCTTTTCTGAAGGAGGTGATTCTCTTTGTTTTAGCATGAAGTAGCAGAATTGGTCTACAAATGTCATACATAGTTTTATTTTTCAAAGGCTCACAAAAAATATTGGAATCGTAATGCAGACGAATAAAACATACAGATTGCAACACTTTCAGTATGTGCTTTTCTAGTTCATTACACGTTCAGTGACTTGTTAGATTTTTTTATTTGTTTTATCATTTTATCAAAATCCAGTAGTCATCCTTATTCTTTCCTTATTAAAGTGTTTCACACTCACTATGCATTTCTAAAGTTTTCTTATGACGAAAGCTTTTAAGTTTTTATTGGTTAGACATCGTAATATTGTCTGTTAAGTTCTGTTTGTACACATTCCATCTCTAACGGAACTTCTATTTTTCTGAAAAGTAGATTGTTGGAGGTATCTGGGCAGATAAATTTGGGGGGAAACTGGTACTGGGTTTTGGAGTTGTCTGGTGGTCAATTGCAACAATTTTGACACCTATTGCTGCGAAAATTGGGCTTCCGTTTTTACTTGTCATGCGTGCCTTCATGGGGATTGGTGAGGTTGGCCTCTTCTTGTACTTCTTTATGCTTTTTTTAACTCTTGTTCATAGCTCATTGGACAGAATAATTTACATTTTTGCATAATGTTCATTTGTGGATGAAGTTAAAATTACAGCATAATATATCCCAAAAAAAAATAATCTGGGTGGTGCATGCGGTGTGATACCTAAAGCTGTAGCATTGCTGCTCATTGTGAGATGAAGGATTGACATCTAGTTTGTCAGTTCTGCAGGAAGACCTTCAATGTCTTTAGTTTCGGACGAAGTGATCTAAGTGATATTTGACTTTCTTCTAAAGTTCTAATGATGACTAATTTAAATCCTCTTAAAATGTTTTACCAAAGATAACAGATCTTAGTTTAGTACAGAGTTTATCCTATATAAAAAATCTTCATGTGAAACAGACTGTTGAAGCAGGAGACCTGCGTGGTCGTAATTTTGTGGAAAATAAATTATTTTGCAATTATTTCATTACGGATTATTATTGATATTGAGATTTTATGCATAGATTACTATCAATTTTCATTCTTCTGCGGTTGAGGATCCTAGGAGTGTGAGGCTTCACCATTGATATTGAGATTTTATGCATAGATTACTATCAATTTTCATTCTTCTGCGGTTGAGGATCCTAGGAGTGTGAGGCTTCACCCTAGCCTTAGTTTTCTTGTTTTCACTTATTTTCTACTAATTATTAATCTCCAAAATACTGTCCTGCACCACTCAGTATTTTCGTAAATTGATAGGCTGTCTTAACAGGTTCTAATTGATGCAATATTCAAGGAAGAGATAATTATTTATATTCTAGGTTTGGTTGCACCTTTTGTGGACCATTTTACTTTCTACATCTAGACACCTTCATTTCTTTATATTTTTTTCTGAGCCCCCTGCCTTAATCCCTGCCCCTTCCCCCCAATTCTTATGTCTTCCTCATAATAAATAATTTTTTCACATCTTAAAAGAGTTACCTTTTCTTATCAGGGTGTTGCTATGCCTGCTATGAACAATATACTTTCAAAGTGGATCCCCGTCTCCGAGAGAAGCAGATCACTTGCACTTGTCTACAGTGGCATGTATCTTGGTTCTGTGACAGGATTGGCTCTCTCTCCTGCTTTGATCCACAAATTTGGATGGCCATCTGTATTCTTTTCTTTTGGTTCCCTTGGAAGTATCTGGTTTGCACTGTGGCTTAGCAAAGTAAGTGTTTACCAATAACTGGTAATGACAAAAAATAGTATGATGTTGCTTAACCTGCTCATACATATTATACAATTTAGAGTTCAATATCTGGCAGCCAAAAATAAATTCAGCTTATTAAATACTTATTTGTCTAAGGAATTGAGATATTTAAATGCAGCTTCGCTAATTTAAATTAATGGCCAATGCTTATGCATTTTCTGTAGTTGTTCGATCTTCTAAAACTATAGAAGCTTTTGGCCTTGGATACAATTGATAAAATCAAATGTGTTTAGGTGTTTAGCATGATTTTATGTGTCTGTATTTCAGCATTTGAGGATGATGTGATCGCCAAACATTACCGCCGACTTCAATTTGGCAGTGCCATAAGAAAGCTTCTATATGTTGTATACAAATAAACGTAATGTAGATGATAAATATCATTATTAAAAAATCAATCTAACATGCTTTCCAAATGTCATTATATAAAGGTTCTCTCTAGGATGCTTCTTACTTTGCTTCCTCCAGGCCCATAGCTCTCCCAAAGAAGATCCAGAACTTACTGCAGAGGAAAAGAATCTAATTTTGGGAGGCAGCGTCTCAAAGGAACCTGTCTCTGCCATTCCATGGAAACTAATTTTATCAAAGGCACCTGTCTGGGCTCTCATTGTCTCCCACTTCTGCCATAACTGGGGAACTTTTATTCTTCTGACATGGATGCCTACCTACTATAACCAGGTCTGAGAAACACTCTACAATCCAAAGTAGGCATAGATATCCTACTTTGGTTGCTTTTATTACCGGATAGATAGGCAGAAGTCAAATAGCCAAATGATACATGTCACAAAAATTTATGAAATCTCTGCTACTTCATATATCTAGTGTAGGAAGTATATATAGACTATAGTGGATTCGTAATTGACGTTAGCATTCAGTTCAACTTGTTTGAGATTAAGGCTTAGTTGAGTTGTATTTGATGTCTACTACCGGGCAAGTTTATTTTCTTACTTGGAATTATATGATGCTTAGTTGTGTTTCCATATTCTTGTCCTGCTAAATGTCCTCCTTGCTGCTACTAATGCATAATAGACAGGAAAGGCCTTCTCTGATTCAGTGCTGTCCTATTAAATGAACAGTAATTAGCTATCCAGAATTCAGTCATGATTCATAGAAGTACAAAGTAAATCTTGGGTTCAGATAATTGGACAAGAACAGGATCTGAGAGAAGCCAACCCTGATCTGGACTGGTAACAAGTACTTGTTACTTGTGTTGAATTATCCAACAGATTGAGCATATGTAGTTTTCATAAACACATCTGTCATAACATAATAATCAAACTTTTCTTCCGTTTTTTTTTTTTGCAAGTCTAAGTCAGATACTAGCATCTATAATCTGTTTTATGTGAAGGATTTGAAAATTAATACTTTAGTTTCCAACTGCAGTTAGTTTTTGGCTTGCTTATTAACCTTTGACTTTCATCAACCATTTTCAACATGACAGCTTCTGATAGGAATTAATATTTTGATGGTAGATACAATTTTTACCGCTAAAGTAAAAGGCTTGTTATTTACTGTATAAAAATGCTCAACTTGTGGTTAAATCTGAGTTAAAAGAATCTCTGGCTTGTTGCTCAAACTTATGAGCTTTTTTGCACAAAATGATTTAGAAATCACACTCCAGAGTATTCCACATGCATTTTGTCCCTCATCCTTCTGTCTACACTTTGAGTAATATCAATGATCTTTATGATGAGAACTAATGTTGGAAATTAATTATGGTGGTAGAATTAATCTGCTAAAGAAATAGCATGTTATTTTTGTAAACAGTGATTGGGACTTGTTGGAGATAAATCTTTCCACTGAAACTTTAAGCTTTTATTTGACGGAACATACCTAGGCAACAGAAAAGGCTAACATCATTTTCTTCAGTTTAATGAATTTCTAGTGTGTACATTAAGAACTTTTAAGCTAGTAACTGTGACTAAAATTTCCTCAATATGTCGGTAAAACATATTGGCTCGTTAAATGCGACTGATGTAAATCAATTATCAAGAGATGGAACTCTGATTATATTAAATACTAATAATCTGAAAGTTGAACTAAAATGATCTCTCGTTCTGATTGTGGTTGTTTTCTCAGGTGTTGAAGTTCAACCTAACTGAATCTGGGCTTCTTTGTGTACTTCCGTGGTTAACCATGGCTGCGTTTGCAAATATTGGAGGTTGGATTGCAGACACACTTATTAGTAGAGGTCTCTCAATTACATTAGTTCGTAAGGCAAGAAATAATTCTACTCCTTTTGTGCACATGTTTGTGAAAATAATTTCTAGTATGAAGCTGCTTTCTGCTATAATTGAAAACTTTTAATAGGAATGATAACGTTTCTGGTAATTAGCTCAGAGATCATATGAGCTGATTGGATATGATAAACACTTATTTGTCTAACAACTTCTGTTTGAATTACTAATCTGAAAAAGAAAAAAAGAAAAAAAAAATTCTTCAATTAGTTAAGATATCAAATCAACAGTTTGGATATGATATACACTTAAATATCATACAACTTCTGTTTTGAGTAACTCATCTGGAATCCTTCAATGTCGCAGGTAATGCAATCAATTGGCTTTCTGGGCCCTGCTTTCTTTCTCACACAGCTAAGCCGTGTCAGGACACCTGCTTTAGCGGTGTTATGCATGGCATGCAGTCAGGTTTGAGCTAGTCCGCTACATCTCTGTTTGGGTTTATTTTTACTTTAGTCAAAAAAAAAAAAAAAAAACTGTACATATGAAGACGAAGGCATGGTTCTCAAACTTGTTTTAGGTGATCTTAGAGAGAGTGATGTGGTGGAAAATAACGAGAAAGATTTGAATTTTCATATATTTGATTCTTTATGGAGTTTTAGTTTATTTGATCTATTTTTATTTATTATTTAGGAAAATTCAGTAGTCTAAATTTATATTTACCCGGGCATTAGTTTTTAATAATTCTATTTACTTTAGGATTTAATTATTTTTCTTCCAATTAGGGGGTGTTTGATAAAAACTAAATGAAATAGTTCTGAATGCTCAAGTAATTTGAATGAGTTGAATGAAGTAGTTTTCTAAATACTGAATAAAAAAAATTGTTTGATAAGTGATATGTCTAAAACATCTGAATAACATATTTTTCCTATTTTACCCCTCTGAAAAAATTTAAAGTTGTTGTAAATTTATTTAACATTACTTAATATAATAGTTAATATTCAGTCATTCAGCTCTATTAAGTGAAAAATAAACTGCCCCTTAGTCATAGGAAAGTAGTTTAGTACTATAAATATGTTATTAGAGTTTGTTAACATTAACGTTTTATCCATTAATATTATTATTATTTTGTTCTCTTTGTGAGTTCTTATCTTCCTTGTGGATTCAAGGGTTTATTTTACGTTCTTGTTGGTACGTTTAAACCTATAGATCACGTTTGTCTTAGAGAATTACAATCTAACCATATTCCGCTACGTCATTAGGATCAGAGTCTGGATAATTGTATCCGAATAAGGTGATAGCTGAAAGAATGGTTGAAAATTTTGTTATAAGGGAGTCAATAGACAACCTGCAGCAGCAAATTGGCGGTATACAATACCAATTGAATCGGCTGAAGATCGCCATCAACGGATTGGCGAATGCACAGAATCACGATGAGCGTTATCTTGGTCGTGAAGATGCAGAACCCTATCTTGATCGTGCAAAATTTAACACTAACAGCGAGTCAAGTGCTAAAGAATACGAGGAAGGACTACGACAACCAAATCGTGAAGGTGTAAAAATCCTATTAAAAAAAAGAATCCTATTAAGAAGTAGAATAGGTGTTTGGATGCGTTTAGGTCGGTAGAATTTTAAAGTGACTTAACTTTTGATCCAAGAAGAGTTATGGGACCCATAATATATTAAATCAAAGCTTGCGTCGAGTTCTACAAGAATCCTCGCCTTCGGCCATGTTATATATTGTTTTAAGTCCAAAAAATTTGTTTTACGTAGTTTAGTCGTTGATTAAAGTTTGGTCAAACTTGAATTTAGCTTTTCTAGTTCCAATTGATGTAAGAAAGTAATTTATTATTATAAATATGTTATTAGAGCTTGTTAACTAACAATTACGTTTTATCAATCAATATTATTATCTCTTGTTCTCTTTGTGTGTTTTTATTTTCTTTATGAATTCAAGAGTTTATCTTACGTTCTTGTTAGTACGTTTAAACTTATAAATCACGTTTCTATTAGAGTGTTATAATCTAACCATATTCCGTTGCGTCGTCAATTGGTATCAAAGTTTAGATAATTGTATCCGAATAAGGTAATAGCTGATTGTACCTCATACGTTATCTAAAGGATTTTCTGATTTTTGGTGAAAACTGAATAAGGTAATAGTTATGCATCCAAACTTCAATTTGGTACCCCTTAGTTATTTTCAGGTTATTTCTTCAACCCATAAGTTTATATATTTGCATACTGTATCCCAATATTTTATATATACTGAAAATACACCCCAAAATTATTATTGGGTAAATTTTAATATTCTTATTATGGCGGAAAATGTTTTTATTCCTAAAGTGCTTCGAAAGAATGATTCACGACCCGAATCTATTTTCCATACGTGCATTCATTGCAAGTCAAAAGTGTGTAAAATTGTTCTCAATAAAGATAGTGACTTTAATATAGTTTCACACAAACTTGTAAAAGAATTAAACCTCCAACCCGAACCAATTCCTTATCCTTTAGAGATTTCTTAGCTCAATAATACCTCAATCACAATATTGCATTGGTGTGTTGTTCCAATTAAATTTAAAAGATATACAATTGAGTTGGTTTGTCATGTTTTGTCTATGGTCGTTGGACATATCTTGTTAGGTTGGTTATGATTGGATGATTTTCATGGAGAATATTTTTATTCTGAAAATGTCTAGTTTTTATTTGTGGAAAGAAAAGAATTTGTTTACTTCTTCATCAATCAAACATGCATACCACTTCGAGGTCTTTAAAGTTAAAATTTGAATTAGATGAGTACGAGATTGATGGTCGTGAATAGGTAGAATACTTGGTTACGTATTGTGAGTTTCAAAAGCCTATTGGTACATCACAGATTGAAGAATCGCTATGTTTGGAAACTCACAGAGGTATTATTTTGGAGAAAAATCAACATGAGATTGAAGCTAGTGTAGTTGAAGAATCTCAAGTTCCTAACGAGTTGCCCATTATTGAGGAAAGCATAGAAGATGTTCCAAAATCTAAGGATGGAGATATTATGCGTAAGGATGTTACAATGGACAAAATTGGTCATGAGATTATTCCAGTATTCAAGAATAATGAAATTGTTGATTTTGTTGTTCGTGGAAATTTCTTTCTCATGCAGGTAAATTGGAAGATATTGATTTTCTCTCATTTATTTTCATAATTATTCTTTGAGAAGAAAAGACATGGAGTTTTGATCCCGCAAAGATTGCAAATTCATTCTTGGTGCTTGATACTTGTTCTTTTTAAAATTCGAGGACGAATTTTTTCTAAGAATGAGAGTTTGATTCACTAAAAAATGAGAAAGATTCAAATTTTTATATATTTTATTCTTTATGGAGTTTTAGTTTATTTGATGTATTTTATTTATTATTTAGGGAAAATCAATAGTTGAAATTTATATTTAGCCCGTTTATGCTTTGAGCTTTAGTTTTTAATAATTTTATTTAGTTTGAGATTTAATTATTTTTCTTTTCCAATTAGTCATAGGAAAGTAGTTTAGTACTATAAATATGTTATTAGGGCTTGTTAACAGTAACGTTTTATCAATTAATATTATTATTACTTTGTTTTCTTTGTGAGTTTTTATATTCCTTGTGAATTTAAGGGTTTATCTTACGTTCTTGTTGGTACGTTTAAACTTACAAATCACGGTTGTGTTAGAGTGTTACAATCAAACCATATTCCAGAGAATGTCTTGAATGTAAAATGTTACTAGTAAAATGCTTTCAGGGGAGCTTTTGGACAACTTTTAAGTGGGTAACACTTGCAGTTGGCCTAATTACTTGATAGATACACCATACGAGGAGTATGGGTGGGGCAATAAATGACATGGACTGATGTACTTTGACTCTGTTGATCATTATGTCATCTGTTGAGCTTCATTAAGAAGATTAGTTTTGGGAGATTACAACAGAATCAATCCGAAATTAGATAAATAAGCATTTTTCCAGAACTCCAGTTTTCCATTTGGGCATACCCCCTCTGTTCGAAAAAGAGTCCTACTTTCTAATTTGACTTTATTTTCAAAATTGAGGCATGTGTAAGACACCCTTATATCTCATTTGCTGACGTAGGTAGTACATTGCACTTGACTATGATTACACGTGACTTATTTCTTTCCATCTTGACAGGGATTGGATGCATTCTCTCAGTCTGGACTCTATTCCAATCACCAAGACATTGGGCCACGTTATGCTGTGAGTTCTATATGCTATCATTCGTCAACTAGTTTTAACGAGAGTCGAGAAATTGTTGGCCACTAATACCAATTGTTCAAGGAAAAATAATATGATGACATGTTAATAACAGGACAAGGCAGAAAATGTCAACACTGAGAGAATAGTCGACAAACATTGGTAGTTTTTATAGTTCGTGGATAGAAGAGTTCTCATGATAGATGATATAGCATGCCAACTTTCTGGGTTTCAAACTTTGGTTTTTTAGTTCTCTACATTGGTCTTTGGAAAGAATTTCGTATTTGGTATCATATGGTCTTTTATGATTCTTATAATATGTTTGAGAAAGATCTCTGATAAGTTGTCTACTATGACAGGGAGTGTTATTGGGGCTATCAAACACAGCTGGTGTGCTTGCTGGGGTCTTCGGTACTGCTGCAACTGGATACATTCTCCAAAAAGGTAAAGCTCATTTTTTGGGGAAGTTATTCAATGGGATTATGGGAGGCGTGATACCTGTACCTTGAACTATGTTTTTTCAGGTTCCTGGGATGACGTGTTTAAGGTTTCTATCATATTATACATTATCGGGTCATTAGTGTGGAACTTGTTTTCAACTGGAGAGAAAATTCTAGACTAACTCGTGTAAGCGAGCAGAGATGCAGCCTACTTAAACAAAGAAATTAAGTGGCGAGGAGATGGAAGAGTCGAGACAAAACCAAGTAAACTTGGATGGGTAAAGACAGGTTGGACTAGACATGGCAGAGAGACTGCCATTTTCAGAATTCTCTTGCCAAATCATGGGCATTATTTTTCTGCTCAAGACAATTTTATGGGTTGGCTTTTGAAAACCTTCCTACAGATTATTGTCATCTCCTTTCATTTTGTTGTAACTTGTTAAAAAAAGGTCTTGTGCTTTATTTTGTCACAAGTTATAAATGTGCTTATAGTTTCTGGGTAATTCACACCCATAACCTCATCCTTAGCTCATAAAGTGTTGTGAGTATACAGCAGCAAGAAACCTCATCTGTATCCTAATAACTTGTAATTTCTACCTCTCCTCGTAATTACATAGCTATTTCATATTAGCATTTTGTTTTCTCCTGTTATTTGTTTACATGATTTGGGGCTGTCATGGGTATGGTTGAGTTGTTGAGAATAATTTTGAAGGAAAATTTAACTTGCGAGGTTGCTGCTATAGGCCACATCGGTGTGTTGTTCATTGCATTTTTCAACGTGTATGTGTAATTAGTTATTTTAGTTGATATTAAGCACGTGAGCTCTGGTTCTCTAGTTTTAGCATATAGAAAGAAAATATTTGCCATTCTGGTTTACTTTACTGCCTTCATGCTCTTCACCCACCACCATATCGTTGTTTGTATCCTTGCTAGTACCACCACATCTACTGTATTCACAATAGCTGCTCAATTTAATTCAAACCTTACTACTGTGACAAGAACCTCCCCACCAAATACTTGGCAAGGAGAATGAGCAGAGAACGGTCATTATTCCAATTTTCCAAATGTGCCACCAATCATTCTGCCAAATGCTTTATTGGAACTTAAATTATGAGATGTGGAATGCAATAGCATATTAGCATTAGACCAATTGGTGAATCGTGAATGTAATTGGGTAAATAAGTTTTTACCATTACGGCATTACCAATTGGTGTTTGTTTTACTGATCCCTCTTTAGAAAGCAGAAGATAATAATAAATTGTGCTATTATTGCAAACTAGGGTGCACTAATTTTTTTAACCGGCAAATAGGACTTTTTATGGAGACTACTTAGGAATCTTTAAATAGTTTTGTTGTCATAACTCGCTAAAGAACATTTAGGGTATCTCGCCAAACTCTTTCTTTTAGAAATAACAACTTTCTGTAACAAATAAATGTGTAAATAGAAAAACTCATAAAAATATAAATTGTAACAAAAGAAAATAAGATCATGATATTATTAGATCAATTAAAAAAATAAGGGGAATTATTCAAAAACACAGAATTTTATAAAAGTTAAGTGAGTAACAGAAACAAGAGTTACCTAGCTAGCCTCACAAAGTAAGAAATCTCCTTATCTCTCTCTATTCAATTCTGGTCAGAATGAATGAATTTTACGTACAAGACGAATACCTAAACTGAAAATGTATAAAGAAAAAAAGAACATTAATCTGTTACTTGTCACCAAACGCACCGCAATGGCGGTCAAGACCTTCAAAGCTTTTTACCTATCCATGTGAAGTTAACCCCCCACCCCTTCACGACATAAAAACCACCTTCTTAAGTTTGCATAAAGTCTCAGATTTATAGCAATCATAAATCACCCAACTACCATACTTACCCCACCACCGTCATTAACTTCCCTACATTTAGCGGCGGCTCCTAATGCTCATCAAAAATCCAGCCAAATCCCTTTGATGCACGTTAACCTTGAGTCCATACTTCATGAACAATGTTAATGACATCTTCTGCTCAATTTTATGTCCCGGCACCAGGGTTAGCTAATGCCGGAGCAACACCTCAGCCACTATCGACTTCATTTGCAGATAAGCCAAATCCTTCCCCAAACATATTCTTGGACCGGCATTGAATGTGACAAATTTGTACGAGTTGTGCATTTCGAAGTGCTTGCCATCTGACCATAACCATCTCTCTGGACGGAACTCGAGGCAATCCTCACCCCAGGTAGACCTCATCCAGCCGGCAGAATATATAGAATATGCGACTGATGACCCTCCGGGAACAAATGTACCGTCCGGCAGCACGTCGTCGGCTACAACATGTTTTGAGTCCTTCAGTACAGATGGGTATAATCGGAGAGTTTCCGACAATGCAGCTTTGAGGTATACCAAACGGTCAACTTCCTCAAACCCTAGTGGCTCATCAATCCATGATGATATATTGTCACCACGTGTCTCCATCAGAACGGTGCAAATTTCACGTAGAACTTTCTCTTCAACGGTTGGATATTGGGTGATCAACCAAAAGAACCAGCTGAGGGCAACTGATGACTTGTCACATCCAGCGAGGATGAAGTTGAGTGACACCTGTTGCAAGAATTTGTCCGAGTATGATTTCTTTTTCATCATGAACCTTGACAGCAGGTCATCATGTGGGTTACCACCCTTCAGCTGATTTGTCAGTTCGAGCTTACGTGTGTCGATGACATCAGACAAGTACTTGTCCACATGTATTAGGCTTCGGCTCAAGCTGGCCTCCAATCCAAGCCTGAGCCATTTCTTGAGCTTCCATATAACTTCGGGGGAAATAAACCACTGCAGCGATGCCTCAGTGGCTCGGTCAAAAGCTGAAGCAAAGCTATTGTTAGGCAGCCCTGGGGCAAGCATTTGCGGATCCTTCCCAAAAGCCAAGCCACATATGTTGTCAAAAGTGAGCCGAAGAAAGAGTTCCTGTAGATCAACCGGCTCAGCCTCCAGCTGAGCTGTTTTCAAAAATGGGACAGAACCTATGCTTAATGGCTCGGTTCACCCACCGACCCATGGTTTGACTCAGTGTCCTCGTTGTGAACTCAAGGGCAGCTGTCTTCCTCTAGAAGGGCCACGTATCACTGTCAGAATTGAAGATCCCTTTGCCTAGTAGATCATGAAACACAGGTTGCCATGTTGAACCTTTAGGGTAATTATTGAAACGGGTCTTCAATATGTGCTCCAAATTCTTCGGGTCAGACGTGACAGTCACAAGACCTTGCTTTTTTGCCAAGAAGGGTATGGCACATATGCATGTCTGGTACGTGCAACCACACGCCCGAAGGTTATCAGCAATCCAATCATGCAAGTGATCGCAGTTCTTGATCAACCCCGGTAAGCTGCCCAACAAGGGCAAGACACATGGACCCTTCAGAGACTGTGAGATGAAGGTGAACCACAGCAGGTAGGCAGTAATAGCAGCAAATATCAGTAAAGCTATGGCCATATCCATAGTGTTCCTAAATAAACTGTTTTCTAAAAGCACCAAAATGAAAAAATCAGAAACCTATGAAGAAGACACAGAGGAGAGAAAAAGTGAGATGATCAGAAAGAAGCAAAGAGGAAATTTATAGGTAAGTTCGAAAATGTTGAAAAGCAATTACTAAGGCCGGTCCGTTCCCTGAATTTCACCACCCCTCTCTCTCTCTTTCTTTTTGTCTTTTTTTTTTCCTATCAAACCATCAGATGCTATATCATAAATGCACTCGGAAGTCGTTGGAAGATAAATGGAAAAAGATGAAAGAGTCGGCAGAAGTAAAATAGTACTAAAACCAGAATCCACTCTCCAACTAATTTCTGCCGGATGAGGAGCTAGCTGTGACTCTTCAATGCATTCATTGAAGAGAAATAAATAACATTAGTTGAGAAACTACAAAATAGAGCCGAGAGAGGGGGAGAGGCATAAACTAAAAGGGTCAATATAAATAATATTATATATATATATATATATATATATATATATATATATATATATATAACTTAGGTTCCCTGACCCAATCCTAATCTTTATCCTTCTACCTTCAAATTTCTGAGCAATTATATATAGGAAGTTGATATCCTCACATCAGATTTTTTATATTTCGGATTTTATCTTTTAAACAAAATGAGTTCCATGCGTGGAAACAAAAAAAAAATGTAAAAATATAATTTTAATATGGCATTGATATTTTTATTTTTTGCATTAAAATTTGATATTTTACATGTGGAATCCACGTTTTGTTAAAACGTGTAGAACCCACATGCATAAATATCGAATCTTCATTTGAAAACCATCACCAGTGGATTTTGGCTTGCGACTGTCTTCAATGCAGGAAAATTGAAGTGACAAATTTCAACTCTATACTGTCATGAATTTTAGGATAAACAAAAGTCAACTAAATATATATTGTCACGCATATTTTGGAGAAATAAAAACCTTAGCTAATTCGGAATCTGAGCCTGCAATGCTGAGATCATATCACACGTTAGCCTTAAAAAAAGAATCAAAATGGCATTTGCATATCATGTTTCATGAATGCATGCTTCTAACTTTATCAAGAATTTAATCATAAACAATAATCAAAGTAAGACCATCCAACTATGATTGCAGGAATGTTATGAATATGCAAATTCTGCCAACCAGTCACTTAGCCTGCCATAGCCATAGCCAATTGAAGGTATAGCTTTATAAGTGATTTTATGATTTATGACGTTCATGTGGCTTGTAGAATGATAGTATTTGCTTTGTAACTTAAATTTTTAATTCCATTGCCTTGGTTACTGCAAAAGATAACTTTTATGGGAATATCTACTCTCTCCATCCCCAAAAATGAGATTCTACTTCTAAATCATAGAAACAAATATCATTATAGTAAAGTATGGTTTAGGCCATCAATTATGCAAAAGTTCAAAAAAGAATTACGAAAATAACTTGATTTTTAAATGTTAACTCTCAAATTGGGATGGATGGAGTTTCAATAATGAATGATGCCGCTTTTCCTCATATATGTGTGTGTGTGTGTGTGTGTGTGTGTGTGTGTGTGTGTGACTTGTAAGTTGAAGAAATATTCTCACCATTCCCACAGAGAGTTTTCTTTTCTTTTTTTGCATAGTTTAAAATCTTTAAAGGATATATTTTTGTTTTATATTTACCCCTGTTTAATTTAATAATGATGGCATGATAAAATTGTGATGATAACCTTAAGTACATCGTTTCATTTTATCTAACATCAAAAGAAATGAGATTCTTTTTTTTAGAGCAAAACTTTTGACAAATAGAACTCTTATTGTGGAATTATATTGCGAGTGCAGTGGCCCGATCATTCAATAGATGCCCCATTGTCATGCATGGCAGCAAATATATGTATGATAAATGTATTTGTTGAAGACACTTTATGCTTGGCTACTCTAGCTAGAAGATGAGAGTGATTGCTACATGAATAATCAAGATGGATACTACATAACAAGAAGATGATAGTAAGTACTGACCCGGCAATGTTGGCCAATTAGCCCACTCCAGTTTACTTGGAGACATCAAATGAATACTAATTTCATTTTTAATGAATTTGAACACGAAAATGTAGCTCCAATGAACTGTTATAAGTGACTGGATCATCCTTGTCTAGCACGCATTTGGCTATGGCTGTCACTTAGAGCAACTGAAATTTCCATTCAGGCCTCACAAAATCAAAGAAAAATTAGCTAGACTTAGTGAAAACTTCGCATTAAAATCATATTGCTCCAAAAAGGATAAGCAATAAGGATGAATCGAATAATGAGCCAATATAGACAAACAGTTAAATCAGGGCAATAGTATCTAAAATGATTAATGTGCAAATTAGGAAGTGTAGATTTTTGTTAGTCATGTTGCATTAACATTCTGGGAACCTTCAAGTATAACTATGACTTCTTATTCAAAGGATTCTCTATCAGATTAAGGCAATTCGTGTTTCACAAAATACATATAGAAAAATTTTCATCAAAAGTAATTTAACTTAAAAGTCATAACAATTCACTTGTTCCGGGGAGCTTCATGAAAGCAACAATACACGCATTGGATATAATTCAGATATAACAAAATCCAACAGGATCTTGGTAATTAGGAAAATAATTACTCTTTTTAAACTATTTTATCATCAAATTACTCTTTTTTAAATAAAATTTAAGACAGTATAATTAATATAATTTCTATCAAAACTAGTGTTGGTAACCAGTATATGCATGGACTATATAAGATTATACTCTTACAATGTTGTTAGCAAAATGCCCCAGAATAACAAGAAGCCAGCACCTCAAAGGGGAGAAAATATCCCAAAAAGCATCAATTGGAACCATCAGTCAAGGAAGAAAAATAATCAGAAACAAGAATTATTAATATGTTAATTTTGAAGAAGAAAAGCTAGCATGGAGAAGTAAACAATCATTAAGCATTCATATATGTTAAATACATTCAAATGATTCAATCATTTGCTACCTTGGACTTGCAAGCACATAACCACATACAAGTGATGCATAGTTCCAGTAGAATTGTAATATAAACAAACACTCCCTTTTTAAGTACATGCGTGCTCTCACAAAGCTGTGTAGTAGGGTTTTCGCTTCAGTTGAATCTATAATATCACAAAACATGATGGTTTCAGCTAATTACAGGTTCATGCTTCTACTTACAACCTACAAGGACAAATCAGCATCATCAATCATCAACTGAGTACACTTCGTGTCCGTCAGGAGAACAATGACTTTTACTGGAGTGCTTTTTATTACTAGAGCTGTAGAAAAAGTTTTGTTTGTCAATAATTTAATATTTGCTAGGTACATAATCTTAAAACACTTCACAAATATATTTGGGTTGATGAATGCATTTTCTTTGTTTAAATACAAAAAGCAGTTTGAGAATCACCAAATTTTAGCTTCATTGCACCTAAAAGCACGTCTACAACGTTCTGAAACACTCTTAAACCGAATTTCAAAATAAAAGTTGTTTTATGACGCTGCATAAATTTTCTAAACAGCTTGAAGTAACACCAGATTTAAATGGCTTATATATCTGAGACATAAATGTTACACAGCACTTAATAGGGGAGACAATTGTCATTACGGATTTGAGCCTAATCTATTTTCTGTTTTAAAAAATTATTGCCACTGTGACTGCAAAACAAAATCTATAAAATTATTTATCCTCTACCTTCCAAGTACCAATGTACCATTCTAACTTTCGGCAAAGAAGAAATTCAAAAAAGACTTTTTTTAAGGTTTTTACGAGAGCTTATAAAACATGTGCTGGGTAAGAATAATCATACCCAAACATAAAAACTGCAGGATATGCTATGAAAG
The DNA here is from genome assembly GCA_947179155.2 of Hedera helix. Taxonomy (NCBI): domain Eukaryota; kingdom Viridiplantae; phylum Streptophyta; class Magnoliopsida; order Apiales; family Araliaceae; genus Hedera; species Hedera helix. Next base: position 38,762,020 of record OX359287.1, read on the forward strand.
TGCAATTTCTTTAAAAAGGAACAAATAAAAGATTTTCTAATTCAGGGGAGCATTTGGAGAAAATACAATAAAGAAAAAAAGAACAGAATCTATAAATAAATCAACGATAAATTTGAGAAATGCAGACCTCAATATCATCCAGTGCGAAGAAGTGAACAATACATTTCCCTCACTATGATCTGGACTTCAACTGCAGAATCCGCTAATGCCTGAAAAACAGAGAAGAGAACTACATTTTTGTTCTTAAATAAACATTAAAATCTTAAGGTATCTCCCACACCAAATAGTGATAGCCTGCTAGTCTACAGCTGCCAAAATATGGAGGAGCCACAAACCACCAAGAGATGTCATGCTCACGAAATTTGCTAAAAGTTGAAATTCCAGCTCTGTACTTGTTATGGATCAGGATCACCGTCAAGGTTCTTTATAAGGTAATTAATCTGTCTTCTGTTATATTTGTCTCAAACTGGATACATGAAAGAACTAGAAAAGGTATTCCTCTCTTATAATGTCCTCCAACCTGAGTTGCCCCTTCATATGATCACCATACTTGTGGTCACAAATTCTAAGTCACAACTACGGTAGTCACCATCACCATTTCCATTTTCCTGGTATGTGCGAGCATCACTTCTTCTTTAGATAACTTGTGCTTCTGCTAGTAAGAAGGCTGACCAACTGGATGTGAAAAAACTCTCACCGGCTAACATTTATTCATTTATTGGCAAGAATTAGAGCATTTTAGGCAGATAGAAGTTGATTAAGAAGTTTCTTAATATAATAACACAAGTATTCCATCATCTGTCACTATAGTCTCATAAAATAATTTTGTTGATGACTAAAACATTCACAAAGAACCCCGCGAACGAGCACTTTAAATATCTCAGAAATTGCAAATGAATTCAAGTACAACTATATTATAAACTAAAGTTACAACCATGTTTTAATAGCTGTGGTGAAGTAAGACAAAATGTAAAGAACATGAAATCAATGGCAGGTAGAATTTTGACATTAAGGAAATATTAAGATGGCAGGGATAACTCAATCGATTGTTCTTTTCCAGCACCTTTCCAGTTTCAATAAATGCATTCATTACCCCCAGTTACAACTTCATCATAAACCAAATCTACTCATAAAGTCTAAAATCATGGCCACCAAACTGACATATTGGGAATATCACCTTTCTTTTCCAAAATTCCCTTTGTAAAATGTCAGATTGATTTTCCGGAACATCGAGTAGCTTTCCACATGGTAAATTATCTTCTGTATAAGTACTTGGAAAGAGGAAACTTCAGGCTCCTGGCCACCTATTAGTCATTTAGAACACTATAAGAACACTGAATGAAGAAAACAGTACAAGCTTGATTTCTATTACGCAAGTATATGGTAGAACTTCAAGGCAAGGAAATTTAAGGGATTACCTTCAAAGCCATATTTTCATCCACTGTAGATCTGTACCGCGTCGAGCCCTCCAATGGACAGCTGCTGCCTTTGCTAATAAAATTAGCATTGCAAAGACTGGATAGTTGCAAAAGCACATCAGACATCAATCCACCATCTCCAAATGCACCTCCTAACCCACAATTTCCTTCTTCATCTTCCTCAAGTGAATATTCTGCAACGGATGTGATACACTGAAATATGGCTAACAGCCTCTCCAATGGGAAAGTTCCAGGTCCTTTCATGAGTAACTCCTGTTCTACAATCTCTTTCTGTTCCATAGATTTTTCAGAAACCCTGAGCAGGAATATCAATGAATAGGAATCCATTTACGTTTCTCATTGGTCCATGTTAATTTCATAGCAGATGATAGAAGTAGAAATAGTACTTTAAAAATAGAAGATATGACATTAAAAGTCAGATATATTGTAATTAGAGCCAGATAAAAGGTGAAGTGAAATGAAAGATATTTAAAAAGTTGTAGCACTAAGGAATATTTATAACAGTTAATGATTAAAACATCAAGCTAATTATTGAACAAATTATGAAAGAAATAGCCATATCTTGTACTAAATTGCAACTACCAAAGACTATAAGCTCTTTAAATCATCCAACTACATGAGTCAGTTAGGGAGGGTATGAGATATTTTAATCGGCATGTACCTATCCTTGACCCTAAAAAACTTTCTAGGCTCATCTATTTTAGGCATATATTATATTAGTATCTAACTCTGCATATAGATTTAAATTAAAAAGATGAAAAGCATATCATTCTATTTAGAATACCCAAATCATCACTAGCCCCAGTTCTTGTAATAATTTATCCCTCTAAGGTATAAGAGTTAAACATTCTAGAAACAATTGGTTGTAGAAAATACAAGGTAGGTGTTTTCCGCAAAGTTAAGATTATAACAGCAAACTTTTAGCAAGAAATAGTTCAAGCCAAAGAATAAGAAAGATTGATTAGAGTGTGTTAAAAACTTCAGATGTATCACTGTTGAAAAATTAAGTGGTAAATCACTTACTTCCTCTTCCGTTTCCGAGAATCGGAACCTCCAGTTGAATCAAACAGTGAGGCATCAAGGGTAGCTGGGTTTCTTGAAGCTAGGAATGCAGAGATAAGAAGATATTTTGCACAGATAGACATATGGAAGTCTATCTCATCGACAACTTCAGAAACCACAAATTTATTTCCACCGACATTCCGCTTACTTTTGTCATTGTTGACTCCAGTTTCATTCGAAGTAAGAGATGGAACCCTAAATATTTCATTCAGTGAAAGCGCTATATGCGGCTGCAGATGACTGAATAACCTTCTCTTCATTTCTTCATTAGGAATAACTGCTGAATCATCTAAAGGTTCACAATATTTTTTAAACAATTGAGAAAAAGCTGAAGATAGTTCATCAACCCGTCTTGTAATCCGACAGAAAGGCTTCAGTATCACACTGTTTAACAAGAAACAAAAGGAAGATATATTCAATGATCAAACCATATACAATAACAGTTGAAACTGAGACTATTTGAAACATAAAGTTGATGTGCTTACTCGAGAAAAGAGGAATAAAGCTTTGGGTTCGATTGATTTCTCATGAAAATCTGACGAATATCATCTTCTGTATAATCATGAAAATACAATGGGATGGGTTCTGTGTAACCAGTATCTGAGTAATAAGTATCAGGTGAGGTGCTACTGATAAAAATCAGACCTAGTTCAGGCATCTTCAAAATATCATAAAGCTTAAACAGAAAAGGCAATATACTAGAACTCTTGTCCCATTCTCGAACAAGCTCCAAATTATCAATTATCAAATAAACCATATTTCCCTTTGCCCGTTTCACTGACTTCTTTGAGCTCGATTTCCCCATATTTTCCTTGAGACTATTTATAACATTAACCAGGCCATCTCGCAGATAATTAATAAAATCAGATGGCTTCTCACAGCGCTTTGCACTCAAATAACCATTGCCTTCATTCTTCCTATGCAGGAAAAGCTGATTCATAATAGACTCGAACAATATCCGCGGATTGTAACAGGTACAACAGCTTGCATAAACAAATGGGCGATTCAGGTGTCTAAATATCTGTAGAATAGTGCTTGTTTTTCCAGTAGAGACACCTCCATATACAAAGAGTGGAATCATTGGAGAACTAGGAGGACCCAAAAGGCTTATCAATTCAAGAATCTGACTACGCCTACCAGGAAGACTAGAAATCAAATCATTAGGGCTCAAAGTTTCTCCCCCAAACATGAGATCACCAAGTGTCAGAGGTGGGGGGTTACAACTAGTTTTTGTTTCAATGGCATTGTTCAAACCAGGGGAGGAAGAAGATAATCTTGTAGTTCTTCTAGAAATTTCTGGACTTTTCTCCTTACCCATTTCTTCAATTGTGTTCAAAATGCAAAATTTCTGGTCAATAATGAGAAAAACAATTTAGAAACAAAGATTGATTAAAGGCATAAAATCAAACAATACAATAGCATAAATCAAAATTTACTTACAAAGATCAATCCTTTATAATATATATATATATGTGTGTGTGTGTGTGTGTGTGTGTGTGTGTGTGTGTGCGTGTGCTGTTGTGATTCAGGTATAACTTGTGAGCAATTTCCAAAACAGTGCTGCTTGTATGAATATTCACATATAGATATTTATAGAGAGCAAGAGAAAGAACAGAGCTAAAACTTGGAAAGGAATTGGGGAACCTGATGTGAAATATGAACGGAGAACTTCCGGAGGAGAGGCAAACCCAAGTCGCCGGAAAACTTCGTCCTTGGAATTTTTCAAACCCTAAAATATAATTTTCCCGGTAGGAGATGAAGAAAGAGAAGAGGCAAATACTTTTCCCGCCAATTAGCATGACTACACTTGTATAGTTGTATGTACTAAGTAGTGACTACAGCCAAAATATCTAAAATGACCCTATGGGACTAAAGTGTAATTATAAATAGTATTAATATTAGAAGTGGTAGAAGAGAAAAGTGTGTGGTTCATTGCTTATGTTCTCTATTTGGGACTCCCTTGCATTATTTATGCGAGCAAGAGATTGAAATAATATCAACAAAACATCAAATATCTCTTCCTATTTAATATTATGATCATACAATTTTTTTTATCATTTTTTCATTAAAAAAAAATTACTCCTTCCATGTTAATTCGAATTCAGATAAATTTTAAGTTTTATATTAACTAAAATCCATGCCCTTGCAAAATATTACATATTTAAAAAGGACTACCAAACGATTTTAGGTTGTTTTGCGCAAAAAAAAAATATATATTTACAAATATTCTTTCAGTTTAAATATATAATATTAATATTAATTTTTTAAAAGTCAATTCTAGACATTATCGAATATAAAACAATAACATTCATTAAAAATAATATAATTTATAATTAATAATATTGGGATAAAATTATCTAGGATTTAGTACAAGTGCAGGTCCATATTAATCTTATATTTAAAGCCCGATTTTAGTGCTAACCTATGTTAACATTGTATTTTGGGTCCGGTACAATATATTTTGATGGCTTGGTATTCTAAAGGGATAGAGTTTAATATAATTGAATTAGTTGAATATGATTGATTTTTCAACATTAGAGGGATAATGATACTTATTTCATTGTGAACTCATCAAAGCCATATGATTTTTACTTTTGATTGGTCTCGGATGTGTATGGATAAAGGGTGATGAGCAACTATAAATACAATTATAAGTGGGCGACAATGGTACTTCAATTATTACTCTTACTATTATTATTTCAGCAGTCAAAACTCTCTATTGTTATCTCTTTTAGTTTGTACTGATTCTCACACTTGCTTTTTGGTGTGACTTTTGACTGTTTCTTGTGCAAGTTAGTTTATTTTTTGGTGATTTAGATAAATATACAAAATCAGGCGTTAACAAGTAATATTTTTAGATAATTTTCAATATTTATCTTTATATTAATTAAAACTAAATGAATCTATTTGAAAGTGTTTTAAAATGAAAATCAATAATAGATGTTTTGGAATGAACCTCGTATCATTTGTTAATGTTAAATAGGATTAGATTCAACAAAATATTTGATCACATACGATTTGAATGTATGTTACATAATCCTCCCAAATTATAAACTATGGTTTTTCTTGGGTTTTCTTTAAGTGAAATCAGAGACTCAATGCACCATCAAATTGATTTACAGTCATCAGCTCAGGCAGTCTTGCACATCTCAAATAATTTAGTTCCCCGTTTATTTCAAAATTAAATATATATATTTTTTATAGACTAGTATTATTTTATAAACTAAGTCATCACTACTATAAAAAAGTAAATGATGTTTTAAAAATTATTTTTTTCCTTAAAAGTCATCGCTTTTACAAATATATCTCTAATTTTAAATGAAGAGTATTTGATATTTGATTTTTTTACATACACACAAAGAATTTTTTTTTGTTGTGAATGCACAAGGTATTGAAGAATTATCCTTATATAAAATCGTAATTATTGATATGGGTCTTTATCACATAAAAAGAGAATCTTTTATTAGAATAAAAAAAGAAGTGATGTAAATTATTCAAAGATTATGAAAGGTCATTTAGCAACTAATGATCTGTAGCATTTCATAATCCAGTGTATAAGCTGGCTCAAGCAATGTCTCAAAGAATCACTTAATGCCTCACGTATAATATTTCTCTACAAGGGTCAAATTATACTTTGCCATTAAAGACGGTGAGAAAAGGCTTTCAACATAATTATCAAGTTTTTATATAAAAATATTTCAAGATCAGCATATTTCAGGTAAACAAGGGGGTAGAAGCCAAGAAAGCAATTTCCAGATCAAAAAATTATTGGTGGAACCAGCTAGCTGAGAAATGATAATGGTTGAGAGGACACTAAAGTTTGTTCGTCTCTAGATGTGCAAGCACCTAGTCTATTCAAACTCTCAAGTTGAATCAGAATCTGCATGCACCTGGGCAAACAGATAGCTTCATTTTACACACAACTGGTTGATACTATAATGCAGAGTTTCCGATGATACTATAATGCAGAGTTTCCATTCCAACATTATCAACTAGGCATTATGTACCCGAAGATAGGGATGCCGCCAGAAACTAGTTTCACAATTCATATCAGATCCTAGTAAAGAGGATTCAGTTACATACACCACAACATGGCACTCATCCAGCAAAAGCTACACAACCAAATTCATAATGCTAAAAAGTTAACAAGAATAATGCATATAACAAACTCACAGCTAAAGCAATTGCTGCATAACAAGCAAATATTAACAAGTAGTGTAACATTTTCATAAGAAAAATAGGTCAGGTGCACTCAATAAAACCTAGCAAATCACAACCCGACATCTTTCTTTCTCTCTCTCTTCGTAATTATCTTAATGTTCTGATGTGGTGATGCCGCTGGTAACAGAACCAAATCACAACTATACATTTCTCAGTCTGTTTTCGTCATTATCTAAATGTTCAGATGAGGTAGCCTCTGTTTTCGTCATTATCTTAATGTTCTGACGAGGCGCTGCCTCTGATAATGGAACCCTGTCGGTGCCCACCGACTATCACATCTTTTAATCGAGATAAGGGGCCCAGCGTCTTGCCCTTCTTCTGCAACATTGCAAAGAAAAAAAGTATCGAGTTATCAAACAGTGAGCAGAGGGCAAATCAACCAGGGTGTCAACTAACAGTAATAAAAAATACATCGTGTTAATGATCAAGTGGACCCTCAGTTCCACTTCATATGCAATGGTTCAAAATCACTGATGTTTACGGCAGGGAGTTTAAGACGTGCCATTGACACACCAGATAAATTGTTTTTCATAGTTCTTTGTGTGAAATTGCAATTCAGCTGCTGAAGAGGTCCCCCCCCCCCCCCCCCCCCCCCCCCTCCCCCAAAAAAAAAAAAAAAAAAAAAAAAAATCTAACAAAATATTGTTTTTAAATATGTTTTAGATTCCCTAAACTCCGTGCCTAAAATGTGGTTTTGAACCGTGACATTGAATGTGGTACGGAAGAATAAATATGTACTCTGAATTGGCCTAGAGCCAATAGTCATTCTAGATATAGAGTTCCAATACCAACTTATGTTGTCCATAATTAATATCACAATTTTCTATGCATATAATATCATTGCAATAAAATAACAAGAACTGGAAGCTAAACACTAAAAATGAAAAAGACAGATAGATAGATAGATAGATGGAGATAGATAGCTAGTGCGAGCAAGAGAGAAATCCTGGGAGGAAACCGAATAAGACGAGTGGTCACTGTCTCCAGCCAAGTATGAACCCGACATTAGTATTTTCTCCTCTCGGAAGGTTTATATCTGAATGTAATACAATGACAATCCACCTACTTTCGGCAACAAACATTTTAGTCATGAAGAATTGTGAAGGTATCCAGCATGACAAATCCTTTCAACTACTACTTTCGCATGACTATTGTGTAACCTCCATAACTATTCGATCCCAAGGGCTGAGACAAATCAGTGTGGACGGTCATTCTAGAAAGAAGTACAATCTAGCTTGAATTAACAGCTTTGCATAATTCCATAAGCAACAAACTCTTCCATATGATGTATGCAAATGTTGCTCCATAGAAATATAGAACATACAAGTACATGTTCCTATTTGTAAGTACAAAATTATCTAAACAATTCTCGCAGTATGAAAAAGGGGAATACAAATACCAACATAACTATGTTATTGCTTAGCAAGCATACTGAAGACTTTATCATTTCCCTTGTAGCTATTTGCTAAAACAATCATCACGTAAAGAGGAGGCAAGTATCTATCATAGCTAGGCACCATTCATATTATAAGAAAGAACATGCCAATTATATGAGTACCGAAAGAATTGAATCCATCTGCCCGGATGCAACAGTAAGCCATGGACTTCTATAATCAGATAGCATGACAATGTGCTAGAATTAAATTTAAAGTGTTTCTAACTTATAAAAAAATGTGTTTCTAATCAATCCAAAAGCATACCTCATCATTGATACCAAACTGCCACTTAAGCTGCAAAACCTGCCACCTTTCTTGCTGCCATCTCTGGCCAAGAATTACAAGGCCCATCACAGCTGCAGCAATAAAAATAGACCAAACAGCGTTTGTCTCTTTTGTATGAGCATATAAAGAAGCAGCTCTCCTCTTCCACCAAGCTTCACAAGGAAGCTGAGAACCATCATCTTTATTTTTGTCAATAGACTTTGGTGATGGTGAAATTTCTGAATCTAAGCCTTCTTCAGACAAATCAATTGGTTCAGCAGTAGTTCTGTTCTCGTCAACTGTGATTGATACGCCCATGGTTGCTTCACCATGGACAGAACTATAATTCGCAGCGCTGTATACACTCTGCTCTTTATCTACCAAATTTAACCCTTGGAAGGCCATGCCTTCTTCAAACTCTGTACCACTAACAGATAATATCTTACCCTTCTCATCAACAAACTGAAGTCCAGGGAAGTCTTCAGACATATTCAAAGCTTTAACATCCCAATTTTCTCCATCCTTAGTATACGACTTACCACCTTCATCTGCAACAAATTCAGGAATGGCATCTTCATCTTCCTGTTGATTATGAATTTCAGTTTTTTCCAGTTCCGAAGGCAAATTCTCATGCTGACTTGAGGGAAACCCAAAATGATGAGACATAAACATCGATTCAGAAGTTTCACCTTTATCCTCGTCAGCCAAGTGATCCTTAACATCATCACTCAACTCCACCTGTTTCGGACCAGGAGCAGCAGCATATGCTGATGCTGTGAGAGATACAACTTCCCACTCATTCCCACGCGGAGGAGCTTCCCTCCCTTCCTCATTATTTGCCATCCACCAGAGTATAAAGTTTCCAGACTTCATGTGACCCCCAAAACAAAAGAAAAAATATAGTTAGAAAAATTGTCAAAAATAGTGAGACATGATCAAATGTTTAACCATAGTATAGGACAGAAAATATTAGTTATAAAAATGCTCTTCACGAACATAATTCATTGGCAGAAGCAGCACACTCAGCTCTCACTACTACCGACAATAATTTCCACATTCCCTCTATGAAAACCCTGACAATCTATTGGTTTATCCAAGCTAATTTAATTTCCAACCAAACAATCCTAGAAGAAATATAAGTTAGGACATGACAAAATATCTTCTTCCTTCAAAAGCTAATAAATTACCGTGAAAATACTTAAGCCTGCTCCTTTATTCAAATGATAAAGGATGTCTTTGTGAAAGAGCTCCAATAATTCCAAAATACCTTCTAAAAAAATATTGTTAATTAAAACACATGAAATATAATAATTCCATCCAGTTAAATACTCCTACTGTCCCAACAGGAGAGCCCACTATTAAAAAAAATCATCCAATTTATAACAAATAGTTGTCAATTTCCAAATTAAACTCCTAACTTGCTTTATATAACAATACTAATTCCTTAAAGGGCTCGGTTTAACCCCTTTTCATTAAGGGTAAATTTTGAACATTATGTCACTTTAGTAAATGTCTAAATATTGAACTTTAATGTGGAACAAACAAAAATGGAAGAGACAGAGTAAGCATTTTATTTTAACAAACTAGTAAACCCTTACAAGATTGATAGAAGTTGATGCATAAATCATTCTTAAAGTCAAACAATCTACAATGATATAGGAGCACTGACCAAACAAAAGAAAGCCAACTGCCTTGTTTCAGTATTGCCAAACAAAAACAAATGAAATTTATATAAGCTAAATTATTATTTTTTTTATTAAAAAAAAAGTATTCAAAGCAACTCTCTCTCCAAATAAACTGACGAGTATAATTTTTTAGCTTCAATTTCTCTTGTTTCCCACACTTACAAACTAATCAGACAACAATTTCTCCCTCTTCAGATCAAAATTTACATTTACCAACAATTATCCAATCTATCAAAACATAATAATATCATTCAAGCCATATAAATTCCATATTTTTGACAGACACAAGAACAGTCGATCACTTCAATTTGAATAATTAAAACAAAAAATTCCAACCTAAATAAACCTTCAGCTATACATGCACACATAAAAACTTTACTCCCAATAACCATAGATCCAATCAGAGAATCAGTAACACCACATAATCAAACCTATGTAATCATAACAAAACAATTAAAACCAAAATTTAAAGGATCCGATCATATTCATGTTCGTCAAAAAGGCACAACTACGTGGTTGATAGGTCAGATAATCAGGATTACTTACAGAGAAAATTGGACCTGGAGAGAAATTATTGAGAAAACCGTCTAGGAGAGTGTACCGAAGAAAGAGGAGTTTTATGTAGTGGGATATTTGAGTAAAGGGATAAAAGGAAACCGGGAATGACCGGCTGTTGAAGGTAAAGGACGTCGTTTTGTAGAGTGGGAATTTGTGATTCCCGGTAATTCAGGTTGCGTGCGACGGGAGAGATGAATCTGGTGCTGCGCGAGGCTCAATTGACTTTATTTGCCAAACAAAGAAGTTTAGCCACACCATTCAATATTCATTATTCAAATAATTGTAAACGCTAGTAACGTTTTTTACAATAAAAATTAGTTTTAAAATAAATTTTCACCATTAAAAATTAGAAATAATTTTGTAAAATAACGATATTTTAGAAAGGAAAAAAAATCAAATGTACCTTTAACATCTACTAAATAATAAAAAAGATCACTAAATTTTGGTACCAGCATCAGTGCATGCTTTGGTACCATTCTCATCCCAAATTATAATTTAATGCTATTAAATTCATTTTTAATCCTAATTTATCAATTATTCTAATTTAGCATTTATTTTAATAATAATTTTTTTGATCCGAAAGAAAGTTGAAGAGTTTAATAGTTACTCTCCACTATATATATATATACAGGTGGATCAGAGCATTTATCCATTTAACTCAATTCAAGTTTAAAAGTTGGATTGAAGTATTTATTAATCCAACTCAATTTTATTCGTCTGTTGCGATATGAAAGTGTTAAAAATAAAAAGACATCATATATAAAAAATAACCAAAATATCTCTCAACTTTTCAAAAGAAGCAGTGTAGTACCGCACAATTATTATGTCGTACCTATTAGAGACGCATAATAATGATGCAGTAGGAGGAAAAAAAAAATTGCACAATTATCACGCGGTACCTAATGTTACTACACAATAATTGTGCGGTGGAAACAAAAGATAAGAAAAGAGTTAAGAATATCTTTGAACTCAATTGTAGACGTGATTTTATCATTGTGATACATGTTTTTGGACCGATCAGGGAGGATGGAACTCTGTAAGACACCATTATTTTTTCACTTAGTTGTATTGACTACTGCATTTCTTGTGTTTTATCCAATAACAATCAACTTGTTTGAACAAATGGTGAAAGCAGAGTTGGATTTCTTGGTGGCAGACAGAAACTCCAAAAAAAGATCAATTCTCTTTCGCGTCCTAGTCTAAAGAAAGTTGGCAAGTAGGTAGTCAATAGCCAATTAGCCATTTGTTGAAACCTGTTTGTACCAACATTTCAGTTATGTTAAGAATGATATAAAGAGAGTTGGGAAGAAATAGCCACTGAGATCTGTTGTTGGAACCCAAGTGTCTAATAGTCTTTAAGATGTTATCACTCTTACCGTATAATTATTATGTTATATCATTAAGTGTCGCATAACAATTATGCGTTTTTTTTATTGTTGCTCTTTTATTATCTTTTGTAGTATTACATAATTGTTATGCGGTTTCAATAGGTACCACATAAAAATTGTGCGATTTTTTTTTTTTTGTGCAAATTTTTTTTTTTTTGTGCGGATCCTTTATTTTTTTTGCTACTCCTTTTTTTTTCCCCCCTAACCGCGGCTATTAAGGTATGTATCTATTGGAATTGTATAACAATTATGCGGTATATGGTTGTACCGCATAATAGTTATGCAGCAACAAAAAGTACCGCAAAACAACTATGTGGTTCTTGTTCTTTATTTTTAACATCTGAAGTGTAATTTGATAATTTTTTTATAAAATTATTTTTAAAATTTTAATAATAATTTTATAATATAAAACAAAAATAATATATATAATTTAAATTTGTTATAATAAATAGTCTCACCCCTAATTTGACACGTTATTTTGTTCATAACATTACTTCGTCTTAAAAATTAAAATAACGAAAGTGTTTCGAGTTATATAAATATTAGCATAATAAAAATCCTTAGAATAGTGATACGAATTGTTAGTTCCCGTGGACACAATAGAGATCTAGAAGGGGAGGTTGAATAGATCATTTAAAATTTTTTTACTTTTGTAACGAAAGCATATTAGTTATAAATGATAGAATCAATTCAAGCACAGCGAATTTTACTTTTAATAAACCCCTTAAAGAAATATGAGTCATTTCAATTTAGTGTGTTAATCTAGTATGGGTGAAAGCAGATATTGTGCAAAATATAAAAGACATAAAGTAAATGACACAAGAGATTTATAGTGGTTCGGAGACTGAATAACTCCTACTCCACTCTTCTACTTGACAGTAGGAAATCCACTAAGATTTAGTCATCTGGACTAGGACACTCTCGCCCTCATCAAAGCTAGCAGCTTTGGTTCCTTTAGTCACATTAAGACTAGGACACTCTTGCCCTCATCAAAGCTAGCAGCTTTGGACTGTAGACTAAGTCCAGCAGACTTAGAATCTCTTGTACCCTTCGGTACTCAACAAGTCCAGCAGACTTGATTTCTTTTTAGCCACTTGGGCAAGGATCATTTGACCATCTTTTGTGTGTTGAATGCTTGTTGGGTTGTGCTGCTAAGATGAACTTTGATCTTCTTTATCTTCTGGTACTTAGCAGCTGCTTATGATCCATCATTGAATGCTGCTGATGTTTGTCGTTGATATTCTCCTTCTTTCTGATATTCAGCAACTACTCAAGATCACCAAATGTGCTGCTAGGCTTTTGCACTTCAGCTCCTTTGGTACTTGATAGCTCCTCGAGATGAACTCCTGAGATGACTGTGATGCTTCTTCTTTTTGGTACTCAGTTGTTCCTTCTTATCATAGACAGTTTATTGCTTCTCGAGATGGGCTTCTGAGATGACTGTGATGCTCCTTCCTTTTGGTACTCAGTTGTTACCATGTATGTATCAAGTTGGCGTTTAAGCTTCTCTCTTCCATGTGCCTAGCAGCTCTGAACACTTCTCTTGTAATAGAGTTATACATCTCTATGTCTCTCTCAATTCAGTGTTAGTGTTCTGATGGATCGTAGAGTTCTTTAGCATAATCATTCTCTGTTTCACTCTACGATCGGTTGTTGTCTTCTATCATTTCTTTTGTATATTTTTCAACTACAACAACCCTTTCTCACTCTGTTTGTTATGTATGTCTTTATATCTCAGAGCATATTTTACCGTTGAGATGAATCCCGTTGGTTTCCTTTGGCTTTGTGCAGATCTTAAATATCTTCGATGTTTGACTTTCTTGCCGCTTGTGTCAGTGCTTTTCTGACGTGTTAGGATATGTTAACCTGTAGCTCTGCTTTCTCTGAATTTATAGCCGTTGCTCTTCTCAGAGTTGTTCATCAAAGATTATTATATTCTTTGCTAGTTAATCTTCTGATTCATCAATAAATGTTTTTCTTGACTTTAAGAATCAGCTGCTCTGCAGGCTCTGACTTGTTAACTTGTCTTCTTTATCACTGTAGAGATGTCAGTCTCGTGTTCTTCCCAGTCTTTGGAGTGAACAGGTCTTTTAGAGAATATGATCGTTGGGACATAGTCTTCTGATTTCTTGAGCCTGATACATGATACTAAAAGTCTTTGCTCAGACACTCAGCACGCATAAGTCAGTATTCTGACATTTCTGACTTCTTCTATAGCAGATGCCTTAGAAGTGTTGACGTGGATGTTTCTGAAGTAATTAGCAACTCATTTTGAGACTACTGTCTTAAGTGCTTAGATGTTTTTAATCCTAGTTGGCACTTAAGTACTCAACGATCAATCCAGTTGTAGCTTCTTGCTTCTGATCGTTGAGTCATCTGCTGGTTCTGCTATGTAGCTCAACGATCTTGTCTGTCGTAGGCTTCTGTGTAGATCAGAGAGTGATTGACTATACTAACTCTACGATTTTATCCAAGTCTTGCGGTCCTGACAATATGTTTCGTGATCTTCATTGTGCTTTATGTATATATAGCATAAGTCTGTGATCTGGTTTAAGCTTTTAACAGATGATTTCTTATCATAGAGGATTACTCTATGAACTTCAGGCTTGCTCGAACTGCTTGGTTCTATATGTCATGGAAGACTGCTCTATGAACCTTCAGGTGCCAGATCTTTATTGTAGAGGACTGCTCTACGAACTTTTAGTTTCATTCTCTGCTGTACAATCAAAGGCTGTTTATGACAGGTAGCATTTGAATATCTTCAGCTTGATTGCTTTAAATGTTGTACATCTGAACTTGCTTTAACATTTTACGACTTATCTGACTTGTGGTGTAAGTCGTAGTGTAATCGTAGAGTTATGATTTGAACTGCTCTACGATCTCAGTTCAGACTAGATGCTGTAGATGTACGAGATCTTCATTCAGTTTGTTTAACAGCCCAAGGACAGCCTACTGAATAATCTTTATGAGGATTGCTGTCATGATTCTGAACTTTGACTCTGCTTGGTTCGTAGACAAGATTAGGAGAATCGTAGAGTGACTGTCTATATGGACTCTACGATCCCGAGAGTTAGCTTTACGATGCCGAGACAACTCTACAATCTGCCGAGAGGACTCTACGATTTTTCGAGCCTTATTCTGCGTTTACCAGGCAGACTCTACGATCTTCCTAGGAGACTCTACGATCTTCCTTTGAGTGATTTCATAAGACTTCTATCTGAATGACACTTCACTTCTCAATCAGTCTTGTTGATGGAGTTGGTGCTTGGATCTTCTGTTTGCTTGCCGGTCATTCAGGGTCTTCATACTGATGATCTTTTGAATAGACGCTCTATGATTCTGCTTTGGAAATGTGAACGTGTGACTGGTTATACTGATGGCTTGCAGACTCTACGATCGTGAGTGTAGTCTGCGATTCTTGTTTTAACTCTCTTGCCAGACTGTTGTACTTTTGACGATCAGGCCTATCTATTACAATTTAAGATCAACCTAACAAGTTTGATCTTTCTATATATATAGTCCTTGTACATAGTGATATTTTTGAAGGACTGTACAATATTATTAACTCATATGAGATCAACTTAACAAATTTGACCTTGTCAATCTAAGTCCTTAGAACATAATGTCTATTAACTATTAAGGACTTTACATCTTTCATCAATGCAGACATATTTGCATATTAATTCATTTATCTTTTAAAACACATCATCAAATCTTATAATTGAGAAATATCATTCACATGCATATTCCAAACACGAATTATATAATTTTAAGTATGTGACTTGAATATGAGATTATATAATTACAATTAGTATCATTGTTCTTAAATGTCCCTAGTCGAGTATCATTGTTAATGGGACAACAATGATGCATTAAGACTAGTATGTGGATTGACTGATAGTCAAATCTCATTGGTCATAAATATATGAGATATTGAGTCAATGCATATGTACATGTTAGAGAACAATGTACTGGACAGACCCACCATGAGAATTCTACATAGAGCATTATGTAAAGTGCCATAAGAAATTCTCATAGTGACAATGATGTAATGATCCTTCAACCTGAAATCACTATATTATTACACGAGAATTTATGTACTTTGATATCATTAAAAGTCACATTTAATATAGTGGACAATAAAGGTGATTATTGGGTACGTCATGAATCGTGTGAGGAATATGAGTAATATAGATGGAATTTAACTCTCCTATATATTAGGTGTGATATCCATAGGCCTCTTGATTGAGTAGGACTATGAAATGCATGGTCATACTAAAATAGTAATTTGTTTTATATAGTCTACTCATTGATCAAGAAAACTCAAATTAAATTATGAAGAGTATGACACATTCCATGTCTCGAGTTTAATTTAGGATGTCAAGGTTAAAAGGGTTGAAGGTTGTTTGATTTGATGATGATGACTGATGTGCAAAAATGATTGTGGTGAATGTGCATATATGGTTAATTGTCTATATGTATCTGACTAAGTGCTTATGTGATAATGTGTCTGTGTGCTTACTTGACTATGTGCATATATGTTTTAAAGTGCTTATGTGGTTAATTGACTAAGTGATTACATATCAATTTGAATATGTGTCTACATGATCATGTGTGTATGAAATAAATTACCTGGTTCAAATATTGTGAATTGCACACTTATATAGCACAAATATGATCTTGTTGAAAACTTTTAGCTACTTATAATAAGAGTAAAACTTATCTGGTTCAAATGTTATAAAGTCCTTTTTGAAAAGAAATATGTGTACAAAGGACTTAGAGATTAAAGATCAGAAATGTTAGGTTGATATTTCTGTAGGAGTCACTTTGCATAAAAGACAAATGATATAAGCAGAGTAATATAAGAATAAATCATTGTTGTATATGTGTATAGCAGAGTTTGTAAAGTCCTTTCAATATGTAATGATGTAATAAATGTACAAAAGGACTTAGTTAGAAAAGATCAAATCTGTTAGGTTGATCTTATGTTATATCTGTTGAGTCAATATGATCGTAGAATGGACTCTACGACTCCAAGCAAAGAAGACCCAACGATTCAGTCTGTTCGTAGAGTGGACTCTACGACTTCGCAACAACTAGGTCTGTTCGTAGAGTGGACTATACGACTCTATAGCAGGATAACTCTACGATCATGAAGGAGAGACAACTGTGCAAGAGTTCTACAAAATATACAAGCTGAATTGAAGAATTGATCAAGTACAAAACGTAGAGCAGAACTTTACGATTGTCGAACAGACAACTAAGCAAGCCTTCAGGAAACGTAGAACCAGAGAAGAAATGTATTATACGATATGCACAAACTGGCAAGATCGTAGAGTGGATTCGAAGAACAAACACATACGAGAACTCTACGATTTGCACAGATAGACGAAATCATAGAGAAAAACCAGAAGATAAGAAAATGCAGAAAATTGTTCTAACACATGGTATAATCGTTGAGTAAAAATAAAGGGTGTGCTAAAGAAGACAACAACTCAATAATTCCACTAAGAAGCCAATAAATCGTAAGACAAAGCACTGCAATCAACAACTCTACGATTTGCACCGAATGACAAGATCGTAGAACGAAATCGTAAAGCAAAACACTGCAGTCAGTAACTCTATGATCTAAACAGAATAGCAAGATCGGAGAGTAAGAAAGAAGATCGCTCGAACTCAACGTTTTACTTGACTTACTTCAAGTAACAATCGTGGAACTGATTTCGTAGAGTCAGAATGATCAGACAACCACTCTACGAATTCACTGTGATGATCAGAACCAGTAAATTAACAGAACTGCAATATGGTGTGAGAGAAAAGAGAATATTCCCTGACCAGATTAAAGAAAGATTAAGTGTTGTTAAAGATCAGATGCATGTCAGAGTCACAGACGACTTTGTGTCTAAACGACTATAAGTCAGGACCTACTGCTCAGAAGGATGGTGAAAATAGTATGACTAATGAGACATCCCTGAAAGCAGTAGAGCAGTTGGTTATCGAAGTCAAGGAAGATATTTAATGATGGATCAGAAAATTAAATATATCAAAGAATATAATAATTCTTGATAAACAACTCTGGAAGTGCAATGGCTAAAAATGCAGAAAGTGAAGCTACAGTTTGATGTGACATAACATATGTCAGAAAAAAAAAGAAGGAAAAACACTGACACAAGCAACAGAAAGTCAACTTCAAAGATATCAAGGATTTGCACAATGTCAATGGAAACCAATGGACCTTTTTCAACGGTAAAATATGCACAAGTATATAAAAGTATAGATAAAATAAAAAAATAAAAAAAAGGAAAACAACAGAATCGTAGAGTGAAACAAAAATGAATATGCTGAAGAACACTCTACGATTTGTCATAACACTAAAACTGAATTAAGAGAGACATAGAGAGATATGACTCTATTACTAGAAAAGTGTTCAAAGCTGCTAAGCACGTGATAGAAAGAAGCCTAAATGCCAACTTGATACAGACATGTTAGCGACTGAGTACCAAAAGGAAGGAGCTTCACAGTCATCTCAGAAGCTTATCTCGAGAAGCTATGAACTGTCAATGATAAGAAGGAACAACTGAGTACCAAAAGGAAGGAGCTTCACAGTCATCTCAGAAGTTCGTCTCGAGAAGTTATCAAGTACCAAAGAAGCTGAATTGCCAAAGCTTAGGAGTACAATAGGTGATCACAAGAAGATATTGAGTACATAAAGAAGTCAAGTATCATTGTCTAACTCAATATCATTTCAAGTATGATCACATCCTGCTACTGAGTATTTAAAGACAATGGAACTGAAAGTACAACTCAATAGCAACTCCAACATCTATCAACAAATAAGGAGCCAAGTCTGTTGGACTTGAAGAGGGCATTTGTGTCCTTATCTTAGTGACTAAAGGAATCAAGTCTACTGGACTTGAAAAAGACATTTGTATCCTTGTCTTAGTGACTAAACTAGTCAAACTTGTTGGGTTTGAAGGGTTATTTGTGAGCCAGAGATTCCAGGCCTACTGGGCTTAAAGAGTTCTGTGTGAACCATCCTTAGTGGATTTTTTTACTCGTTGAAATAGAAGAGTGGAGTCGGAGTTATTCAGTCTCCGAACCACTTAAACTCTCTGGTGTCATTTACATTCAGTCATATATAGATATATATCTGCTATGATTAGTTTACCTGATAAATAGCTATCTTCAATACAGTCTAAACTCAACTAAGAAGTTTTACAAATCTTTAAGAGGAGTTTTCAAACTAATGTTCCGTTGTGCAAGCTAATCTTGATTAAGCAAACTATTAGGTAATATCATATACTTTTAAGCAAAAAGTTTTTAAGAGATCTATTCACCCCCCTTCTAGATCACTTGTGTGCCTCTGGGAACTAACAATTTGTATCAGAGTAGGTTCTCACGAACATAAAAGTTCACGCTTTGAGTAGATCCTATGACACTAGTAAACCTCTGTTTTGAGTTTAAAAATTGAAGTAAACCATTTCTTACGAACAAGCTTACAAATTAATTTTTTTCTTCTTCATGTAGGTACAAATATGAATGATGTTGATGATAAACTATTTGATGCTGCTTACTTATTGTCATTAAAATTCTGTCTAAGTCAAGTTAAGATGATCTCAGCAAAGAAGCAGTCAAGTGGACTTTCAAAGTTAAATTGATGCAGCGAGATGAAGAGATCAAAAGATATTCTGTTGATAAAGTTATTAGTTGATTTGCTCGAGAATATAATAACATGTATCTCTGCCTTGGAAGTTCTAATCTTGATGTCAAAGGACACCGGATCCTATTTTTCTCTAAGAAAGCATCACTGTGCCAGGCAATAACGAAACTACTTCTCACTGGTTCGAAAGTGTATGACAGAAGCAAGCCCAACAGAAATCTATACTTAAAAGTGATAAATGATCTTCTACATACTGAACATCAGCAGCTGAAATCAATCACAAATCCAAGTATTCACTCGACGTGCTCATAATTAAGCTTTACGATAAGTTTAAGGTCTCAAATTCAAAATATCTTATCTGAAAATGAATGACTAAGAAATTGCTTCATTTATTCAAAAAGCGGTGTCAGGAGTTATGGCATAAGCTACAGGCTGTGGTACTTAATGATGAAATCCACAAGTAGTAATTCTCCTATCTCCAAGTGGATGATCTCAAACATGATTGGTTCTAAAGGAATCTATATCAAAAGTCTTCAATGGTCTTCTAGAACCACTTCTCTGAAATTAAGAGATTGATCATATTGAAAAATACAGATGTATTTCTCACTGCCATGTCTTTGATGATGAATATCAAAGTCACTTTCCTAAATCACAGATACTAGGCCCGAGACCTGAAAATCAACTCAGCAGATCATTAAAGTTCAAAAAGAGTTAAAGATCATTCATGTACAAAGCAGTTTAATAAATGAAAAAATTCATGCAAGGCAAGCCTCGTGTACGTGCCTAGATTTAAAAGGCAAAAGCTCTCAAAGTCAAATTTTTTCAAACTAATTATGAATGAGAAGGGTGAGAAGATCAATGTAATAAAAAATAATCACGGATGATTTACTTTACGATTAAGAAAGCACCCTACCATATGCGAGAAAGAGGAAAGATCGTATCAAGAAAATATTATGCACTTGGCTATTGGCAGTATGCTCTCAAACAACAATGCATCAGACAAAGTTCTAGCTTGAGATGATTAAAGGAATCTCTGTTTGATATTCTATGAAAAAGTCATATCTATAGAATGCTAAACAAGAGTCTTTTGATGTATACATCCTTACAAATCATTCTGGATGAAGATGACCAAAGGGGAATCAGATAAGGCAAAGCAACAGAAAGGAAAC
Source organism: Hedera helix (assembly GCA_947179155.2). Lineage (NCBI taxonomy): Eukaryota > Viridiplantae > Streptophyta > Magnoliopsida > Apiales > Araliaceae > Hedera > Hedera helix. The sequence goes on from OX359287.1 coordinate 38,782,902, forward strand.
AATGGTGGAGTTTCAAGATCAATAAAGAAAAGTCCTACGATCAAAAGAAGTTGGAGAAAAAGTACCAAGACTCAACGATAAATATCGTAGAGCTCCTTACTCAACAAATATGTTGGATTCTTCAAGAAAGTCAATCTATGAAAGATTGAGTGAAGTCTGAATACTGGTGTAAGAAGAAGATTTGAATCTTGGATTTCTCTAGAAGAGAAAGAAGCCGATCACAAAGGAAAGTATTCATTAATCTTTTAACTCGCCTATTGATTTAGTAAATCTTGACGGATCTGTTGTTACTAATATCATGGTGAGGTGAAGTTCATTCAAATCAGAAGGAAGGTCATCAACTTAAGGGAATTCTCCTCAGTTACAGCAAAGTTTACAAAATGCTCAACAAGAATTCATTAAAGCACTGGAGTTCATCAGACTTAGATAATACCTTCAAATCAATGATTCAGCTAAAGAAAAGTCTACGATCGTTTAGTTCAAATCGTAGAGCTATGTACTCAAATCGTAAAGTATCTCCTCATTAAATCGTAGAGTCATGGCTTGCTGAAACGGCTGGAAAGACAAATAAGTCTGAGTCAAAAGAAGTTTAAACTTCATAAGAAGACAGAATTGAGGAAAATTATTGGATGAATGGTCACTACAGTCAACTCCGGATCTTCAATATCTATGCCAGTACTTCTGCACAGGCTCAAGGATATCAAAGAAATCCACACTTTGTCCAAAAGTTAATCTTAGACAAACAAATCTTCAAAAGGCAAGTAGAAGGTAAACTTACTCATAGCTGGACTACCCTTTTTCATTCAAGTCACAAAGTCCCAAAACAATATGATTGATGATGTGACGACCCCAAATTCGGGTTCTCTAACCTCGGGTTTGGTTCTCACTGTACAATACTTACTGACAATTAAATACATACATTGCATTTAAACTTCGCGAAATAATACAGAAGGTTCCTTATAAAAAGGCTACACTTCCTAATGTATATTAACCTTAATCGTAACATTACATATCTTAAGGGAAATATAAAAGATTTACAAAAGAATTACATAACAGTAATTAAAATCTAGCATGCATCTACTAATCTACGCATTTGTTTTCCCCTTGCCTTTGTCTGGTTTAGAATATTCGGGCTTAGCTGAAATATAGTCATGATATAGCAAGACTGAGCAACTAAATGGCTCAGCAAGTTTATAAACAACAACATAAGATATATCATAATGAAGGAAAATAACTTTAAGGTTTTCAACAATAACAATTGTGAAAAATATCAAGAATCAAAGTTTAATATAAGAATGGATTGACTCTTTACTGCTGAGTGGTCTTTAATGACCATGAACTACTACTAAGGTAGAACAGACGTATAATGTCTGAAACTTTGTTAAAAACAACGGGACACTTGAGGGGATCAGTCCTCTTATATCCTATGTATATGCATAACATTTAGATTTCTTGCGCAAATTCGGTTTCCCGACAATATAAAAATCCCCTTTAACTAGGGTTGTTCTTTCTCAGTCTTACTATAAGAATTCGCACCAGACAATGGTTTGGATAAGTTTTTATAATATTCAATTAGATGAATTTAAACATGCATTTGTCTAGCCGAAACAATTAGCTTAGACATTCTTAAACAGTTCGTAAATTACTGAACTATAACATTTGCAAAGGCACTATGTGCAAATATAATACAATAATGATGTGAAGTAATTTTCGATAATTATTTCAATCAAAGGTTTGTCAAATAACTACGACTGTAGATACTTGCTCAACAATAATTGAATTGCTCAATATAAATAAGATTGAAGAATACTTGCAACAATAAATACAAGTTAGGGTTAAGGAAAAACTTGTTTCGTGCGTAGTCTATTGTTAACCAATTCAATTTCTTTCTCTTTGAGTAGACCTAACAATTAATCAAGTTGATATTTATATTAGTATCATATATACATTCATATGATAACCTATATACTTCTTACACCTCTAACACTTAACCAAATAATCATGTAGTTAAAGGTATATAAATACTTAGAAAATATTATCATCACTTGATAATATTTCAATCACATAAAACCTATATTAATTATTTAATATAGTTCAAACTCTTATTTAATTTATTAATAATTTAATAATATTTTATTAACCTTCTAATATTGTTAATCATTTAATAATATTTTATTCATTATCTAATATTATTAATCATTTAATAATATTTTATTTATTATCTAATATTATTAATCATTTAATAATATTTTATTCATTATCTAATATTATTAACTATTTAATAATATTTTATCCATTTACTCATATTTTATTGACTTTATAATATTATTATAAAATTAATAATATTTTCATGATTTCTAATATTATTATATTAATAATAATATTTAATTATAATATTAAACATTTGATAATATTTATCCTCTTTTAATTATTAAATCAATTATTTATCATTAAAAATACATTTATTGATTTAAAAATAATAAAAAAATAATTTTTTTATCAAGCAGGGCGTCTAGACGTCGGACCCTTTTTGGCTGCCGGAACCTCTCTTACTAATTTGGTAATAATTTTGTCATACGGGAACATTTTGAGGTGATTCTTGAGTCTAAATTCATTAGAATTTTATGATCTACAATTTCTCTTTAGATCACAAATCACTCACAAGGACAAAATGAAAACTAGTTTCATAAATCCTTGGTTTTAATGGTTCAAACTTGAAATAAATAAACTCTACACATTCAAATGACACCAACTTAGTGTTGTTATCTTCCTAACTTCTTGTTTTACAATATTCCATGATTCAATCACATTTTTGAAAACGTTTTATACGAAATTTAAAGATCGAACCACTTAGGGTTTAAAAACAACATATTTTGCGGTAAAAGCCATAACTCCTTTGTTTTTCATTATTTTTGAAAGTTACAAGTTGGGTTTTCTTTAAAACTCATGTATGTAAATTTCTAGCCATAAAAATCCAATTTTCAACTTGTACATTTTAAACTACAACATTAAACATTACATGCTTCGTTAGGGTTTTATCGGTAAAGTTTGTTATGAACATTTATACCATTTTTAAGCAAAATGCACATACCAAATCATGATATAAACACATCCAACTATGAATATACATATATAACTTAGATGAAGGCTTCTAGACCATCAAAACAAGTTTTGATCAATTAAAAATAGATTTTAACCGTTCAAAATCGTTTTAGACTACAAAAATGAAATATAGAGAGTTTAGAACACTTTTAAACCTTGTGGTCTTGGATACTCTTCTTCTTCTCCTACCAAAGTATGGGGTGAAACTTTGTGTCATCCACCAAGCTTAACCTCTAGCTATTTTTTTAAGTTCACAAGTATTTCTTTCTTTCTTTCTAGGAAATGCTATCTATTTTTCTCTCTAGAAATGCTTCAAATGAACTAACCAACATCACCAAGGTTGTGGAGCATCCTATATATAGCCACATGTTAATCATCCATTAGCTCTTTTAATTCACCAATATTGGTGAATTTAGAGCTTAATCTAGCTTACTATTGCATGGATGAACATTGTGATTGACTAGGTGATTGACTAGGGTTGTTGGCCAACCTTGTCATAGTATAAATTAGAAGAAACATGAAAATCAAACAACCCATGTGGGGCCCCTTCAAATCTCAGCAAAATGGCCCTTTTCAAGCTATTTTTTCTTTAATTTTTCTACTTTAATTATACATATATACATCTATATATGTATATTCATATATGTAACAATTTTGACCAATTTTGACTTTCTATTAGGCTCCACTTTGGACTCTAGGATTAAATATATTGGGCTCATCCATTTAATTGGTTTGGGCTCAATTTAATTAACACATTGGGCTAGCATTTTAATAACTATGATATCTTTAATTAAAATAAGCATTGGGCTTGTTTAATTAATTACATGGACTAAGGTTTAATTTAATTACTTGTGCTACTAGGTAAATTTAATTGACCTAGTTTAACAACTCATTTGGATTTAAAATATAATCTAATTAGATTTGTTTTAGTTAATTATAACCTATTGTTTCATTGCTTTAAATAAACAATTAATTAGTACAAAATTTTTAATTCATTGCTAATTATATAATAATTATAATTACAATGTTTAATGAAATTCGTTGTAAGACCCCGAATTTTATGAAATACAAAATTTAATTTTTCTTCATATATATTTTTTTGAAACAGTAAGTGGTTAAATTAACAAAATTGAAAGTTAAGGATGTTATGTGCAAATTTTATTTTGTCGGACAATATTCGCTTTGTCGGGGAATATTCGTTTGGTCGGGGAATATTCGTGCCGTACGACGGCGCCGAAATAATAAATTATTGGTGGACCCCACAACGGAATATTTGTCGGATATAGAAAACGACAGAAGTAACCTTTTTAAATAAAAATAGTCAACGGAACTGTTAAAATACCGGTGATAAAAGAATAGTAGCATACGGTAGTTATTGGTATTTTCTGTAGCACACGGTACTCTACAGTAACACACGGTATTGCATAGTGTCTCATATTATTGGTCTGATAATTGACACCGTAACTGTTACGCATCATTTCATCGATAATTGTCACTGCATAATATTTTATATTATCAATTCAATAATTGTTGTTACACAGTATTTTGCATTATTGATTTAATAATTGTCATTACACCGTATTTTATATCATTGAGTCAATAATTGTTGTTGCACTGTTTTTAAAATTATTGAACCTAATAATTGTCACAGTAACATATGCACAGTAATTCACATTATTGAATCAATAATTGTCATTACACAGTAACATATGCTTTATTTTACATTATTGTTATCTCTATTATGATGTTATTTAAACAGTTGTATTTCATTAATTTATTGACTTGATATCTAAGAGCTAACTATACTGTATTTATAACAATTAGTCATAATAATTGAATTGATAAAGTTATTTGTTTATAATATAAAGTTAGGTGATTATTAGGTGATATGAAATGAATGGTGTAGATTAAAGTGTGAATTATTGTTGAATAATTGAATTGATTTGTTTATAATATAAAGTTAGGTGATTATTAGGTGATATGAAATGAATGGTGTAGATTAAAGTGTGAATTATTGTTGAATAATTAAATTGATTTGTTTATAATATAAAGTTAGGTGATTATTAGGTGATATGAAATGAATGGTGTAGATTAAAGATAATATAATATTTGAAATGGATGGTGTAGATTAAAAGATGATCTTTAAATGAATGGTTTAGATTAAATGAATGATAAGATTTTTGGCTATAAATAGAAGCCTTAACTTAAGGATTTTTCATAAACTTCCTTACTTGTTCTTTCTTTCTCTCTCTAAATACTTCTTGTGAAAGTTCTCTCTAAGTGTGCTTAAGTCATCTTGAGTATTTGTGAAGATCTATAAGTATACGTGTACTGTTCAAGTTAATCAACCTCATTTAAATCAATATCCAGTCACGTGTTGAGGTAAGGGATACCATCTTTTTCATCTTCCATTATTCAAACGTACTATGGTAAGGGATTATCATTATTTGATTCTCGATAATAATATTGTTTCTTCCTTACTCATAAGACGTGCCTTTTATTTCCATGTATTAAATTGTGGGAATAACCTTACGGAGCGGATTGCCGCCTGTTGGTGAATAACCTTTCGTATTCATTTATTATTAATCTCTGAGAATAACCTTACGGAGCGGATTGCCGCCTGTTTGGTGAATAACTCTTTGTACTCAAATTCTATTAAATTGTGGGAATAACCTTACGGAGCGGATTGCCGCCTGTTGGTGAATAACCCTTTGTATTAATTTTCTTCACCTTTTGTTAATCAAACCTGCTACGGTAAGGGATATTATTTTCTTTCATACTCCAAAATCGAAATTTATTATGGAACTATTGCTTCTATAATTCCTGAAAATATTATATGTTCCATAATAGTTGAACTTCATTATTTCAACTGAACCTTCCTATTTACGTGAACCTTTCTATTGAATTGTAACCGTTATTCTGAACTGTGGATCTTGAATATCATTTTTAAATTTCACTCCACATCATGTTGACAATTTGGACATTATTTGAATCTGTACAAAGTAAACTTCCGATACTTATTGTTATCCTATTTCTTCTGTTCATCATTTATATCATTCTAATCATCCAAAAATCAAGCTGTTGTGAATATCTGTGGCCGGGGGCACAGATGTGATATATTTGTTGAACAGATGATAGGTTAAAGGCGATATAATAGGTTAAAGGCGATACATCTGTTCGGTGTCTTTTATGGCACGTGGTGAAAGTTCTCTTTGGCCAGTAGTGCATAGATGAACTGTTGTTTGGTATGATTATCACCAAAGGCTGAATCTGGTATAATCATGACCGCTGGTGCTAAATTAAATATCTTTGGCCCGTAGTGCAAAGATGAACTGTTGATTTGCATGATTATGATCAGGAACTGTGAATTTTTATTATCTTGACTAATGATATTTCAGATGATAAAAGTTGATGATGTTTTTCCTAAAAAGAGAACCGAGTGGACATTATAGTCTGCATTATTCTTCTAATAGATTACTCATTCCGCTGCTATTATTGATCTGAACGTTGTTTAAGAATTTAACTGCAGTTTTTGATATAAACCTTGTAGTCTATTGTATTCTATCAAGAACTCAACTGTTGAAGACTAATGATAATTTATTCGTCATTATCTTAGTCATAATATTTTTTACTGGGCTATTTGAGCTCACCCTTTCTTTTGTTCCATTGTTTTTCAACAGGAGATGAAAACATAACAGGGTCTAGCCGGGGAATGGAGTGAGGGTCCGAGGAATAGTTATTATAGTTTTCACGTTTTGTAAAATAGTGTGGCAATAATAGTGAAGACTTAGTTGTGTATTATTATACACTGTATTGTTGTACGTTGTGCTTTGTTGTAATAATTTTGTTGTAGTATTTTGACGACTCAAGTTTGGGCTGTGTGGGCCCAGATTTGGGGGCGTCACAGTTGGCATCAGAGCTTAGGGATATGGTCTTTAATGGAGATCTGGGGTAGAACTAGGAGGGGAGAGACGAATAGAATCAGTCACTAGTGTGTCCTACCTAAAATAGATTTTATTATCTAATGAGTCGATTTGAATGTAGGAACATGAAGTGATGAGTCAGTTTATTTGAACTAACATTTATTTTGTGACCACAGTTTAGTATGGCATCTGGAAATCAGGAGGTTAACTATGAAATTACCGAAACAAATGTAGCTGCAAAACAAGAGGCGACGAATAATCTTCTTACAAACTCAGAGTTAAATCATTTGCTTAAGGCAAAAATTATGCGTGTTCTATCCAGTAAGGATGAAGGTGAAAGCTCTGCTACAGTCGTTCCAGATCCATTCTTAGAAGCAATTAAAGGAAGTAACGAACTTGCGGAAATTATTGCCTTTAATTTACTCACTAATTGGGAGAGTGATATCACCTGGTTATGCTCTATAACAAAGAATCAGAATATATGGACTTTTCATATTAGTCTTTGGGATTTATGGTGTTCCAGCTATGATTTTCAAGATTATTTAAAAATGATGTTTCTATACTTTTGGGCGTTACAATTTAGAGGAATTCAGGTTAAGTTAGTCACTATCGTGGAAACTGCAGTCTATCGAAAATACTATTTTAATGGAAATCATTGGTACCTTACTACTGATGAAGTTGATGAATCCGAGAAACAGTTTGCTAGAAAATTATTCAGTGGTATTCCCATGGTTGAAATACGTGAAGATCCGAATGAAGTATTCGGGATTCGATTTGACGATAACAGTCAAGAAACCGAATGAGGTGATAACCGGTAAGCTATTCATAAATTCTCGTGAAGTCTACGCTTTGTTAGATACTGGCTCTACCCATTCTTTTATCTCACCTGCATGTGCTCAGCGTTTAAACTTAACTCCTGAAAATTTGGACTTTGACTTATCAGTTGAAACCCCATTAGGAGAAATGACCATTACATCTACTGTCTATAAATCTTGCCTAGTTCAAATCAACAACCTCACATTACCTGTTGACCTTATTTCTTTGGAGATGCATGAATTTGATGTGATTTTAGGAATTGATTGGTTGACTACCCATCATGCTAAAATTGATTGTTTTCATAAGATTATTAGTTTTCATATTCCTAATCAACCTGTCATGCAAATTCAAGCAACTAAACCATTGAAATCTATAACTGTTATTTCTAGCCATAAAGCCATTCGTTTATTGAAAAACGGATGTCAAGCCTTTTTAGCTCATGTCACTGATTTGAACAAAAATACGTCAAACTTAAATGATATTCCCATTGTTAATGAGTTTCCTGACGTTTTTCCTGAAGAACTTCCTGGCTTACCCCCAAACCGTGAAATTGATTTTTATATTGATCTTGAACCCGGTACCAAGCCCATTTCCAAAGCTCCCTACCGAATGGCTCCCATTGAACTTCAAGAGTTAAAAGTCCAACTACAGGAATTGTTGGATACCGGTTTCATTCGTCCGAGTGCATCACCTTGGGGTGCTCCTGTTCTATTTGTGAAGAAGAAAGACGGGAGTATGAGATTGTGCATTGACTACCGAGAATTGAACCATGTCACCATCAAGAACAGGTACCCGTTACCTCGGATTGATGACATGTTTGATCAATTGCAAGGCGCTCAACATTTCTCAAAGATTGATCTCCGTTCTGGATATCATCAGTTAAAGGTTAAAGCTGAGGACATTCCAAAGACTGCTTTCAGAACTCGTTATGGGCATTATGAGTTCTTAGTCATGCCTTTTGGACTAACTAATGCTCCTGCAGCTTTCATGGACATGATGAACCGGATATTCAAGGAACATTTGGATCATTTTGTGGTTGTCTTTATTGATGACATCCTCATATACTCCAAGAGTCGCGAGGATCATGAACAACACCTGAGATTGATACTACAAAAGCTCCGTGAAAACAAATTATATGCCAAGTTGAAGAAATGTGAGTTCTGGCTTGAGGAGGTCGCGTTTCTTGGGCATGTGATTTCTAGTCAAGGAATATCAGTCGATCCTGCGAAGATTGAAACGGTACTAAATTGGGAACAACCCAAAACAGTAACCGAAGTCCGAAGTTTTCTGGGTCTAGCTGGTTATTATCGGAGATTCGTAGAAGGATTTTCTCGAATCGCCACTCCATTAACGCAGCTTACTCAGAAAAGCACAAAATTCATATGGAGCGAGGAATGCGAGAAAAGTTTTCAAGAACTCAAGAAGAGACTGGTTTCAGCTCCTGTTCTGACCATACCATCAGGATTAGGAGAATTTGTTATCTACAGCGATGCTTCTGGCAAAGGTCTAGGCTGTGTCCTTATGCAACATGGAAAGGTTATAGCCTATGCCTCTCGACAACTCAAAGATTATGAGAAAAATTATCCTACTCATGATCTAGAGTTGGCAGCAGTCGTTTTCGCGTTGAAGATCTGGAGACACTACTTGTACGGAGAAAAAGTGGATATCTATACGGATCATAAAAGTCTCAAGTATTTCTTCACCCAGAAGGAACTCAACATGCGACAACGACGTTGGCTTGAGCTGTTAAAGGATTATGACCACACAATCCAGTATCACCCGGGAAAGGCGAACGTTGTAGCTGACGCTTTGAGCAGAAAATCTTATGCAAGTACAAGTGCACTGCTGACAACACAAAAGTGTATTTTGTACGACTTGCAAAAGATGGAGATAGAGCTAAAGACACCAGGGACCCGCTCGAAGATTGCTCACGTGCGAGTAGAACCAACTTTAATCGATAAAATTAAAGCTGCTCAAGCTACCGATCCGGAACTGATAAACATGATAAAGAAAGTACAAGAAGGTGTCATTCCCGAAGCAAGAATCGACGAGAAAGGAATACTTCGAGTCAACTCTCGACTCTGTGTTCCTAACGATCCTGAATTAAAGCATAAAATCATGATGGAGGCACACAACACGCCGTTTGCAATCCACCCAGGAGGTACCAAGATGTATCGAGATCTTCGACATACATTTTGGTGGAACAATATGAAAAGAGAGATTGCAGAGTTTATCTCAAGGTGCCTAACTTGTCAACGTGTCAAGGCAGAACATCAAGTTCCTAAAGGTCCATTACAATCACTTGAAGTTCCCGAATGGAAGTGGGAACACATCAATATGGACTTCGTGACGGGTCTTCCAAAAGTTTCTCAAGGCTTAGATGCAATTTGGGTGATCGTAGATAGATTGACCAAATCTGCTCATTTCTTGCCTATACGAGAAAACTTTTCACTTGAACGTCTTGCCGGTATGTACATAAATGAGATCGTGAGATTGCATGGCATGCCAGTTTCCATAGTTTCTGATCGAGATCCTAGATTCACTTCACGCTTTTGGATCAGTCTACAAAAAGCTATGGGCACTGAACTACGTTTTAGTTCTGCATACCATCCTCAAACGGACGGACAATCGGAAAGGACGATCCAGACCCTCGAAGATCTTTTGAGACTTTGTGTATTAGACTTCAAAGGAAGTTGGGATAAGTACTTGCCGTTGGTGGAATTTTCTTACAACAACAGTTACCAAGCAAGCATAGGCATGGCTCCATTCGAGGCATTGTATGGAAGGAAGTGTCGCTCTCCAATATGTTGGAATGAGGTAGGAGAAGCAAAATTGTTGGGACCCGAGTTGGTACGCTTGACGACCGAAAAGATCCAAATGATCCGACAACGAATACAGACCGCACAAGAACGACAAAAGAGTTATGCTGATCTTCATCGGAGAGACGAAAGTTTCAACGTCGGAGATCATGTATTCTTACGTGTTTCTCCATGGAAAGGGGTTACGAGATTCGGAAAGAGAGGAAAGCTCAACCTTCGATTTATTGGCCCATTTGAAATCCTCGATCGAATAGGAACCGTAGCCTACAGACTAGCCCTACCACCAAGTATGTCTCGCATCCATAACGTTTTTCACATATCTATGTTACGTAAATATGTGAAGGACCCAAACCACGTCATTGAGTTAGAACCAGACGTTATAGCAGAGGATTTAACATACGAGGAGGTACCTGTTAAGATCCTGGATAAGAAGGAGCAGATCTTACGCTCAAAGGTTATACCTCAAGTTAAGGTTTTATGGAGGAACCAAGATACTGAGGAAATGACCTGGGAGCTAGAATCTGAGATGAAATCTAAGTATCCTTACCTCTTCGATATGTCAGATACGTCAATTTCGGGGACGAAATTTCATAAGGAGGGGAGGTTGTAAGACCCCGAATTTTATGAAATACAAAATTTAATTTTTCTTCATATATATTTTTTTGAAACAGTAAGTGGTTAAATTAACAAAATTGAAAGTTAAGGATGTTATGTGCAAATTTTATTTTGTCGGACAATATTCGCTTTGTCGGGGAATATTCGTTTGGTCGGGGAATATTCGTGCCGTACGACGGCGCCGAAATAATAAATTATTGGTGGACCCCACAACGGAATATTTGTCGGATATAGAAAACGACAGAAGTAACATTTTTAAATAAAAATAGTCAACGGAACTGTTAAAATACCGGTGATAAAAGAATAGTAGCATACGGTAGTTATTGGTATTTTCTGTAGCACACGGTACTCTACAGTAACACACGGTATTGCATAGTGTCTCATATTATTGGTCTGATAATTGACACCGTAACTGTTACGCATCATTTCATCGATAATTGTCACTGCATAATATTTTATATTATCAATTCAATAATTGTTGTTACACAGTATTTTGCATTATTGATTTAATAATTGTCATTACACCGTATTTTATATCATTGAGTCAATAATTGTTGTTGCACTGTTTTTAAAATTATTGAACCTAATAATTGTCACAGTAACATATGCACAGTAATTCACATTATTGAATCAATAATTGTCATTACACAGTAACATATGCTTTATTTTACATTATTGTTATCTCTATTATGATGTTATTTAAACAGTTGTATTTCATTAATTTATTGACTTGATATCTAAGAGCTAACTATACTGTATTTATAACAATTAGTCATAATAATTGAATTGATAAAGTTATTTGTTTATAATATAAAGTTAGGTGATTATTAGGTGATATGAAATGAATGGTGTAGATTAAAGTGTGAATTATTGTTGAATAATTGAATTGATTTGTTTATAATATAAAGTTAGGTGATTATTAGGTGATATGAAATGAATGGTGTAGATTAAAGTGTGAATTATTGTTGAATAATTAAATTGATTTGTTTATAATATAAAGTTAGGTGATTATTAGGTGATATGAAATGAATGGTGTAGATTAAAGATAATATAATATTTGAAATGGATGGTGTAGATTAAAAGATGATCTTTAAATGAATGGTTTAGATTAAATGAATGATAAGATTTTTGGCTATAAATAGAAGCCTTAACTTAAGGATTTTTCATAAACTTCCTTACTTGTTCTTTCTTTCTCTCTCTAAATACTTCTTGTGAAAGTTCTCTCTAAGTGTGCTTAAGTCATCTTGAGTATTTGTGAAGATCTATAAGTATACGTGTACTGTTCAAGTTAATCAACCTCATTTAAATCAATATCCAGTCACGTGTTGAGGTAAGGGATACCATCTTTTTCATCTTCCATTATTCAAACGTACTATGGTAAGGGATTATCATTATTTGATTCTCGATAATAATATTGTTTCTTCCTTACTCATAAGACGTGCCTTTTATTTCCATGTATTAAATTGTGGGAATAACCTTACGGAGCGGATTGCCGCCTGTTGGTGAATAACCTTTCGTATTCATTTATTATTAATCTCTGAGAATAACCTTACGGAGCGGATTGCCGCCTGTTTGGTGAATAACTCTTTGTACTCAAATTCTATTAAATTGTGGGAATAACCTTACGGAGCGGATTGCCGCCTGTTGGTGAATAACCCTTTGTATTAATTTTCTTCACCTTTTGTTAATCAAACCTGCTACGGTAAGGGATATTATTTTCTTTCATACTCCAAAATCGAAATTTATTATGGAACTATTGCTTCTATAATTCCTGAAAATATTATATGTTCCATAATAGTTGAACTTCATTATTTCAACTGAACCTTCCTATTTACGTGAACCTTTCTATTGAATTGTAACCGTTATTCTGAACTGTGGATCTTGAATATCATTTTTAAATTTCACTCCACATCATGTTGACAATTTGGACATTATTTGAATCTGTACAAAGTAAACTTCCGATACTTATTGTTATCCTATTTCTTCTGTTCATCATTTATATCATTCTAATCATCCAAAAATCAAGCTGTTGTGAATATCTGTGGCCGGGGGCACAGATGTGATATATTTGTTGAACAGATGATAGGTTAAAGGCGATATAATAGGTTAAAGGCGATACATCTGTTCGGAGTCTTTTATGGCACGTGGTGAAAGTTCTCTTTGGCCAGTAGTGCATAGATGAACTGTTGTTTGGTATGATTATCACCAAAGGCTGAATCTGGTATAATCATGACCGCTGGTGCTAAATTAAATATCTTTGGCCCGTAGTGCAAAGATGAACTGTTGATTTGCATGATTATGATCAGGAACTGTGAATTTTTATTATCTTGACTAATGATATTTCAGATGATAAAAGTTGATGATGTTTTTCCTAAAAAGAGAACCGAGTGGACATTATAGTCTGCATTATTCTTCTAATAGATTACTCATTCCGCTGCTATTATTGATCTGAACGTTGTTTAAGAATTTAACTGCAGTTTTTGATATAAACCTTGTAGTCTATTGTATTCTATCAAGAACTCAACTGTTGAAGACTAATGATAATTTATTCGTCATTATCTTAGTCATGATATTCTTTACTGGGCTATTTGAGCTCACCCTTTCTTTTGTTCCATTGTTTTTCAACAGGAGATGAAAACATAACAGGGTCTAGCCGGGGAATGGAGTGAGGGTCCGAGGAATAGTTATTATAGTTTTCACGTTTTGTAAAATAGTGTGGCAATAATAGTGAAGACTTAGTTGTGTATTATTATACACTGTATTGTTGTACGTTGTGCTTTGTTGTAATAATTTTGTTGTAGTATTTTGACGACTCAAGTTTGGGCTGTGTGGGCCCAGATTTGGGGGCGTCACATTCGTGGTCATTACAGATGAACCAAAAACATATATATCTCCGGTCATAATCTCTAAACTCTACGACTGATAACCAAGCCAGCCTTATCAAATCGTAGAGTCACTAGGATCATCATCCTGATCGTAGAGCATATTGATTCTACGAATGCACTCCTTACAACCCTCTTTCCCATAAACTCTTTCATACAAATTACCAGCCTACAGTTCATGTTATCAGTAATTAAGGTCATCTATTAAAAGGATGATTGTAGAGTGAACATCAGATCACTCTATGAACTGAACTCAAACAGGGAAAGTGAGATTCACGCTCTCTAAACTCAAGTGGGTTAGGATAACTGATGTGCATCAGTTATGAAAAATGCAAAAGTTAAGCCCACGTTCTACAAATGAGTATCTGACACGTGCCCTCTGCGAAAATAAGAGGGAACTGACATAAGTCAAATTTTAAACTGACGGTGGTCCTTTCCCATTAGTTATCAATATCCATTCTCCCAAAAACTCTACAGATCCATCAACAGCCAAAACTCTTCAAAACCCTAGTTTTCGAAAAATCTTCAGAAATCGAAATCACTCCTTGTGTTTTTCTCAAGTCAGTTCACCCTCATGGCATCTCTTCAAGTTATTCTTGAAAATCTAGTCTACTTTGAAAATTTTGAAGATGCAGAACAGAAATTCAAAGATATTCTTCAACTGATCAAGAATGCTGGGTTCACCAAGTGTTTGGAAACCAGTACCAGGATTTTCTTTACACTTATGAAGGAATTATATTCAAACGCCACTTATCGAGGAAATACTCTCATCACCAAGGTTAAGGAATTCTCATTGTAAATGGGGGTTTCAGAAATAAATCTCAGCCCAGGTATTCCCAAAGGAGGAATTACTTCTCTTGACAAGGTTGATACCGAATATGGATTGGAGCTGATGGGCTATGAAAAGAGGTCTCTTCTAAAAGGAATCAAAAAGAAGGATTTTTCTCAGCAGTACGGGTTTCTGGCTGACATTGTTGGGAAGAGTATTATGTGCAAAGACGCTGCATATGATACTGTCAGTAAAGATCAACTAAGGCTTATGACTGCTATTGTCCTAGGAAAGAAAATCAACTTCGGAGCAATCCTCTTAGGATGGCTAAAAAGATGGATTGATGATGCAAAAATAAGAGCTGAAGCAGGGAAGCCCACTCCCAAGATGCTCTATGGAAGATTCATAAGTATCATTTTTAAGAAAAATCTGGCAAATGAAATTGGGGAAGATGAAGGAGAAGTCCTAAACTTTAATAAAAGGATTACTCCAAGGTTGTTTAAAGATTAAAAAAAGAACCCTCATGCCAGTAAGGGTAAGAAAGCACGAGAATCGAAAAGCATCAGCATGAAGATGGAAGAAAAATCTAAGGGTAAAGGAAAAAGCAAAATAGGAGAAAATGCTGAAGAAGAATCCCAAGAGATTGATGCGCAGTCAAGAAACAAAACTCTTGTGATCTATGATAATCAGGAATCAAAGAATAAGAGAAAATTCAATAAAGTAGATAAGGCTGCAGAATAGAAAGATGACAGTACAAAGAAAGTTAAGAAGTTGAAGACAAATCCAAAAGGGTTTGAAATTGAGAAGAAGAAGACAGAAAAGAAAGTTACTTACACTATCCCAAGGATACTAAAATAAACTGTAAACCTCCAAATGATACTAACTTAGTGTTGTTATCTTCCTAACTTCTTGTTTACAATATTTTATGATTCAATCAAATTTTTGAAAACGTTTTGACAAAAAAATTTAAGATCGAACCACTTAGGGTTTTACCGGTAACACAATATGAAATTTTCTTCCATTTATTTGCTTACCACACATACCAATACTTGTACTAAACATATTAAACCATGAATCTACCTATATATCATAGATTTAGATTTCTAGAGTATCAAAATAACTTTTGATCGGTTAAAAAATACTTTTTGACCGATTAAAACACACATATATAGACCATAGAAATTAACTAAGGAAGGGTTAGAACACTTTTCAACCTTCATAGTTTCTTCTATGAAGATCTACTTCTTGCTAGGTCTATTCCTCCTTCTTGAGTGAACCATTAACACATTAGCTCACAAGCTCTCTATTTTTCTCTCTAGAAATGCTTCAAATGAACTAACCAACATCACAAATGTTGTGGAGCATCCTATATATAGTCACATGCTAATCATCCATTAGCTCTTTTAATTCACCAATATTGATGAATTTAGAGCTTAATCTAACTTACTATTGCTTGGATGGACATTGTGATTGACTAGGTGATTGACTAGGGTTGTTGGCCAACCTTGTCATAATGTAGATTAGAAGCAACATAGAAACCCCAAGTGGGGCCCCTACAATTCTCAACAAAAATGGGATTTAATCACCCATTTTTGATTTATTTTTTATGCTTTAATTATATATATATATATATATATATATACTTTTATATATATACATGTATATATATTCAATGTTGACCAATTTTGACTTCCTTTTGGGCTCCATCTTGGACTCTAGAGTATAGTAAGTTGGGCTCGTTCAATTTACTTGTTTGGGCTCAAATTAATTATTACATTGGGCTAACATTAAATAGCCTATGTTGCATTTAATTAAAACAAGCATTGTACTTGTTTAATTATTACATGGATTAAGGTTTATTTAATTATATGAACTACTAGGTTAATTTATTTAACTTAGCTTAACACCTCATTTGGACTTATAATATAATCCAATAAGAGTTGCATTAAATTATTCTACCACATTGGGTTACATAATTAACTCATCTATAGTTAATTCTCAACATCACCTTTATTACCTAGTAATTAACCAATAATTGGTTAATGCTCTATCTTGTCTACCAATTAGGGTTATTCAATTAACCCTACATTAGTTAATTCTCTACACTCAACAATATCTCCCAACACTTTGACCAACATTGGACTTTTAAGTGTTTGGGCTACATAGCTTACCTTGCATTGGACTCTCTTATTTAATTACTTGGGCTACCCAACACAACTCAAATATCATTTATAACTTGGGCTTGATAATTAATTTAATTGGACTATCATAATACTTGCCAACATAATTTAATTGGACTTATATTAATTACCTCTTGGACTATTAATTAACATAACATTTGGGCTTATTATTTAATTACCCACCTTCATGCAAGTATTCCCATCTTGGGCTTGTTTTAAATCCATTAATGGACTTTATATAACAACTTAATAATTAAGCTAATTACTTAATTAATTAACTTCTTATTATTGCCACCTTAGACAATCGTTTTAGCTTTTTCATAACTCCAACTCATGACTAATATAATTAACCTAATTAATTATATTTCATGACTTTCCTACTTACTTCATATTTAAACTAATTAATTTATTAGCTTAATTGAGTATTAACTTACTCATCCTCTTATTTGGCTAACCATCACACTGTAGGTATATACATATTAATATAATTACCTTCACTTCTCAATTGAATTTATTTCCTTAATAAATTCTCTACATGCATCATTAAATATGCTCACATTTAATTTTTAACAAATAAATTATGTTAAAAAATATATTTACCCATTTTCTACACATCTTACTTTTTAAATTATAGGTTTTAAACATTAACCTTTAATAAAATCAATTAAGATATTATTTAAAATCTTGAAAATATATGGGATATTACAGTTAAATTATACGATATTTTTATTCCCTAATACTTAGTTTTTATATTTATTGTGTGCTTAAATGTTTAATTATTTAGCTTATTTTGGTTTTAATAGGTTTTATAGGGTTTTAGTTAATATATGTTAATTTAGGTAATTTTATAGTATTTTTATTTATGTGTTTTTATTTATTTTTAGTATTTTAGGTGTTTTATTTATTATTATGTGTTTTTATTATTTTTATATTATTTTATATTTTATTTTGTAAGGAAAATAAGCTTGTGGGGTAAATCTGTAAATTCTGCAAAGATCTGTTGGCAAAAAGGTAAATAAATCACTTGGTGGCAAAATCGTAAATTTGGCAGGATACAACCGTGCATTGCGCGCGTACCGGCTATGTGACGCCCCCAAATCTGGGCCCACACAGCCCAAACTTGAGTCGTCAAAATACTACAACAAAATTATTACAACAAAGCACAACGTACAACAATACAGTGTATAATAATACACAACTAACAACGTTCAGATCAATAATAGCAGCGGAATGAGTAATCTATTAGAAGAAAAATGCAGACTATAATGTCCACTCGGTTCTCTTTTTAGGAAAAACATCATCAACTTTTATCATCTGAAATATCATTAGTCAAGATAATACAAATTCACAGTTCCTGATCATAATCATGCACATCAACAGTTCATCTTTGTACTACGGGCCAAAGATATTCAATATAGCACCAACGGTCATGATTATACCAGATTCAGCCTTTGGTCATAATCATACCAAACAACAGTTCATCTTTGCACTACGGGCCAAAGAGAACATTCACCACGTGCCATAAAAGACACCGAACAGATGTATCGCCTTTAACCTATTATATCGCCTTTAACCTATCATCTGTTCAACAAATATATCACATCTGTGCCCCCGGCCACAGATATTCACAACAGCTTGATTTTTGGATGATTAGAATGATATAAATGATGAACAGAAGAAATAGGATAACAATAAGTATCGGAAGTTTACTTTGTACAGATTCAAATAATGTCCAAATTGTCAACATGATGTGGAGTGAAATTCAAGATCCACAGTTCAGAATAACGGTTACAATTCAATAGAAAGGTTCACGTAAATAGGAAGGTTCAGTTGAAATAATTAAGTTCAACTATTATGGAACATATAATATTTTCAGGAATTTTAGAAGCAATAGTTCCATAATAAATTTTGATTTAGGAGTATGAAAGAAAATAATATCCCTTACCGTAGCAGGTTTGATTAACAAAAGGTGAAGGAAATTAATACAAAGGGTTATTCACCAACAGGCGGCAATCCGCTCCGTAAGGTTATTCCCACAATTTAATAGAATTTGAGTACAAAGAGTTATTCACCAAACAGGCGGCAATCCGCTCCGTAAGGTTATTCTCAGAGATTAATAATGAATGAATACGAAAGGTTATTCACCAACAGGCGGCAATCCGCTCCGTAAGGTTATTCCCACAATTTAATAGAATTTGAGTACAAAGAGTTATTCACCAAACAGGCGGCAATCCGCTCCGTAAGGTTATTCTCAGAGATTAATAATGAATGAATACGAAAGGTTATTCACCAACAGGCGGCAATCCGCTCCGTAAGGTTATTCCCACAATTTAATACATGGAAATAAAAGGAACGTCTTATGAGTAAGGAAGAAACAATATTATTATCGAGAATCAAATAATGATAAATGCTTACCATAGTACGTTTGAATAATGGAAGATGAAAAAGATGGTATCCCTTACCTCAACACGTGACTGGATATTGATTTAAATGAGGTTGATTAACTTGAACAGTACACGTATACTTATAGATCTTCACAAATACTCAAGATGACTTAAGCACACTTAGAGAGAACTTTCACAAGAAGTATTTAGAGAGAGAAAGAAAGAACAAGTAAGGAAGTTTATGAAAAATCCTTAAGTTAAGGCTTCTATTTATAGCCAAAAATCTTATCATTCATTTAATCTAAACCATTCATTTAAAGATCATCTTTTAATCTACACCATCCATTTCAAATATTATATTATCTTTAATCTACACCATTCATTTCATATCACCTAATAATCACCTAACTTTATATTATAAACAAATCAATTTAATTATTCAACAATAATTCACACTTTAATCTACACCATTCATTTCATATCACCTAATAATCACCTAACTTTATATTATAAACAAATCAATTCAATTATTCAACAATAATTCACACTTTAATCTACACCATTCATTTCATATCACCTAATAATCACCTAACTTTATATTATAAACAAATAACTTTATCAATTCAATTATTATGACTAATTGTTATAAATACAGTATAGTTAGCTCTTAGATATCAAGTCAATAAATTAATGAAATACAACTGTTTAAATAACATCATAATAGAGATAACAATAATGTAAAATAAAGCATATGTTACTGTGTAATGACAATTATTGATTCAATAATGTGAATTACTGTGCATATGTTACTGTGACAATTATTAGGTTCAATAATTTTAAAAACAGTGCAACAACAATTATTGACTCAATGATATAAAATACAGTGTAATGACAATTATTAAATCAATAATGCAAAATACTGTGTAACAACAATTATTGAATTGATAATATAAAATATTATGCAGTGACAATTATCGATGAAATGATGCGTAACAGTTACGGTGTCAATTATCAGACCAATAATATGAGACACTATGCAATACCGTGTGTTACTGTAGAGTACCGTGTGCTACAGAAAATACCAATAACTACCGTATGCTACTATTCTTTTATCACCGGTATTTTAACAGTTCCGTTGACTATTTTTATTTAAAAAGGTTACTTCTGTCGTTTTCTATATCCGACAAATATTCCGTTGTGGGGTCCACCAATAATTTATTATTTCGGCGCCGTCGTACGGCACGAATATTCCCCGACCAAACGAATATTCCCCGACAAAGCGAATATTGTCCGACAAAATAAAATTTGCACATAACATCCTTAACTTTCAATTTTGTTAATTTAACCACTTACTGTTTCAAAAAAATATATATGAAGAAAAATTAAATTTTGTATTTCATAAAATTCGGGGTCTTACAACCTCCCCTCCTTATGAAATTTCGTCCCCGAAATTGACGTACCTGACATATCGAAGAGGTAAGGATACTTAGATTTCATCTCAGATTCTAGCTCCCAGGTCATTTCCTCAGTATCTTGGTTCCTCCATAAAACCTTAACTTGAGGTATAACCTTTGAGCGTAGGATCTGCTCCTTCTTATCCAGGATCTTAACAGGTACCTCCTCGTATGTTAAATCCTCTGCTATAACGTCTGGTTCTAACTCAATGACGTGGTTTGGGTCCTTCACATATTTACGTAACATAGATATGTGAAAAACGTTATGGATGCGAGACATACTTGGTGGTAGGGCTAGTCTGTAGGCTACGGTTCCTATTCGATCGAGGATTTCAAATGGGCCAATAAATCGAGGGTTAAGCTTTCCTCTCTTTCCGAATCTCGTAACCCCTTTCCATGGAGAAACACGTAAGAATACATGATCTCCGACGTTGAAACTTTCGTCTCTCCGATGAAGATCAGCATAACTCTTTTGTCGTTCTTGTGCGGTCTGTATTCGTTGTCGGATCATTTGGATCTTTTCGGTCGTCAAGCGTACCAACTCGGGTCCCAACAATTTTGCTTCTCCTACCTCATTCCAACATATTGGAGAGCGACACTTCCTTCCATACAATGCCTCGAATGGAGCCATGCCTATGCTTGCTTGGTAACTGTTGTTGTAAGAAAATTCCACCAACGGCAAGTACTTATCCCAACTTCCTTTGAAGTCTAATACACAAAGTCTCAAAAGATCTTCGAGGGTCTGGATCGTCCTTTCCGATTGTCCGTCCGTTTGAGGATGGTATGCAGAACTAAAACGTAGTTCAGTGCTCATAGCTTTTTGTAGACTGATCCAAAAGCGTGAAGTGAATCTAGGATCTCGATCAGAAACTATGGAAACTGGCATGCCATGCAATCTCACGATCTCATTTATGTACATACCGGCAAGACGTTCAAGTGAAAAGTTTTCTCGTATAGGCAAGAAATGAGCAGATTTGGTCAATCTATCTACGATCACCCAAATTGCATCTAAGCCTTGAGAAACTTTTGGAAGACCCGTCACGAAGTCCATATTGATGTGTTCCCACTTCCATTCGGGAACTTCAAGTGATTGTAATGGACCTTTAGGAACTTGATGTTCTGCCTTGACACGTTGACAAGTTAGGCACCTTGAGATAAACTCTGCAATCTCTCTTTTCATATTGTTCCACCAAAATGTATGTCGAAGATCTCGATACATCTTGGTACCTCCTGGGTGGATTGCAAACGGCGTGTTGTGTGCCTCCATCATGATTTTATGCTTTAATTCAGGATCGTTAGGAACACAGAGTCGAGAGTTGACTCGAAGTATTCCTTTCTCGTCGATTCTTGCTTCGGGAATGACACCTTCTTGTACTTTCTTTATCATGTTTATCAGTTCCGGATCGGTAGCTTGAGCAGCTTTAATTTTATCGATTAAAGTTGGTTCTACTCGCACGTGAGCAATCTTCGAGCGGGTCCCTGGTGTCTTTAGCTCTATCTCCATCTTTTGCAAGTCGTACAAAATACACTTTTGTGTTGTCAGCAGTGCACTTGTACTTGCATAAGATTTTCTGCTCAAAGCGTCAGCTACAACGTTCGCCTTTCCCGGGTGATACTGGATTGTGTGGTCATAATCCTTTAACAGCTCAAGCCAACGTCGTTGTCGCATGTTGAGTTCCTTCTGGGTGAAGAAATACTTGAGACTTTTATGATCCGTATAGATATCCACTTTTTCTCCGTACAAGTAGTGTCTCCAGATCTTCAACGCGAAAACGACTGCTGCCAACTCTAGATCATGAGTAGGATAATTTTTCTCATAATCTTTGAGTTGTCGAGAGGCATAGGCTATAACCTTTCCATGTTGCATAAGGACACAGCCTAGACCTTTGCCAGAAGCATCGCTGTAGATAACAAATTCTCCTAATCCTGATGGTATGGTCAGAACAGGAGCTGAAACCAGTCTCTTCTTGAGTTCTTGAAAACTTTTCTCGCATTCCTCGCTCCATATGAATTTTGTGCTTTTCTGAGTAAGCTGCGTTAATGGAGTGGCGATTCGAGAAAATCCTTCTACGAATCTCCGATAATAACCAGCTAGACCCAGAAAACTTCGGACTTCGGTTACTGTTTTGGGTTGTTCCCAATTTAGTACCGTTTCAATCTTCGCAGGATCGACTGATATTCCTTGACTAGAAATCACATGCCCAAGAAACGCGACCTCCTCAAGCCAGAACTCACATTTCTTCAACTTGGCATATAATTTGTTTTCACGGAGCTTTTGTAGTATCAATCTCAGGTGTTGTTCATGATCCTCGCGACTCTTGGAGTATATGAGGATGTCATCAATAAAGACAACCACAAAATGATCCAAATGTTCCTTGAATATCCGGTTCATCATGTCCATGAAAGCTGCAGGAGCATTAGTTAGTCCAAAAGGCATGACTAAGAACTCATAATGCCCATAACGAGTTCTGAAAGCAGTCTTTGGAATGTCCTCAGCTTTAACCTTTAACTGATGATATCCAGAACGGAGATCAATCTTTGAGAAATGTTGAGCGCCTTGCAATTGATCAAACATGTCATCAATCCGAGGTAACGGGTACCTGTTCTTGATGGTGACATGGTTCAATTCTCGGTAGTCAATGCACAATCTCATACTCCCGTCTTTCTTCTTCACAAATAGAACAGGAGCACCCCAAGGTGATGCACTCGGACGAATGAAACCGGTATCCAACAATTCCTGTAGTTGGACTTTTAACTCTCGAAGTTCAATGGGAGCCATTCGGTAGGGAGCTTTGGAAATGGGCTTGGTACCGGGTTCAAGATCAATATAAAAATCAATTTCACGGTTTGGGGTAAGCCAGAAAGTTCTTCAGGAAAAACGTCAGGAAACTCATTAACAATGGGAATATCATTCAAGTTTGACGTATTTTTGTTCAAATCAGTGACATGAGCTAAAAAGGCTTGACATCCGTTTTTCAATAAACGAATGGCTTTATGGCTAGAAATAACAGTTATAGATTTCAATGGTTTAGTTGCTTGAATTTGCATGACAGGTTGATTAGGAATATGAAAACTAATAATCTTATGAAAACAATCAATTTTAGCATGATGGGTAGTCAACCAATCAATTCCTAAAATCACATCAAATTCACGCATCTCCAAAGAAATAAGGTCAACAGGTAATGTGAGGTTGTTGATTTGAACTAGGCAAGATTTATAGATAGTAAATGTAATAGGTATTTCTCCCAATGAGGTTTCAACTGATAAGACAAGATTTAAGTTTTCAATAGTCAAATTTAAACGTTGAGTACATATAGGTGAGATAAAAGAGTGGATAGAGCCAGTATCTAATATGGCATAAACTTCACGAGAATTTATGAATAGCTTACCGGTTATCACCTCATTCGGTTTCTTGACTGTTATCGTCAAATCGAATCCCGAATACTTCATTCGGATCTTCAC
This sequence comes from Hedera helix, assembly GCA_947179155.2. Classification (NCBI taxonomy): domain Eukaryota; kingdom Viridiplantae; phylum Streptophyta; class Magnoliopsida; order Apiales; family Araliaceae; genus Hedera; species Hedera helix. The sequence continues at coordinate 38,807,308 of OX359287.1, forward strand.
GTATTTCAACCATGGGAATACCACTGAATAATTTTCTAGCAAACTGTTTCTCGGGTTCATCAACTTCATCAGTAGTAAGGTACCAATGATTTCCATTAAAATAGTATTTTCGATAGACTGCAGTTTCCACGATAGTGACTAACTTAACCTGAATTCCTCTAAATTGTAACGCCCAAAAGTATAGAAACATCATTTTTAAATAATCTTGAAAATCATAGCTGGAACACCATAAATCCCAAAGACTAATATGAAAAGTCCATATATTCTGATCCTTTGTTATAGAGCATAACCATGTGATATCACTCTCCCAATTAGTGAGTAAATTAAAGGCAATAATTTCCGCAAGTTCGTTACTTCCTTTAATTGCTTCTAAGAATGGATCTGGAACGACTGTAGCAGAGCTTTCACCTTCATCCTTACTGGATAGAACACGCATAATTTTTGCCTTAGGCAAATGATTCAACTCTGAGTTTGTAAGAAGATTATTCGTCGCCTCTTGTTTTGCAGCTACATTTGTTTCGGTAATTTCATAGTTAACCTCCTGATTTCCAGATGCCATAATTAACTGTGGTCACAAAATAAATGTTAGTTCAAATAAACTGACTCATCTCTTCATGTTCCTACATTCAAATCGATTCATTAGATAAAAAATAAATCTAATTTAGGTAGGACACACTAGTGATTGATTCTATTCGTCTCTCCCCTCCTAGTTCTAACCCCAGATCTCCATTAAAGACCATATCCCTAAGCTCTGATGCCAACTGTGACGCCCCCAAATCTGGGCCCACACAGCCCAAACTTGAGTCGTCAAAATACTACAACAAAATTATTACAACAAAGCACAACGTACAACAATACAGTGTATAATAATACACAACTAAGTCTTCACTATTATTGCCACACTATTTTACAAAACGTGAAAACTATAATAACTATTCCTCGGACCCTCACTCCATTCCCCGGCTAGACCCTGTTATGTTTTCATCTCCTGTTGAAAAACAATGGAACAAAAGAAAGGGTGAGCTCAAATAGCCCAGTAAAGAATATCATGACTAAGATAATGACGAATAAATTATCATTAGTCTTCAACAGTTGAGTTCTTGATAGAATACAATAGACTACAAGGTTTATATCAAAAACTGCAGTTAAATTCTTAAACAACGTTCAGATCAATAATAGCAGCGGAATGAGTAATCTATTAGAAGAAAAATGCAGACTATAATGTCCACTCGGTTCTCTTTTTAGGAAAAACATCATCAACTTTTATCATCTGAAATATCATTAGTCAAGATAATACAAATTCACAGTTTCTGATCATAATCATGCACATCAACAGTTCATCTTTGTACTACGGGCCAAAGATATTCAATATAGCACCAACGGTCATGATTATACCAGATTCAGCCTTTGGTCATAATCATACCAAACAACAGTTCATCTTTGCACTACGGGCCAAAGAGAACATTCACCACGTGCCATAAAAGACACCGAACAGATGTATCGCCTTTAACCTATTATATCGCCTTTAACCTATCATCTGTTCAACAAATATATCACATCTGTGCCCCCGGCCACAGATATTCACAACAGCTTAATTTTTGGATGATTAGAATGATATAAATGATGAACAGAAGAAATAGGATAACAATAAGTATCGGAAGTTTACTTTGTACAGATTCAAATAATGTCCAAATTGTCAACATGATGTGGAGTGAAATTCAAGATCCACAGTTCAGAATAACGGTTACAATTCAATAGAAAGGTTCACGTAAATAGGAAGGTTCAGTTGAAATAATTAAGTTCAACTATTATGGAACATATAATATTTTCAGGAATTTTAGAAGCAATAGTTCCATAATAAATTTCGATTTAGGAGTATGAAAGAAAATAATATCCCTTACCGTAGCAGGTTTGATTAACAAAAGGTGAAGGAAATTAATACAAAGGGTTATTCACCAACAGGCGGCAATCCGCTCCGTAAGGTTATTCCCACAATTTAATAGAATTTGAGTACAAAGAGTTATTCACCAAACAGGCGGCAATCCGCTCCGTAAGGTTATTCTCAGAGATTAATAATGAATGAATACGAAAGGTTATTCACCAACAGGCGGCAATCCGCTCCGTAAGGTTATTCCCACAATTTAATAGAATTTGAGTACAAAGAGTTATTCACCAAACAGGCGGCAATCCGCTCCGTAAGGTTATTCTCAGAGATTAATAATAAATGAATACGAAAGGTTATTCACCAACAGGCGGCAATCCGCTCCGTAAGGTTATTCCCACAATTTAATACATGGAAATAAAAGGCACGTCTTATGAGTAAGGAAGAAACAATATTATTATCGAGAATCAAATAATGATAATCCCTTACCATAGTACGTTTGAATAATGGAAGATGAAAAAGATGGTATCCCTTACCTCAACACGTGACTGGATATTGATTTAAATGAGGTTGATTAACTTGAACAGTACACGTATACTTATAGATCTTCACAAATACTCAAGATGACTTAAGCACACTTAGAGAGAACTTTCACAAGAAGTATTTAGAGAGAGAAAGAAATAACAAGTAAGGAAGTTTATGAAAAATCCTTAAGTTAAGGCTTCTATTTATAGCCAAAAATCTTATCATTCATTTAATCTAAACCATTCATTTAAAGATCATCTTTTAATCTACACCATCCATTTCAAATATTATATTATCTTTAATCTACACCATTCATTTCATATCACCTAATAATCACCTAACTTTATATTATAAACAAATCAATTTAATTATTCAACAATAATTCACACTTTAATCTACACCATTCATTTCATATCACCTAATAATCACCTAACTTTATATTATAAACAAATCAATTCAATTATTCAACAATAATTCACACTTTAATCTACACCATTCATTTCATATCACCTAATAATCACCTAACTTTATATTATAAACAAATAACTTTATCAATTCAATTATTATGACTAATTGTTATAAATACAGTATAGTTAGCTCTTAGATATCAAGTCAATAAATTAATGAAATACAACTGTTTAAATAACATCATAATAGAGATAACAATAATGTAAAATAAAGCATATGTTACTGTGTAATGACAATTATTGATTCAATAATGTGAATTACTGTGCATATGTTACTGTGACAATTATTAGGTTCAATAATTTTAAAAACAGTGCAACAACAATTATTGACTCAATGATATAAAATACGGTGTAATGACAATTATTAAATCAATAATGCAAAATACTGTGTAACAACAATTATTGAATTGATAATATAAAATATTATGCAGTGACAATTATCGATGAAATGATGCGTAACAGTTACGGTGTCAATTATCAGACCAATAATATGAGACACTATGCAATACCGTGTGTTACTGTAGAGTACCGTGTGCTACAGAAAATACCAATAACTACCGTATGCTACTATTCTTTTATCACCGGTATTTTAACAGTTCCGTTGACTATTTTTATTTAAAAAGGTTACTTCTGTCGTTTTCTATATCCGACAAATATTCCGTTGTGGGGTCCACCAATAATTTATTATTTCGGCGCCGTCGTACGACACGAATATTCCCCGACCAAACGAATATTCCCCGACAAAGCGAATATTGTCCGACAAAATAAAATTTGCACATAACATCCTTAACTTTCAATTTTGTTAATTTAACCACTTACTGTTTCAAAAAAATATATATGAAGAAAAATTAAATTTTGTATTTCATAAAATTCGGGGTCTTACAGGCTAAACAACAAGGAAGCGGAACGACGCCGTTTAGCATATTAGAGGGCCGAATAAAGATCGCGTCATGCGCGCGTTAAGGTGGCTAACAGCATAGACGGAATGACGTCGTTTTTAGCTCGGAATGAACGTGCGCAATGCGCGGATGGCGGCTGACATGGGCACTATAGCGAGTGACGCGTTTGGTTGCGCGTTAATTCCCAAAAATGAGATTATTCGCGAATTTTTGCTACTTTTTGATTCCAAATTAGATTTTAATTCCAATTAGGGTTAGGATAATAATTATTTTAGTTTTCTTTTATTTTTATTTGTATTTTAAATCCTATTAGGGTTTGGAAAATATACTTCCTACTAGGGTTAGGAGGATTATGGAGCCTATAAATAAAGGGCTTGAGACACAATCTAAGACACAACTTTTCTAATAAGAAAAATTATCTCTTCTATTATTTGATGCTCTGTACAATTATGAGTAGCTAAATTATTTTTCTTGGTTTAAGTGATTGAAGCCATCAAGATTTATACACTGTGAGATATAATTTATTTAAATTGTTCAATTTATATTTTGAGTATTGAATATTTTTCTGTGTTTAATTTTATGATTAATTCGTTTAATTGCTATGTTGTATACTAGTTTATTATTCGTTGAAATCTATTGCTAAATTAAATATCAAATCCATAATTGTTTGATCACTTTAATTTGCGAAACAACTAAGATTAATAATTATTTTTCTTATCAAAAGATTGTTATATCTTAGGAAGAATATTCATCTAGATTAAATACAGACACTTGGATTATGTTGTTTAGTTCAACGATCTCTCTATTTCTTTATGCTGCTACTAGGTTAAATCTTTAGTGCTTGTCTGAGATTATTTAGTAGTAAGAGTTATTTAGATCGCTTGTTTCTGCTTAACTAAAATTAAGGAGAGATAAAAAAATTATTCGAATGGGAGTAATTATTTCACGTTGAATATTTAAAATATGAATTGAGTTATTCTTGCATCAGTGATCAGTTGTAAAGTCTTGATGGTGGATGTTGACTTAAACCAATATTTTTTCTTCTTATTTATTTCTTGCATATTTATTTTAGTTAATTTTATTTAAATTATTTCTTTAATTACAAAACTCCCCAATTTTTGTTTGCGAAAACATAAAATTAAATAATCATTATCTGTGAGATCGACTCTTGCTTACACTACTACATTAATATTTTTCAAAAGTAAGATTCTATTTTTTGGTGCTTTCTCCAAATTGTCATTACTATCCCTATTTATAAACCCTAAGGTTAAATTTAATTCATCTATCTATTATAATAATTAAAATATGTCATTTTCATCTATAATTTATCTACATCGTAGATTTTTTTTCCCATTTCGCTATGAATGTGAATTTGTTTAACATTTACAATTGAAGAACTAATTACATGTACAAAAAGTAGAGGAAGTAGATCATCGGTTTATCTCTGCTTAAATTAACGACTAATGAATTTTTATAAATATCTAGACAACGAATAAAGAAAAGAGAAAAAGTTACTCTGATAATTTGTTGATGAATAATTTGTTCATAATAATAAATTTATGTCATTTACGATCTTTCTCCTTATACACATAATTATTTCAATGAGTCGATATTTACAAATCAAGTTCGATATGAACGATGATTCATGATTTTTATCCTTATTCATAATTATTTTAATGAGTCGATGAATAGATCAATTTTGATATAAACGATGCTTAATGTGAGTCAATCGATAGATCAACTTCGATATGAACGATGCTGAACATAAGTACAAAGAATTTTTTTTTCCATCAAGTTAACCTAAATAACTTTTGTTCAAGGACTAATACGCAAAAACTTATGAAGGTAAAGGGCCATAAGATTATAAGAAAAATATTTCAAGAGTTTGAGAATATGGGTCTTTCGTAAATATAAAAAAAATAATGGTTAAGATATGAAGAAGTTCACAATCCTTGTGGCTTAAATTCTAACTAAGGTTAGAGTTAACTGGAGTAGTTGATAAAAACGAGAGAGAAAGACTATGTATGTATAAATGTAGAGAGAGAAAGTAATAGAAAAATCCTAAATTAACAGCCTAGGGTTTGACTGAAATGCAAATTGTGTAAATTTCATAGAGAGAGGGAGCGTACGGGCGCGCGCGCGCGTATCAATTCTGACGGATCCGGCAACTTCGGGACTCGCCGGCCACAAAGATCGATGTTTTTTCGCTGACCCCACAATTTGTTCCACAAAAACGCATCTTCTATCTGCAGCAAAAACTATCGCTTCTCTTAGAGAAAATGGGAGGTGAGAAAAAATTTATGATTTGAACGTTAGGATTGGGATGCGAAAAGGGGTTTACAAGACGGGTTTATCGCTAACCCGCGTGAATTTTGTGTGAGCAATTATTTTTGGTATTTATAGCTTAGAATTGATTACATGCAATCGAGTGATGGAGCAGCCGGGCATGTACGGAACGCCGCGGCGGCATCTGCTTCGGCGTCGCCGGTTTTTTCTGCACCGCATTTAGGGTTTGATCCAATTCAGCAGCAACATAAGCAACATCAACAGCAACATCAGCAGCAGCAACATATGCAGCAGCAACAATCACAACAGCTGCAGCAGAGGCAGGTTAGGGTTTATAAGAATTAAGTTGAAGTAATTAGCTTTGTTTCCTGAGACGAAAATTAATATTTTTTTAGATTGGGTTTGTTTTAGCAGCTGGGTTTGAAGTGAATTGGGTATTTGGTGGAGATGATGAGGTTATTTGAGGTGAATGAGTGTTTCGGTTTATTCAGTAGTTCAATCAACTTACTGAAGTAGCTGTTTCTTTTGTCAATAAATCGGGCATCTTCTGATTTCTAAGATGCCAACTTAGGTTAGCAGTGGACTCCTTAACCATTACAGTTCTGGCCCAGAATTTGTTGTAGTTCTGATTCTGAATGGAATCATGATTAATGCTGTCTTTTCCCCCCTAGATTAGTGCATGGGACAAAAGTGTTGTAAATTGGGATCAAGCACTACAATCATATCTCATTACACTCCAATTAATAGAATTTTATATTTCTCTAATTTAAAGAGAAAGAGTACTGATGATGACATTGAATGATTGAAATCTGAGCTACTTAACTATAATTGGGTCTTAGTTCATGTTAACATGTATCAATGTGGTTCTCCTTCAAAGATTATCTTAATTCAACTGCGGCTACTAAATAGCTTATTGACATGGCATTAGGTGTAATATGATATTTTCTCCCATTAGTGCTCTAACCTAATAGTTTGAATCTTTGAGCTCTAAAGGTTTGGGGTCTTTCATACAGACCAGGAGGATCACACTTCATTGGACTGTTGTGCCAATACTTGTTTACATTATAAGACATGGATATTTCCTGCTCATTAATGCATATATTGCATTTTGCCTTTTTAATTTGAAGTTATGTTATTTGTCTTTATGTTTGCTGCATAGATTCTGAAAGGTTTTGCTTTGCATAATCTTATAAAGGAAATGAATTCATTAAAGACGAACTAGCATAGGACGAATAGTACTGAACAGAATAGTTACATTGACTTTAATGTATCTTTTTGTTGTAAAAGAGGAAATAAATCTGTGGCACTAATGCATTTGGGAGCTTTTTGTACAGGATCATACGCAGGCTTGATGCTTATGATTCCGAGTTCAAATCCACTAACCTCCTATTATGGTAGTTTTTGCAAAATTCTCATGAAATCAATATTAAACTTGAGTATTTTCTAAGATGTATCATTTTCTACTTCTGTTTAGTGGTTGCCTGGTTGGTTCAAGTTCTTATCTTTCTAAGCTTGCTTATCATTTTTTTACTGAGTGGATAAATGATCTAAATTGGTCTTAACCATATCTATTTTTTGCATACCGATGGTTTTGTAAATTCATCTACTTGTGGATGGCTATTTCTCACTCCCTCTATCTCAAGCTTATCCTTTTGATCTGTTATCTGAGGCATATTTACCAAACTCTTGACATAACTTTTCTTCATCTAGTATTTTGATGCTTGTTCAAACTTTAATGGCTTGTGGATCGGCTAACACATGCTTCTTGCAATAACTGATGTTTATTATTTTAGACTAGGTAAATATCAAAATATTGCTTTGAGGTGCCATCATTATTATATCGGTGAAGGATGATGGTCTTGTTTATTTTGCTGATCCTTCACACTATGTCTTGATGTATGTATTTGTGTATAATTTAAAATCATGTCCTAAAATGACTCCTGTTTGCTGCAATTCTTTTTCATCTTCTTATCTTTTTGTGTGTGTAGTCATTCCATCAACAATTACTTAGAAAACCGGAAGGGAATGAAGCCATTTTAGCGTACCAGGGTGGTGGACTCCAAGGAGTCTTGGTAGGTGGAAACTTCTGGTCAAATTCTGGCTCCGTGCAAGTACCTCAACAGTCAAGAAAGTTCATTGATTTAGGCCAACAGCATGTTTCTCCCCATATGCGAGAGGAGGTCCAAAATAGGAGCCCGGGATTTGACCAACAAGTGCTGAACCCAGCTCATCAAGCTTACCTGCAATATGCATATCAGACGCAACAGAAATCAGCTCTGGGGGTGCAGTCTCAGCAGCAAACCAAAATAGGAATGGTGGGGCCTTCTGGAAAGGAGCATGACATGCGGATGGGTAATTTGAAAATGCAAGATCTCATTTCCATTCAGGCGGCTAACCAGGCCCAGGGATTGTTGTCAAATAAGCAGTCAGAGAATTTTGTCCGTGGCGATAAGCTGACAGAGGAACATCAGCACATCTCTGATCAGAGAAGTGATCCAAAACTTCCTGTCCCACAAACATCACTTGGCCAATTAATGCCTGGGAATATCATGAGGCCTATGCAGGCATCACAATCTCAGCAAAGCAATCTAAATATGGCAAACAGCCAACTGGCAATGCAGGCTTTGGCACTTGAGTTTAATGTTGATCTATCACTTCCTGCAAATGCCAATTTGATGGCGCAGCTTATTCCACTCATGCAGTCCAGGATGGTTGCACAGCACAAGGCAAATGAAAGCAATACCGGTGCACAGTCCTCATCTGTCCCTATGTCAAAGCAGCAGGTAACTTCTCCACAAGTTGCAAGCGAAAGTTCTCCGCACGGTAACTCTTCCAGTGATGTGTCGGGGCACTCTGGTTCTAGTAAAGTGAGGCAGGCAATTCCACCTGGCCCTTTCAGTACTTCAAGTACTTCCCTAATTAACAACCCTCACAACATTCCGGTGCAACAGCTTTCTGTTCATAGCAGAGAGAATCAGTTGCCTTCAAGACAGCATATCATGACAGGTAATGGAATGCCTCCCATGCATCCCCCACAGTCATCGGTGAACTTGAACCAGGGTATAGATCATTCAGTTCTGGGGAAAAGCAAATTATCTAGCCCAGAAGCTTTGCAGATGCAGTTTACCAAGCTGTTCCACAGATCTTCTCCGCAATCTGCAGCTTCATCTAGTGAGGGGGGATTGGGGAATACTTCATCATCTCAGGGTGGACAAGTGCCCCAGATGCAACAGAAACATTCAGGATTTATCAAACAGCAACTGCATGTTCTTAAAGCACAAATTCTAGCATTTAGGCGTTTGAAGGTTTGCAAATTTCTATTCAATTACATGATCTCACATTTCATTTGCTCATATTAGTTTTTTTTCTATCCAATTAGCTGCTGTGATCTGTCAAATGATTTTAACGGCTTAATGTTTTTATATTATATTTTTTCTTCAAAATTTAGTGTTGTGTTTGCTTGTAGAAAGGAGATGGGACCCTTCCACGTGAACTACTCCAAGCTATCGCTCCCCCACCCCTCGAGACACAGATTCAGCAGGCCTTACTTCCTGCGGGAGCGGTTAGTCAGGATACATCTTCTGGGAAAAATTTAGAAGGTCATACAAGACACAAGGAATCCAGTGAGAAAGATCCTCAGGTTACATCAATTGCTGGAGATGAAAAAGCAACTTCATTAACACATGCTATGCAAGCTATACCAGCTTTAATAAAAGAATCTTCATCATTGGTTTCTCCTGGAAAAGAAGAGCATCAAACTACTACATTTTCTGCTAAGCTGGAAGAGGAAGTTGATCGTGGACGTCAAAAAGATCCCACGAGAAGTGACATCTCACCAGATAAGGGTAAGTCAGTTGCTCCACAGACTTCTCTGCCTGAGACAGTGCAAGTTAAGAAACCTTTACAATTAAGCAATGCTCCTCAGCCCAAAGATGTTGGAACCGCTAGAAAGTATCACGGACCGCTGTTCGATTTTCCCTTCTTCACTAGGAAACATGACTCATTTGGATCAGTAATGATGGTGAACAATAATAACAATATGACATTGGCATATGATGTGAAGGATCTTCTTTCTGAGGAAGGCAGGGTAGTTCTTAACAAGAAGAGGACGGAAAATATAAAAAAGATAGGTGATATACTTGCAGTGAACTTAGAGAGGAAAAGGATTAGACCAGATCTCGTTTTACGGTTGCAGATTGAAGAAAAGAAACTAAAATTCTTGGATGTGCAGGCACGATTGAGGGATGAAGTTGATCAACAGCAACAAGAGATAATGGCAATGCCTGACAGGCCATATCGGAAATTTGTTCGGCTGTGTGAGCGACAGCGCACAGAGCTTAACAGGCAAGTGCAAGCCTCTCAGAAAGCCATGAGGGAGAAGCTACTGAAATCAATTTTTCAGTGGCGTAAGAAGCTTCTTGAGGCTCACTGGGCTATCCGAGATGCACGGACTGCTCGCAACAGGGGAGTTGCCAAGTATCATGAGCGAATGTTGAGGGAGTTTTCCAAGAGAAAGGATGATGATCGAAATAAAAGGATGGAGGCTCTGAAGAATAATGATGTCGAAAGGTATAGGGAGATGTTGCTGGAGCAACAGACTAGCATTCCTGGTGAAGGTGCAGAGAGATATGTTGTCCTCTCGTCATTCTTGACACAGACAGAAGAGTATCTTCATAAACTCGGTGGTAAAATAGCCGCTGCAAAGAGTCAGCAGGAGTTTGAAGAGGCAGCAAATAATGCTGCAGCTGCTGCAAGAGCCCAGGCATTCTCTCTCTCTCCCACAGCCCTCTCCCGTGTCTTATTAATTTAATGTTCTTGGACTTAGTAGTAGACACTATTTCCGCTATCTGTTTCTCGGAATCTCTTAATATTTGGTTGCTTTACTCATGTATTTGTTTTCGATAGGGTCTCTCGGAAGAAGAAGTAAGAAGTGCAGCAGCTTGTGCTGGAGAGGAAGTAATGATAAGAAATCGTTTCTTTGAGATGAATGCACCAAGAGATAGCTCATCTGTTAACAAGTAAGCTCATTATGATCAGATGCTTAGGGATTCATCATCTTGGTGATACTGAAATAAGGTTTTAGAGATATTCCTGTAACATGTTCTATAAAATTTTGAATTCCCTAGATATGTAGATATTTGGCAACTGCAGAAGCCATTAGTAAGTAGTGTATACAATAACAGTATTGCATTCTCTAGTTTGGATATGCTAACCTAATTGTTTTGAATGTGTGTGTATTCAATTTGTTGCAAGACACTTCTCAAACAGGATTAACTCAATGTTAATTTTTGTACTGTTTTTCTTGGGTTTCATTTCTCTTGGTTGTCACAGGTATTACAATCTTGCACATGCTGTAAATGAAAAGGTTTTGAGGCAGCCCTCAATGCTACGAGCTGGAACTTTGCGAGATTATCAGATTGTAGGTTGCATTCTTTTAGGAATACTTTCCTTATTTAAAGGTCCTTTCCCCCTTTTTGGTTTATGTGGTAAGTAGTTCTTTCTGGTTAATTTTACGGTTTACATTCCAGGTTGGGTTGCAATGGATGCTTTCTTTGTATAATAACAAATTGAATGGAATTTTAGCGGATGAGATGGGTCTTGGAAAGACAGTACAGGTAGATCTCTGTTATGTTATTTTTTTTTGCTTGCTGCTTACTACACTCTAACCCCACTCAGAAGTTTTGCCGCTGCTTTAGTTGTGAGCAATCTATCTCATGATTTGATTGTCATTTGGGAGTTCATTTGTTCCGATAAGCCTTAGAGGTTTGGTATTTTTTGTAACGTCTTACCGATAAATTTGTGATCTCGGGTTGTCTTATTTAATGTGCAGGTTATGTCATTGATTGCTTATCTGATGGAGTTCAAAGGCAACTATGGTCCACATCTAATTATTGTTCCCAATGCTGTCTTGGTCAACTGGAAGGTTGAAACTTTTCAATTACATTGTCAAGGGTGTTTTATTTCCCCTGTTTCTGCAAACTGCTAACTTTGGCTATTTAACAGAGTGAGCTTCATAATTGGCTACCATCAGTGTCCTGCATTTACTATGTTGGTAACAAGGATCAGCGAACAAAATTGTTTTCACAAGTAAGAAGCCCCGACTTCTTTATTTTGCTAAGTGGCCTTCTGATATATGGCTGACTTTTATCTACTAATTAGGAGGTTTGTGCAATGAAATTTAATGTACTTGTCACAACCTATGAGTTTATCATGTATGATCGCTCAAAACTCTCAAAAGTTGATTGGAAGTACATCATAATTGATGAAGCACAGCGGATGAAAGACAGGGAGTCTGTTCTTGCACGTGATCTTGATAGATACCGCTGCCAAAGGCGCCTGCTTCTTACAGGAACTCCCTTACAGGTTTGTTAAGGCTACCATGCATTTCACATTCACCTCTTCAGATACTAAGTTTATTTTTCCTAGATTATGTTTTCCAATTTTGATCTTATTTGTTTTTACTTGTTATCATTGTATTATCGATCTGTGTTCTTAATAGATGTTATTATCTACTTTAACAATTAAAGCATGTACTTTAACACACTTTGGTTTCGGACACTAGCACTTTATCTTTTGTGGGAAAAGCAGAGGGGTGGGGGGTTGTAATTAACTAATTGCTAATATGATCTTGCATCAAGACTCAATTTTGCAAAACTTCGAGCATGAGAATATGAGTTTTAAGACGCTCACTCGTTTCATGGTTGATTGGGCTCATTGTTTAAGACATTCTGTTTTTACCTACTTCTTCTAACTTATGTTATGATTTAAATTCTGTTTTGTTTACGAACTTAGCACATGCTTTTAGATAAGATCCTGCCAGGATTTTTTTCAAACTTAGCATATGCTTTTAGGTAAGATCCTGCCAGGATTACTGCGATTAACTTTTATCTACAATAAATATTATATGCCAAGTTTTTTATTCTTGACCATCTTGGCTTAGGTTCCCTAGCTCAGCCCATACCATTTATACCAAGAGTTATTTGGTTAGCCATTTGCTTACCTCTTTTTGGTCAAGATTCCATTGTGGGATATGCTAATATCATGAAGTCTTATTCATGTTACTGAGGGCAATATAATAAAGTTAATATTGTTTAACAAATTGTCCACTTGATTATTTCTTCCTCATTTGTTCTTCAGTTTACTTATATCTTGGATGGTGGGGAAATTTTTTAACATTTGCAGAATGAACTTAAAGAACTCTGGTCTCTCTTGAATCTTCTCCTTCCGGAAGTGTTTGATAATCGCAAAGCATTTCATGATTGGTTCTCAAAACCTTTCCAGAAGGATGGTCCCACACATAATGTTGACGATGACTGGCTTGAGACGGAGAAGAAGGTTATCATTATCCACCGACTTCATCAGATTCTAGAGCCTTTCATGCTCAGACGCCGTGTTGAAGATGTGGAAGGTTCACTTCCTCCCAAGGTATGTGGTTATGGCAGCGGGGTGGTTACATTCTTTAATGTGGATATGTTCTAATAATAATATTTATTGGCAGGTTTCAATCATATTAAGATGTAGAATGTCAGCTATTCAGGGTGCCATTTATGATTGGATCAAATCTACCGGCACTCTTCGAGTTGATCCTGAAAATGAGAAGGTCATTACTCAAAAAAAGCCAATGTATCAGGCTAAAGTATTTAAAACGTTAAATAATAGGTGTATGGAGCTTCGTAAAACTTGCAATCACCCTTTGCTTAGTTACCCATATTTTAACGATTTCTCCAAAGACTTCCTTGTCAGATCATGTGGAAAATTGTTTGTCCTGGATAGGATCCTGGTAAAGCTTCAGAGAGCAGGGCATCGAGTATTACTTTTTAGTACCATGACGAAACTCCTAGATATATTGGAGGAATATTTGCAGTGGCGGCAACTTGTGTACCGACGGATTGATGGAACAACTAGCTTAGAAGACCGAGAATCAGCTATTGTTGACTTTAATAGTCCTGATACTGATTGCTTTATCTTCTTGCTAAGCATTCGAGCTGCTGGTCGAGGATTAAATCTTCAGTCAGCTGACACTGTTGTCATATACGATCCTGATCCGAATCCTAAAAATGAGGAGCAGGCAGTTGCTAGAGCCCACCGCATTGGGCAGAAGAGAGAAGTGAAAGTGATCTATTTGGAAGCAGTGGTTGACAAAATCTCAAGCCATCAGAAAGAAGATGAATATAGGAGTGGAGGTACAGTTGATTCAGAGGATGACCTTGCAGGTAAGGATCGATATATGGGATCTATCGAGGGCCTCATACGGAATAATATTCAACAGTATAAGATTGATATGGCTGATGAAGTCATCAATGCCGGGAGGTTTGACCAGAGGACAACGCATGAAGAGAGGCGCACGACCTTAGAGTTAATGTTACATGATGAGGAGAGATATCAAGAAACTGTTCATGATGTTCCCTCACTTCAGGAGGTAAACCGCATGATTGCTAGAAGTGAAGAAGAAGTAGAATTCTTTGATCAGATGGATGAGGAATTTGATTGGGTGGAAGAGATGACAAGATATGACGAGGTTCCTAAGTGGCTTCGTGCTAGTACTAGAGAAGTGAATGATACAATTGCTAAAAAGTCATCAAAAAACTTTTCATTTGGGGGAAACATAGGTGTGGAATCAAGTGAAATGGCTTCTGACATATCTACTACACTTGGGAGGAAAAGGGGAAGACCTAAGGGTAAAAAGTTTCCAATATACACAGAATTGGATGACGGAGATGGTGATTTTTCTGATGCTAGTTCAGAAGAGAAGAATGGATACTCTGCGAATGAAGAGGGAGAAATTGGGGAGTTGGAAGATGATGAATTTGGTGCTGATGCACCTCCAGGTAATAAGGAACAATCAGAAGATGGTCTAGTTTTGGCTAAGGGATACGAAGATCCCCGACCTTCAGAAAGTCATAAAACCAATCATATACCTGAAGAAGCGGGTTCCTCGGGATCATCATCAGGCAGTCAAAGATTGCTGCAAATTGCGTCACCTTCTATCTCTGCTCAGAAGTTTGGGTCTCTTTCTGCCTTGGATGCAAGGCCAAGTTCTCTTTCAAAAAGCCTGGTGTGTTTCTTCTCATTTTTGTTAGTGCTTTAGATTAGAATTATTGGTTTCTACAAGTTGCTTAATGTTTTCCATTTAATTATGCCAGTTTGATGAATTAGAAGAAGGGGAAATCGCCATGTCCGGAGATTCCCTTATGGATGTCCAGCAATCAGCTGGTTGGAACCATGAGCGCGATGAAGGCGAGGATGAACAAGTTCTGCAACCAAAAATAAAACGAAAGCGTAGCATTCGATTTCGTCCGCGACATGCTTTAGAGAGGCCTGATGAACGGTCCAGTGGGAAACCATTGATCAGTCCTAGTGATTCTTCTCAGTTGCCATTACAGATGGATCATAAATATGTGTCACAGTTTAGGACCGATAATGATCACAAATTGATTGTAGAGCCCAGTGTTTACAGGCATGATAACAGTGATTCACCCTTGAAAACTAGGCGAAGTTTACATTCAAGGAAAACTTCAACTCCAGTAAAAGTGCATGCTTCACTGAAACCTACCAGAATAAATAGCGTGTCTGCTCCTTCAGAAGATGCTGCTGAACACTCTAGAGAAAGTCGGGACAGTAAAGCTATGAATGGGACTGGAACTTCAATTGGCAATAAGATGTCTGATGGAGTCCTACGCGAGGTATTATTACTATCATAACACCAACTATTATTTGAATTATATAGATGTGGACGTTACTTGTTTGTATTGCTATCAAGTTTCTTTTACATTACTTTATACACATCTCATATGCTGATTGATGGTAGATGATAAATCCGTGAATATACTTTATTTTTCATGTTCTGATATTCGTATGATTATTTTATATTTTTGGTGTCTACTATAATTTATGCTAAAATCGATTGAAGAAATGGAATGGAGTAAGGAATGAAATGAAAAAAAGTATAATTGGTGATTATTCCGGCAAATAAACCATTCCTATTGTTTTGATTTTCATTCCATTGTGGGAGGGGAGGGGAGGGGAGGGGAGGGGGAGGGGACAATTATACCACCAACCATGCATGCACTTGAGATGCTAAAATTATATTCCTTCCATTCCATTTCTTCAATCTAAATGTACCATTAGTGTTAGCTATTTCCTTTTGCTTTATCATTTAATGTTCTTCACTCTCGTTTACGCTTTGCAAGTCATATCAATCTTACCTTTACTATAATGAAATAGCACCAACTTTTCGACCAGGCTTTATTTTATATGTGGGTGACTATAGTATCCCTTTCTATTTCAATTGGTAGTTTTTACTTGCGTACATGGAGTAGTCTTTTTTTTAGTACTCAGCTTTCACTTGCAATTGATTCTCGTCACCTTGTTGATTATTTATCAGTATTATTCATAAGTGACAAACTTTATGTTGCTTCAAAATATTATACTCCCTCCAAAATTATTTGTTCTGCTTTCTTTATTTGACTGTCCAAAACTATTTCATCCTGATATTTAACATAAAAAAAGACCATTTTACCGTTTGTTGAAAAGAACTTGATATGTGGAGTTCACCTAACTTTCTTTTACTTTGGAAGTTTTATTGGGTGTTGTGTTCATAGTTGTCATGGCGTCTCTTAGGCGACGACTAGGTGTCCGACGTTAGAGAAGGATAAGGTGACGCCTTGGACGCCGAGCTGCCAAGGCTTACACCTTAGTAGTTGGCCCAAGTTAAGTGATTTAAGTCATTTTTTACCCATGACTTATCATCATAACCCATAGACTTTCTCCGTTTTATAATTTTATTACTTATTAGAATTATAATTTGTGATGGGTATATTGAATTGGTTGATTCTTTATTTTCTACTTAGTGTTTATTGACTTGTTATACTAGCTTTTAATGTTAAGTGATTTATTTTTGAATTTTAATTGTGAAGTATTCATATAATTGTTTTTAAGTATATTCCATAGTGTTAGTTATTATGTTTTGAATTTTAATATATATAAAATTTTATTGTTCAATATATTTTTTAAGTAAAATAAATAATGTATAAATTACAGATTGTTAACAACTTGTCGCCATACGGACGCCATGACAGGCGTCTTATCGCCTAGGCGGTCAACTATCGTCGTGGCGCTGTGACAACTATGGTTGGGTTCAATATGAGCAAATTTTGAATTTCACTTTACTTGCACATCCTTCTCATTTGTTTCTTGAAATGCGTGAAAGTCGAATGAGAACAGCTATGCGGACAGAGTATTCACTTATGAATTAAGTAATATTTTATTGTATACTGAAAATTTTTAATTGTAATTTTTGTTATTAATAATTATGAATGTTATATTAAAAATATTTTAAGGTAATATTTTCTATTATTATACTTTAAGTTTGTGTTAGAAATATGTCTTTGTTGTGATGTCCTTGAAATGCCCATGCCTGCATGTTCTAATGTGCATATATCATGCATGTAGGACCTAATGGTTCACATAAATATTTATGAGTTGCTACATAGTGAGGGGTTTTCATCTTTTGGATATTCTATTCGAGTCCTGTCTATTTCCATTATTTTTAGGTAGTGGTAATTGTCTGCCTCTGTCTATCTCTCTGTCTCTGTGGGATCCTGTGGCATGCCTGGAACACTAGAGTTGTTTTTTGTAATATGCATGAGAGGTAAAAAAAATCAGTAATTGATCTTGCGTTGGGAATCTTTTGCTAATTATCCGGTGACTTAGTAACCACATGGTGGTTTTTTTTTGGTTTGTAATGCCATCTACACCACAGCACGCGCGCGCGTGCGCATGTGTATATATATATATATATATATATATATGCACATATCTAAATAAGAAAGAGGCCATACTTGAGGTAAAGCTTAGAGAGATGCTGAAAACTTTTGACTTCTAAGGAAATATGTGATGAAAGTGAGTCAGTAGGGCTGTAGGCTAAGTTCCCAGTTTTAGGTTTCAAATTTAGTGAAGATATCACAATTAATTGTATTAGTGGCTTCATCAGCTGTGCTTTTCATTTTGGCAATAACTCATCATTATTGGTTTGAAATTTTGTGAAAATGTGTGCATAAAAATTAATTTTATTAGTGGCTTAATTGACTGCGTTCTTCATATAGCCAATTGCTCATCATTACCTGGATGCTCATGTTTCCAGTGCAAGAATGTTATGAACAAGTTTCAGAGGAGAATAGATAAAGAAGGTCATCAAATAGTACCACTGCTAACAGATCTCTGGAAGAGAAGCGAAAGTGCTGGTTATATGAGCGGTGCCGGGAATAGTCATCTCGATATACGAAAGATTGATGAGCGGCTGAAAAAATTTGAGTATGATGGAGTAACGGAGCTTGTTTCTGATGTGCAGCTTATGTTAAAAAGTGCAGTGCAATATTATGGGTTCTCACATGAGGTATGGCTAGCTGTGTGGATGCAAGTTTATAGTTTATTGCAAAAATTAAGCTGCTTACATTTTCTTGAGTATTTTCCTATTTTGTTTGGGAGCAACTTGATAGACATTCCTAGGAGAGACAGAGTATAATGAAGTTATGTTATAGTATTTTCTTAATATCCTGAGAAATGTCCCATTAAGTGTCTGAATTAATATTTCAAATATAAGTTGTGCTGGCATTTTGTGCAAGTAGGAAAATGTATCGAATTGTGCTGGCATTTTTTGTGTATGTTCGATACATATTATCGCATGGTGAATTGAAAATGACACTGTATCGTACGATTCTTACGATACGGTACAATACACGATACTTTTTAAATGCAAACTTAAAAAAGTTTTCATGTAGATCCAAGACTAAAAACAAATTTTTAATGCCTTTTACCATTTCAATTGAAGATGTTTTCTAACACAAGCATATTCTATATCGCTTCATGAGTCTTTAATCACTTTTTAAAGTATTATATTTTATTGAAAATGTCGTTCCATTTTTCTCATGTTTTTTTCTATAAGCAGATACATAAATTTTTACTTGTTAATTTAAATTATTCTCTTTTGTTTTAAAGATTAAAGGAGAATCTGAATTTTCGTTTTCTCTTGTTACTTTATAAAGATTATTGAAATAATGTGTAATAAATCAATTTAGAGTATTTTGGCTACTGTTTAACTTTAAAATTTATTTTCAGACTATAATAATATTTACTTGACTATTTTTATATATAGTCAAGCTAATATGCTTGATTGTCGTTTAAATTGTGTTTTATATGTTGAAATATATATTACCACATTTTTTATTTTATTTCTGTATTGTACGATACGATTTATAAAACACGATATGGGGGTTTTCGATATACGATACGATTCACGATTTGACAATTATGATGTAGATATATTTATCTATGAAATTATCAAAATAAGAAGATTAATTTATCTATGCATTACAACCATACATACTAGTATCCACAAACATATACACACACTTATCAGAATCGAATGCAATTTAGCTGGTAACTTAAAGCAGTGAAGATAGTGGGATATTTTATTATGCTGACTTGGAGGAGTTTGAGTGGTCATTGCAGGTAGGTGAGACTGGTTGAGTGGTTCTGTTAAGTATATACATATATATTTATAGAGAGAGAGGAGGCATAGCAGAAAGGGTTTAGGAGATAGAGATTGAAGGCAAGACCGACATCACTGACGCAACAATGCTGGTTGCTGCAGGTGGTGTTGATGGTTATTGTACGTGCTGATAGGAGTTTGCATTCTGATAATGGGCTCAGGTGGCGGTGTTATTGTCGGAGCTTAAAGAGGGCAAGAGTATTCCTGTAGTGAAAGAAGTCTAGGTATATATATATATAGAGAGAGAGAGAGAGAGAGATTAAAAGGGAGACCGACTTCATGATGGAGCAATGCTGGTTGCTGCAGGTGGTGTTGATGGTTATTGTGCTTATAGGAGTTTGCATTGTGATAATGGGCTTAGGTGGTGTTATTGTCGGAGCTTAAAGAGGGCAAGAGTATTCCTTTAGTGAAAGAAGTCTAGTTGCGGTGGGCAGTAGAAATGGAAATGGTGCTATGGGAGGTGTTGATGGTGGTGCATGATGGTTGTTGAGGAGGTGACACAGGTCATGGTGCTAAGGTGGTGTAATGGTGTTGATAGTGATCGAGATTATAGATGGCAAGAGTCTGAGATGGCCAGAAGAAGGAAGGGAAGCAACAATAATGGGACGAAGTGAGGTAGGATTAATAGTCTATTGATGAATATTTTTAAAGGTGGCAAATGGGTTGATTTAATGGGTAATGGATAATGTCTAATGGGTTTTTAACGGGTTGGGTCATAAACAGATAATTTTAATTGAATTATAAATGAGTAAATTTAAATGGATATGGGTTGAATCCATCAACCCGTATAAAACTCATAAATTAGTTTTTCAGTTTTTCTCCATACAACTAAAGACCTTTTCTGAACTCATTTTTTGGGACAACTTTGTTAAACTATATATTTATGCTTTATATTCATATTTTCTTTTTACATTTTTCAAATCCCAAAAGTATCCTTTTATGAATATATATATATAGCCTGAGTCCACCCAGAAAACAACCTGAACCATATTATAATGGAGCAGAGCTGAGAGAATCAATATTGTAATTGCAATTGCCGAAAAGAAGTTTCGAATTATGTTATTCTCTGTTGCAGAGCCAGAAGCACATGCCATGACATTTGAACATGAAGCAACTTTAATTGATAAGACAACAATTTGTATAAGACAACAAAGAAGACAGGACCGAGGACAGGAGATTGATAATAGCAGTAGAGAACCGACCACAGGTGCGACCGTTGAGATTTTCTTATGGGGTTTAGTGGGTATTAACCATTTAACCCGCTTAATGTATCATTCATTATCCATTTTGCCCAACCCACTTATAACTCATATAAGTAAATGGGTAATTTAATTCATTAGTTTATGGGTTTAATGGATGGGTTGGTTTTGAAATTACCAGCTCTAAATATTTTAATGAATTTGTAAATGCAGATTCCAATTTCTGTTATTTGCTATGTCATCCAAAGCAGTAAAACACACTCATTTAGCCTTTATCTTCTAACCATATACTATACATCTCATTTATGGAAAAATTCCTATTTAGGGCTTTCTGTACGTGAACAATAAACATATGCGAAGACTTTCGTTTCTGGCTAGGGTAGGGACTACAGTATGGTCCATTGTTTAACAAAAAAGGAATGGAAAGAAGAAGATAGATGCATCAGTTTTAATGTAACTGCATCAAACCCAAGTATACATTTCCCATTCTTTTTATCTTATTGAAATTCTTTCAGACCGTATTTTTACAGGAATGTCAGGTTGTTTTTGCCGAGCTTGCATCAGATTTCTACTCTAGGCAGCCTAAAGCATGTAAAACCCATGATTTATTTAAAAAATTATTTGTAATGAAATAGGTTTTCCTGTGCTTGTTAAGATAAATCTTCATCCAATATATGTTCATTGCTAATTTTGAATTCTTGTGAAGGGTTCTCCTTGTGTTCAAAATTATTTTATGCTTATGTCCTTTTGGGGGGTTATACTTTCTCGACATGCTTGAATTGTATGAACCCAGGATAAAAATTTGTATGTTTTTCTGCATGTTAGCCTCTTAAGTCTTACTCAGAGGCTCACTTTTTATGTTAATTATTGATACAATCGAAAGAGCGATAAAGATCGCTTGCATGTATTTAGGGTTCTCTCTGTGTCTGTGATTGAGTTTCCATATTATATATTATATGGTTTATATAATTCAGCATCATAAATTGCTGCGAGTACGTCCAGAGTTATAAAGCCCTGAGGGATCTATGTTGGCGGGGAATCATCCCTCTCCATCAATTGGTGTAATGAATTTGGGTTCTTATTACTCCCAATTTTTCAGTTTGAGAATGATGTTTCAAAGCCATGTTTGAGGCACATATTATATTTACTTTCAGAAAGGAACATTTAGCAGCAGTATTATTTCCTGACAAAGGTTTTTTTCCTAAATTATTCTTTAGCATCTTTTAGGGAAATTTCAAACAGAGAAGTATGAAAATTTTATATCTAAATCTGTCAACCGGATTACACTCGTGCCATGAACATGATTTTTAACCATGACACTAGAAGGGAGCATATGATTATAGAATTTATACCTGTCCAAGATATTTTGGTCTTTGAAGAAAATATTTAGTGTGAAAACTCTGCTTGGTTGCTAGGAAGATCAGAAGAAAAAGAAATTAGAACTTCTTCATTGAGAATTATGATTCACTTTGGAACTCATTAGTGTTTGTTTACTTGTATTCTCACTTTCTTGTTTAAATTGAAAAACTTTAGAGGAGTTTCCGTCGCTCTTAATCGCACACATGAAACGTATACTTAGACTCTGAACTCTACAATTCCAATGAATAGGTGCGAACAGAAGCAAGGAAAGTGCATGATCTCTTTTTTGACATATTGAAGCTGGCGTTTCCGGAAATGGATTTTCGAGAAGCCAGGAGTGCTGTCTCTTTCTCTGGCCAAGTAGCTACTTCTACTTCAGCTCCACCTTCAAGGCAGATTCTTGCTGGTCAAAGCAAGCGACAAAAACCGGTAAATGATGTGGGTCGTGACCCAAGTCCTCCCCAGAAGCCACCGTCTCGTGGACCAGTCCTTGCTAGTGAGGATGCTAGGACCAGGAGCCATATGCCTCAGAGGGAGACGAGGTTTGGAAGCAGCAACAACAGGGAGTTTGTCCGGCAGGAAGATTCTCGACCGTTTACTCATCCAGGGGAGCTTGTTATATGTAAAAAGAAGAGGAAAGACAGAGAAAAGTCAACCGTAAAGTCAGGAAGTGGGCCAGCTGGTCTTGTATCACCAGTTAGTGTTGGCCGTAGTATGAGAAGTCCTGGTTCAGGTTCCTTTTCAAGGGAGACAAGATTGAGTCAGCACACATCCCAACAGCAAGGGTGGGCTATCCAGCCTCCTCAACAGGTGAATGGTGGTGGTGGAACCATTGGCTGGGCAAATCCTGTAAAGAGAATGAGAACTGATGCTGGAAAAAGGCGCCCAAGCCATATGTGATTTATTTGAAGGTTAGTGTCTATCAAGGAAAAAAGAAGAAATTTGTTATTGATTCCAGTTGGTGCATGACCTGCGCATTCTGGCGGTCATATGTTAATAGTGTCTTGTATCTTAAACCCCTGACGATAAATGGAATCTGATCAATTTATTCAGCTGTGCCCGGTAAGAATTTTTGTAGATTGCTTGATACCTTGGGTTGTGTAAGCATACTTCTCCGTCTGCTTCTTCTGGCTGGTAAATTCTAATATTCATATTAGATTTTGCCCATAGCATTATATGGTATGGTACCTGTCACCCCCCTGCCCTTCTGCTAGTTTGGTTTCATAATTGATTAGATTTCGACCAATGTCTACATAATTGGTTTCGCAAGAGTTGGTGTCGGGTACTAGAAATAATACTTGGTACTCTGGCTTGTGTAAAGTGCGTGTATTCTCTCCTCTACATGTTGAAGGCGGAAATTGCTGGCAACGGTTAATGTTATGATTTAGAAGTTGGACCTAGAACAACAATATTTTTAACCTTGTTAAAGTACCCCCCCCACCCCTCTCCAAAAAAATAAATAAAATAGTAAATAAATAAAATTTGTCTGTACTTTTCTTCTTCATTCAAGGGCTATCTAAGAGATTCAAACATATTTTTCTCAATAGTAGATTTCTCTTAAAATTTAATACTTAAGTAGTTCTAAAATAATCTTTTGAAGTCTACTTAAAGACATTCTTAAATTAAAATTAACATAAATTTGAATAGTGTAAAATATTTAAAAAGTATTATTTATTGTAAGAGAATTTTATTGAATTTATCTAATTTTAAGTTTGAAAAGTTTTTTTAATTAACTTATAAAAGTCGATAATAATTTTACAATTTTGACTTGCGGCAGTATTTAAAAGAATTACAGGAAAATTAAATCCCTGTGCGACTTGAGAAAGTCTTTGTTGGGTCTATAAAGTTAAGTCAAATACAGTGTCTAGACGGAGGGAATATATTATTCCAGCATGTCATTTGAAAGCTGACTTTTGACCATTGACACACGTGTTTTGTATTTATTTCTTTGTTAATGCGATAGGCATTGTATTTGCTTTCATTTAAGGGATGAAGGATATTATCACCTTGCTCATGCAACTGGTCAAATATATTATTAATGTCATTATCACCCTAATGATGTTCTTGGAGAATACATTTATCCTATGTTTGTTCGCAAAAAATAATGATCGTAATATGATTATTTGTACTAATTTATTATCACTTCGGATTGTTTATTTCATGTCAGTCAGAAACAAAGGTTGACAGTAATTAAGTCTCCAATGGACAATCCTAATGTATAAGCCATAATGTATAAGCAGGTGGATGGAAGTTAATCTATGGTCATACACATAATGTATAAGCCAATTTTTCAAGTCTTCCATATTTTATGGAAGTTTACAATCCCAATGCATAGGTTTGCAAGGTTAGTATTACTAAGTTGAAGAAAAATATAGAGCTAAACTTGTGGAATGGTATCATAGAAACTTTAGAATCCTTACAACAGCAAGAGGAACTAGGTTACAAGAAATGATGAAGTCCAATTTTCATTTACCATAAAGGAGACTTGAAAATGTCTTCCAAGGGAGTGACTGTTCGGGGCAAGAAGTCATCATGCTTCAGAACAAGTACTATTAGAGATCACAGTTCAGCAAGTGGAACCAGCATGAAGTTGAAGTTATTGCCTACATTATGTATTCCTTGAGAAGCATCATCTAGACATCTAAGAGGGTTTTGCATAGTGTTTGACTTTCCACTTCAAGAACAATGATGGGCTATTGAATGGCGCTAGTCCCACGTGCTATTAGTGTTAACCACCCGCTCCTTCCGTGAGCACTAACTCGTACATTATTTTATTGTTTGCTTACTCCCATTGTTCTTGGTACTTAGACACCACTTTCTATTTTTCACTATAAAATTTATCGTTGAAAAATATAATTTTAATTTAAAAAAATTAACTTTTGATTTAAAATTAATGTTATTTATTTTAAAATAATAATTTAAAATAAATATTTCAAATAGGTTAAGTATATATATCATAACGATTAATTGATGCTAAAAGGTCAAGCACCAAGTATGCTAACGATAATTTTAAAAATAAAATACAAAAAAGATGCAAGAGGCCTTGGTATGTAAATGTTCCAAAAAATATTATAGTGAAATGCTAAAATGACACTAATATCTTTAATGAATAAATTATTTTTACAAATTTAGTAGGCACTAGGGAGAAAAAAAAATAGTTACGTTTTTTCTTTCTTTTTTATGAAAAAAAAAATAACCCATTAGGATTAAAATCTATTGTTAACTTATTTTTATCTTAAATAATTATGTAATAGCAACAATCAAGTGCAACGCAAAAAAGAAAAAGAAAAATTCGGATAAACTTATGTTGGCACAAAATTTATATTAAACTATTATGATTCTTTTCCTTGCAAATTATTATGCTTTTGGGAAAAAATTAGATTCAATTTTCTTTCTATGTCAATACATTTGTGTCTTTATTAAACTTGGTAAAAAAAAAATTACTCATTTCGTTCTAAAATTAGAGATACAATTTGACTTTTAACATCAAACGATAATATATTAAATTTTAAATTAATGTAAATTTATTTAATTTTAATTGATATAATTATTATAATTGTATAGTATATAAGAAAACTATTAATTAAAAATTTTATTTTATTTTAAATTTTTATGAGTTATATTAATTTTAAAATTTAATATGCCATTATTAGACTTTAAAAGTCAAATTATATTTTTAATTTTAAAATAATGATAATATTTCTCCTTTTTTTATTCTTTCCGATCAACCGAACGGAGTGTTTTATTAGGGCTTAGCTCCGATTCAACTTCGCATCCCTATCTCTTTCTCTAAACAAGAACAAAAATAAAATTTTCTCTTCCATCTCTAGTTTGCGGCAACCTCTCGGTCGAACTTTCTTCTATCTTGGTAAGACTCATCCTAGATTATCGTTTTTTATACCCCGATTGTTTAATATGCATTTATTCGTGCTTGTATTATACTCTGATTGTTTGTGTTTATTTTGTTTGTGATTGTACTTCATAACTTTACTACACTATGTCATGAACTGACTACGATTAATACAGATCGAGAGAGGAAGAGATTTAGAGAGAGAACGATGAGAATTAGAGAGCACCGAAAATTTATATACCAACTACACTAAAATGCTATTGTAAAAAAAATGTCTGAGCAAATTTTTATATAAGTAAAGGAAAAATATAAGTTAACAAAAACCAATGACAAAATAGAATGCAAAATGCATCTCAACCATTAAAAAATGGGCCTAGCACGAAAATTCATGCCACATCCCACTTTTTAATGGCTGAGATGGATTTTGTGTATGTAGTAGTGTCCATAAGTAAATAACAAGGTCAACAAGTCAACTAAAACACTCATCTCTGGATGGAGATTAGATTAAGAAACACTTAAATGTGCACATACAGAATGGTGAGTGTGCTATTTCAATTGCTAAAAGATTTACTTACGTCCAAGAATGCACACGCGACACTACTAAAATTGCTCCAAACTGAAATACTACCTCGTCCTGGAACAAAAGTTCACTTTTTAAAAAATCATGCATTTTAAGACAAGTTGTAAATTTTCAAAACGATGTCATTACTTAAACTTTAGATGACATTATTGATATTCAAATAACAAATCAGTTTGGCCACTTTTCATTAAGGGATGTGAGTGGAACATTATGCCACATTTTCTAATTCAGTTTTAGAAAGTAGACTCCTTTTAAGATGTACGAATATGGAAAGATGGACTCTTATTTTGTGGGGTATCTCCATTATTTACCATGAAAACGGAAAACTATTTCATTGATTCTGTGGTTTTCATAAATATAAAGTAACATAAGTGAATGCCATTACCTTGTGTATTTTCAAGCTGCTTCAAGTTCAACCCAAGCAAGTCAAAGAGGTTTGTTGGAATTTCTGAGATTTGGATTCCTTGGAAGCTCCAACCATAATTTGATCAAGACGTGTATTATTTAGAAGGTAGACTTTAAAATTCAAATCTGGCGTATTAAGCAATCAGCATAATGTGGAAAGACAGAGCAAGAGTGGACATTTAAGTATAGTTTTAGTCTTGTTTAAATAGTTAGAGAGTGTATTAAGGAAATTTGGTTGAGATTTGGACAGCAATAACATTTGGTTTTGCCAAATATGTCCAGGCTAGAAGTAGAAAAAGAAATTCTATGCTTGGGAATGTAATAAAGATATAACCTTCTCTTCATTTACATTGTAATCTCACTCATGCTTCTTGTTTCACGTGAACAAATACTGAAGTGAACAGAATTGTACAACCTACATTTTGTTTGCAAGTAGATGTTAGCAGCGATTAACATTTAGGATTTTGCTTTTTCTATGCGAAAATTTGATGCCTTTACTGTAATATTCTTTTGTGATTATCCAAAGATATGATGATATTCTATTGCACAGATTCACCATTTGTGTATACGATGGACCTTCTATAGCATTGTGTTACCAATTTTAGACTGTAAATAGATTTAGCTGGTTGTTTTCCTATAATGACAGGAAAAGTATATCAAACAGATCAAGCTGCAGCCCATCACCGAAGAGTGTGTTTACGCTATGCTGCTGCACAGTATGTGCATAGCAGCATGTTCTATAAATGCATTCATAGTTTAAGAGGAACTTATTCATTGTCTAGGTACTCAAAATATTCGTCTCGTAATGTTCTATTATGACTATTATTAGTATTAGTATTAGTATTTTTAGTATTAGTATTAGTATTATTACTATTACGATTATTATTATTATTATTACTACTCGTACTATTATTATTATTCAACTTTATTATTATTATTATTATTATTATTACTAATCTAAAACCGCACATGAAACCGCTTGTGATTGGTGCGATGCTGTTTTGAATTGTGCGGTGTAGTTTCATTTGATGCGGTTTCGGTTCCAAAACCAATTGAAATAATTAAATTATTATTATTATTATTATTATTATTATTATTATTACTAATCCAAAACCGCACATAAAATCGCTTGAGATTGGTGCGGTGCAGTTTTGAATCGTATACTGCGGTTTCATTTGGTGCGGTTTCGGTTTCAAAATAAAGTGAAATAATTAAATTTTATGCAATTTAAATTAACAAGTTAGCATCACACAATATTAAATACCACTTTGATAACACACAACTTTACTTATAATATTTTGTTTAAACAAAAGCAAAGTAGAACTTGAAAATATGAATGATGTTATCTCCTTACATGTGAAAATTCTAAACGGAGATAATTTCATTTTGGGATCATTCCAAATGTTTGTATATTATAATAATGCTTATTGACCATTTTGACAGTACATGGTGCAGTGTGGTTTATTGCATGCGGTTTTGCCCATAAATCAAACCCAAACCACAAGCATTTGCGGTTTTTCATCCCACCTAAAACCGCCTCATACGTCGGAACCGTTGGTGCGGTTTGTGTGGTTTTTGGTGCAGTTTCGAGGACAATTCGGTTCCTTGCTCACCCTTACTACTACTACTACTACTCTTATTCGTATTGCAATTGCTATTGCTATTGCTATCGCTAGTACTAGTACTATTATTATTAGTACTATAATTATTAGTGCTATTACTATTATTACTATTACTATTGTTACTATTATTATTATTATTATTATTATTTTTATTATTATTATTACTATTATTATTATCATTGTTATTACTATTATTATTATTACTATTATCATTATTACTATTATCATTATTACTATTACTATTACTATTATTATTATTATTCAACTCTATTATTATCATTATTACTATTACTATTATGACTAGTTCTTTGTGACGAAATCACTTAACTCAGAAAGAAAAAATAAATCAAACAAAAAATATATTAGTTTTTGTTGTGGGTATTATAAAAGCGTTCTATTATAAATTATGGGGGAGGAGGGAGAGTGAGAATTGAATTCTAATAATTACTGCGAAGTGCTAAGTCATTGTCAGTAATGCCAGCCTCATTATTAAAGAATGCAGTAGGTTAACACTTAGCACACTAATAAAGATTTGGGCTTTTCATGGAGAAATTGAAAATTAGCCCGCGCTCTCTAAATATTGCTGGGTATGACTTTATAATTTTAAATTTGCGATGAAGATATAGATATCTAGCACAAATATGTGGTGTTAAATATAATATTCGGATGTAAAGACTAAATAATTCTTAAAATTAAGAAATCTTATAAAATTTATAATGTAATTACCCAAAAAAGATAATCTTTGTTATAATTGATGCTTAACTTGAACTTTCGATTTATGTGATACAATAAAACAAAAAGGTTGTTATTTATATCACTATTGTCGTTTTATACCCTAGTACCTAAGTGGATGAGTAAGATGATAGATCTAGGGATGGATTTAAAGGATTCGGACCACCAATATATATGAATGAAAAATAAAAGAATTGATCATCTTTTCTTTTCTGTTTTTCAGAAACTCAAGTTTTATGTATTTTAAGTTTTATCAAATGTATATTTATTATATACAAAAAATAATTTTTTTTGGTTCTAATTTTGTTAATAGTAATAAAGTTTTGGTTAGAAGTTAATATTACAAAGATTTAAAAATACAGAAAAGCTATTATTTTTAAGGGCTTGGTCACGAATGTAAAAATTCCTACTTCCCAGCTTTTCTTGAATCCTTTTTTTTTGGACCAAGTTTTCCTTGAATCTAGAGTTGTACTAAAGCACTAATTTAATTGGACCGTCCTTTGTTATATTTTTTGTTAACAAGCCTTGCTCTAATCGTACGTGTTATTTAACTGTATTACCCTGCCTCTAATAATTTTATTAGATTAGCATCGAATGAAATTCGGAAGGAATCTTAATCATACGTGGCATTTAATAAGCTCAATTAGCAATAGAATTTGATCCAAATTTATCTTGCAATGCTATCCATTGCCACACACACACACACACACACACACTAGAGTTTTTTAGTGAGAAAAGTATTCTGTTACAAGTAGTGGAACTTGGGTATTTTGATTATTGAAGTACAACTTGTAAAGATTAATATCTCATTTGGCATTAGCAGTTATCTGAAATGTAGAAAGCTTTATTACATATTAATGTTTCTATGGTGAAGAGTGAGGTTTGAATCCTGATTTTTAATTACTATGGCATATTAATTACTTGTATCCAAAAATTGGTGGCTTATGAATCTGAAAGCATGTTTATCATTTTGTTGCAAATGATTGGGGATATGTGGTTTGTGATCCCCATTTCGTAGAAGAATCGCAATAGTCTGCACGTGGTGTTTTTATTTCATCACCATGGAGTGCAAGTAGCAATGCTCATTATGGTTGCTAGATAAATGAGTATATAATGGTTTCGGAATACATGTTCCTTGTGTAATTGGACTTGTCTTTTCATTTACATTTCCTTCCTCTCTCAGTTACTCATTTCATCTATATAACTTGATATTTAAAAATGAGATATTTAGTGGTTTTTGATCTGGCATAAAATCATGTTTATTAGTTTCACTTCTTAAAGCAGAATGCCGTCTCTATAGACAATTTCATTTTTGATATATTTGTATGTTGTATCTGGAATGTATCATTTTCTGTGGTGGAAACTTTTGGTCTTCTGTATGCTTCATCCTGTTTCAGTAATAATCGTAATTGCATCTGGTTCTACTGCTCTAGTTACAAGACTTACTAAATATATGGCTTTGTTATCCAGATTCAAATTGTTAGTCCATCTCAAACCTAAACTGTCCATGGCTTCTTCTAATATCTGCTCAAACCCAACTCGAAAAGTTAGAGTTATTGGCAAAATTCGGGGTTCTACAGATCAAGAATCTGAGTCTTGCTCTACGTCGTGGATCTCCGTTAGTAAACACGAGGGCGGGTCGACTGAAAAAGTGACGATCTCTTTTGGAGACAAATCAGCCGGGTATTTTTTTTCTTTCATCTTCTTTATTTTCACTAATTATTGAGTTCATAGGTTGTTTTTTTAATCCTAAAAGAAACTATTAAAAGATCATGTAGGCTTTATTTTATTGTCTCAAATATGGCACGAAAGAGGACAAATGGTACACATCCAATTACATGAGATATACGGATTAATGTAATGATGTTACAACATTTGAGGCAAAATATTTGCGACCCTTTGCATAGTAGCATTACCCTTTTTATTAAATGAAGTTTGTAATTTATTTTTGTTTCTGCAGTGGCAAACATTCATATGATATGGATTATTGCTATGAGCAAAATTCGGGTTTTTGTCTTATTTTTTCAAGAGAGATAAAGCCTTTGATTTCTGGGGTTCTTGATGGTCAAAGTGCATCCGTTATTGCTTACGGAGCTCGAGGCGGTGGAAAAACCTTCGCAATTCAGGTTGGTTTTGTCCAAATTTATGTTCTTTGTTGTGCTTAAATTTAGTTAGCAATTTATACGCAAGTGTACGCAATCAACAAATAATACAGTGATAAAATAGAGTGTCGAACCCACAGGGAATTAAAATAATTATTAACCAATTATTAAATTTATATCGCCTTGATCTTATTTAAACAAATGATTTAAAATTTGTGAAATATAACTAATTAAAATTAATAAAGAAATTACTTAATAATAAAATGCTAGGGTGGCAGAATCATATATCTAATATCATCTTCTCAATTTTCATGCCCAAAAACTCTACTTTTTATCTCACACTAATTTGGTCTCTCGACTCTATTAGATGCAGAAAATAAAATCAATTAAGCCCAATTAAGTTTTAAATCAAATTGTTAATTCTTTTACAGCCAAGCAAATGTATAAAATCAAAACACTCACTATATCTATCGAAACACAATTTATATTCTCTTTTAACAAATCATAAACTGAATCCAACAAATCATAATGAGAATCCACTTTTATATTTGAGCAATAAAAATAGGCATTCAATAAAAAGAATTATTATTTACGTTAAAGTACTAAATCTGTAAAATTGATTGGCATGAATTTCTGCAATGGAATCAATCAAATATAATCATCATTAACCCTAGAAATTAATCTAACCTAGCATACTTAAAATTAAAACACAAAATATAATTAAATAATGCATAAATAAAATAATCCACAAATAATTCAACGTATCAAAATTACAACAATAAAAGAAAAGAAAAGAAATCAAATCTGTGTTTGACATCCGTCTGTCACTCGGATCACAGTCTCCAACTCCCAAGCTCCGCCTTCAATTGTTGAATCCTTCGCGTTGAATATTTATTCCTAAAACTATTCCTAAACTACTCTAATAATCTGCTATTTTATGTTAATATATTTTGATCTATGTTAATCTATATTAAAGTATGTTAAAAGTACTGAATATAATGGCTAAATAATTTATTTATAGGAGTACAATATTAATCCTAAGCTAATGTGGAAAAGAAATCCAATTAGGAATCAAAAAGTAGCAAAATCCTGCGAACAATCTCGTTCCCAGTATTTCTGTGCTGCCAAACAAGGCCCTGACGCAAGTCAACTGTCTTCTTCCGCGCTGCCAATAAAATGACGCCGCACATGAGCAAATATGAAATCCCGTGCAATGCGCGGATGTTCCTATTCCTTGTTGCTGACTGCCCAAAGTGAAACGTCGCCTTTTCTGCTGCTGGCTGCTGATGTCACCATCCGCGCATTGCGCGCCTGTGCCTTTTCCGTAATTACGATAATACCACTGCAGACTTTAATTACCGAACTGCCATTGGCTGCATATTTACACTTTTGCCATCAGTATTTATTTTCCTACAAAATTAAATATAAATTAATTAAAAATAATATAAAAATACTAAAAATACTAAAACACATAAAATTAAATAAATTACCTAAAATCAATTAAGATACCTAAGAACTCGCAATTAATTAAGCCTAAAAATATATATTAAATATGAATAAAATTCAACTTAACATTCTTCATTTTTTTTTTCCAAAACTCTGTGTTTACTTATTTTGATTATTGTTCATTAAAGGGCTCCGAAGAGAAACCAAGGTTGGCAGCAATGGCAATTACTGAAATCCTGTCGATGGCAAAAGAAAACGGGAAGTTAATAAAAGTATCCTTCTATGAAGTCTTAAATGATCATGTTTATGATCTTTTAGATTCTAGACGTGTAGAAGTTCAACTATTGGAAATTGCCCAGGGGAAAGTCGAACTTAAAGGACTTTCTCAGGTATGTAAATTAACTTTTTATTATAGTTGTCACGGCGCCACGGCGAGCTACGACGGTAGCCAACCGCCAGGACGCCTAGGCGAAAAGGCGACCGCCGTGGCGTCCGTATGGCGACAAGTCGTTCAAGGTGTATATTATTTATTTATTTCACAAGTATATTGACAATAAAATTTCAATTTTAATTCCTATGTTAGTGAATTTCTTATTTCTTGGTAATAAAACTAACTGGGTGGGACAAAGTTATTTGGTGGTTGATATTGCTGCTAGTTTTACAGGGCTTTGGCTTGGTATTATTCAAGATATATTGGGGATACAAGTGCTGACAAGTAAGAAGCTTCCCAGATTAAGTGAATGGGCTGACACCTTAACTCCATCCTTATCAAGCAAAGTTTCCAATCTGTGCGCCAGATTGTCAACCAAATCCAGAACTCAAGTAATATTGCCAACAATCCAGAAGGATCAGAACCAAATCAACAAAATAAGAGACAAATTTAAGGATATTTAATCTTAGAGTTTAGGGAAATTAAAAATTGTTGATCATTTGATTGAGAATTTTGGAAAGAGACATTAGAATTGAGATTTGAGAAATACCTATTGCAGTGCTTCTCTCGTCTCCGACCTTCTCTTTCTCTCACTTCTCCCGCCTTGTCGCCGCGTATGTTTATTTATTTTTTCCCCTTCCTGGCTTGCTGCCTTAATTTGTTCCTGAATATAATTCTCAATGATAATGCTATATTGCTTAATAACCCATTGTGGGTGAACCTGCTTTAATTTGTTAACTCTATGTTTACGAGTTATTAATGGGGAAAAAATATAATGAAATTTTTTAAATTTGGATAGAAAAGAATAAAATGAGTTTTAAAAAATAAAAAATAAAAAATAAAAAAATTTATATGTAAAGTATATTTTTTATTTTGATGTTAGTTTTGTTATGTTTATGATGTAAATGGTATTAATAGAGATTATAAAATTTTTTTTCATGCTAATTAGTTTTTCACAACCAAATTTGCATTATTTTTTTTCCTTTTCTATTCATTAAAAAAAATCAAAAACAACTATATTGAATAAAATAAACATAAATTTTTCATCATTTTTTTCTTTCATCAATTTTAAAAACTTAGTAACACAGTATGAGTCTAATCATACAAATTTTTTTAAATAAAAGCTCACCTTACTTAAATATTAATATATATCAAAATGTAACACGAGTCGTTTTCGTTAGTTCGAATTAACTCAATAATCTAAAAAAAATAAAATTAGTGAATGTTTGCACACTTCAAAAACTATTCCAAAACTTTGTTATGTTTATGATGTAAATGGTGTTAATTGAGATTATAAAATATTTCTTCATGCTAATTAGTTTTTCACAAGTAAATTTGCAGTATTTTTTTTTTCTTTTCATTAAAAAAAATTCAATAACAAATATATTGAATAAAGAAAACTTAAATTTTTCGGCATTTTTTTCTTTCGTCTATTTTAAAAACTTGGTAACACAGTGTGAATCTAATCATACAAATTTATTTTATTTTTTAATAAAATCTCACCTTACTTAAATATTAATATAAAAAACTATTCCAAAAATCCCAAAAGTTTTTTTTTTTTTGGTTGGTTTGTCTACACTCTTTATTTTTTAAGGGGAATTTTGGACATAATAGTGATACACTTTTTTGTTAATTTATTTCTCTTCAGTATATTTGGAAAAAAAAACTCTCAAGTAAAAGAATTACTCCTCTTTTGAATATTGTTGAAACATCTTAACTTTTTGAAATATAATTATAAATTATAATTTTTTTGTTAAATTAATTTATTTAAAGTTTTGAAAGTAACAAATGTAGTAATTGCTAATATTATATATTTTACAAATAATTATTTCTTTATTATATTATACTCAAACAAACTCAGAAATTGAACCAACTCGAAAATTTATTGTGAAATAATTGTGACATTGTGACTTACAAAATTGAACCAACTCAAAAATTTATTATGAAATACTTGATGTGCTTGAATAATTGGGTCGATGATAATATAATGTTAATGGTACCATTCAAGCAGTACGAGTTTTCTCTTTTCAATCTTAAAAATTGCTCCAAGGATTACTCCCTCTTTTGAATATTAGGAAAAGTCTTGACTTTTTGAACTATAATTGTAAAATTATAATTTTTTTGTTAAATGAAATTATTTAAAGTTTTAAAAGTAAAAAATGTAATAATTGCTAATATTATATATTTTACAAATAATTATTTCTTCTTTATACTATACTAAAATAAATTTGTAATAATACTAAATTTTTAATTTCGTAATTTTAAAAAGTCAAAATGTAGTTTTAATTTTAAAGCAAAGTAAAAAAAAATAAAAATCGATAACTTATATACAATTACAATGATGTATTGATTTTTTGTACTATTATATTGTTCAAAATTTGGATTGGATTATTAAAATTCTTAGTTTTATTATTTTTTATGCATAGTCAATATATGTTGATTAATTAGCATGATCAAACTCATATTTTTATTTTGAGACTCTTTTCTTTTGCATTGCAAAAAATATGAAATAATACTTAATAACAACCTTGTTTATGAATAAAGTTAATATGCTAATGCTATATTAGCGATACTTAACATATGATATTTGTCATTTTTTTTAAGTCCCTAATTTTGAAGATTACACAAATAGAAATAATTTCATATAATTAATAATATCAAATGTCCCATTCAATAATTATTTCTATAACCACTGTTGTTATGCAAATGTTGTTAAGGGTGCTATTTTATATTTAAAATAGTTGATTTTGTAATGTGATTTGACAATTTTTATTTATTTTTTGTAAAATTAGATCAAACTTGAACATGTGTAGTTTTATGATGATAGTGGAAAAAGAGTGTCAAGGTAATAATATTAAATATTAAAAAAATTAGATTGAATTGTTATCAAAATAGAATTAGAAGAAGTCGATAAACATCAAAAATCAGAATGAATTATTCAAATTCTAAGTTTTATTATTTTTTATGCCTAGTTACTAATTTAATATATGTTGCTTAATTAAAACGATCAACTCATATTATTACATTTTGAGGCTCTTTTCTTTCTACATTGTAAAAATTCTAAAATAATATTCAATATCTTAATGTTATGTTAGCAAATACTTAGCATATGATCTTTGACATTTTTTTTAAGTTCTCAATTTTGAAGATTACACAAATAAAAATAATTTAATAATTAATATTATCAAATGTCTCATTCAATAAGCCTCACACTATTTTTTAAGAAATTTCATTAATCACTAATTTTTTACAAAATTGAAAATAATAGTAAAAAATTTACAATAATCACTAATTATATTCAAAATAAAAAATAGCCCTTACATAAATATGAAAATATTATACAATCAAATAATTGTAACTTACTGAAGTATCCATCATTTTTTTTTTGCTAATTGAAGTATCCATCATTTTAATTATTTATATAATATAATCAAATAAAAAATATCAAACAAAATAAAGATAACATGCCGTATAAAAAAAGAATGGCTGAAATATACATCTTTCAAGAAATTATTATCTAATATTTAAAATAAAAAATATCATATTTCAAGAAAATTCCTGCAATATAGACATTAATTTATAAGAGGAACACATTCTCCAAGAACCTGAAATATACATATCATATATATTTATTATAGATATAAAGTTTACAGAGTTGTGTGGACAGGGATGGTGTGATAGTGTGCCCGCACTCCTTTTGAGAAATAGCAACAATTTAGCAAAGCAATTATAATAAAGTAATAAACAATGAACAGATTAAGTCTTCAGCTATTTGTTCAATACCAAATGGCGTCCTTTCTCTCTCTATTTGTTTTTGCTCTGCTTTATCTTCCAACCTTTCCTCTTCTCCTCCAAAAACCTGCGATGTGTCTTGCGATGGCTGTTGGAGTCACGGTCGAGCACTTGAGCTGCGATGGATGGAGTGGCCTGCAATGGTTGATGAAGTGTCGTCACTTGTCAGGTAATCAGGCTTATTTTATGTTTTTTTTTTTTGTTTAATCGATGGGTCAAAACTGCTAAGGCGTGCGCCCAGGCAGGATCTAGGCGACGCCGTGAGACGGCGAACGGTTTAGGCGCACGCCTTAGCAGCTATTCCTCATGTCGTCCCTCGCCGTGCCTTCTCTCCATCGCCGGGACGCCATGTCGTCGCCTAGGCGTCGCCGTAACAACTATGCTTTTTATAACTTAAAAATTAAATAAAATTAGATTTATAAGAAACTATAAATTTCATTTTCTATATAGTGCGTAATTATGATATCTCTAATGCTGTTTATAGGTTGCTGTCAAATCGCTCTCCGAATTTCACAAGTTATACTTTCGTGGTGGGTGCAATTCATGGAAACGAAGGAGCCACAAGGGTTTTATGATACACATTTCATCACACAGCAAGCTGCATTTTGTTGATTTAGCAGGTCATATATTCTGGTCATAATAAAATCTTAAAAGCTATACAGTGTACTAATTTTCTCAAATATTTTTATTTCCCTTCCTCTTAGGTTACGAATATTTTTATTTCTCTTTTTCTTAGGATACGAGCATGCAAGGAGAAGTGGTGGCGATTTGAGTTTCAAAATAAACAAGTCTTTGTACACCTTTATGAATGTTTTTTGTGCCCTTAATGCAAATGATAAACACGTGCCTTATAGAGAAAAGTAAACTCACACGCGTATCACAAGATTCTGTTGGTGGTACAAATCGTGTATTGCTGCTTACTTGCTTGGTGAGTTCTCAGAATTTAGTTAAGAATTGTTTTGTTTGTTAATGTTTTCAGCATACGAGTGTTGATGTAAATTATTTTGTTCGAATGTAGAATTCCTCTTTTTGTCAAGATACAATTTACACAGTAAGCTTAGCTTCACGGTTATTTCGAGTCGCAAATTGTGTAAAGAGGAGCGGGAAGAGTTCAACCAAACTTCGATCAACTGCTTCTACTACAATGAAGAATGAATCTAGCTCCAGTGCCATTATGATTGGGAGGTACTGATTTTCTCTTCTATTACATTATACAGAGATAGATGAGATTTATTTTCATACAAAATGAAGTTTTTGTTTCTTTTTTGCTTGAAGGAAACTCTTTGATGGAACAAGACCATCGTCCTTCACCGATATAATAATGATGGCACCTCAAAGCAATATTTAT
The DNA here is from genome assembly GCA_947179155.2 of Hedera helix. Lineage (NCBI taxonomy): Eukaryota > Viridiplantae > Streptophyta > Magnoliopsida > Apiales > Araliaceae > Hedera > Hedera helix. The sequence goes on from OX359287.1 coordinate 38,845,781, forward strand.
TGATATTTACCTAGTCTAAAATAATAAACATCAGTTATTGCAAGAAGCACGAGTTAGCAGATCCACAAGCCTTTAAAGTTTGAACAAGCATCAAAATACTAGATGAAGAAAAGTTACGTTAAGAGTGTGGTAAATATGCCTTAGATAACAGATCAAAAGGATAAGCTTGAGATAGAGGGATTGAGAAATGGCCATCCACAAGTAGATGAATTTACACAACCATCGCTATGCAAAAAATAGATATGGTTGAGACCAATTTAGATCATTTATCCACTCAGTAAAAAAATGATAAGCAAGCTTAGAAAGATAAGAACTTGAACCAACCAGGCCACCACTAAACAGAAGTAGAAAATGATACATCTTAGAAAATACTTGAGTTTAATATTGATTCCAAGAGAATTTTGCAAAAACTACCATAATAGGTGGTTAGTGGATTCGAACTCGGAATCATAAGTATCAAGCCTGCGTATGATCCTGTACAAAAAGCTCCCAAATGCATTAGTGCCACAGATTTATTTCCTCTTTTACAACAAGAAGATACATTAAAGCCAATGTAACTATTCTGTTCAGTACTATTCGTCCTATGCTAGTTTGTCTTTAATGAATTCATTTCCTTTATAAGATTATGCAAAGCAAAACCTTTCAGAATCTATGCAGCAAACATAAAGACAAATAACATCACTTCAAATTAAAAAGTCAAAATGCAATATATGCATTAACGAGCAGGAAATATCCATGTCTTAGAATGTAAACAAGTATTGGCACAACAGTCCAATGAAGTGTGATCCTCCTGGTCTGTATGAAAGACCCCAAACATTTAGAGCTCAAAGATTCAAACTATTAGGTTAAAGCACTATTGGGAGAAAACATCATTTTACACCTAATGCCACGTCAGAATGAGAATGAACCTTCGGTACCGGTTGGACCAAATTTAAGATCCGAATCAGACCGAAAACCGGTTGGACCAGTATACCGAACCAGCTTCTATCCGGTACCGGTTGGTCCGGTATACTGAACCGATCAGCAGGTTCAGTACCGGTTTTTGCCTAAAGTTGTACCGAAAATTGGGTAGATTTTCAAGGAGATTATGGTTTGCGTGTGAAACAATTCGCAATTTTTAAATTAGTCTCAACCACAAATACTTGCCATGTACCGCACCAAAATTGTTTCCATCACGTATAATATTTTTGCTACTGGTGGTGTATTGAATTCCATGAGATGAAGATATCCCACTGTAGTTGGTTAGCCTATGTTTTCAGCAAACCATGATATACACATAATATGACCTCATGATTGTATGTGTTCTTGTTCTAGGACATGAACAATATATTTACCCTCTGTTTTCAGCAAAGCTAACTTTAAATTTACCCTGTTTTCATCCAAAAAGGATTGTTGAAGAGAACCCATCATTGCAGTTCCCTGCATTTTGTCTTGTTTCTATAAAATACTCACAAAAGTTCCTACATACGTGAAATAGAGCATAAAACATGAGCAATCCAACAAAATCAAATAGCATTACTAAGCTCAATATAACACATTTTAATCATTTACAATATTCACACTAGTCCACCTAATGTAAACATGGGATACAAATTGCAGCAAAAAATATAAACTTTTAAGTATATAGTATCATTGATAAGCAATCCAACCTAGAACAAATTCACATTCCTACCCTTTTTGTTTTGTTTGTCCTAAATACTACTCTCAAAAAATAACATCCCACACCTCCATCCATTCGACTTAAAATTTACAATTTTTCATTAATGCCACTTCAGAACAATGATTCATAACTTGCTCTGGGCAAAAACAGAATATATCCTGGCTATGTATTTTCCCTTTAATGTATCCAAAAACTTATATCAACTAAAAACCTGTCAATGTTTTCTTCTATCAACAAATTCTGGGTCAAATTTGGACGCATGATCTCATATCAATCCATATTTAATTGAAAAGCTCTCCAGCTACATTTTTCATTAGGTTCTTGATCTGCATAAAAAATAAAATTGAAAATCATGTCCTATAACTTTCATCAGCAAAAGAATAGAGGTGATAATGATTTCTACTAAAACTTTTATACTGAAAGAATCGAGATACTAATGATTTTTACCGAAACTTGTACTATAAACGAATATCCTACAACTAAATAAACTGTGAACTAAAATGAACATTACCTGTTTTGTTGAGAGCCCAATATACTGCAAATCATCGAGCTGCCCAATAATTAAAAAAAGTGATGCTAAATTATAATTATAAACACATTATCACCTACCCAAAAAGATAATAAAAAAATTAAATCTACGTGCTGTTACAAGTTCTTACATTCTTGAAGGGCTCGGGAGATTCTTCACGAAGTTCAAGAATGTATGTAGCTCTTTTCTCTCCAATACCCTACATTAGTAATCGGTGTGAAAAAGATTGAACAGAGTAAAATATAAGGGTGAAGTGTGGAATCTAATGTTACCTTTAACCCTCTTAACTCTTCTCTGCACGTTAAAAGAGATAAAGTTTAGTATACGCATAAAATAATATTTACACTAATTTAAAATTAAACTTTGCAGCTATATTAGATTCCGTTAAAAAATTGAGCGCAAGAGAAGTTGTGACAAGAATTTACTTCAAATGCATTGCATTGTTTCATATCGATTTACATTACTGGTATATATTCATATACTTTACGACCTAGAAGAGGGCTGCAATTCATACCTCTAATTTTTTTTCTATCCAAGTTGTCATTTTGGAAGGAAAACCAGAAAAGAAACTATCTTTATCCTTAACCAACTAAGAATCATCAACGAGAATGGCAAAAAATTAATTTCCATGGAAGATATAACAACTCAATAAAAAAGATAAAAGAAATAAATGAAAAAGGGAAAGAAAAGAATGGAATTTAGAGGAACTAAATACTCACTTGATTGCAGAATTTAAAAACTGTAAATAGTCCTAAACTAGAGAATGCTGTAAGAACAAAGAAAAAAAATTGAATTAGCAACATTAAAATCAAGTTATGAGTTATGTAAAAAGATTTGATAAATATCTTGTATTGAAAGTAACCTTCATCCCTGAGCTAGGATTGTTGAACATTTCAGGAGGCCTTTGGAACCTTTGCAACTCTACAGGTGGTTTAAGTTCCATACAACTCTGACCACTATATGCGCTGATGTTTTGTGGCTTAGGCGTCAATAAAGATTTCATGTTGTTCGACAACTCTCTTAGTCTTGCACTCAATGGAGGTGATTCTTTGTTGATTAGGGAACTTTGATTCCCCCTTCCTACGATATCATCTGTATGTTAATATGGAATAAAGATTAAAAGAGTAGTATAAACTAATCAAATTATTAACCTCAGATTTATAAATTTTCAAATGTAGGTTCAAGTCTGCCTACCCTCCTTTACCAGAAGAGTCGATGCTTCGATGTCACTATCAACAATCCGAGAAACAAATGAAAAGATACAGATTACGCAATTATATTTATCAGAATCCTTGATCAAAAGAAAAGATACATTAAATTGTCAAGCAAAGAAGCTTCTAGTGATTTGTAAGCTGGTGATGTTGAAATTTCCTACAGATTCAAACTAGCCTAAATATAGCTGGTATTATAACACTCATTATATGATAAGGTTTTGTACTATTAGTACTCTCGTAATACAGTCATTTACCTCCTCCGCTATATTGCTAGATTCTGTCTCTTTAGTGGCCATCGGTAACAAAATTTCCTGAATTAGGAAATTGAATAATCTTGTTAATTGCCTGCTGAAACTGTTTAACTCAGCAAAAAGTAAATAAGATTACCTCTTCGGTAGATGCAACGGCTATGGCTGAATCACTATTCAGTGAGATTTTTGCCTATATTGAATCTCAATAATTGAAAATTTTTAGAATCACCATAAATCACAGCCTACAAATACATATTAACAACATCAATGAAGAAATATGCAGAAACACGCTCGTTAGTCCAGACACATGGAAATTACGTCATGCTACATTTGAAATAATCTTTCTTTTTAAATGCTGAAAATTCCAACTTATTGTGCATCTAGTTTTTTCCCTCTACTAGATTGTGATGCACAAGGGAACAACAGGATGAAGAGAAGAAAATGAGGGCACGAATGGACAATTTAGTACCAAATGAAAAGTCTAACCTGCTAAATTGTCCATTCGTGCCCTCATTTTCTTCTCTTCATCCTGTTGTTCCCTTGTGCATCACAATCTAGTAGAGGGAAAAAACTAGATGCACAATAAGTTGGAATTTTCAGCATTTAAAAAGAAAGATTATTTCAAATGTAGCATGACGTAATTTCCATGTGTCTGGACTAACGAGCGTGTTTCTGCATGTTTCTTCATTGATGTGGTTAATATGTATTTGTAGGCTGTGATTTATGGTGATTCTAAAAATTTTCAATTATTGAGATTTAATATAGGCAAAAATCTCACTGAATAGTGATTCAGCCATAGCCGTTGCATCTACCGAAGAGGTAATCTTATTTACTTTTTGCTGAGTTAAACAGTTTCAGCAGACAATTAAAAAGATTATTCAATTTCCTAATTCAGGAAATTTTGTTACCGATGTCCACTAAAGAGGCAGAATCTAGCAATATAGCGGGGGAGGTAAATGACTGTATTACGAGAGTACTAATAGTACAAAACCTTATCATATAATGAGTGTTATAATACCAGCTATATTTAGGCTAGTTTGAATCTGTAGGAAATTTCAACATCACCAGCTTACAAATCACTAGAAGCTTTTTTGCTTGACAATTTAATCTATCTTTTCTTTTGATCAAAGATTCTGATAAATATAATTGCGTAATCTGTATCTTTTCATTTGTTTCTCGGATTGTTGATAGTGACATCGAAGCATCGACTCTTCTGGTAAAGGAGGGTAGGCAGACTTGAACCTACATTTGAAAATTTATAAATCTGAGGTTAATAATTTGATTAGTTTATACTACTTTTTTAATCTTTATTCCATATTAACATACAGATGATATCGTAGGAAGGGGGAATCAAAGTTCCCTAATCAACAAAGAATCACCTCCATTGAGTGCAAGACTAAGAGAGTTGTCGAACAACATGAAATCTTTATTGACGCCTAAGCCAGAAAACATCAGCGCATATAGTGGTCAGAGTTGTATGGAACTTAAACCACCTGTAGAGTTGCAAAGGTTCCAAAGGCCTCCTGAAATGTTCAACAATCCTAGCTCAGGGATGAAAGTTACTTTCAATACAAGATATTTATCAAATCTTTTTACATAACTCATAATTTGTTTTTAATGTTGCTAATTCAATTTTTTTTCTTTGTTCTTACAGCATTCTCTAGTTAAGGACTATTTGCAGTTTTTAAATTCTGCAATCAAGTGAGTATTTAGTTCCTCTAAATTCCTTTCTTTTCTTTCCCTTTTTCATTTATTTCTTTTATCTTTTTTATTGAGCTGTTATATCTTCCAAGGAAATTAGTTTTTTGCCATTCTAGTTGATGATTCTTAGTTGGTTAATGATAAAGATAGTTTCTTTTCTGGTTTAACCCTTCCAAAATAACAACTTGGATAGAAAAGAACTAGAGGTATGAATTGCAGCCCTCTTCTAGGTCGTAAAGTATATGAATATATACCAGTAATGTAAATCGATATGAAACAATGCAGTGCATTTGAAGTAAATTCTTGTCACAACTTCTCTTGCGCTCAATTTTTTAACGGAATCTAATATAGCTGCAAAGTTTAATTTTAAATTAGTGTAAATATTATTTTATGCGTATACTAAATTTTATCTCTTTTAACGTGCAGAGAAGAGTTAAGAGGGTTAAAGGTAACATTAGATTCCACACTTCACCCTTATATTTTACTCTGTTCAATCTTTTTTACACCGATTACTAATGTAGGGTATTGGAGAGAAGAGAGCTACATACATTCTTGAACTTCGTGAAGAATCTCCCGAGCCCTTCAAGAATGTAAGAACTTGTAACAGCACGTAGATTTAATTTTGTAATTATGTTTTTGGGTAGGTGATAATGTGTTTATAATTATAATTTAGCATCACTTTTTTTAATTATTGGGCAGCTCGATGATTTGCAGTATATTGGGCTTTCAACAAAACAGGTAATGTTCATTTTAGTTCACAGTTTATTTAGTTGTAGGATATTCGTTTATAGTACAAGTTTCCAATGTTCGAAAAAGCGGAACGAGGCGTTTTTGTTCGGACAAGGCGAGGCGTAAGCCTTGAGGCGGAACGAGGCGTAAGCCTCGATTTGAAAAGTTAAAAATCCCCAAAAAAATTATAAAAAAATGCTAATAAAATCATAAAATAATCCATCATTATAATTAAGGTCATAAAAGACAAAAATAACCAAACGTCACTTAATGTATCATTACAAAACATCAAAACAACATAATATCATCAACTACTTATATAGTGATCAACCATCACTATATAAATAGTGTATCATTCGTATCCAACGGCCTGAAAAATGGATCAAATCCTTGATCATCATCCCCACCATCATCTCCATCATCACCCCTATCATCACTAAGAGGATCCTCCATGGAATCATCATCGTATCTAATAGCTCTGTCATCTTCCTCATCGTCACTGCTAAGATCCTCAAACTCCGGTTCTTCATCTACTAATTGCAATCCCTTCCCTTTATCTATAAATAAACAAGTAAATATATAAATTATATATAATATAATGACTAATGAGTATGTTTTTTTAAAAAGAAAATTTTAATGATGCTAACCTTTTGTTTTAGTTTTTGACTGCAAAGTCTTTCCTTTTCTCTTTTGACGTCCTTGTTTACTTCTTGTTTCTCGGGTCCCTTTCCCTCCAAGTGTAATCTCCCTCACAATAGTCTCTTCTCTTGCAACTGTCCTTTCATTCCCATGAGTCCCTTCACCCTCCTCCATATCATCAAGCTCAGAAGTCACTCTTGAGATATTTTCATCAATCCCCCCCGCAACCCACTCATTATCAGATGGCACACTATCAACAACCAATGGATCATCTTCTTCCGTTAATGCCTTTTTCTTGATGTGCCGATCTTTCAATTTTTTATTGTACATAATGTAAGCCAATGAGTTAAGCCTGGATGCAGACAGTCGATTCCTTCTCTTTGTATGTATCTATATTACAAGTAATTGAGCATTAATGAGATCTCATACAATCTTAATAAATAGATTTGAGTCTAATAAATACCTGATTGAAAGTACTCCAATTACGCTCACACGCTGAAGATGAACAAGTTAAACTCAAAATCTTCACTGCAAAGTTTCTTAATTCTGGAGCTTCATCTCCAAATGCGATCCACCAATCAGCTGGATCAATATTAAAACATATATCAATCTTTAATTGCATATTAGCTTTATATTTAATCAAAATGAAAGTACAGGCATAGTCATACATTAATCAACGGTACTTACCGGGAGCACGTTTCTTACACGTTGTTTTGGCATTTGTGTAGCCAAATAACCCTTGCCTCAATCGGAATGCATCTAATTGCAAATCAGCTTTCTCCCTTTCCTCAGAGTTAGGAATAAGCTTGTCCATACAAGCATACAATCCCACCTTAACTTCTACATTGGCACAAAAATTGTCATCATATTGAAAATGAGGATTCAAAAAATATGCAGCCGCGTGCAAATGCCGATGCAACTGATTGTCCCACTTAGAATCTATTATGCTCCATATCTCTGTATAGGCCCCCTCCTCATTATCCAAATTTTTTGCAATCTGTTCTTTTGCATTGTCAATGGCACCATATAAAAATCCCATTCCCGGCATCTTTTCCGAATCTGCCATCCTCAATACATTTACTAAAGGTTTTGTGGTCTTAATTGCATATCCCACGCTACCCCAAAAATTTCTATCACTTAAAATAATTTTTCTCGCCTCTCTACCTTCAGCTTTTTTTGCCCAAGCACAATTTGCCCACTCCCTAGATGTAAACATAGCCTCCAAAGGCTGTCTCAAATTATGCATACTCTGCAAAGTTAAATAGGCAGTGGCAAATCTAGTGGCGGCCGGCCGAACAAGGTCTTTATTAGTGTTGGCCCTCATCAATGCCAAGACCCATCCATGATTATATATGAAGTTGCTTACCTACAATTACATAATAGCATTTATCAAAAAATAATAATAATTCAAGTATTCATTGAATAAAAAAAAAATATAACCAACCAAATAATAATAATAATAATAATTACCTTCTTTGCCTTTGTCAAAGCATTTTTATGTTGAGGCAACTCTCCAAGCTTCTCGAGCATTAAATCGATGCAATGCGCTGCACACGGTGTCCACCACATACGTGGCCTCTTCTCCATTAACATTCTCCCCGCCGCCTTGTAATTAGATGCATTGTCAGTGACTACTTGAATGACAATGTCTTCTCCCACTTCCTCAACAACTTCATCAAGTAGTTTAAACATCAAATTAGCATCTTTAATTGCATCAGATGCATCAACAGATTTCAAAAATACATTTCCACGGGGGTTGTTAACGATAAAGTTTATTAGTTGTCTTCCCCTAATATCTTTCCAACCATCTGACAAGATTGACACCCCTGTATGTGCCCAAGTCTTCTTTACCTCCTCAACAAAGGACTTTGTAGTATTCTCTTCCTCCTTCAATATCCAAGAGCTAAGCTCGTATGGAGTAGGGGGTTTCAACGCACGACCATAGTTCCCAATTGAACGACACATATTTATAAATGAAGGACTATCTGCAACATTAAAGGCAATTCCATTTTCAAAGAAGAATCTACCTATATCAAGACAGACTGCATTACGAGCCTCCTTTGAAAATACGGTACTTTTTGTAGCATCATCATCAGCATCAACATCTACAACAAATCTGTCCATGGGTCCTCGAACTCCCCTCGCGGAGGCACTACCCACACTTGAACCTCCCACGGATGGAGGACCACCATAATAAGACCCACTTTGTATTTTTTCCGCTTCATTTCTTTGTCTTTCCTCCTTTGAGTCGATACTTTTCTTCATATATGACTCAAGTTCTTCCTTCACTTCACTTGGTACTTTTTTGCAAGCCTCAACGTTACTATGATTACCCACAAGATGATTTTTCAACCTTGTAATCCCTCCTTTACAAATTTTCTTACAAAAATTGCATTCCACATATAAATGAGATTTATTAACTCCAGGAACTTCGACGCCATATTTCCAAGCTGGATCTTTCTTACCCATAATTACAATTCACTGTAATAAAAAAAACAAAAAAAAACATTAGCATATTTTTCTAATGATTTACCATATTTATAATGCAGGTTGTAGCATATTAAAGCACAAGTCAGAACAAGAAGGACAAGATCAGCAGCAAGCCAGCAACAATAAAGACACATTATCAAGATTTTTTTGTGATTAAATAATTTAAAGATGTCTATTGTTGTCCAACTGTGAAGGATTGGTTAAACCATATGTATTAAGAATCTTGATTTTAGAGCTACAAATGATGCAAAGTTTGCTATCACGTATTACCAAAATTAGAATAAATCTATATATACGTAATATTTAAATATAAAATTAAATATTATATTTATTTTAATTATTAAAAAGTTAGATATATTATTTATATATTCTAGTTTTTTCTTCTTTTTCCCCTTTAATTATTAATTAATAGGCTCACAATTAATGGGATTACAAGCTCATATAAATTTAATGGAAGCAAAGCAATGTGAGCACTGACCCTCAAATGTGAGCACTGACCCTCAGGTTAATGGGATTACAAGCTCATATAATTTCATTGCATTAAATTTAGAATTTGATAAATCATGAGATTGTCTACTAATTTAAGAATTAAAAAAAATACTTGAAAATATTAAATTAGTAATTGAAAACAAATATTAAATTAGTAATTAATCACATTGCAATTCTCTAAAGTCTACATCATAATTGAAAACAACAAATATTTCAGGAAAAGTTAAGAAAAAATAAACATATATGATTTGTATAATTTTACCCAAACACAATGAAACAATGAAGAAAAGCTAATTCATTTAATATATAAGAAAGCCCAAACACAAGGCTGAAACAGAAGAGAAGAGAAGAGAAGAAGAACGAGCAGCAGCAGCAACGGAAAACAGAACTGCAGAGAAGAAGAACCACCGGCAACGGAGAAGAAGAAGAAGAAGTAGCGGAGAAGAGAAGAAGCAGAGCAGCCGCAGCAGAAAAAGAACAGCAGCCAGCGGCCCAGCAGAAGAAAAAGAAGGAGCAGTCGCCGACTCGCCAGAAGAGGAGGAGGAGGAGGAGGAGGAGGAGGAGGAGGAGGAGAAGAAGAAGAAGAAGAAGAAGAAGAGAGAGAGAGAGAGAGAGAGAGAACCTGGCTGCTTCGTCTGTGCTTGACTGCTTCGCGCCACTGCTTCGCGCCACTGCCTAATTTTCTGAGCAAGTAAGTCTTTATATTTAGGGTTTTTTTTACTGAGCAAGTAAGTCTTCATAGCCTACGCCTCTCTCCGCCTTGAGGCGCAACGCCTTGAGGCGTACGCCTCAGCCAAAGAAGGCGTTAATTTCTTTCCCTCCCTGTTAAGCGTACGCCTCGCCTTAGCCTTATGCCGCTTCGCTTTGAGGCGCGCCTTGAGGCGTGCGCCTCAACCGCAATTTCGAACCATGCAAGTTTCGGTAAAAATCATTAGTATCTCGATTCTTTCAGTATAAAAGTTTTAGTAGAAATCATTATCACCTCTATTCTTTTGCTGATGAAAATTATAGGACATGATTTTCAATTTTATTTTTTATGCAGATCAAGAACCTGATGAAAAATGTAGCTGGAGAGCTTTTCAATTAAATATGGATTGATATGAGATCATGCGTCCAAATTTGACCCAGAATTTGTTGATAGAAGAAAACATTGACAGGTTTTTAGTTGATACAAGTTTTTGGATACATTAAAGGGAAACTACATAGCCAGGATATATTTTGTTTTTGCCCAGAGCAAGTTATGAATCATTGTTCTGAAGTGGCATTAATGAAAAATTGTAAATTTTAAGTCGAATGGATGGAGGTGTGAGATGTGGTGTGACATGTTATTTTTTGAGAGTAGTATTTAGGACAAACAAAACAAAAAGGGTAGGAATGTGAATTTGTTCTAGGTTGGATTGCTCATCAATGATACTATATACTTAAAAGTTTATATTTTTTGCTGCAATTTGTATCCCATGTTTACATTAGGTGGACTAGTGTGAATATTGTAAATGATTAAAATGTGTTATATTGAGCTTAGTAATGCTATTTGATTTTGTTGGATTGCTCATGTTTTATGCTTTATTTCACCCATGTAGGAACTTTTGCGAGTATTTTATAGAAATAAGACAATGCAGGGAACTGCAATGATAGGTTCTCTTCAACAATCCTTTTTGGATGAAAACAGGGTAAATTTTAAGTTAGCTTTGCTGAAAACAGAGGGTAAATATATTGTTCCTGTCCTAGAACAAGAACAGATACAATCATGAGGTCATATTATATCTTGGATGGTGGGGAAATTTTTAACATTTGCAGAATGATCTTAAAGAACTCTGGTCTCTCTTGAATCTACTCCTTCCGGAAGTGTTTGATAATCGCGAAGCATTTCGTGATTGGTTCTCAAAACCTTTCCAGAAGGATGGCCGTACACATAATGTTGACGATGACTGGCTTGAGACGGAGAAGAAGGTTATCATTATCCACTGACTTCTTCAGATTCTAGAGACTTTCATGCTCAGACGCCGTGTTGAAGATGTGGAAGGTTCACTTCCTCCCAAGGTATGTGGTTATGGCAATGGGGTGGTTACATCCTTTAATGTGGATATTTTCTAATAATAATATTTATTGGCAGGTTTCGATCATATTAAGATGTCGAATGTCAGCTATTCAGGGTGCCATTTATGATTGGATCAAATCTACCGGCACTCTTCGAGTTGATCCTGAAAATGAGAAGGCCATTACTCAAAAAAAGCCAATGTATCAGACTAAAGTATTTAAAACGTTAAAGAATAGGTGTATGGAGCTTCGTAAAACTTGCAATCACCCTTTGCTTAGCTACCCATATTTTAACGATTTTTCCAAAGACTTACTTGTCAGATAATGTGAAAAATTGTTTGGATAGGATCCTGGTAAAGCTTCAGAGAGCAGGGCATCGAGTATTACTTTTTAGTACCATGACGAAATTCCTAGATATATTGGAGGAATGTTTGTAGTGGCGGCGACTTGTGTACCGATGGATTGATGGAACAATTAGCTTAGAAGACCGAGAATCAGCTATTGTTGACTTTAATAGTCCTGATACTGATTGCTTTATCTTCTTGCTAAGCATTCGAGTTGCTGGTCGAGGCTTAAATCTTCAGTCAGCTGACACTGTTGTCATATACGATCCCGATCCGAATCCTAAAAATGAGCAGGCAGTTGCTAGAGCCTACCGCATTGGGCAGAAGACAGAAGTGAAAGTGATCTATTTGGAAGCAGTGGTTGACAAAATCTCAAGCCATCAGAAAGAAGATGAATATAGGAGTGGAGGTATAGTTGATTCAGAGGATGACCTTGTAGGTTAGGATCGATATATGGGATCTATCGAGGGCCTCATACGGAATAATATTCTAAAGTATAAGATTGATATGGCTGATGTAGTCATCAATGCCGGGAGGTTTGACCAGAGGACAACGCATGAAGAGAGGCGCACGACCTTAGAGTTAATGTTACATGATGAGGAGAGATATCAAGAAACTATTCATGATGTTCCCTCACTTCAAGAGGTAAACCGCATGATTGCTAGAAGTGAAGAAGTAGAATTCTTTGATCAGACGGATGAGGAATTTGATTGGGTGGTAGAGATGACAAGATATGATGAGGTTCCAAAGTGGCATCGAGCTATTACCAGAGAAGTGAATGTTACAATTGCTAATAAGTCATAAAAAAAACTTTTCGTTTGGGCGAAACATAGGTGTGGAATCAAGTCAAATGGCTTCTGACGTATCTACTTAACTCGGGAGGAAAAGGGGAAGACCTAAGGGTAAAATTTTTCCAATATACACAGAATTGGATGACGAAGATGGTGATTTTTCTGATGCTAGTTCATAAGAGAAGAATGGATACTCTGCGAATGAAGAGGGAGAAATTAGGGAGTTCGAAGATGATGAATTTGGTGTCGATGCACCCCCAGGTAATATGGAACAATCAGAAGATGGTCCAGTTTTTGTTAAGGGGATACGAAGATCCCCATGTTAGGATTTCGACACAGTGAAAGCAGCGGAATTTAAAAAAATTTCCGAAACCCTAAAACAGAATCCATGCGAATACAGATTAATCAGATGTTCAGAATTTGTTTTACCGATTATGTAAGCTTGAATGGAGACGCTGGTGAATTCTGAAGCAGCCTCAAATTCTCAACGCAATGCAACGACTGTGTCTCTATGGTATCCACACGAACGCTACGCGAATCGTCCTACGATCTGCAACAAAAGGAACAGCGGTACTAGCCACCAAAATCAGGATTTCCGAATTATTTTTTTCTCTAGCCTCTTTTTGAAAGCGGCTAGGGTTTTAGTTTTGTTCCTTACGTGATTAAGACCACTGATATATCATATATATAGTAGTTAATAGGAATTAACCAAAATCTAATTTAATTAGAAAAATAAAATCCGAATTTATATATATTATATCTTAATTAAGTCTAACTTAATTAATATACATATATATAAATTATCCTATTAATTTAAATTCGTAATTTTAAATACTATCAATCATATTGACATATTTAAATACTTACAATTTAAATTATTTACTTTTTAAAATACGTTCTAAGTGTGTGACCCTATAGGTTATTATTATGTTGGCAATAATTTTAAAATCATATTATAAAATTATTAGCAGTGAGCGGCATCTAGTAATGCATCACTGCTACCCAAATAATAATAAGATCGGTGATTCGATGCAACTTTTTTGTGACCAATGTTTCAATGCAATTTAATCATTTTAACCTTGACATCCTAGATTAAACTCGAGGCATGGAAAGTGTCATACTCTTCATAATTTAATCTGAGTTTTCTTGATCAATGAGTAGACTATATGAAACAAATCACTATTTGAGCATGGCCATGCATTTCATAGTCCTACTCAATCAAGAGGTCTATGGATATCGCCCCTAATATATAGGAGGGTTAAATTCCATCTAGATCACTCATATTCCTCACACGATTCATGATGTACCCAATAATCACCTTTATTGTTCACCCTATTAAAGGTGACATTTGATGATATCAAAGTACATAAATTCTCGTGTTATAATATAGTGATCTCAGGTCGGAGGAGATCATTACATCATTGTCACTATGAAAATTTCTTATGACACTTTGCATAATGCTCCACGTAGAATTCTCATGGTGGGCCAGTCCAGTACATTATTCTCTAACATGTACCTATGCATTGACTCAAATATCTCATATATTTATAACCAATGAGATTTGGCTATCTGTCAATCCACATACTAGTCTCAATGCATCATTTTTGTCCCATTAACAATGATACTCGATTAGGGACATTTAAGAGTAATGATATTAATTGTAATTATATAATATCATGTTCAAGTCACACACTTAAAGCTATATAATTCGTATCACTATTCTAAGGATTTTTATTACGCTAACATTTATATAATGCAGTAAATGAAATCATAATAAAATAATCCATTTATTCAATCAAATATAATATCAAAAATGTTAAGCAATTACATTAAATAATTAGCCTATAGGGCATCAACTCTAACACCCCAACCTTCAGAAAGTCATAAAACCAATCATATACCTGAAGAAGCGGGTTCCTCGGGATCATCATCAGGCAGTCAAAGATTGCTGCAAATTGTGTCACCTTCTATCTCTGTTCAGAAGTTTGGATCTCTTTCTGCCTTGGATGCAAGGCCAAGTTCTCTTCGAAAAGGTTGGGATGTTGCTTCTCATTTTTGTTAGTGCCTTAGATTAGAATGATTGGTTTCTACAAGTTGCTTAATGTTTTCCATTTAATTCTGTTGGTCTGATGAATTAGAAGAAGGGGAAATCGTCATGTCCGGAGATTCCCTTATGGATGTCCAGCAATCAGGTAGTTGGAACCATGAGCGCGATGAAGGCGAGGATGAACAGTCTAGTGGGAAACTGTCCGCGCCATGCTTTACAGATGGATCATAAATATGTGTCACAGTTTAAGACCGATAATGATCAAAAATTAATTGTAGAGCCCACTGCTTACAGGCATGATAACAGTGATTCACCCTTGAAAACTAGTCGAAATTTACGTACAGTAAAAGTGCATCCTTCACTGAAACCTACCAGAATAAATAGCGTGTCCGCTCCTTCAGAAGATGCTGCTGAACACTCTAGAGAAAGTTGGGACAGTAAAGCTATGAATGGGACTGAAACTTCAATTGGCAATAAGATGTCTGATGGAGTCCAATGCAGGGTATTATTACTATCATAACACCAACTATTATTTGAATTATATTGAAGTGAAAGACGTTACATGTTTGTATTGCTATCAAGTTTCTTTTACATTACTTTATACATATCTCATATGCTGATTGATGGTAGATGATAAATCCGTGAATATAATTTATTTTTCATGTTCTGATATTCGTATGATTATTTTATATTTTTGGTGTCTACTATTATTTATGCTAAAATCGGATTGAAGAAATGGAATGGAGTTAGGAATGAAATGAAAAAAGTATATTAGGATGCAAGGCCAAGTTCTCTTTCGAAAAGGCTGGTATGTTGCTTCTTATTTTTGTTAGTGCCTTAGATTAGAATTATTGGTTTCTACAAGTTGCTTAATGTTTTCCATTTAATTTTCCAGTCTGATGAATTAGAAGAAGGGGAAATCGCCATGTCCGGAGATTCCCTTATGGATGTCCAGCAATCAGGTAGTTGGAACCATGAGCGCGATGAAGGCGAGGATGAACATGTTCTGCAACCAAAAATAAAACGGAAGCGTAGCATTCGAGTTCGTCCGCGACATGCTTTAGAGAGGCCTGAAGAACGGTCTAGTGGGAAACCGTTGCACAGTCCCAGTGATTCTTCTCAGTTACCATTACAGATAGATCATAATTATGTGTCACAGTTTAGGACCGATAATGATCACAAATTGATTGCAGAGCCCACTGTTTACAGGCATGATAATAGTGATTCACCCTTGAAAACTAGGCGAAGTTTACATTCAAGGAAAACTTCAAATCTAGTAAAAGTGCATGCTTCACTGAAACCTGATTGTAGAGTCCAATGCAGGGTATTATTACTATCATAACACTAACTATTATTTGAATTATATTGAAGTGATTACTTGTTTGTATTGCTATCAAGTTTCTTTTACATTACTTTATACACATCTCATATGCTGATTGATGGTAGATGATAAATCCGTGAATATAATTTATTTTTCATGTTCTGTTATTCGTATGATTATTTTATATTTTTGGTGTCTACTATACTTATCTTTACTATAATGAAATAGCACCGACTTTTTCGTCCAGGCTTTATTTTATATGTGGGTGACTATAGTATCCCTTTCAATTTCAATTGGTAGTTTTTACTTTTGTACATGTAGTAATCTTTTTTGTAGTACTCAGCTTTCACTTGCAATTGATTCTCAGGTCACTTTGTTGATTATTTATCAGTATTATTCATAAGTGACAAACTTTATGTTGCTTCAAAATATTATACTCCCTCCAAAATTATTTGTCCTGCTTTCTTTATTTGACTGTCCAAAACTATTTCATCCTGATATTTAACATAAAACAGAAGACTATTTTACCGTTTGTTGAAGAGAAGTTGATATATGGAGTTCACGTAACTTTCTTTTACTTTGGAAGTTTTATAGGGTGTTGGGTTCATAGTTGTCATGGCGTCACCTAGGCGACGGCTAGGCATCCTGGTGTTAGAGAAGCATAAGGTGATGCCTTGGACGCCGAGCCAAGGTTTACGCCTTAGTAGTTGATCCAAATTAAGTGATTAAGTCATTTTTTACCTATGACTTATCATCACTCTGTGTTATAATTTTATTACTTATTAGACTTGTAATCTGTGACTGCGTTGAATTGGTTAATTCTTTATTTTTTACTTGGTATTTGTTGACTTGTTTTACTAGTTTTTAATGTTAAGTGTTTTATTTTTGAATTTTGATTGTGAATTATTCATATAATTCTTTTTAAGTATATTCCATAGTATTAATTTTTATGTTTTGAATTTTAATGTATATAAAATTTTATTGTTCAATATACTTTTTAAGTAAAATAAATAATGTATAAATTACACATTGTTAAAAACTTGTCGCCATGGCGGACGCCTTATTGCCTAGGCGTCCTAGCGGTCAATTATTGTCGTGGCGCTGTGACAACTATGGTTGGGTTCAATATGAGCAAATTTTGAATTTCACTTTACTTGTACATCCTTCTCATTTGTTTCTTGAAATGTGTGAAAGTCGGATGGGGACAGCTATGGGGACAGACCGAGTATTCACTTTTGAGTTAAGTAATATTTTATTGTGTGTTGAAAATTTATATTTGTAATTTTTGTTATTAGTAATTATGAATGTTATATTAAATATATTTTAAGGTAATATTTTCTATTATTATACTTTAAGTTTGTGTTAGAAATATGTCTTTGTTGTGATGTCCTTGAAATGCCCATGCCTGCATGTTCTAATGTGCATATATCATGCAAGTAGGACCGAATGGTTCACATAAATATTTATATGAGTTGGTACATAGTGAGGGGTTTTCATCTTTTGGATATTCTATATGAGTCCTGTCTATTTCCATTATTTTTAGGTAGTGGTAATTGTCCGCCTCTGTCTATCTCTCTGTCTCTGGGATCCTGTGGCATGCTTGGAACACCAGAGTTTTTTTTTTTTTTTTGTTGTATGCATGAGAGTTAAAAAATCAGTAATTGATCTTGCGTTAGTAATCTTTTGCTAATTATCTGGTGACTTAGTAACCACGTGGTGGTTTTTTTTGGGTTTGTAATGCCATCTACACCACAGCGCGAGCGCATATATATATATATATATATATATATATATATATATATATATATATATATATCTAAAAAAGAAAGAGGTCGTACTTGAGGTAAAGCTTAGAGAGATGTTGAAAACTTTTGACTTCTATGGAAATATGTGATGAAAATGAGCTAGTAGAGCTGTAGGCTAAGTTCCCAGTTTTAGGTGTCAAATTTAGTGAAGATATCACAGTTAATTGTATTAGTGGCTTCATCAGCTGTGCTTTTCATTTTGGCAATAACTCATCATTATTGGTTTGAAATTTTGTGAAAATGTGACAATGTGTGCATAAAAATTAATTTTATTAGTGGCTTAATTGACTGCATTCTTCATATTGGCAATTGCTCATCATTACCTCGATGTTCATGTTTCCAGTGCAAGAATGTGATGAACAAGTTTCAGAGGAGAATAGATAAAGAAGGTCATCAAATGGTACCATTGCTAACAGATCTCTGGAAGAGAAGCGAAAGTGCTGGTTATATGAGCGGTGCCGGGAATAGTCATCTCAATATACGAAAGATTGACTAGCGGCTAGAAAAATGTGAGTATGATGGAGTAATTGAGCTTGTTTCTGATGTGCAGCTTATGTTAAAAAGTGCAGTGCAATGTTATGGGTTCTCACATGAGGTATGGCTAGCTGTGTTGATTCAAGTTTATAGTTTATTGCAAAAATTAAGCTGCTTACATTTTCTTGAGTATTTTCCTATTTTGTTTGGGAACAACTTGATAGACATTCCTAGGAGTGAAACTGAGTATAATGAAATTATGTTGTGGTATTTTCTCAATATCCTGAGAAATGTCCCATTAAGTGTATGAATTAATATTTCAAATATAAGTTATGCTGGCATTTTTTGCGTTGGTAGGAAATAATTCTCTTTTAAGGGAAATTACTTCCCTAGGCTTTGGACCCCCATCAAGTCCCTACCAAAGTGAAAAAAAGCACACTTCGTATTATAGGTGTTAAGACTATAGTAGCCGTGTACTTTTTTTTATTCTAGTCACAGTAAAAGTACACTCTTATTTAACTGACGATCACATGAGAGCATACCCATGCCCCTGCTGCTGAGTCCAGTTGCAATAACACCACTCACAAGCCTTTGTCTTCCACCTCACCACAAGCCACCATCGTACAATTAATATCCCTTTTTTTCATACATGTTGTCTTTTATATGCTGATCATACCTCCATCTGTAGATCATAGTTTTCATAATCGTACGATACGATACGAAGACAGTTCGATACATATTATCGCATGATGAATTGAAAATGACACCATATCGTACTATTCGTACAATACGGTACAATACACGATACTTTTTAAAAGCAAACTTGAATTTTTTTCCATGTAAATCCAAAAGACTAAAAACAAATTTTTTAAGCCTTTTACCATTTTAATTGAAGAAGTTTTTCAGCACAAATATATTTTATATTGCTTCATGAGTCTTTAATTACTTTTTAGAGATTATATTTTATTGAAACTGTCGCTCTATTTTTCTCATGTCACTTTTTATAAGCAAATACATAAATCGTCACTTGTTAATTTGAATTATTCTCTTTTGTTTTATAGATTAAAGGTGAATCTGAATTTTCGTTTTCTCTTGTTACTCTATAAAGATTACTGAAATAATATATAATAAATCAATTTAGAGTATTTTGCTTACTGTTTAACTTTAAAATTTATGTTTAGTCTATAATAATATTACTTGACTACTTTTATATATAGTCAAACTAATATGCTTGATTGTCGTATAAATTGTGTTTTATATGTTGAAATATATATTACTATATTTTTTATTTCATTTCTGTATTGTACGTTACGATACATGAAACACGATATGGGGGTTTTGATATACGATACGATTTACGATTTGACAACTATGTTGTAGATATATTTATCTATGAAATTATCAAAATAAGAAGATTAATTTATCTATCCATTTCAACCATACATACTAGTATACACAAACATATACACACACCTGTCATAACCGAATGTAATTTAGCTGGTAACTTAAAGCAGTGAAGATAGTGAGATATTTTATTATGCTGACTTGGAGGAGTTTGAGCGGTCATCGCAGGTAGGTGAGACTGGTTGAGTGGTTTTGTTAAGTATATACATATATATTTATAGAGAGAGAGAGAGGAGGCAGAGCAGAAGGAGTTTAAGAGATAGAGATTGAAGGCGAGACCGACATCCCTGACGCAGCAATGCTGGTTGCTGCAGGTGGTGTTGATGGTTATTGTGCATGCTGATAGGAGTTTGCATTCTGATAATGGGCTCAAGTGGTGGTGTTATTGTCGGAGCTTAAAGAGAGCAAGAGTATTCCTGTAGTGAAAGAAGTCTAGTAATATATACATTCATATTTATATATAGAGAGAGAGAGAGATTAAAGGGGAGACCGACTTCATGATGCATCAATGCTGGTTGCTGCAGGTGGTGTTGATGGTTATTGTGCTTATAGTAGTTTGCATTGTGATAATGGGCTTAGGTGGTGTTATGCCGGAGCCTAAAGAGGGCAAGAGTATTCCTGTAGTGAAAGAAGTCTAGTTGCGGTGGGCGGTAGAAATGGAAATGGTGCTATAGGAGGTGTTGATGGTGGTGCATAATGGTTGTTGAGGAGGTGACAAAGGTCATGGTGCTAAGGTGGTGTAATGGTGTTAGCGATCGAGATTATAGAGAGCAAGAATACTGAGACAGCCAGAAGAAGGAAGGGAAGCAACAATAATGGGACGAAGTGAGGTAGGATTAATAGTCTATTGATGAATATTTTTAAAGGTGGCAAATGGGTTGATTTAATGGGTAATGGATAATGTCTAATGGGTTTGGGTTATTAACGGATTGGGTCATAAACGGATAATTTTAATTGAATTATAAATGAGTAAATTTAAATGGATATGGGTTGAACCTATCAACCCGTATAAAATTCAAAAATTAGTTTTTCAGTTTTTCTCCATACAACTAAAACCCTTTTTTGGGACAATTGTGTTAGTGCATTATAAACTATATATTTATGCTTTATATTCATATTTTCTTTTTATATTTTTCAAATCCGAAAAGTATCCTTTTATATATATATATATATAGACTGAGTCCACCCAGAAAACAACCTGAACCATATTATAATGGAGCAGAGCTGAGAAAATCAATATTGTAATTGCAATTGCCGAAAAGAAGTTTCAAATTATGTTCTTCTCCGTTGCAGAGCCAGAAGCACATGCCATGGCATTCAAACATGAAGCAACTTTAATTGATAAGAAAACAATTTGGATAAGAAAACAAAGAAGAAAGGACTGAGGACAGGAGATGGATAATAGCAGTAGAGAACTGACCACAGGCGCGACTGTTGAGATTTTCTTATGGGGGTTAGTGGGTATTAACCATTTAACCCGCTTAATGTATCATTCATTATCCATTTAACCCAGCCCACTTAGAACTCATATAAGTAATGGGTAATTTAATTCATTAATTTATGGGTTTAATGGATGGGTTGGGTTGGAAATTACCAGCTCTAAATATTTTAATGAATTTGTAAATGCCGATGCCAATTTCTGTTATTTGCTATGTCATCCAAAGCAGTAAAACACACTCATTTAGCCTTTATCTTCCAACCATATACTATGCGTCTCATTTATGGAAAAATTCCTTTTTAGGGCTTTCTGTACATGAACAATAAACTTATGAGAAGACTTTTGTTTCTGGCTATGGTAGAGACTACAGTATGATCCATTGTTTAACAAAAAAGGAATGAAAAGAAGAAGATAGATGCATCAGTTTTAATGTAACTGCATCAAACCCAAGTATACATTTCCCATTCTTTTTATCTTATTGAAAAATTAGAGGATTAACAGTTTCATCAAGTCGATCTCTCTGCGTTTGCTTGGGGAAGACATGACTTTTTATTCTAATTTTTTTCTTGAGAATTTTTTGATTTCTCTTTGTGGGTTGGGAATTGAGAAAGAAAAAGGGAGAGAGAAGAAAAGAGTTACTTGCAAAGCTAAAAGAAATGAAAAAAATGGTTGATCAATGCCCGAAACTAGGCTGTAGAGACGTATGATAAAATTATTAGTATTTATGATTAGGCCCCATAGGTATTATATGTTTATAATTTTGTTTAAGGTAAGTGGATTACGTTTTCAAGATTCCTTTCCCATATAACAAGGGTTAAATAATTTTTTTTTATATTGAATAGGACATTAATTTATATATGTATCATTAAATTAAAAAAAAAATCAATCGATTCATTCATTAAAAAAAATTTACAAAATTTAAATTTTTTGTGTAAAAGTATTAAAATTTAATAGAAAGATGACTTGGCACCGCATAAATAGTTGGTTGGATATTAAAAAAAATAAAAAACAAACAAAACTTAACGGGAAGCTGAGTTGGCAACTTCACTTGTCAAGTGAGAAAGAAAATAAAATAAAAACTAAATATTCAAAATAAAGTACAAATTATCCACTCTCTTTCTTATCCTTATTCCCGCTTGTCACTCTCAACCACCCACCCATCACCATCACTCCACCACAATCGGTGGCAACAACACCTACCATTGATTATAATCGTTGCTAATTGTTAATTTCTTCTTTCAATCTATTGAAAAGCAACAACGACATTACCAACCCTTCATCCAAATTGCTTCTCCGAGTTCAAATTCCTAGATTTTTTTCACATGGATCTCCGAGAATCTATACAAAATCTTCGCTATTGGTCTCCTCATCACCACCGTTGTCGCCCTCTTTATCCTCTGCAATGTTGGGGACTCATCGCTC
Organism: Hedera helix; assembly: GCA_947179155.2. Taxonomy (NCBI): domain Eukaryota; kingdom Viridiplantae; phylum Streptophyta; class Magnoliopsida; order Apiales; family Araliaceae; genus Hedera; species Hedera helix. The sequence goes on from OX359287.1 coordinate 38,868,566, forward strand.
TCTTCTACATTCGGATAAGTCCACTCCTTTTGCCAATTTTTGATCCAATTAGTGGATTGTAGTCTTGATTTTGTTAATTATTGATGTGCCGCATTCGATTTTAAATCTGGAGAGATATGTATTAATTCTTAATAGGGTTAATAAATGTTTTGGTCAATTTTTATTGTGATCATCGACTCTTTTTTTGTTATAAATACATTATTACGGTCATAAAAAGTTATAAAATTGTCATTCGTTAAAATTTTGTCCAAAAAAGTGACGAAAATTGCTGAGTAGCCTAACGATTGACAGGTGTTACTCATGTGTCATGTGGGACTAAGCTTACGTGGATCTTTTAATCTTAATAAAATTAATGTGGGGTAATATAGACATTTAACAATCATCTTTTTTCTAAAATTAAAAACAAAAACCCCAAACTCATCACCACCATCTCTTACCCCAGTCTCACCACCATCACCCACCCACCACCAGTCATCACCAACACCTGCCACTTACCCACCACCACACAGCTATGCTACCAACAAACTCAACCTATCTACTTACAAAATTTCACCATCTTCGATCTTAAATTATAGATCTAGTGTGCTTAGCAATCGACTCTAGATCTAGATCCATTACTTTGTCTCTTTCGGTATATATATGTAGGGCTTTTATTTTCTTTTTAAGATAAGAGAGAAATATATATCTATGTAGGGCTTTTATTTTCTTTTTAAGATAAGAGAGAAAGGAGGTTCAGGATTTGAAAAAATACAAATTAATCCACATAAAGAGCAACAAACAATTCTTATATCCATTACCAAATCCATAGCTTCCTTCAACATAACTTCAAGAACTTCAAACTTGTCCTCCGTCTTTTTCTCTCCAACTACATATCTCTCTCTAAATTATTTCACGATAAAATTAGTTGAAGATCAAAACCCATCAAAAAACCACCAAGGAAGTTCAACTTTTGTGATGAATTTTTGAACAAATCAAATAGCACCCTCAACGGAAACTCCATAATTTCTGACGAAAAGGAATTAACTTTACAACGAAAGATGATTGTGGTATGTGATTTTGGTGGTCTTAAGGTGATTGTGGTGGTGTTAAATTGATCATATAGAGATATTTTATAAAATAAAATTAGCTATTGGGTCTTTGATTTGGGGCTACAAATTTGGGGATGGGGGTTTATAACTTTGGATTTTGATTTGGGTTTGAGGTTTGGTAAAACTGAAGAACAACAAGAATTTGGCTGGATGAGATAAATTGATGAGTGTCATGTGCAAAACACATGATGATACACATAGCAAAAATTGTCACGTCATCAATAATAGACAGTTACATCAGCGATTAAATCTCACGCAATATGCACAATCAAGAATTTTTGTCACTTTTTGGACGGAAAGTTGATGAATGACCATTTTGTAATTTTTTATGAGTATAAAAATAATTTTGTAACAAAAAAAAGAAGAGTCGATAACCATAATAAAAATTGACTTATAGTACAATGATCAAAATATATATTAACCCATTCTTGATATGTTGAGAGTTGGTATACCTATCATGATTTGGGTTAAGAGGAAGACAATTTATCTTCCAATTGGTAACAATGGCAGATGTGGTGGGTGATGGTGTTCAAAGTATTCTGGATTTGCAAGTTGGTTAATTTTTCATTTTTGTTTTTTAATCTGGTTATTTTTTTCTTTTCTTAAGTTTACTTATTTTCTTCTCTTTTAATTATATACTCTCTCTGTCCCAATATAAAAGTCTTTCATTAACTTTTATGGTCAAATTGATCATTTTTAAAATTAACAATTAAACATATATATTTAGATTTTTAAAAAGTAAATATTGGGATTAGTACTAAATTGTATGTAATTTATAATATTTATAGGCTTTTTACATATATATAAAAGAATAATAAAATATATTAATTTAAAAAATGGTCAATTTGATCATAAAAGTCAATAGATGATTTTTATCCTAAGACGAATGGAGTATATGTTTAATTGCTTAGTTGCTTGTTTTTGTTCAATTGTCCACGTGTACACGCCGAGTATTATTTGACCTGTACACATGGACAATTCTACAAAAATAAGCAACTAATATTCTTATTTCATTTAAAATCAAACAAGTTAACAAATTTTGTAACATTTGTAAAAAAAATTGAGTTCAGTGACTCAATTTTAAAAAATAATAATTTTGTAATACATATATAAATTAGTGTCTAATTCAATAAAAAAAAAAAGTGATTTAATCACATATAATAATATCCTCTTGACACGTCTCTTATCTCAAGCTATACTATTTGCCCAAGCACCCTCTATATCTATTTTATTAATTATATATAACTCAACTAGACTTAATTAAAATTTAAATTTGAATTAATTAATTAGATAGATGCATTGTTTTCCCCAACTTTACTCTATCAAGATGTCCATAAATTGCATTTTTTTTATCATTTCTTTTCAAATTAAAGATTCTCACATAGATGTAATTATTACATCTAGTTGTTTGTAACATCTACCGGAAAACAATGTAATCTTAATCAATGAAATGGTTATAAAATGAAATTGTCAATATCAGTTTTATAAATTATCGAATTTTATAAATTATTAATAATGCTCTTTATTAAGAGTAAATAATTTTTAGTTCTATTCTTAAAAATATTAGAAAATATTTTTTAAGAATATAATTATACAAGTGACTGTCTCATTTCCATAGAAGACTAGATATAATATTCATATGTAATTTTTTTTTTATATCATATATCATAAAATATTCATAAAAGATGTGTAATCAATTGATATTAATATTTTCATATATTGTATATCAATATTAAATGAGAGATTTAATGTACATATTGTTAGCAATATATATATTGATATTACGAATATTAACGGATGCGAATATACATATATCTATATTGGACAGATACAAATACAGATAAATTTGATTTGGCACGATTACGGATATATATGTTTTGACGTGAATACAAATATGAATTTTTGAAATGAATATCGAATATTTCGAACTTCATTTACAACCCTAATTTCAACAAACTTAATTTGGAAATGGTAACACTATGATGACCCGTGTAAGACACAAATTAGTATCGATAATAGAATCTAAGTGTGATGTATGATATTTGATATTATAATTTGAGTATAAATAATGTACTTAAATTGTAGTAATACATTGAACATGAAATTAAAAAGTTTTATATATATCAAAATCATTATTATGTTATTTAATACATACATGAATATTTTTGAAATAATATAATAAATAATACAAAAAGTTTGGCATAATTATAAATATGACATATATTGTATTAGTAGAGATGATAAACTTGGGACTAACTCGGTGACCAACCAAAATGACTCGATCAAATTGGATAAGATCTCCAATTGCCTTGTTAGTTGTTACTAGTCTATTAGCTCATACGAGGTACAAATATTGTTTTTTTGTCATTTTATAATTTTTTTGGATAATTCAAAATTTTTTATGTATAATAATTGTTAAAATTTTATAATTAAATATGTAATAAATAATAGCACATCAATTTGTAAGTATCATGGCAATCTATATATAAATAATAGTATTGCCTAAGCATATCATCAGAATGTGAATTTTTTTTTTAATTAAATGTTCAGTAACCATTAGTATTACTAACACATGCACGTGTTTTACTAGTTAATGAACAATTGTCACTTTAATTTATTTTGGTCAATTTAAAAATTAGATACTAATAAAACTTAAAAAATGAAGAGATATCGGTATCTTACCAATACTAAGATTTATACACCCATTATTGATAATTGATTTTTTTTTTTAATTCAATTAAACATTTAACACTATCGAATCTGAATTGATAATTGTTTTTATTATCATCACCCACTCCGAAAGAATATGGAATACAACAGTCTACTATGGATCTGCCATTCTGAAGAATGTATAATATTAAATGATGAGCGCTTTATCTTTTGGAGAAAACATAAAATGAAAATACATAACAGATATTAATGAACCTACTCTCAACCTCTATTTTAATATTTCTTGAACCTACTCTCAATTTCTATTTTAATAAAAGTGAATTATATTAATGAACCAAATAGTCATTACATAGTGGGTAAGGATTAAATAATGCCCAAGTTATGGTTCTAGTCCGCCCCCCCCCCCCCCCCCCCCCCCCCCCGCGTTAAATTTGATGTGTTTTGGAAAACAAGTTTGTTGTTAATTTTAAGTCATTTTATCTAAGTTCATATAAACTTAAGGGCTTCTAAATTAAATTTGAAATGTGAAATTGAAAACTTCATTTATTAGATTGTTACGTTCTTTTTAATTTTTAAATCAATGGAAAATTCAAGCCCGAGAGCTCAATAAGTTCAACCTCATAAATCATTTTTTTCTTTTTAACTGGGCAACTTGACCAAATTAAGAACATTTTTAACTTGATAATTAATAAATCCAAGATCAAACATTAAATGCACCACTAAACTAATTTTCAAGTTTTCATTATACTTTAATCAGAAGTAATTCTTCCTTAAATTGCCAACAAACAGCCGGATCCATCAAATGACAATTCTTGTTCACATGATCACGAAACTGTGTTTTTCTTGTAGGTAACTTAATGGGTAGCCAAAGTTCCGCTAAAGTAAGGCCAAAACACCTGTTTGGTTTCAGGAAATTAGGTATAGAGCCGGAAATACTCCATTAGTTCTAGTTTATGTGATAACACATGAGACCATGGCAATTAAATCCGGACCGGACCGTCGGTCCGATCGGTAAAAATTGGAATCGATCGGCCCTCCGGTCTGATTCAAGCAAAAAAATCAGTTTTGACCAAAATCCGATCAAACTCGGTGACCTAGCGGTTGGACTGGTCGATCCAGTGACTCAGTAACCGGGTCACCGATTTTACCGATTTCTTATCTTTTTAAAAAAAATAAAAAAAAAATTAAGCCTTCGAATTTGATTAAATATATCTTTAATTGAGTTTTGAGTTATGATCATGATTTAATATATTTCTTTTCATATAGATTTAGTATTTATTTGAATTGTATAAAGTAAACATTGTACAAATAGATTTAGTTTTTTTTACCAAATTTAATTGAATGTATCTTAGAGATGTTTATGTTCATTTATATTTGATTTTTTCACTCTTGAGTCTTAAGTTTTAAGTTATGATCATGATTTAATATATTTCTTTTTATATAGATTTAGTATTTATTTGAATTGTATAAAATAAATATTGTACAAATAGGTTTAATTATTTTTTTTGTATAGATAAATTGATTAATTTTACATATTTACTAAATATTATATATAATATATAATATATAATAATAATTAATATAGTTAATTACTTATTATATATTAATGATGTCACCGGTTTAATAACGGTTCGACTACTGGTTGGACCAGTAATCTATCCACTCGATACTTTTTTCGATTTGAAGATCAGTCCTATTCTAAAAACCATGCATGAAACATAATTTTTGGAGGAAAACATTTACACATGCATTTCCTCTTTCTAAACATAAGATCAAGTTCACAAGCTTTTCTTTATCATTTTACTTGAGGACAATATAGACTATTTTCATGGAAAAGTGTATATAATAGGAGAGCACATATTTTTAGGCAACTTGCTACATATATCGACAAATTTATGTCGCTAATGAATACTGACATATGTGTATAGTGTATACATGAAATAGGTAAAAATTAATAATGGCCCCAACATAATTTATTTTATCTTATCGCTTAGAATTTTATATTAGTCGCAATTCAATTTCGTCGTAGATTTACATAAATATCATAATTTCAATTTTTAGGCATTCAAATAAATAACTTCCCTCACAAAAAAGATGAGTTATTTCATGCTCCTGAAGCATAGTTACTGTTTGCTCCATCCTCTCACATGAGGGTGGGGTGGGTTCCACACGGATCCCATCACGTGTGAACCCCACTCTCAAGGTGGAGCAAATTGTAACTATACTCCAAGAACATAGCATAATTTTTCTACATAAAGGGTTCTTAAGTAAACTACTTTAATACATATCTAGAAGAAGAATAAAAAAATCAGTACAAAACAATAAAATTCCAATAAATGGCTTACATACAGCAAATTGGACAGAGAATTCCAAAATCTAAGAAGAAATTTGGTTGAAGGATACTCACAAGTTCATAACACCAAAAATATGATCCTGGGAAAAGAAAAAAAAAAAAAAAAAAAAGGTGCAACTTGATTACATATTAACCTTTCCTTATATGCTTCTATGCATCATATACTGGTTCAAGGGACAGCCTTTCTACATAAATGACAATGAGGAATGAGCTAAATAGTATTAACAAAATATAAAAAAAAAGTAGCACTTACACTAGGTGTTGGAGCTAATAAAGTTTACCTCCAAAAGTATCTGCTTCCATCTAGATACATGTCATCCCATTTTCTCATGCTATTAACGCCTAATCAATCGTTTCCTTTGGAAATAAGCTGAAAAGAGAAACCACAAAAATTGCTGCAATTTATATCCCCAGGCAAGGCCTTGAAACTACTCCACCTTTGAAGGCTCTATGAAATTCAAATGCGCCTTCTTTGGAGAACAATAAATGGAGCCAGGGGGCTTTAATGATCCTTGTTTAATGCAATCAGTTGTTGATCCAATCTCCGGTTCATCATAGTCACTGTCAATTTCAGTTGGAGTGGACCTATTCTGGTGACCTCTTCGCCGGAGAAGAAAGACATTGAAGTAGTAGCTCACCAATTGTTCCCTACTTTTGTAAGGGAAAAGCTTATATATTTCATCCCAGAAACACTCATCTTGAGAAGGAGGGTTTGACCTCACTATAGCCTTGAATTTCTTTTCTTCTGCTAGACCCCAAGAGAGTGCAACTCCCTCACCCATCTTGTCAATTTGCCAATGGTAGAAGGCCAAGCCTAATTCAAGTTTTACCCTAATCCTTTTCTCAGCAACATGAAATTTAACACATTCAAAAGAACCTGGGAATTCGCAGCTACATAAATCATGTCTTCCAAGTCCAATGCGGTCCCTTTCAATTAGATCATTACAGTTCTCTCCTCTTTCCTGCTGCCAAGAATGTGTACCTAACCATTTAGAATCACTTTCACAAGTCTCCCCAGTCCATTTTTGGCACTTTTGCTTGAAAAAATGACCCCACAGGAATTCTTTTCCGACTGTGATTGTTGATCCATAAGCCAATGAGAGGATTCACAGACCGTGGATTAGATTTTTTATCAAAGTGATCCTCAAAGTCACCTGAGGATGATGACTCTGAACTCACTTGTGCTTCAGAATTATTAAAAAAAAGGACTGCTCTAGATTCTTTTGAAGAAATGATCCTTTGGCTGCATCTAGATTTCTCTAACCCAGAATGATCTTCATACATGGTTGGATGCGTCTTTTGCCTCTTCTATAAGTATGGAAGTTGTTCGAATTTAGTAATGCATGGACAATGGTTCCTTCATAATTCTCTACACATATTTTCATTATTGAATAACATAACAAAATGAAACAAATTTACATATAAAGTTCAATTAAGTAAATGCCACAATTCAACCAGAGGCTAAGCTCTCATTTCTGAAAGGAAATACAATCTTTCTTTATGAAAGTACTCTCCTTCATAAGCACACTAATAAATGCGTAGTCCTTATGTATCTAGTTGAGTATCCAGCATTCCAGTTTGTTTGTCCTAAATTGCTTCCAATAACCCCTTCTACACCAAACCAATCAGATGACTCGGTCATACCCATGGAAACAATGACAGTGACATAATACTGGATATATATAGTTGGATGCAACTGCCATAGTATGATGTTGTGCAGATGATGGGATCCATTCACAAAACATTTATAATAACTGCAGACTTAAATTAAAAGCTGTTTTGAGTAACTTATAAGTTAATTGCATTGACATTACTAATAGCACAAGTGCACTGTAGTAAGCAGCTTGATACACTGAATGGCTATTACTATAACAATTCCTACTATTGAGCAGTTTGATACACTCAAAGCAACCTAACTCTAAAAAACTACAGCAGAGTCCAATTATAATGAAAAATTATGAAAAACACATAACAATAACATTCTGGATCTAAGAATCATTATCAACTATCAAAAGTTTGAGAACATTTAGTATTCTTAGAACAGAGATATTTATCACATATACCTGCCAAATAAATTGTTCAGCACTTGAATCAGCATTCCTTTTCAATAGCATCACTTCTCGAGCCAATAGAACCTGCTTCCATAACTGTTCATTCCCGCAGGACTTCCATTTAGACCTTTCTGGTAAAGACCCAATGGCTGGATTACAAGGGTCCTTTGCAAATGTTGTGACCCAATCCAGTAATGCCGAATAGCACCCCCGCTTTCTCTTTCGATTACACCAATCTTCCTTAACTACACTCCCAAATTCCGTTTCACATTTTCCACCATCCACTCTTCTTTTGTCATTGTCATTGTCATTTCCCTTATCTCCAACAGCCTTCACAAAACACTGAACCTCATTCTCCGTACACTTCTTTTGATGAAAGCCACCTTCACCAACTACACTCAACTCAATGTGTTTGGTGCTGCCATTTCCCCTGCCATCATCTAACTCCACAAATCTCAAAACTCACCACTCGTACACAATTTTCTACTCTCCTCTAAATCTAAATGCATGCGATCCTCATCTTTCTTCTTATCAGAAATTTCAGAAGAGACCCCTTTAGATTCCGAATCCAAGTTCAGTTCTCTATGATTTGTCCCATTATTTACTAATCCAACTTTTGAGTCTTTATCCTTAACATTTCTTTGCAGCCATTGATGCAGCGCATCTAAATACCTGGGGAAAATCAGTTTCAAAGATGAAGCAATACCGGGATCCAACCCGGATTCTTTAGCCACAGAATCCCACAACCCATTTTCAGTGACAACATCATATCCACCCTTTTCCCTCACTAACCAGTATAGTTTGAACAAATCCACTGATTGCCACTTCCTAACATTGAAGATAAAGGCCAAACACAATGACTCCCACTGATTGAACAAGCATTTAATTTTATACCATTTTGAAAAAGATCCTATTTTTTTTTTTACTAAAGCGAAGAGCTTAGAAACAACCTGCAGAAATAAATTGTGAATTCAGATCCTATCATATCATCCCTATATACAGTTTTACACACAAAAAAGGAAACTTGAAGAAATTAACAACAGAGAATAACAAGGGAAAAGTTAAGATACCAATCAACTAAACATCTGGGATTTTGTGGAGTAATTTTTGGTGGGAATACATTGATGTAGAGCTGGGAAAGAAGGGGAAACGTACCAGTAATTGAGAGGGTAGGATTTGGTTGTGCCTGATGTTTGCTCTCAGTGTAGTTTTCCATTTTTTGTAGACTCACTTTTTAGTTTTTTCCTTTTTTTAAGACTCTTCTCCTTGAGGGGTAAGATAGAGTTCTAGTAAAAGGAGTTTCTTGATGAGTAAATTTAGGGTTTTGTAAAAATGGCCACAAATATGAATCATTTGTCTAACTATGGTTTGTTGAGTTGGATTAATATTCTAGTGAAATTAATGAATTATCTAGGGAATGTTTTACAAAATAAAATTTTAAAAATTAACAAGGGGATGTAGAGGTTGTTTGCAACTTGGTAGGCCACTAATTACTTAAGGTCTAGAGGTGTCCAATTAATTCGGTTTTTTCAATTTTTTGGTTAATTAGATTAGTCCGAACTGGTCGGTTCGGTATAGGTTCAGTACCAGTTCGGGTACATACTAATTTTATTATTATTATTATTATTAATTAATAATAATAATAATTTTCGATAAAATCAAAATCGAACCGATTTATAAGTATACCGAACCGGTTCAACCGGTTCCGGTATGTGAATTTTGATAATTTTGGTAGTGGTCTAGTTCAAACCGAATAAACATCCCTACTTGACTCTCATTAATTTATTTTTTTTAAAATATGGCAAGTGAAAATAATAATTTATATGTCAATTAATTTCGCAATGAATTTAAATTACGATTAATGATAAATTATAAGTGATAAGATAAAATAATATTTTTTTTTATCTTATATATTTACATAAATTGATATTTAATATCAATACAAATTTACTGTAATATACAGTAACACTTATGCAAATAGTGGCCACATAAATTACCGTGATTATGTGATTCACCAATTAACACATCAAAACGTCATAGTAAAATATAGCTTATAACATGGTATGATTTGGTGCGATCAGAAGTTCAAATTGCATATAAATTTTTTTTAATATGTGTGATTTAATAAATTTAAAATTATACATAATATCGTTTGTAATTAGTGTGTTGCAATTTTAAAATTTACAATGCGATTTTAGTTCTAAAATTAATTAACCCAACTATATTTTTGTTAATTTAAACTTTCCCTCTTTTCTTTTTACTGAGAAAAAGGAAGTGGATTTTTGTGAACTTATTTATTACTCCCAAAACTCAGAACTTGTACACTAAGGCTATATTTGTTTATAAAAAATATATTTAGAATTGGACTATTTGTATTAATTTAACATTATTTCGGATTATTTTATCCCATGATAGGAGATTAAATAGTCTAATAGACTTTTTTTTTTTTTTATCATTCCTAAGGCTATTTATGTGAGATTATATAATCTCATGAAAAATTTAGAGTTAATAGTCCCCCTCATTTTAAACTATTAAATAATTTTATGGGACTAATAGTCTAACATTAAAGGATTAATAATCTCTTATCAAATAATTAAATAATACAAATTAATATTAAATTAAAATTAATAGTCCAATCTCAAATATATTTTTAACAAATAAACATAGCCTAAGATTATAATTGCGTATATCATAATATAGTGACGGTGATTGCAATATTTTCCCATTGTATTGTTTATATAATTTAAATTAAAAAATACTTGTTCTTATCAAGTCCCTATCCTCATGTAATATGCAACTATTTATCTACACGAGGCAAATTCTGTGTTGCGCTCCCAAAAGCTCATGCCTAATATATTTTCATGTTAGGATGACAAATCTAATGTTAGCTTGCGGAAAACTTGATCTTGACGGTACATGTGATCCATTTTCAATATTAACTTGAAATCAACTATCCCTCTTACGTTCAAATTTGAAAATGTATCTTTTTTTGGTGAAAATTATTTTGTTTTAACTTAAAATAATAATAACAATATAAATAAGCGCTGCAATTTAAAATACGCGGAAACATGTTAAAATTGCAACTAAATAGTACGTATGGGTTTTCAACTATTCTAATGTTATCAAATGTGTCGAAATTGTTAGTGCGACTCAATCAAAATGATTTAATCGAATTTTAATATGATTTTGGAACTGAATTCGATTATTTTGCTTAGCCCTATAATTCAAGTCATATATAATCACTAGATTCACAACTATCAAACTAATTACTTAAAGTATAAGTTTTTTATTTTTTATGACAAGATTTCGATTTTGAACTTGTGCACATTTGTACGAAATTTTGTAATGTTAAAGTCCGGTCAGTTGATTGAAATTTTAATTTCAGTCAAGCTCATATTGTTTACTTATTTGACAAATGAATGTATATTAAAATGTTAATAGTGGAAGAACCATCTATTCTTCTATTCTTATATATATATATATATATATATATATAGGAAAGGGAATAAAGTAAAATTAATTTGATTTGATGATCCGAGTTAGCTCACTAATTAAAATGAGTTAAACTCATTTTAATTGGTGAGTTAACTCAATTAATTTGAGTTTTTGCCTGTTATGAAGTTAGAGGTACATGTATTTAATATTTCGAAATTAAAATTTTTTGATTTATACTTTCACATTCATGCATTCTTTATTTTGGTATTTTAATGCATCTCAAACTTCACACACACATATATAACCCTGAATTTTACTCCAATCTTTTGTAAAAATCCCAAAATAAAAAATTATATCATATTTTTAATCGCAATTAAATTAAAAAGAAATGCCGATTTATTAGTCATGGCCGAATCAAAGAATTCTCATCAAAGAATGATTGGTCCACAAGTCGGACATAACATAACGTTCTTATGAGTTATGATAGCTGAATAATCATCATATAGTTGAAATTTTGCTTAAAAATTGGGCCCATGCAGATCTATTAAAGTAGTGTTTGGTGCCATAAATGACTAACCCAATCCCACACCATCACCCACCCACTTATTAGTCTCAACATGGCCCTGTTGAATGTTATTTCTCCCCTCCTTTCCCATCATCACAATTGAGTAATTAATGAGAACTGTAAATAGATTGAACTCTCATAAAAACTTAAATTTTTATTATAAAAATATCAAATTCCGCTCGTAGAAATAATAATTTTACTTCCTAAATTATTCTTTAACTTTTGAATAATTCAGCTCTTTTTTTGTGTGTAGTATATTTTGATGCGGAGTTGTTAATTTAAATTGAATAATATTGTGGTGACAAAAATATAAATATACAAAAATAAATACAAAATAATATTTCAAATTATAATTAGTTGAGATTTTATCATATATGTAGGCGAACCTAACAGTTATAACCGACCACAATCACAAATCATTTTGTATTAAAAAGTCTCATCGCAAAAACATTACTGAACTTTTTGCACTTGTTGAAAACCATGATATTTCCACAAGACTTGTAAATTTATAATGGCAAAATACACTTTAGTCAATTTCCTTGCCAAACATGTTGGTTAAAATTCCACACAAGACTACCCAAGTGATGAGGCCTTAGGGAGAGGATATAGAATTCCTTGAAGCCCCGGGCAACTGCACATCAACATCAGAATGACCACCGGCGGCAGTTGATATTACGTCGCCGGAATCTGCCCCGACCCCATGGAATGATCTACCGGAAACCAATGCTTGAAGCAGCTTTGGTGGCGGCGGGACAGTCACTTCCACCACACCTTCCAACATTTTCACCACCATCCCCATTGTAGGCCTTAGTGCCTCTTCATCCTGTATACACCATATTGCCACCAATCCTATACGCATTGCCTCTGCTTCATTATACAAGCCACCAAGCCTCTCATCCACCACAGCCGCCATGTTTCCTTCAATTATATGTCGTGCCGCCCATGGCGGAAAAAACCACTTCTCTTCTGTTCCACCACCTCCACCAGCTGAAGGTGGTCCCTCCACGTTCCTCCGGCCACCTATTAATTCTAACAAAGTCATTCCATAGCTATATACATCAGCTTTTGTTGTGATTGCCACTCCAGAGATCCATTCTGGTGCAACATAGCCCCATGTACCCCTCATGGTGGCTAATACACGACTAAAGTCGTGTCCAATTAGCTTTGCCAATCCAAAATCCGAAACCTTTGCTGAGAAATCTTCATCTAATAGAATATTTTCAGGCTTAATATCACAATGTATGATACAATTTCTGCATTCCTCATGTAAATAAGTAATCCCTCTAGCAGTCCCCACTGCAACACAAAATCTAGCATCCCAACTCAAATTCTGACCATCTTTTTTTAAATAAACACTGAGAGGACCATTTGGCATGTAATCATAAACAAGAAGCCTATGCGAATTTTCAGAACAAAATCCCCTTAATCTAACAAGATTAACATGTTGAATGTTTCCAATTGTGCATACCTCTGCTCGAAACTCTTTCTCACCACTCCCGGGTCTTTCAAGCCTTTTCACTGCCACGGGCAAAGAAGAATCAGATAACCGACCAAGAAACACTGCTCCAAACCCGCCATGGCCAAGCTTCTCCGAGAACCCCCTAGTTGCAGCATGAAGCTCTTTGTAAGAAAACACCTTCAAATTTGTCACGGCATATACAGTTTCTTCTTCCTCTTTCCTTCTCCTAATCACTTTCTTCCGCAAAATCAACAAAGAAACAACCAAAAGTATCAAAGCCAATATAATCCCACAAATTACACCAACCAAAACAAATGCTTTCTTCTTATTCTTCTTTACCATACCTCCTCTCTGCACCCTTACATAAAGTGCCTCATCAATGGTGCTATCAGAACTAAGATTTCGAATATTCAACATAGACCCATATACATTCTTACAAAGATTACTCTTCGCATTGTGATGAAAACCAATACAAGAACAATTACTCAAACATTTTCTTTTACAATCAAGCCTATTTGCCGTAAACGAATCTCGTTTTGCTCCATCAAAAGTCACAGCCCCGACCTCATCAAATTCATCATTACCATTACAACCATTATCACTCTCCCGGTGACAACCACCGGAAAAACCTTGGGCATCCCAAGAACCACCGTCAACCGGACTAAAACCAGGTAAACACTTGCAAGGATTCAGCAAATTACCATTACAGAATCCATAATTCCCACATAATCCATAAACTTTACAAAAATTCTCAGGCTGTGACCAAAACATATTCCAGTACTCCGTTTGTGGGGACCATGTAAACTGCCTCAACTGCCCGGTAGATTCCAGCCAGAACCGGGTCAGGGGCGGTTTAATACTGCCCTCCACCATGATCTCCGTGTACCCAAACGACGCCGTTGGGGTCCGCGGAGCCACAAAATGAAACCTATAGATATACGGTATCGTCATTTCCGGCACATCGGAAAATGAATTTCCGGTCCATTCTCCGGTGGACCAGTAATCAATAGTATTATCAAATGAAAGAACAATCTCACCGTAATCCTGCGAAAGCCGGAGCGCGTACTTCCCCGGTGCCGGATCGTTCGAGCTCTTCCAACAAGTCAGCCACTTTCCGTCCGTCAAGTTCATCCCCGGCAACCACGTGTCCGTCGGAAAATCGAAACTGCTCCACACAATCTCACCTCTAGATGTTAAAAACACCAAATTCCCTTGCTCTAAAAGCTTCAAATTTGTCCCATTGATCCCATTACCAGTTTTCCATACTACCTTGTGAGCTGATTCTGCAGCTGAATCTAAAACGGCTAATTTTCCGTCGGCAGTAACTACCAGTAACGCAGAAGCTAAACTTTGAACTGGGTTTTCGCGATTCGCGACCCAAACATATGTTGGTGTAGGGATTGAAGAGTACCAAATCCCCAAATATACTTTTGATTCATCATTGGTGCTGAAAAATCCCAGCTCGAACGTTCTGTTTTCGCTTGAAATCGTTGCGGTTCCGGAGATTAGAACCACATATTTCGATAATGAAGCAACTGGGTCAGTTGAATTCGAGGTTTTGAATTGATGGGTCAGATTTTTGTAGAGATTGAAGGGTTTTGTAAGCTCATTTGAGCTCGATTTGAGTCCAAATGCTACTGAAATAGAAATGGAAATGACAAAAGAAATGAAAAATAAAGTCAGAGGCATTTTGATGCTCATTTTAGGAGAGAGAAAGCTTCAAAATGGAGCAAAACATTTTTGTAACAAAATAACAACACCATAGAGTCTTCAATGAAGTAAGAAAAGGGGAGAAAATCTCTGTTCTTCAATTTCTAGAGAGAGTGATTTTAGAGAGAGTAAGAGGGGATTGTCGTGGGTATCTTAAAAAGCTGTTATTTTTACTCACGGACAAGATAAAAAAGAGAGGTCGTATTTACGAAATGACGAAAGTAACTTCACCAGTTGTATAAATGATACCATGTTGATATGTAATAATAGGTGACGTGTGAGGTTATTTTAGTAAAATACTTGAGCTATAAAAGTCCATGAGGAGGGATCTGGTGGGAGACAGAAGATCTCAGATACCATTCACGAGTTCGACTGTTCTTTCCAACAAAGGAATAAAAACAAAAAGTACTTATAAAATAGTGGGCTTAGTAATTAATGAAGCCAGCTTTTTCTTACTTTTTGGTAAAAAAATAAAATAAAAATACTACTACATAAGAAAAAGTAATTTATTTATTTTATTTTTTGTTGCAATAAAAAAATTATTGATTCTTTAACCTATGATGAATAATTTTTCCTTTCCGTAATATATAAGACGTTTAGAACATAATGTTATAAATTAAATTTTTTTATTAATAATAATATTAAATAATTAATTTTATTATTAAATTTTATTTTTATCCACTAATACTTTTCACTCTCTCAATTACTTTTAGACCATTTAATTTTGCAAACTTAGCATATAATTTTTTGTTTCCTCTCTTATTTTCTTCATAATTCCCTTATTAATTTTTCATCTTAAATTTCTTAACAATTTCATTATCGTTTTACTCCCTAACCTCTTCACATCTCCTTTCAAAATTTTCTTTTCAATTTTAAACACCTCCCTCTATGTCAAATTTATAGATTTTGAAACCTCTTTTTTTACTTCTAATTTACAGAAATCTTCCCTCTAACTTTTTTCCCTATAAAATAGCTGTGGAGGAAGGTATAAAGTTAAAGAATTTATTGATGGAGTAATAATATATTGACAACCCATAAAAAAAAAATTAAAGAGGAAAAATCCAAAAGTTTTTTTTTGGAGAAAAGAAGAGTGAAAAGTTTGATAGAATATTTTGGGAAGAATGTAATATTTATTTAGGAGAGAAAAATTACCTAGAAACTAGGATTATTGGATTGATGAGATATTTTAGAGGCAAAGTATGAAAAAATTAAAAAAAAATCCCTAAATATGTGAAAAACGTCTTATATGAGGGAGGAAAAATTCTTCTAAAACGACTTACATAAAGAAGGGAGTAATTTATTCTACGCTAACAAATTTACAATGGAGATTAATATAGTTGGATATTTAAATATTACTCATGTTAGAATGACTAATTTTTATATTAATTAAAAAATTAGCATGCCTTCTTTTATTAATAATTTAACTTTGGAATGCAGTTATAAATTTAATTTTTATGCAGAGTGCATATAATTATATATTTTATATTTAAAGGACAACTCTTTTAAAGACTGAAGAATTGTAAATTATAATCGTGATATTTTCATCATTATTGAATAATTGTAAATCTAAAACTTGATAGTAAAATCAAGATTATTTGATTTGTAATACTTGTATAAGTTGCAACAAATACTCTTATTAATAAAAATTAAGCCATAAATGTAAGACCCCGAATTTTATGAAATACAAAATTTAATTTTTCTTCATATATATTTTTTCTGAAACAGTAAGTGATTAAATTGATAAAATTAAATGTTAAGAATGTTATGTGTAAATTATATTATGTCGGACAATATTCGTTTGGTCGGAGAATATTCGTTCTGTCAGGGAATATTATTACGACGGCACCGTACGAACCAATCATTGGTGGACCCCACAACGAATAATTGTCGGATATAGAAAACGACATAAAGAATTTTTAAATGGTCAATGGTACTATCACTTTTAATTGTTAAAATATTCAGTGGTAAAAGAATAGTAATATACGGTATTACAAGTAACACACGGTATTGCACAGTAGCACACGGCATTGCACAATGTTTCGTATTATTAAACTGATAAAGTGGTTATCGTACAATATTTGACTTTTATTGTCATATGCACAATAATTCATATTATTAAACTGATAATTGTCACAGTAGCATATGCACAGTAATTCACATTATTGAATCAATAATTGTCATTACACAGTAACGTATTCTTTCTTTTACATACTTTCTGCATTATTGTTATCTCTATTATGATGTTAATTAAACAGTTATATTTCATTATTAATTGACTTGATATCTAACTCAGATAGCCAACTACACTGTATTTATAACAATTAGTCATAATAATGAATAAGTGTGAATTATTGTTGAATAATTGAATTGATAAAGTTATTTATTTTTATTATAATAAATGATATAAAGATGAAATGACTGGTATATATATTAAAGATAATGTAATAATTATAGAATTTCAAATGAACAGTGTAGATTGAAGATAATATTTAAATAAATGGTTTAGATTAAGAAAATCTTAAAAGATGAAATGAATGGTATAGATTAAAGATAATATAGAATTTGAAATGGGGTGTAGATTAAAGATGATCTTTAAATGAATAATTTAAATTAAAAAACTCTTAAAAGATGAAATGAATGGTATGGATTAAACATTATCTTGAAATGAACGGTATTGATTAAATTAGGAAATCTTAGTTATGATAAGATTTTTGGCTATAAATAGAAGCCTTAACTTAAGAATTTTTCATAAACTTTCTTGCTCATTCTTTCTTTCATTATCTAAATACTTCTTTGTGTAAGTTTTCTCTAAATGTGCTTAAGTCATCTTGAGTATTTGTGAAGATCTATAAGTGTACGAGTACTGTTCAAGTTAATTAACATCGTTTAAATCAATATTCAGTCACGTGTTAAGGTAAGGGATTTCATCTTCCACTATTCAAACTTACTATGGTAAGGGATTATCATTATTTGATTCTCGAAAATAATATCGTTTCTCTCTTACTCATAAGATATGTCATTTATTTTCATGTATTAAATTGTGGGAATAACCTTACGACACGGATTACCGCCTGTTGGTGAATAACCTTTTATATTCATTCCTTATTAATCTCTGAGAATAATCTTACTGCGCGGATTACAATCTGTTTGGTGAATAACTCTTCGTATTCAATTTTTAATAAATTGTGAGAATAACCTTCCTGCGCGGATTACCGCCTGTTGGTAAATAACTTTTCGTATTCATTCCTTATTAATCTCTGAGAATAACCTGACTACGCAGATTACCGCATGTTTGGTGAATTACTCTTTGTATTCATTTCTTATTTGTCTCTTGTGAAAATAATTTGTCTACACAAATTATTGCATGACATTATTATTCCATATTCGTTTGTAATATCATTTTCTTTCATATTTGTAAGTGATATTATTTTCCTTTATACTCATAAGGGCTACCATATTTTTCATCTTCTATTATTCAAAGTTATTACGGTAAGGGGTATCATTCTTTTCATACTCTTAACTTACTATGGTAAATACTATCTAGTAAAGTTCTTAAAATGATTATATATTCCTTAAAAGTTGTGTTTCATCTAATATCATTTCAATTGAACCTTCCTATTTTTCTAAACATTTCTATTGAACTGTAACCGTTATTCTGAACTGTGGATCTTGAATATCATTTTTGAATTTTACTCCATATCATGTTGACAATTTGGACATTATTTGAATCTGCATAAAGTAAACTTCCGATACTTATTATTTATCTTATTTCTTCTGTTCATCATTTGTATCACTGTTATTTGTATTAATTATCAAAAATTAAGCTGTTGTAAATATCTGTGGCCGGGGACACAGATGCGATATAATTGTTGAACAGATGATAGGTTAAAGGCGATATAATAGGTTAAAGGCGATACATTTGTTCGACGTCTTTTATGACACGTGGTGAAAGTTCTCTTTGGCCCGTAATGCAAAGATGAACTATTGTTTGACATGATTATGACCAAAGGCTGAATACTGGTATAATCATGACCATTGGTGTTATATTGAATATCTTTGGCCCGTAGTGCAAAGATGAACTGTTGATTTGCATGATTATGACCAGGAACTGTGAATTTGTATATCATGACTAATGGTATTTCAGATGATAAAAATTGATGATATTTTTTTGAAAAAGAGAAGCGAGTGGACATTATAGTCTGCATTATTCTTCTAATAAATTGCTCATTTCACTGCTATTATTGATCTGAACGTTGTTCAAGAATTTAACTGCAGTTTTTGATATAAACCTTGTAGTCTATTGTATTCTATCAAGAACTCAACTATTGAAGGTTAACGATAATTTATTCGTTATTATCTTAGTCATGATATTCTTTACTGAGCTATTTGAGCTCACCCTTTCTTTTTGTTCCATTGTTTTTCAACAGGAGATGAGAACGTAGTTGGGTCTAGCCGGGAGATGGAGTGAGAGTCCAATGGATAGTTATCGTAGTCTTCACGTGTTGTAAAATAGTGTGGTAATAATAGTGAAAACTTAGTTATGTATTATTATACACTGTATTGTTAAATGTTGTAATAATTTTGTTGTAGTTTTTTGACAACTCAAGTTTAAATTGTGTGGGCCCAAATTTGAGGGTGTCATAATAAATATATTTTAGTACAAATAAGTTGGTGGCTTAAAAAAATTGTTTGGAAAGAAATTATTTTTAGATAGGCTTTAATTTGTTTTCATGACACACACAAAAAGATTGTAACTTTTAAAACCAACTAAAGATGAGAAAGTTTATCTTCATCTATTATTATAATATGACATCTTAAATTAGTTTGACACTTTATATAATTTATTCGCATATATTATAGCGCCCCCGCCCCCCCCCCCCCCCCCCCCCCCCCCCCCCCCCCCGCCAAAAAAAATAGTCTATGAAGTGGATAATTATGGTTAATTGAATGATTATGTTTTTGATATACTCCATTAAAGTATCTAACTTAGTTTACATTATTTTAAGCAAATAAGCTCCGGAAATTAGTTCAAAGTTTGAGTCATGTCGGGACTACAAGCGGCATTTGTTCGAGATACAATGCATTTAAATATCCAAGAGAGTCCGTTGTCTGTAGTTTTTACATACACAGAATTACTTAAAAATTATTTAGTTTATTTTTAGAAGGAGAACTCATATTTTGGGACACAAAAATAAAAAGAAATGTTGTAAAAGTCTCATTATGGAAATGATGGGAGTATTAGGTGGTGAAGATATATTGTTCAAAACTTCAAATCAGACTTTAGAGAAAAAATAAAGATGAGGTTTACTTAAGTCAGGCGCTTCCTTCAACAACACCCAACCCCCCACCCACCCCAAAAAAAAAAAAAAAGACAATATTGAAGAATACGAATCTCATCCGACCATTTGGAACAACCACGTCCTCACACAGAAAAAAGGCTTGGCTTAAAAAGATACTCTTTTGTCCCATAAAAATGATCTCATTATTTGGCTCTTTTTTGTGTGTAAATGCTCCTATTCGAAACAAAAATACTATCGTTTTAAGACGCAGAGAGAATGAAATTCGAAAGAGATCATCTTTATGGGACAAAAATGGTACCTAAATTCCACCATCTTAGCTTAAATGATGTTTTCTCTATACATGCAAAGTATTAGACAATTGCCCTGTTTTGTAGTAGTTTATTTTAGAACACTTTATAACTTATTTAATAGTTTAATTTAACGAACTTATTCTATAAGTATCTTATTTGGCGATTTTTTTTATAAAACTTATTAATAAGTGTATGTTTGACATTAAGCCGAAAATAAGCTCTAAGTTGGCGGGGTTTTGGGGTAGGTGGGTGGGGGGCACCACATCCTAATTTTTTCTTTTGTGCATTGAAGGTAATGGACAGAACTTATTTTAAATAAGTTGCGACAACCGTACTTTTTCAGCTTATATTTTAAAAATTAGCCATAAGCTCTGTCCAAGAATTAAATTTTCTGAACAAATGTCAAAACTAGAGTTCATTTCATATGTTTAATTATTGATGCATGTATCATGTTGATGAAGACCTTACACCAACTATATAATATTCTCTTCGTCCTGTTTTATCTGTCTTAATTTATTTTTTATGATTAAATTAATCATAAATTTATTTTCAAATTTAGGCACAAAATTATTATTATAAAAAAGTGCATCGAAAATATACTATCAACACCAACTTATTTGATTTAATTTTTTTTAATACACTTGTTTAATTATAATCTTAGAATTGATCAATTTGATCATAAATTTTATTGGTTTGCAGGCATGATAAATTTGTGACAGTTAGTGGAGGTAGTGGCATTTCCCCTTTCATTTCAATAATCCGCGAACTCATTTTCATGAACTCGACAATGAAATGCAAGACTCCCGAAATTCTCCTCTTCAGCGAATTCAAGAGTTCCTCAGAGCTCGCCAAGTTAGACCTTCTTCTTCCACTTTCAGACGCCACATATGGAATTTCCAGTCTTATGCTACAAATTGAGGCTCATGTGACCAGAGAAAAAGGACCACCAGCAGAAAACTCGAAGCCTCCCCTGCAAATAATATAGTTCAAGACGAGCATGTCTGATGCACCAATATCGCCAACTTTAGGCAGATACAGTTGGCTCTGGCTTGGGGCAATTATATTGTTGTCTTTCATAATTTTCCTTCTCTTTATGGGGATTCTTATGCGCTTTTACAGTTATCCAATCGATCATAACACCTATAAGGTGTTCTCAAACTCATTAAGAGCTGTGCTAAATATGTTATTTGTATATCTATAGTTGTAACAGCTAGTGCAGCTTTTCTTTGGAACAAGAAACAAAGTTCCAAGGGGACTAAAGAATTGTCACCAGGAGTGCAGAATTCATGGTCTAGCAATATTGGTGGGAGAGAATTAGAAAATCTTCCTCGCCAGTCTCTTGTGAAAGCTACCAAGGTGCATTATGGTCAAAGAGACAAAGACCTGATCTAAGGAGCAAGTATATGTCTTCTCTAAGGTATAGTGTACCCTTTACAAAATGTCCTAGAACGAGAGTTCACTTTCAATTCTGTCGAGAGATTTCTTTTTTCATTAAATATCTGACCATTGAAAGCCTGCTCTCATTTTAGGACATATGCGGCCTTGGGATAGGATAACTACCCATGTCCTCAAGGGCCTTTATTTGCCCTAAAAGGAGCAAAAACAATGGAAAATATACTGGACAAAATCTCTGTAATTGTTGTTTCTCTTGCCATGGCATGCACACTGATAATAAACTTGATCCTCTTGTAGGGATGCTATTGGAACATAAAGAATCCAGCGTTGGAGTTCTTGTTTGTGGTCCAAAGAGTTTGCCCCATGAAGTTGCGAATATTTGTTCAACCGGATGGGCAGAAAATATGCATTTTGAGTCGATTAATTTCAGCTGGTTATTATCTGTTCTCCAGTGCAGATTTATCTTCTGTTACATACTTCCTCTTTTCTACTTAAATCTTTGAATTTGGAATGTAACTTAAGGTAAAATATAGTTTTCATCAATCAACAAAAGCCAATAGTATTATTGAATTGCGAGGGTCTAGTGAAAATGGTAATTGTTAGGCTCCAGGCTGAGGTACAAGTAAATGGCTAGAATTATATAATTACAAAGGCCTAAATAAGCCATATCCGCAAAATGTAAGAAAAATTATGAACTAATTCCTATCTTCGTACACCTCTACCACCCTTGGTCACCCAGCTGTTCTTTCGCTTCATCTCCCAAAAATGGAGTAAAAACTAAAGCACAATATAGAGGTACAAATTGTAAAAAGGGAACGTCGTCAGGTGAAGAGTAAGAGCAGAACTACTGAGGAATGCCTAAATTTTTTTTTGACAGACTTATTTACAAAATAAATATTAGCTAAAATGGAAAATCGAAACTCACTGTGATTTATGTGACCAGAAACGTGGTCGCGAAAGAAAAAAATCTAGCCCATGGGAACATGACATGTTTTCCAGTCTCCTCTTTGCCCTGCAATGGATTCAGATATTCATGCTTGCACGTTTCTCTATAATTTGGCTGGTACCTTCTACTTGAAGAAGGAGAATAATTACATCATATAATAGCCATTCTATGATTACAACTGAACAGATGATCAGTAATCTTGTTTGAATCATGATGTCTCTTCTAAATCTTCCGATGATGAAAGTTTCTCTTCCAAGGCTTGTAGCAAATCATGGTATTCAACAAATGCTGGATGTGACTGAACCGAGTACAAGAAAAAAGTTAGGGTGTTGCATGTAAAATTATCAACTATAAGAAGAAAACTTTTGAGAGACATATACCTGTAAAGTGATGCTATATGCGTTCCATAACCGCGTGTCATGATGAAATAAATCAAAAAGAACCTGCACCAGAAAATGAGAGAGGTAACAATCATATTATTAGTTTTTCTTTCTTAATCAACAATGGTAATTTAAACAGCTTAAGTTTTACAAAATTACTATAGATTTAGCACTTTAACTTATACGAGGCAGATGATTAGATTAGCGATGACGTTTCAAAGGTTATAAACTCTGATTAAGTTGCCAGATGACTTGTGTTTCTTCGTGGTAGAATTGCCAACTTAAATCGCTATAAAGACTTGGAGATGTAATTATCAAAAATGGATATAAAATATAACATAAAGAATGGTACTGCATTGATTGATTTATATGAACTCAAAAATGAAAGATATCACTAAATCTAAAAATCAAATAACTATTTAATTGTTGCAAATAAGATGGAATATTAGCTGTAAAGGTAAAGCAATAGCAGCTAACAGTAACATACATAGGAACATAGCTACAAAAATCTAGCAGCAACAGAGGGGGGGAAAAGTAAGACGACATCAGCGATACCTCAGACCGCCTTAAAAGAGTGGCCAATACAACTATCCACTCTTTAAACTGGACCGAGCACATATGAGACAAGAGAAATTCTGCATCCAAACGACTTTGCAACGTTCCCATTTGAAGCTGGAAAATTTTGTAGTCAAAAAGAAAAATATATAAAGCAAAAGTCAATTAAATTGGATTTGCAAAATAAAATGGAATTAGACTTGATTATTCACACTAAATCTCTTGGAAGTATCAAGCACCTTGAAATGAAATTGTCAAGCTCTTATGCTTTAACCTACCCATTTAAGGTGTTCAAATAGCTTTTCTGTTACAGTTCTCTTTTTCTTTCTCTTTTTTATATTCTATCCTTATTTAAGTAATGTGGATGCATCATATGTCACTTCAGATACATGTTTCCCATACAAAAATAATCAAATTAGAAAATAAATTAAGCACTGAAATTCTAAAGGATATAAACATGATAGTTTGCAGATGTCAATACCTTCTGACCAATTAATTCAAGTCCCGAAGCAAAATTATCCAAGCGAGCACTCCTGTATCGTTCTCGTTGAAGATATTCCTACAATGAGTTTTTTTACTGTTAAACCTAGATCACCGAATATTAGAAGAGAAAATACTTATCTTGGTCCAAAACTGTCACATTCTCTTCTTACCACTAGATCAAATTGGGTGCCTTTTACAAATGCAACAAGCTTCGATAGTTCTTTCCCAGACATCAAATAACTAGCATGGCTTTCTAGAATATTTTTAACCGAAGCAATATGCGCATTCTGCTCTTTGAACGAAGGGCTGGCTCACAAGAAAATTTATACGGTATATCAGTTAAATATGTGGAAATGGAACTTTGGTGATATGCAAACTAGTGTCTAGTGTACGGAAGATTGCCTTCACCTTTTTGACTCCGAAGACTGCCTACGGTAACTTGAAGGAAGAAGCAAATAGCTCAAGAAGCGGGGAGATTGTTTTTCTGAATCTGATGCTGGAGGTTCATAATCCCTCCCAGATCTCATTTGAAACCTCACCTGAGAACATAGAACAGAGTATCAATTAACCCAGATAACAATAAGAAAATATTAATTATTTACAGAGCATAAATCTATATTGAACCCATACCAGTTCTCCAGCCAGTTCATATAAAGATTCATCAAGTGTTGCCTGCACATGTTCTTATGATCAAGATATATCATCCAAAATGAAGTCACTAAAGAAGAGGGGGAGGCACACAATGGAAATTTTAAGCATGAGTATACCTGTAATAGGCGTAACGCACAGTATTGACTCACAGCAGGACCTTCGAGTTTAGCAATGACCTGCACCATTCAGCACAAAAGAGACTACATATAAATTCTGAATGAGTTTTTTGACTGGCACAAAACTACACTAAGATTAGTAAAATAAGCTTAGACACAATTCAAATGAACTGTTACTGTTTCGTTCAAGATTTACTTTGCTTATCTTTTTGGACTGGCACAAAGATACACACCGATCAACCAAATAAACTTATACTCCATCCGTCCCCTAAAAGATGTCTTTAAGTACACTTTCACACAAATTAAGGAAACTAAAATAGAGGAGAGAGTATAAAGTTTGTTTCAATTTATCCATAGTGGACCCCGCGTAAGTACACTAATGTTTTTTTCTCTTTTTAAAAAGTAATAGACCTCACTTAAGTACACTTTTGAGGGTAAACTACTATTTATATAACATTTCGCATTTGACTTGTGTACTTGAGAATCTTTTGGTGGACAATTTCTTTTTTGTACTTGGAGACATCTTTTGAGGGACTGAGGGAGTATAACTTTAGATACTCACAATCTTAATGACTGACAGTTATTTTCGCAAGCAATAGATTCAGAAATCCGATGGCAATTTACATAACATATTAACACGATCAATCAGTCAAAAGGTCTACTTTTAAAAAAAAAAAAGTCAAAATCTCTAAGACGCAATGCCTTTTTTAATAGTAAAGATGTGTAAGATGATAAGTAATATATAAACCTATTAATAATATAATTAATATATATATATATATATATAAAACAATAATAATAAATAAATAAGGCAGTTAATAACATAAGAATTCTTAAATCCAAAGGAATGAAAACAAATTCAAAAGCGACTTTCTTACAAGTATATAGCAGGCGGCAGTTCTGTACCATCTCTGTTGGAAGCACTCCTCAAATAACCTACAAAACCAAGAATGAATCAATATCAAACTATTCCATTAAAAATTATGAAAAATCAATTTCAAGACTGTCAACAAATAATCCAATATAAAACTCTATAATAAATCAGAAATCTATGGATCACCCAAAGTTTAAAAGGTGTTAATAAATTATAACAGGTTAACAGTGTCAGCAAACAATATTCAAGATGAAATAAAGTTTTGCTTTAAAAAAACAAAATATATATTTGTGATAAATAAAGGGATTACAAAGTAGAGACTGACAGGAAGTCCACAGAGAAAAAAACACAGAAAAGACAAGTGGAATAAAACCACAAAACCCTCAATAGAGTTTTTGACTTGTCCAAGAAAAGTTGAGAGGTTGTTATGCAAATGGTGGACTCCTTTACTTATAGAACTCAATATACTAAACCAGTTACGGTTGCGTTGCAGTACTCAAAAAGTTTGTTGACCTGAAAGTGTGGAACAGAGATGGGCTAGGTTTTACAATTATAAAATAAAGAGAGTGAGTGAATATATACACATGTATACATAGACAGAGAGAGAGAGAGAGAAAGAACGAGAGAAAGAATGAGAGAGAGAGAGGGAAAGAAAGAAAGAGAGAGAGAAAGATAGATAGATAGATAGATAGATAGATAGAAAGAAAAAGAGAAAGAGAGAGAGAGAAAGAAAGAAAGAAAGAAAGAAAGAAAGAAAGAAAGAAAGAAAAAGGGAGGGAGAGAGAGAGAGAGGGGGAGAAAGTCTTCTAAAACAGTTAGGGTTGCGTGTAAGAACTACAAACAAATTTCTCAAACATCAGAGAATGCAAGAA
Source organism: Hedera helix (assembly GCA_947179155.2). Lineage (NCBI taxonomy): Eukaryota > Viridiplantae > Streptophyta > Magnoliopsida > Apiales > Araliaceae > Hedera > Hedera helix. The sequence continues at coordinate 38,895,759 of OX359287.1, forward strand.
ACTGCATACCAACAGAAGTCCCACTTGGGGAAAATCAATCCAGTGACTCTAGTTTAGGCATTTATAAATTTATAAAAAGGATTCCTATCATTACCCTCCACATCTTAGACACCATGTCAAACATATATTATGACACGAGCACCATTACTGGTCTTTCTCTATAAGATAAAATGGAAGCTCGTGAAGTGTGAATAGTAAGTAAAAATCTATATTAAACGGGGAAAAATCATATACTCTGTTGTCCTTCCAGCAGCGGAAAAAAGATCTGCCCAGTGTCGACCATCGGTTTTTCTTGCAACGCTAACAACAACGTCAAAATACTCTGGAAATTTTTTTATTAAATCACAGGTCTTCTCCAGTAGGGAAGAAGTTTTAGCATGACTGTGAACTAAGATTTGATTTTTGCTTGCATTTTGCCTGTAAAAGATACATACGAAATGTGTTAAAAACAGACACAAAACAACCATCAAAACAAGAGATAATTATCAATAGTTTAGATAGACACAAAACCACCTCTACAGATGCTGAAAATTCATAACTACATGCATGAAACACACAGTATGGGTACAAGAGTAAGAAAACAGACTCCAACTTGCAAGAATAGTGTCCTCGCTATATCAAAACCCCTCTCTACCTATATATATCCACCGACTTAACACTCCAAAAAGCTTCTTTAGAATCATTGAAATATCATCTAAAGGAACCTCTGAAAAAGGGGGTGATTGTTAAAAACTGATTAGATCAACTGGAATTAATAGACAGTGGAGTTTCACTTCAGCGTCACAGTTTCCAGCATCTTCGGTACCATGTGGCACCAATTCAGAAATTTTTGTATTGAGCTATCTACTATTTTCATGGTAAACATAATATATAAATAAATAAATAAAACTTAATAATAAAATCATACAAATCACTGCACGAATTATATTTACCTGGAAATTTCAGAATCAAACACCGTAAAAAGAAGCCACTCCAAACAATGGGAAAAATGTGGCTTCTCAGCCGATAATTGTGCCAACTGCAAAGCTTCATCACTTTTGTCCCTCTATTGAATAGAATCACAAACAGAAGTGGAATTCAAGATAACACAAAAAGAAAGAAGAAAAGTACAAAACCTAACTCGGTGTACATAGTGTCTTATGGAATCCTAAATAATGTAACCTGATAAAGAGTTCAGACTGAACCCCCAACAGGCAAAGGCCAACCAACTCTTATCGACTAAATGGGGCCATTTCAACATATGTTTCAGCATGAAATAATTCAGTATAAACTTTCTTAGTTAAATATTAGAATTACTAGTTACTAATGAAATGATATACACCATTAGGACAATAGGACCCAGGGTACCTGAAGAAGGTGTCGAAGTAAGCAGTGTAAGATCGTTTGAGCTTGAGGTGTAGGCTCAAAACATGGGAACTCTGTGCATGCTGAAAATGACATCCTCTGGGAGACACCAACTACAACTCCAGCATTCGGAAGTAGACCAAGAGGGTATACTTCACGATCAAATTCAAGCTCAGGATCAAACTATAAATAGAATAAGGTGACTTAAACATCATAAATCACAAAAATAAAAGAATCAGAGAAATTGAGAGCCTTGACAACAGTGAGAATAATATTACATCAGAACTAAACTGAAAATAAGAAAGAACTAAGTTCAGCCACCATGAAGAGTGAAGCAATTAAATCTCGCATGTTATCAATAAAACTGTTAAACCACTTGGTGTGTAGCATGCAAGAAAAGAAAAGGCATATACCGAGAATTTCAGATAGTACATGCTTAAGACCTTGAGTAACAAGGTTAAAGCTGAATTAAGTTAAAAAATTCAACATATAGATAGAAATGCAGCTTATATGTTTTTATTCAAGGAATAGTAATTTCTGAAGTCACGCAAATCATTCTCCGGCATTATTAAATTTTCGTAATTGAATTGTACTCCTACTTTATGAGACTTAATTTGGATTGATGGTCGTGGGCATATTTCTAGATTTATAGCAAGTATAAGTTGTTCTAAGTAGTCAAAGTGAAGAGGGCAGTACCTCCACATACTCGTACAACTCTTCTATCCAGTTAAGAGTCCAATTACAAAATATGGATTAGTGTATGTGATTATGCCTATACCCTTTCCAGGGCAAAGCATGAAGTACTCTAGGTAAATGTACAACCTTCTTCTTTTGTTTATTAGCTTACTAAAATGGCATTTGATCATTGTTTGACTGGAGTAAATTTCATCACTACATTTAATGATCTAATGGTTGATCACATGTTGTTTAAGCTTCAATGTAAAACTCGATGTATGGTTTGTTAACTCGAATTGAAATAATAAAAACTTAAAACGGATTTGGTCATATTTTCTTAGAAACCTTATGTCTCTATTTAAACGTGTGACAATTTCAAAGTTGAATTTTTTAGCTAACCTAGATTTTCAATGTTGGAGGCAGAAGCTGGGCGTATGAGTTATAAGTATTACTTCACCAATCAAAATGAGTTTTAGTCACTAAGTCCAATTCTTTGGCTTAACCAACATACAATCTTGGCTCATTAAATTTTTCCACGGCTAGATTTTACAGTAGGGTAGCCAAGCTGAATTCGGGACAGGCTAGGGTCGGAGCCGATGCAGCCAATGCCTGGATTAAACTTGGGCTGTCCAAACCTTAATTTCAGGTCTAACAAAAAATCCATGCAATTGGAAAATATAAACCACCACAAGCTGAAGAATAACAATTAAAGAAACTTCCACACATTCTGATTGATTAATTGAAAAGGTCAATAACGGAAAATTCTTCCAGCATTAAAAACATAAATACCTGCAAGAAATCTTCCTGCTGAAAAGGCTCAACACCTGAAGATGGATACCAAACCTGTAATGATGAACTTTCAGCCACCAGCTATATCAGACATGCAAATTGATGGGTAACTAAAACAGAAGAATTCAAAAAACTAAAATAACTGTGACCTGCATTCCTCGATGACCATAATCTAACCATGACACTTCTTCAATCAAGTTTGTTGTCTCCTCTGATTGGCCACAAGTAACCCAGAACAATTCAATAGAATCAGTAAGCTCTCTTTCCCTCCCATCATCCAAATCAAGTACCGAGAGTTCCCCATTCGTCCTTAATATCAAACATCTGAAACACAAAGCAGTCAATGGACCTTGGCACACAGAAAGTCATATTCAAAGATTAAAAGAGCAACATACCTAACAGGTTCTTTTGCTAATAAATCCGATGATGATGATATATTTTTTCCTGGGATGTACTCTCTTTCAGGCTGATCAGGGATAAAACGCATTGCAGCAGGATGGCTCTTTGCAGTCATGATTGATAGCTCTCGTACTGTAGAAAGCTGTTCGTCATTTTATCACTTATAAACGCATGAAGAATTTGTTTATGAATAACAACCCTCACTTAAAAGCAACAGATATCTAAGACTCTAGCTTCACCATATCAAAAATTCTGATAAATCGAGAACAAGAGCATGAAACATTTCTATTACCTGTAAATCTGCAGTACTAGAAGCCGTTAATTCACCAAATAATTTCACATGGAATACATGGACATCAAATGGGCGGTAAGTGACAAGTAAATAATCTTGATAGACATCCATCACCATTGGTTTTGCAAGCAATGGTTTCTGATAGAGTAGTGAGCTCTGATCAAGATGATATCTTGGGTAAAATAGCAATTCATACCTGTAAAACATTAATTTTATGTTAATGAATTCGACTGATGTGATACAAGGTAAGTATGTATAAACATCAATTGTCTTTGCTTAAACAGCTGAACTGAAAATCTTAAATGTGAAACATATCAGGCCCATATGAGCGGGCAGTTGCACATAAAATTTCTATCAAACCTGTCCTTGGTTGCTGAGCTATAACACTATATAAGAAGTTTTAGTATTTGAATCAGAATACATTCCTTAATTAGCCATCCACAAACATACCAATGATGATTTTCTTACTTCCCAACGTAGACATAATAATAATTTTATTATAATTTACTATCAATCACGGTTTTAATTCCAGCATAACTTTTTCATTTCCACTAGTTTTAACTTTCAAAATACCTTTGCTAATATAGTTTTTCTATTAAATTTGGTAATGATATCTTTCAACTCCCTCTTCCACGTCCCCTCCCCTTTTTTCTCTTTCTCACACACGCACATGAAGATGCACAAAGAAGAAAGTTTCTTCCTCCTAATCCAGAGCAATAGCTGGTGAGATTGCTGGGAAACTAGCTTTCCAGGGAAAACCTTGTTCTTTAAGCATTTTCAGAATAAATATTTTAAGTGGAATTTGACTTTTGACACCTCAGACTATATACCGTTTATTACCAAGACAAGATCTGATCTGCATATACCAATATTAGTCCGGATTACACTCATCTTTCAACCAGGGTCCTGAGACCAAATCAACACAGCCAGCTATCCATTATTTATTTTCATTTGTTTTTAAATCAGTGATATCCATTTGTAAGTTTAACAGTCTAGAGAAATTGGCATTTTTCATCAGTTTTTGAAAATTTTGAAAAGAATACCAAATTGAATTAAATATTTATTTAATTGAGAATTGCTAATCATAATGAATTCTATTTCCATATCTCATGCAAATAATTTCTAAATATGTACAAATCAAGAAATAATAAGATGTTAAAAAATAAAACAAAATTCATCAGTAACATGTTGCCAGTAACGGTTTGTCCGGGGGAACCTAGGCATTTTGACCATAATGCATCAATGTATAGAAAGTTTTAAAATGAAATGCGAAGTTACAATTAAGAACAGCTTTGATAAAATGTATATGAAGAGCTCACGTGTTGGAAGAATCAACATAGTTGCAGACAACAATGATTTTCCCCAGCCATAACAAGCCTCTGCACTGAATCTTCTGCTCCTGGGTGATATCTCCGAACACTCGCCATTTTTTCAATCGTATGTCATATAAGATTAACCCATGAAGACCAGCAACAGCTAAGTACATACCATCCTTACTAGCTGCCACATGTAGAACTGGCCAATTTTGAGAAATATAAGAGACCTGTACCAGAGAAAAATTGTATTAGAAACAACCATGAACAAGAATAAAAAATGCAACAATCCAACATTATTATTGACTATAATACATAACTGGAAGGTTAATATGTAAAAGTTTAAGTTCATCGGTATCTTCAGACTGCACAACAAGCAACCGATCTTCACCATAGACAACTTGACGGGCGTATATCGAACCTGAAACTCCTTTGTTAAGGCAACATTTTCCAAAAGAAAATGCAAGAATTCTCTCTGAAGACCCTTCCTCAATAGCATACAGCCTATACCCATATTCGTCCCACTGCATCAGTGAGGTGCCACTTAACATAGGTTCATATTTACAATCTTGATTTGACTTAATTACTGGAGAAGAAACAGAACTTAAACCAATCTGACGGATAGTAGACATCAAGCGACATCCAGAGACAGACCAAACTGTAAGTCCCCTTAACTTCCATCCAACAGCAAAGGCAGAATTATCAGGTGTCCATGCAACACAACTAACAGCACCAGTATCATCCATTGAATATCTGCAGAAGACCATGAGCAAAACATAGAAACTCATTCACAAATTTTTCAAATTAGAATCACTATGCGTTAACAGACTTTAAGCGAACTACAAATAATCTCAAACTTTATAAAATCATCTGCAAACTTTATAGAAGTCCGATACGGAATTATCAAACTAGCAAGAAAGCACATTTTTAATATAAAAATGACGAAGTAGAAAGCTCTGATTATAAAAAACAACTTCCATGACATGAAGAACTTAGGTTTTCCAAATATAGTCCACTGAAAATTAATTACCCCATAAATTTCTTAAAAGGCACCCAGCTGGTCACCATATTGCTTTTCACAATGAAAAATTAGGTGATTTTGGGAAAGGATTAACATTCCTTCCGGATCCCTCCAAAAAGTAAAGTGCCATTTATAGAAACCTCAGCTAAATAGATCTAGTATGTAGAACTAAATCTCGTTAGCGACCACCTATGACACAAATTTCCAAGCCAGAGTAAATTAACAAAGCTTACCCCCAGTCATACAAAGATACAGAACGAATGAGATATCCAGATTCTGCAAGATCGTATAATTCAACAATGCCTCTTCTTGTACCAACAGCAAGGATTTGTTGCTCTGAAGCGATTGAAGCACATGTCGCATCACCAGAACCCAACATCTTCTCAGCTTTAATAGACTCAGCTTTCTTTAAACCTTTCTTACTTGTAGAACATAACACCAGTTGTCCATCAGAGAATAGCACAAATAACAACCTCAATGACAAGGAGAACTCCAGAGAGATAATGGAAGACTTTATGGACAAAATTTGACTGGATGCCGGAACACCTTGAGTCCGTCCAAAAGAAACACCATCGTCTAGTGAATGTAATGGTTTGATAGCTTCATTGCGGTCGCACAAGTTTAAGTAAAGATCAAAAGCCCCAGTGAACTGTTTGGAACAACAATAACATTAACTAATCGATTATTAGTTTTTAATAGAAGAGAGAATTGTAAGTTTAAAAAAAGGGGGGGAGGGTAAGAAGTCCATTGACTCCGACAAATGAAAACAAAACGAACCGCTTTAAAAACGCACGACTCTAATCCCTAAATGAATCAGAAATCAACATGCCAGTGTGCCACTAAGCCAACCATAATAGAAACCCAAAACTAGGCAAGAAATAAAAAACTATCACTCAGCAAATTAACGGTAAATAGAAATAGCTCCCACTAAAGAGCATAGCTTTCCACTCATTACAAATCTCCCACATAAAAGAGAAGAACTGAAGAACCCACACTTCCACAGCCGCTTAGCACGCTTCTTTGTTCCAAATCCCCATAAAAAAGTAATCAATATATTACTCATAACTCTTATGCTAAAAGAAAGTTCAATTCTTATGGATTATTTACAGTGAATCTTAAGAAAAACTGACAATATTTGCATTACCTCGCCCTTCCAGGATATGTTGTACAAAGATCCATCAGAAAGTCCAACCAGCAAATTTTTATTATCACAAATAATATTGCTCCTGATGGTAAAAAACAAATATTAAAGAAAAATACCATTATAACATCAAGATCAATAGCAAATAAGCCATGTATAAGATTAGTGATACCAATAGGTTTACCATTAAAAATAAAGCTTCATTTCTTTGCTTTGCAAGAATATTAAAGAAATCCTGAGACACCAGCTAATAGTCCCATCATGGTATGGTCATAGATATTTAAGAATCAAAGTTCAAAATAAATAAATAAAAAGTTCCATGGGTGTCCTAATCATAGATATTTGAAGTGCAAAGAAAAATAAGCACTCTTGTATTGCTAAAATTCCAACTAGCTGATGGCAGTAAAAGCATTCTTATCGCCATTTCTGATCTTGACAATTCATAAAAGTAACTTATTGATTACCCAGATGCTTAGAAATATGTTACGGTATGACTTAAATTTTCATAAACATTTGAAGAATTGTTGCACTATAAAAGAGAACTGAACAGAGTAGACATAAAAACCAAACTTTTTATGTAGTGAGAACTTGTACTTACAAACTCAAGTCCTTATTTGGAAATGGCACCTGCTCAGTGAGAAGTAAGGAAATACTGGCAAGATACAAACCAGATGGTTGTTTTCCTCCAATTTGTATTCTTTTCTCTGTGAATTGGACCTTAAATATGTGAAGATAGAAAGAAGAGGTCTGCATCCAAAGGTTATATATTGACTCAGCGTTAGATTCTTTAACACTTTATAATAAAAATTAAATAAGCAGTGCACATTCACCTTTGATCTCACAAATTTTATCCAAAATCATTTTTGCCAAATTATGTCAAAATAATGACATGTGGACCAAGGTCAAGCATTATGGGTAGAGAAAAAAGACCAGCGGCCGAAGGGTAGCCAATACAGAAACTTTTCTTGTGGTAAGCATTAACTTCTACTCCCTCCGTTTCAAATTAAAAGCCTCATTTTGACTTTTTTAGTCAAATTGACCATTTTTATAATTTATAATTAAGCATATAAAAAATGTTTTTAACATTATAAAAATTGGAGTTGGTAGCAAATTGTATCTAGTTTCTTAAGATTAAAATCTCTTAACCTAAACTTTATAAACAATGGTAGAAAATTTGATTTTAAAAATGGTCAATTTGACCAAAAAAGTCAAAACAAGTCTTTTAATTTGAGATGGAGAGATTAATTCTTAGTAACTTAGAACTTCTAATCCACCATGATGGTCAACCAAAATTGATCAATAAAACTATGTTCATTATGTTAAAGGTTACATTTAGAAGGGTAAGTAAAAAGATTTCACTAGTTCATTCAATTCAACAATATTTGGATTTTAGCAGCGTTAGAGTTACAAAATCAGCACAACATTGCTCAAAATTTGCCACAAACAGTGCCATTATTAAGCTGAAGCTGACAAGACCCTTAAATTTTCATCTTTTTATTAATCAGCTCAATTAATGAATCTAGCATTATGATATGAAATAACTAGTCAATTGTGAACTTTTACATTCAACTATTTGAAAATGTGCCAGTACACCGCCACAAGAATTATCACAATTCACAACAAATGAACAAAGAATTACAATGCAGAGTCGGTCAAATTCACACTTACAAGAACCGCTATCAATTTCCCATCTGGACTCCAAACAGCCTGTAAATTCTCTCCTTCCTTCTGTATTGAATCCGAATCTCTTTTATACTTCCCCAATCTCACTCTATGCTGAAATGCCAAATGAAAGCAATTCAAATTACACAAAAATGCAACATTAATGAGCAACAACTGATCTTCAAGTATAATTTGTGCATAAACACATTACACACACACATATATATAGACACACACGCATATACAGAAATAGAGGAATTGAAATTTGTACCTGAGAAGAGCTCCACAGCTCCAAATGAGATGGAGCAACAACAAGCAACAAGCGATTGAAGACCTTGAGGTGAATGATCTGCTCGGTAGTCGGACAAAGACTGGATTCCAAAGGGATCACTTGTGGCCATCCATATAACATATACATTTTCGTTCTTCGAAATTGTATATGTATATATATAATTATGTATACATAGAGTAATTTAGAGAGAGAAAGTTAGGGTTTTGGAAGAGATCCAAAGCATCGTGTTCCAGGGGAGAAGACAAAGATTGGTTTTGGTACGACCATTTTCAAGTGGGGGTTGGATCTACGATTTTCATGATTAATTATTTTTGTTATTGTTTAAAAACTTTTAATTTTACAAATCTAACGATTTCCTTTTCCCATTTAGGATAATCCTTTGTTAGAAAAAATAAATCATTTAACTTTTATTAGCCCATTTTTTATTTTTTATTTTTAGGTAATTTGGTTGATTAGCCCGTTTGGACTTCATAATGTTAGAAGAACTTTCCATTGTGATTGTAAAACTTCTTTGCAATGTTCTAAAAGAATGTGATAAAAATAAAGTTAATATACTTTTTCTTTCTAAATTTGATCCCCCCCCCCCCCCCCCCACACACACACACACACACACACACACACACACACACATATAGTTGTGTAATGCGCAATTAACTATAGCGATAAATTTTTTTGACTAAAGCGATGGTTCAACTGTCGTCATAGTTATTTTTAATTTATGACGATGGTGTCGCCAACCGTTATTATGGTCCAAAAAAATCGTCGTTATAACTAACTGTGCATTACACAATTTTTTTTGTGTGTGTGTGTATATATATATATATATATATATATATATATATATAAAGTATAAGTGTTATTACTCAAGGTTAACGTTGGTAAGTCTTTGGTTGAAATTTGATTAGTAAGTAGCTAGGGTTTTACCATCCATCATTATTTTATCTTCTTCTCTTTTACATTTTAAATGTTAAAATTATGAGAATTTAGTACATGCACAAAAAGCCCGCGGCCTGAGGCCTGGCCTTGATCTGGCCTGGTCCGGCCTGGTCAAAGTCTGGCCTGGTCAAAGGCCTGGCCCGGCCTGCAGGCTTTAAACAGGGCACGATTTGAGTGCAAAAGCCCGGCCCGGCCTGGTCTGGGAAAAAGCCTGGCCCGGCCTGGGCAAAAGTTTGGCCCGCCCTGGCCTGGCCTGGTCAAAAGCCTGGTCTGACCTGGCTAAAGTCTACCTTGATTTTTAGTAAAGTGACAAGAATACTGAACTGGGATACACTAAATACTAAATTGTATTCCTCTTTCTCCTATCATATTATATTATAATATGATTATTAGTCTGTGAGTGAATATTTAATTCAAATTGGGGTAATGGTGATTTGCAAACCACCCTATATTATATAATTATATAGTCATTATCACTGTGGGTCATTTCTAATTTTTATGCAACACTATTAAAAACTATGAAAAATGATGATTTTGATGAATTTTTCAATATTTGGTCTTCTTGATTTGTAATTTTGTACATGTTCGTACAAAAAAATCTGCAACCAGCAATTTCGGGGCTCCCTCATTCTCTTTTTCTTCTCTGTCCCTCTCTCTGTCTAGGCCTGACCCGCAGGCCTCAACAAGCCCCATTTTTTTTTTAGAAGCCCGGTCTGGCCTGCAGGCCTAAAAGTCAAGGTCTGACCTGGTCAACGGAAAAAACCTGCCAGACCTAGGCCAGGCCGGCCTGACCTGACTTGTTGTGCATGTCTAGTTACCAATGCTCACTTCTATTGCGGCCGTGCCTGGCAGACAATGTAACCGTGGTAAGCAAGAGCTAGGTTCTATCATGAATTAGGAAATGCATATGATGAAACTGTTGACAAATATATATATATATATAAATTCACCTTCATTATTATTCACTAACTTTGCACTGAAAAATGATATGTGTGGATCCAGCACTTGCTTATAATTTATAAAATAAAAATAAAAAAGTACTCTAGCTTCGTATATTTAATTAATTCTAAGCTCAGACTCTCTCTCTGGACTTTGATTCTTGACAAGTCCAAGAACACGTAGTAGTTAGAAGGCCCACTAATTTATTTAAGCCTGTTTTGTGGTGGTTCAGGATAGTTAGATATCCTCTCTTATCAATAATTAATATATATATATATATATATATATAACAATTCAAGAATTTAGTTGGTCATCAATATTTATTTTGTGAACTTAAAATTTTTGGGCCAAGCCTGAACTGACACAAAATATACATTAGGCTAGACTGGTCCAAAATTTACTCTACAACTTATTCCAAAATATACATTAGGCTACTATATCAATCAATATATATAATTTAAAAGAGAACCCTACAATTGAATAAATTTAATTAATCATAAATTTAGTAGATAATTACAAAAAACAACGAACATAAATTGACATGAATCCCAAGTCACAAGAAAAGACAAAAAGAAGAAAATATATCACACATCGTAGAAGAAATATATAAGAAAGTTAATTCATATCTCGCAAGAACTATAAGTTTATTTTTAATGAGAAGTCTTGCAGGCAGGCATGCACAATGTTTTCTACTACTTTTCCTTTCCACCATTTTTTATGATAGTTTGCAATTTTCATATAATTATATTAATTTATATTAGTTACTAATTTAAAAATATTTAATTTAACTTTGAAAAATTATATATATGTTAGATAAATTTCATGACGAAATTAGATTGCGATTAATATGAAATTTTAATAAGTGATAAAATAGAATAATAATAATATACAAAAAAAATTATAATTTTTTTTTATCTCATGTATTCACATTGTATGTGAATATATTGTAAGACCCTTTAATTTTTAAAATACATTATTAATCCTATATGTTCAAAAGACTAGAATGCAAGTTCAGACAATTTGAAGCTAGGTCTCCTAAGTGATGAAGGGGCATGCTGATAGTTACATTTTAGGCCGGTACAAAATGGGAAATGAGAATCTAGGAATTTTGTAGTAATCAGTGGTTTAAAAATCATTGAATGGATGGAGATAAAAATAAATAAAAAAAAAAAAACACGTTGCATCAATTCAACCTTATTGATCCAAATGAAGCCTTAAAAAGAAGCAGACCCCCAACTAAGAGTCTAAGAGAGAGGAAGTGAAATTCAAAAAAAAATTTGTGAAAATATTAATTCTCAAAATTTAATAATTAATAGTACTTTTTATATAATTTATTATATTCACGGTTGTATTAACTAAAAGCATATCAATTTAACTTTAGAATTAAAAAATATTACATATTAATTTCTAAAAATTTAAAATAAAACTATTTTGCCCCCTCCCATTTGTTTGAGGAATGCGAAAAAACTATTATTTCATTTGTTTCAATGAAAATGTTATTTGAAAAATGTATTTTCGAAAAACGTTTTGAATAAATTAAGTTGTATATTTTGTTTGTGTGACTTTATTCTTTCTTTATGTGAAATTTGTTTTATTTTTTATGTGAGATTTACTTAATTATTAATATTTTAATAATAATTATATATTCCTAAAATATGACCAACACTAAATGTATAAGAAAAAACTGTTGATATATATTGTCAAAATAAAAATAATATTTTTAAAATAAATATATATTTAATAAAAATTTAAACAATATTTATTATTTTAATAAAAATATTTTTACTCTAATAATATTAATAGATAAAGAAAAAAACCTTTGTAGTGGGGGATAATGGTGAGGCAACTGGGGGACAGATGTTTGGGATGAATTGGACAACGCTTAATCCAAGGCCACAAAAATTGACATTTATAGGGTATAGCTCGAGCCACGTTGTGCTGTTGGTTGGCCGGGGTACGCACCGCCGGTGATATTTGTCCTGTCTCTTCACCGCCTGGTCTACGCTCATGGGCCTTTTGATTCTCCTTGTCCACGCTCTCTTATCTATCATGATCATGTTGCCTCTCCTATCTCTCAAGTGGAGAGGGCCCACTGCTTGATTGGATCTCAATCCTTCATTTTTATTAGCTTCTTGTTGAATAAGTTGGTATTTTCAATTCCGCAACATTTACTTGTTTAAGCTAAAATAACTTTTTAAAAAATTAATATTTTCGTAATGTCTCACTTATGTGAATAGTAAATATAATTTACCTCTATGTGAGCGAAATCTTACGAAAATATCAATTTCTTTTTATAAAAATATCAATTTTCGAATATTATTATCATAGATATTGTAGTAAAAAAGTGATGTAAAAGGTTAATAAATGTTACAGTAACTTGAATCTGAGATTCAAAAGTCACTTTTTTTCTTTGTTTGTGTACAACTGTTCTAAAACTACACCAATATTTTTAGTAAGCATAATGTTAAACATATGTTTATCAGATTTTGCTTTTAAAGAGGTGAACTTAGAAATTAAATGGAAGATGTGAATAAGCTCGTTGTAACTTAACTAATGTCTATAAATGATGTAGTTAGAGCTGCTGCTCTTTTTATAATTATAGTATGTGCCAAAAAAATAAATTTACTATAGCAGACTCGTGTCAAGTTTTAATCCTTAACTTCATGAATATCATGAGTTAACGAGTACTACTCAGACCAACGGTTTTAAATAGTATATACAAATTAAGAAGAACAAAAAATATAAACAATCATCACCACAAGACAAAGGATTGATGTGGTTTAATTTTGGACTAGAGTAGGTGCTAAGATGAATTTATGTCTTAAAAAATAAAAAATTAGAAATATATTTTATTTTTTAAAAATTAATTCATAAAATTGTAAACTTTAAAAGTACCAAATGTAATATCAAATAAATTTGCGTTGATTTTAAATTTTAGGATCAATGATCAATCCATTAAAGACTGTGATACTTTAACCAACCCTCATTATAATTTTATTTACCAAATAAAAGGATATAACAGGTCTGTAGGGACTGGGGAGCGGATCCCTAGAATGTGACCTATCTACGCAGCCCACCATATAAATATCCTAGGCCCCACAAAAATATATCATCTGTTCAATTTTTCCAGCGTAATATATTAATTTTAATATTTTGTATTTAAAATTTAAGTGCTATGTTTATGAATTAAAAAATATGTATTTAAATTATTTTTTTAAATAATTAAAAAATTTAAGCGATTTTAAATCCGTAAAAAATGATGCGACCAAACATATACTCCTATGTCATTGGATCATTCACAAAAATTAAGCCGCAGTCAGTAGCATTAACATCCACTAAGCCGTCTTCCATAACCAACTATATATATATCCATTCAATCCATCTAAGCCATTCACAGCTGAACTCAAAGCTACAATCTTTCTCTTTCTAAAAATTGAAATGGGTTTCCCAGTGGGTTGCACAGAAGTATTTCTGCCAAAGCTCTTCATTCACTTACTTTCCCTTCTGGGTTTCATCAGAAATCTCATTTTCTCTCTCTTCCGCTTAATGGGTCTCTCAGATTTCCTCGAATCAGACGTATCATACCAAGAAATTCAGACCCGAAGGCCCGAATACCCGCCCCTGTCCGCCGTCCTACTCCGGGAGCTACTTCCTGTTGTGAAATTTGAAGATATCCCAGCCGGCGCCGTCGACCCGCCGGAGAGCTGCGCCGTCTGCCTCTATGAGTTTGAGGCTGGGGAGGAAATCAGGTGGTTGTCGAATTGCAAGCACATTTTCCACCGGAACTGTTTGGACCGTTGGATGGACCATGATCAGACGACGTGTCCACTTTGTAGGACACCCTTTGTGCCACGTGGCCTGCAGGATGAGTACAATCAACGGTTTTGGGCTGCTTCTTGTATTACTGATTATTACACTGAATACGATTCAGTTTCTGGGTTTTGAGCAAGAAATTGTTAATGTTAATGTTCTTTTATTTTATTTTTTATTTAAAGAATTATATACTGTATATACAAAAAGAAAAAGTGAAGAAAGTTTGAATCTAATGCAATAAAAAAAATTGAGCTTTTGTTGATATTTGTGTTATTTATATGTTAATTGTGTGATTAAAATGGCAAGTAAAGGTGGAATTTAAAGATAATTCTCTATATATTTATTTACAAAATACCCTTAAAGACTGGTCATTTTAATATGAGAATTGAGAACATAACAAAGGTGTTACCCCTTACATAACTACCATTACGTGACGACATTTTAAAAAAAATTAATACTTGGAAGAATGAAGTTCAACAAAGAGAGAAACTCAAGTCCAGGGAATTTATATTTTCGCGAAAGAAATTAATATTTTTATAAAATTTTATTCACATCAATAGTAAATAAAATTTACCTTCATATGATTTAAATTTTATGAAAATATCAAATCTCGCCTGCAAATTAAGGAATAAGTATAAATACACGATCTTATTTTTTAATTATTAAAATAAAATATAATATTTAATTTTATATTTTAATATTGTGTATCTAAACTTGTATTAAATTGAGATCAAGTCAGTCTCACCTCCTTTTTATTTTGAATCTCCGAAATTAATGATCATTTTGAAGGCCCCACGGCCCCCACCATATATACATTATAGGAAGAGACAACTTTGAAATACAATTATTCAACATCTCTCTACTTAAACAATATGGTATCCATTTTAAGTACACAACGAACGCTGCAAAATCAAGACAAATGACAACAAAAATGCGAACTCTGACTATTAGCATGGATCTTGGCTCAAGTGGTAAAACAACTACTCAAAAACTCTTGAGTCTAAGAGGTCGGGGGATGGCAAGAATGTTAAGATTTCAGCTGAACTTACCAAAAAAAAAAAAATTATAATAATAATGAAAATAAATTGAAGTATTTAGTTACATTAGGCTAATGCCGATTTCCTCTCCATTTCTTATTTTTCCTTTCCTCATTAGCAATTCCCTTTAGATGCTCCCGAGCTCTTGGGGTGGAGTTTTAATAGGTAACAATAAACTACCGGTATTTAAGATGGAAAATAAACCCTATTACAGCTACTACTACTTAGCATTCACACACGGCCCAGTTCTCCAAAAAGACGTATAAAACGCTCTATTCTGTGTTTTCTATCAGTCTGCCTTCTTATCCTGTTCATCAATTGCGGCCAACCTTTCGACAAGGGGAGGATGAGAGTAATGATAAGCTGAGTACCACGGGTCTGTGTTCATAGCCGACAAGTTCTCTTCCTGGAAATGTCAAACGCTATTATAAATTACAAGTTATGAAACAGTTATTCCATTACAAATTTCTAATGAAAGTCTCGTATAATTACAAGTATCTCATAAGAAAAAACAAGGTAAGATATTCCAACTAGAGAGAACAACAGATAAAGAGTGCATATTTGCTTACTTAAAGCCGGATTTAGTTAGCATGAAGTTGGGCGCCCAAGACCATCAGTCAATTGGCTTCGGCGCCCGATACGTCATTCTCGGAAAAAATGGAGGGTCGGGATGAGGGCGAGAAATTTTTTGGGCGGAAAAATTCAAAAATCAAAATCACATCCCGACCCTCCATTTTTTCCGAGGATGACGTGTCGGGCGCCGAAGCCATCAATTGACCGATGATCTTGGGCGCCCAACTTCATGCTAACCAAATCCCTTAAAGCCACCACATGGAGACTTTTAGAAAACTTTTAACTGAACGTGAATGAAGATAATATTTTAATTGCAAAATATGCAATCAGAGATGAATACTTATTCCCTCCTCTCTGTACATGTCCAAAGTACAATTTTAACACAATTAAGAAAAGCACTCCACACAATAAATAAAAGCAGTGGAGGAAAGAGTATAAAATAAGTTCCTAATTTACCCATAACAGACCCCATGCAAGTACACAAATCAAGCCGTCTCTTTTTAAAACTAGTGGATCCCACTTAAATATACTTGAGAGTAAACTAGTCTTTATCCATATTTTATTATTTTACAATAGATTTGTGTATGTTTTAGACATCCTTAGATGGACAATTTCTTTTGTACTTGTAGACGTGCTTTCAGGGATGGAGGGAGTATAACACCACTAACTTCAATTTCAGGAAGGCCTTTAAGCTGAAGAGTGGTCAGGGACTACTGTCAAGCAATATAACCAACTTAGGAAGGTAAAAAGCAAGATATGAGAATACTGAAGCAAATGAAGCAATCGAAAGAAACCTGTAGTTTCACAAGAGCAGCTCAAAGTGGTTGGGAATACCCAAGCTTCTTAGCAAAAGCATCAGCCTTTAATTAAAGAGCGTAAAACTTGAGTTTAATGGGGTCATGATTCAAAGAGATTGCAGTAAAAGAAAGTTAAGTATCATAACTCTTATGTGCATACTAAAACATTACCTGGAACTCAAAAGCTCGGCTGACAAGATTAAGAACAAAGCTTACAATACGTTGGAGAGGTATTACAGTGTGCTGGCAAAAAGGAAGAAAAAGAGAGAGAGAGAGAGGCTGGGTAAAAGATTAGTTACACATGCTTTTTTTGTCATACATATGTATATGACTAAAATAAGAAAATCCAGGCAAATGATGCATTTTATTTGACTAGGAAATAGATCAAAACAATTTCAAGGATAATAAGCACCCGCACTATGCACAACGAAAAGTACCATATCTCAATCCACCAATTTTTTTCATGCCATGTACAAAATGTAGACTTAAACTGAAAGTGCAATAGGGGGACGAGGGAGCATAGAGGGAGGATCAAATGAAGAATGAGGCGTCAAATCAGGGCAAAGTAACTAGCTACATGTTTTGAGTAGCTTAAGCATTGTTGAGCTCGTCGTTACCAGAGATGCAGATCGATTGAGTATGCAGAACAGGAGGAATGTTACCTATGGTGGAATGAAAAATGATGGGGGTTTATTCACGTCGCTATTCAGAACACCAAATATTGTTAAGCATTCTCTATTATGTACATAAAGAATAATTTGATAGCTCTTTACTTATTAAAAAATTAGTTTGGCTATTTTTAAAAGTAAAAGAATATAGAGAAAAAGAGAAGTAGGTCAATGTCAATAGAGACCATCTAAAAGGTCTCTCAGTCTTGGTTCAATTTAAAGTTCCCATAAAACAACTCGGTACGCTAGTACCCGATTCAAGGAATGGCAGGGGAATAAGAATTATATGGTACTAAATTCAGCTTACAAGCCCTGCCTTCAAGATTGATGCTCCCTATGTTTTCTACAAAAAGAGTCTCAATTGCTAATTTTGTTGTTCCAAAACGAGTCTCATTTATATTGATGATAGCATAAAATGAGATAACTTCCTCAAATCTACCATCACAATTCTATTATCATGTTATCACTACTAAACTAACACTCAATAAGTTTAAGAGAAACATGGAACAAAAGTATATCCTTAAAAATTTATAAATTTTACAAATAGGACTCTTTTTGTGAAACGAATGTAGGATATAATGACCTGAAAAATGTTGAGTCCAATGAGGACTGGCTGCATATCAAACCCAAAGCTCTCAAACAGGTCCTTCGAATTCCTCACCAGAGTATATCCTCCAAACTGCGAGAATGAAAGAATCAGCAACAATGTTCAAGAGAGAACATCAAATCACAGAATAGTCTTAAAGTTTATTTAACAAATATAACCACTCATTAAATGATCAACTACTAAGAAAGAGCTAATCAAAACCACAAGTTAAATGCGCAAACAGATTTCATCAGTGAACTGCTCTGAACAACTCTCTTTTTTAGACAAAACTGCTCAAAATTACTCAGAGAATAAGAACAGATACAAAGATTTCTACTCCTATCGCCACTTGAGAGAATCACAATTTCCACCACCTAATTATATTCTTGAAAAGAATGGAAAGAAAGAATTCGTAAATCTCAAGATTGGAACAATTTCAAGTCTCAAGGACTTGCATTGAAGGAAAGCCATGAAGCATTTGCACATTTAACTCCCACATCACCACTATGACTTAAATTTCCATGCAGCAGCAAAACTGTTGCTCAAGTTTGCAGTTAAGGATAGACACCTATGTCTAATAATCGCATGATTTCAATAACATTCTCTACTTATTTTTGCGATATAACTAAAGAACAGCAGGTGGAACAACTTATGCTAGGATAAAATTGACAATGATAGACAACTTTCGAAGTCTCATGAAACAACCAATCCAACGGATCATTTGAGAAAGAACAACACTTGAGGATATTTACAGCATACCTGAACAGCAATGAAAGTAAACATAGTGTGATTAAGCTTCCAATGACCCAGTTCATGGGCAATAACAGCAACAATTTCCTCCTCATTTTTGCACTACATAGCATCACATAGTTAGGTGCCAAGAGCCAGAGAAAAACTTAAATAAACATAATAGGCTTCCTAGCAAAAACTTAAATAAACATCAGGTTCATAATAACAAAACCCTAGCAAATTTACATAAAACCTTATACACAAAAATACTAAAATCAATTAACAAAGAAACAAAGAAACAAAAACTCAATTACACGTGCTTTATGGGGCCGTTCGGGAATGACTTTTTTTTTTTGACTTAAAGTTAAAATTTGAGTAGATTTATAAGTTAAAATTTTAGTAGATTTATAAGTAAAAGTGTTCGGCATCATTTTTACTTATAAGTCGGGAATTATAAATAGTTATGGATGTGTTTGAGTAATAATGACTTATAAATTAAGTAAAATGTAAAGATTACTAAAATGTCCTTTAATAAGAAGAAGATTAAAAAACGATGAGGGACAATTTTGTCTTTTCGTCAGAGTTGACCAATAAGTCATTTTTTTTAAGTTCCAAAAACTTGCTTCTTTTTCTTGACTGTTTTTTTGAATTATAAGTTAAAAAAAAAGCTGCTCCGGAACAGAATTAATGACTTAATGACTTATAAGTTCGTTGACCGACTTATAAGGCGTTAACGAACAGGCGTCAACGAACAGGCCCTATAAATATAATTTTTCAGAAAACCGTGATTTGGAATCAAAAGAGTAACCCCAGATTTCAACAAGCAAAAATGGACCCAACTTTAAATGATTGTTTTCAACAAACAAAAATGCTAAAAAGGAAAGGCCAAAGAGAGGTAAAGAAACATCTATAGATAAGTATTTGTTTAACGGAGTTGGGAGAGAGCAAATATATATACCAACAACAGCTTCCATCTAAGGAAACGCCATGGCTCACTTGGTAGTTTCAGCGTGTGCTAGAAGATGTTCTTTTCACTCATGTTGTATTTTCGAATCGCGTATGATAAAAAAATAAATGAAAAGAAAATCAGAGAAAAGAGAAGAAAATTGGATAGTTTTTTTGTTGTTGTTGTTGGGAATTGATATTTTTATGTGTTTTTTATATTTTTATATTATTCTCTTTCGTATTAATATAAAATGAGTTTATGAGAGATAATTAATAAAAATATATGTAAAAATAGTATTTATATTTTTTTATTCATGTTTGCGAAGAGAAAATAAAATGAGTTGATATAGTTTTTTTAGTTTTGTTCAGGAGTTGAGGAGAAAAGAAAAATATATATATTCTTATTAAATTCATATATACTACCCTTAGAATATAGATGAAAATAAATCATGTTTAGTTTAAAATTTAAGGGCAAAGTTGATAATATAAAAATATTATTAAATTAAGTTTTTTTTTTCTTTAATTTTTTTTAATTTTGAGAAGAAGACTTTAAAGACAGAGTGAGTCATATTTTCTTGATTTTATTTTATTTTCTTTTATAAAAAAATTTCCAAGACACTCGTTAAATTTTATTTTCTTCAACTTTCTTTCCCTTTATCCCTTAAGTTGAACTCTCAAACTGAGTGATATAGTTTTTTTTTTTTTTTTTAGGGGGGGGAGTAGTAGTACTAAATAGGGGGATTAGCCGAGAAAAGCTGCTCGATGCTTGACTTTGGATTGACTTGAAAATATGATCTAAAGCTTGAATTTGAAATTATATCAACTTGAATCCAATCCATAATCATTCTTCATTTAATAATACACGAGTCAAATTTGAGTATACCAGTGTTCATTCAGGATTATGGTTCTACTATTACATTTTATAATGAGTCATACTCAATACCTGCTCGATAGATCATACTTAAATATTGATTTCATCCATACTCGTAAACTAAATATATGATATTTGTACCAATCTTTGTAATTTATAAAGTGTAGTACGTAATTGTGTAAACTTGTACTTGAATAAATCAATTAGGTGATTGTCAATTTGTATTACATTCTTTGTAATCTTTCTAAATAAATAAAAGTGAAAAATTTCATATATAAACATTAGTTTGGTAATCAGTTTAGTATACAGTGGTTCAATTTCAAGTGAGATAGTTCATATTCGAAACTAGTTTTAAAGGCTCATGAGTAATTATTAACGAATCAAGTACTTACGAGCTAAGTAGGTTCAAATAATATTTCGAGTTGAATCCAGCGCAAAATTAATAATCCCTTTATCGAATCCGAGTCGAATTTGAGCTCAATTTTTTCTGAGCAAGTTGAATCTAAAAAGGAGGGTGTTCGCTTATATTTGACTCATTTATACACCTACTAAATAAAGTTAAGTGGATTTGATATCGGATATTAAAAGGAATAGATACATGTCGATTATTAATTTATAAAATATTTAATGATATACTTTTATTAAAGATAATTATTATTTAAGATAGTGGTTGTTTGTTTATTAATTTATAAAATATTTAACGTGTTTAAAATTTTGAATGTATTTTTGTTTGTTTACAAATATATATTATTTTTAAAACGTTAATCAAATAATATTATTATTAATATTATAAATGTCGATAATTGAACACATGTATAATGGTTTCTTTTAATTAACTCGAGTTATTCAAGTAGCCTTGTTGGGGGCATGTAGGGGTGTAAATAGATATAAACGAATATGAATATAGTAATATCCGTATCCAGAAAATTCATTCGTTATTCGTATTCGTATCCGGTATTCGAAAGATTTTAAAAATGCTATCCGTATTTAGTATCCAAATACGGATAATATCTGTTTTCGTTTATTTTATTTGAATAAATAAATTATTCGAATATTCGGGTATCCAAATTCATTTATCAGTCACCTAATATAAAATTCATTCAAAATATTTATAAAAAATAAAGAAAAAATTAAATAATCACTCATAACTAATCACAATTTAAAGTTTAAACTATTCATATTAATGAATGAATGTTAATTTATTTATTTTTAATAAATCCAATAATCAATGCTCTAAATTATAATTCAAATAAGTTTTCATTATTTTTGAAATCCTAAATTCAAAATGAATGTTTTACTTATTAATGTTTAGATGTCCATTAATAAGTAAATGTCCATTTTTATGTGTTAATTTAGAGAAATACTGTAGTATGTATGAATATTTATAATTATAATATTTAAATAATATTTATAACACTTGTTAAATGATACATTTTAGATATGTTGTGACATTATATATAACTATAATAAAGGGAAAAAATAATGAGTTTTAAAGTATAGTTCCTTAATAAATGAATGTTAATTTATTTATTTTTAATAAATATAATAATAAATACTCTAAATTACAATTCAAATGAGTTTTTATTATTTTTGAAATTTTAAATTCAAAATAAATGTTCTACTTATTAATGTTTAGATGTCCATTGATAAGTAGATGTTCATTTTATGTATTAATTTGGAGTAATACTGTAGTGTGTATTAATATTTATAATCTATAGCTATAACATTTAAATGATATTTATAACATTTGTTAAATGATACATTTTAGATATATTGTAACACTATATATAACTAGAATAATGAAAAAAAATAATGAGTTTTAAAGTATAGTTCATGAATAAATGAATGTTAATTGATTTATGTATGATAAATACAGTAATTAATGCTCTAAATTATAATTCAAATAAGTTTTCATTATTTTTAAAATCCTAAATTTCAAAATGAATGCTATACTTATTAAAGGTTAGGTGTCCATTAATAAGTTAATATCCATTTTATGTGTTTGAAGTAATACTGTAGTGTGTATGAATATTTATAATCTATAATTATAATATTTAAATGATATTTATAATACTTGTTAAATGATATATTTTAGATATTTTACCTTTATAACAGTAAAAATCCATTAACTATACTTAAATCAATTTATTTCAGTTTATTAATATTATAATAAAAGTGTTATTTTCTACTTTTTAGAAGTGAAATGACATATTTTAAAAATAATTTTCATATGATAGTGAAAACTAATTATTATATAAGGAATACCACTTTAAGAAAATAATTTTGCTTATTATATATATATAAGTTATTCGAATACGAATCCGAATTTGGATATCGGATTCCGGATATCCGCTGAATATATTTATGGTCAGATGTTAAACGAATATGAATACGTCTATATCCGTATTCGTATCCATTTATTTGCGGATACCTTTAAACCGAATACAGATATATCCGTTTTTTTTCGAATACGAATAATATCTGTTTGTTTTTAATGCGGATGCGAACGAATACGAATTTTTCGGTTACTATTTACAGCCCTACTGAATCGATTTCGGCCTAATACTTGGTACCGATTGGACCGGTTCGGTACTGGTTAATACCAATAATAATAATACTAATTATTATTATTATTTTTATTAATTTATTATTATTATTATTATTATTACTATTATTAATTTTTTAATAATAATTATTATAAAAAAAAATAACACAGTTCGGTATTTATTGAACCACCAAAACGCCAAACCGGTTGTACCGATATACCGGACCGATTTTTTTTGTACTGAACCTATCGGTTCTGTATACCTATAATACCAAAAAAAATAAAAAATTATGCCCACCCCTAGTCTCATTAAATAATATATTTACCTCTACTTTATATATTTATGATCATTTGATTTTAAAAAAAAAATATGCGTTAAATAACTTTTTAAATAACGGGGAGAGTATCATTTCACATTTAACCAATATTTTCAAGTCCGGATCGGTTATCGAACAAAAAAAATAAGAGATGAATAGATTACTAGTTCGACTAATAGTAGAACCATTATTGAACCGATAACATCATAAATATATATAAAATATATTATTAATTATTAAAAAATAAAAATATTTTTATACAAAAAAAATATTAAAAAATCAATTTAAATAACCGATTTTATTGGTTAAATTATTAGTTTGATTGTTGATTAACCGAATTTTAGCCTATTCGATACCAGCCTATTTTTGGACCAAATTAATTTATTTTTTTGACTAATTCTAATTTAATTGGTCGAACCTCCGGATCCAAACCGATCATTCCATTTAACATTATTTGGTAGGAGGGACTACCACAAGTTGCAAAAGTCCAACTTCCATAGAGAAAAATAGACCAAGAAAAAAGAGAAATTTCGTTGTCTCCATTTATACTCCAACAAGTGTAAATATCATGGATATTGTTTAAATCCAACGGTTACGCCATCATAATCCCTCATTCTGCAAAGGCGAAGGCTTTTCAACAAACAAACCCCATCTCTCATACGCCTCCTCAACTTAACCAATCGCCACGGTACTAATTCAGGTACTACCTTCTTTCCTCTCTTTATACGTATAGTTATTTGTGTTTTATGCTTACAATTTTTGAAATTAGGGGTAGAATTTGAATAATTGGAGATTTGGTTTACCGTTATGTGAATTTGTTTAATTAATTTGAGGACTGAGGTGTTTGGTGGGTATTTTCAAGTGATTTTTTCTTTATTTTTATTTATTTCAAGATGAATTTGCTGAGGAGTGTTTGATTGGGCTAGATCTGTTTCTATTTTGTTGTGAACGGTGATATAATGATTTTTATGTAGATCTGTAACAATATGATGTTGAAAAGGTAGGATTCTTCAGTTTAGAAGTACAGAAATTAGTATTTTTAAACGCCATACTTGTTTCAGAAAATTTATAAGGAAAAAAAAACCAAAAAATGAGAAGAGAAACAGGATGTTATCACGGAAGGCTCAAGGTTACAAAGTGATAATTACTCCCTCTCTCATTTCTAATTGAGATCCTTTGTTGCGGTGGTAACAATATAATATAAGAAAGTGATAGAGTTTAATGTTAAGTCTGAGTTATGAAATTTATGATGTTTCTATTGTGGTGATTTTCTTCCCCCCCCCCCACCCCCCCATCTTTCTGGTTGATATGAGTGATGAAATTTGAGGGGAAAAAAGTTGATGATTTGAAATATTGTGTCTTCCTTGTGCTGTTAAATTGGTTATAAAGAAGGTGACCGATTTAATTGTTAAATCTACTTGACTTACAGGGATTAATTATATTTTTTTTAATGAAATTATAAATAATAGAGATCCAGGATCCAATGTCATAATGGTATGATCTGCGAGAATGATCAATTTTGCTTATTTTACCTTCTTAGGTTATGATCTATTGTCAAAAGAAACTTGAGCAGTCTTGCATTTACATAGAATTTCTAGCTATAGGACATAACTTTTATGGTAATGTGTTGATAAGTATTTAATTGGAAAAATTCAGTGCAGTTCATGCTGGTTACTTTGCTATGAATTTTATTCATTACCATCAGTAGGGCTGTAAATGGTAACCGGAAAATTCGTATTCGTTCGCATCCGTATTCGAAAAAAATGGATATTATTCGCATTCGGAAAAAACAGATATATCCGTATTCGGTTTAAAGGTATCTGCAAATAAACAGATACGAATATAGATATAGGCGTATTGATATTCGTTTAACATCCGACCGTAAATATATCTGGCGGATAACAGATATACGAAATTCGATATCTGAATAACTTATATATATATATATATATATCCGAATAACTTATGCAAAAATAATTTTTTTTAAGTGGTCTTCCTTGTATAATAATTAGTTTTCACTATCATACGAAAATTACTTTTAAAATATGTCATTTCACTTCTAAAAAGTAGGAACAAACACTTTTATTATAATATTAATAAACTGAAATAAATTGATTTAAGTATAGTTAATGGATTTTTATTATTATAAATTTAAAATATCTAAAATATATCATTTAACAAGTGTTATAAATATTATTTAACAAGTGTTACAATATAACTTTTGGATCATTTGACAAGTGTTATAAATATCATTTAAATGTTATAATTATAAATTATAAATATTCATACACACTATAACATTATTTCAAACACATAAAATGGACATTAACTTATTAGTGGACATCTAAACTTTAATAAGTAGAACATTCATTTTGAAATTTAGGATTTCAAAAATAATGAAAACTTATTTAAATTATAATTTAGCATTGATTATTGTATTTATTAAAAATAAATAAATTAACATTCATTCATTAATATGTATGGTTTAAACTTTAAATTGTGATTGGTTATGAGTAATCATTCATTTTTTTTCTTTATTTTTTGTAAATAATTTAAATGAATTTTATATTAGGTGACTGATAAACGAATCCGGATACCCGAATATTCGGATAAAATAAACGAAAAAGGATATTATCCGCATTCGGATATTTTTTCGAATACCGGATACGGATAGTATTTTTAAAATCCGCTGAATATTTTTTCGAATACCGGATACGGATAGCGAATTGATTTTTCGGATACGGATACTACTGTATTCGAATTCGTTTATATCCGTTTACACTTCTAGCCATCAGTTTGTACTTGAAATATATGCATCGACATTTCGTCCATTTTATACCCCTTGTGAGCTACGTGATGCATAATTTGTTCTTATGAGCAAAGCCTATGTTGTATATATACTCGAGTGTGATTTGTTGTTTAAATAATAATTATCTAAAGTCTTATAATTCTCACTTGTAACATAATTTTTTGGCAGTTTATACATTAAAATGAGTCGTCCACAGGAACCACACCGTCCTCTCTTCCCCTTTGGAAATCCATTCCGAATGATATTTCCCAAGGGCTCGTATCTCTCTCCGAGGTTGCTTGCCCTTTTAAACACTTTTGAGGAAACATTGGCAGAGAGGCTAAGAAAGCTTAAGCCAATTGACGGGGAAGATGTCCTTAGCTTATCTTGGATGAGATTTGCGATGGAGTCGCTTTGTGCAACTCATGCTGATATAAAAGCCTTAATAACTGCTCTTGAACTCCCTGTATGTGACTGGGATGAGAAATGGATTGATGTTTACTTGGATAATAGTGTTAAGTTGCTAGATATATGCATTGGTTTTTCATCAGAGCTCTCACGGCTCAACCAAGGCCACCTATTCCTCCAATGTGTCTTGCATAATTTAGACTCCATATCTTCAAAGCAGTTTATAAGGGCACGCTCTTCACTTGATGGCTGGAAGCAGCACATTAATTTAAAGAATTCAAAAATTGAGAACTGTTTTGCCATTTTAGACAATCTTGCTCATACACTTAACATACCTAAGGTTAAGAACTCATCTAAAGGGAAAGTCTTGATGCGAGCTATGTATGGTGTTAAGGTGGTAACGGTTTTTGTCTGTAGTATCTTTGCTACTGCTTTCTCAGGTTCTGCAAAGAAGTTGATTGATTTACAGGTCCCAGAAACATGCTTGTGGGCAGAAGCTTTTACTGGTATGCAGGTTTTTGTCAATGGGGAAATAAGAAATTTAATATCCTCTGGTGGTGTTACAGTATTGAAAGAGCTCGAAGCAGTTGATGTATCTGTGAAGAAGTTGTACCCCCTGGTAGAAGATGGACTGAGCCCTGTCAAAGCTGAAGAATTCCAGAATTGCATTTTGGACTTGAGGAAGAGCGCAAATAAACTTTCAGAAGGATTAGATGTTCTTATGAAGGAAGTTGATCACTTCTTCCAAATTGTTCTCAATGGACGTGATGCTTTGCTTTGTAACCTTAGAGTGGGTACAAATGTTTCTGAACCACTACATGAGAACAATAATATTGAGCAAGTTGTGAGGTGAATCCTTTTGAATCTAAAATCTGTGCTGTATACACATGGGTGTAGGTATGCGGTTTTATGTAAACTGGCTAAAGAAAAGGTAATATATAGTGGGAAATATAGGTATTATGTTATTTGTGAGTTTTGGTATGTAAGTGTTCCAATTCGTATGTATTTGCGTTCTAATGGATTGTCAATGCTATGTACAAGGTTTATAGTTTATGCTGTTTGGCAAAAGTGTTGTTGGCCTATACTTCAATCTTGCTCTAGCTTCGTGTTGTCAATGACAATTTCAGTAGCTACAATTATGCATAGCAATTTCTTTTTATATACTTTTTGTTGTGTACGTACGTGTATTATTGTTGTTGTTACTACTACTTGATATTACCTTCTCAAATGTTTCTCATCTCTGGTATATGGTATCTATTGGTGGCCTGATCGTGTTATCTTCTTGGCTAGATTGTTTGGGAAGTACCTTTTCTGGACCATCATTTTAACAATTAAGTGCCAGAAAATGAAAATGCTGGTCGCTTGTATCAGCTGGCGTCCTAATTGGTGGCACAGTCCATTCCAGGTAGAGTATTTTCTTTCTTCCAATGCCTATAATGTTCGTGTTCTGAATGCTTTTGTTGGAATTCCTTAACCTTGTTTTAATCCTCCCTGTTATAGTAGGAAGAATGTGGGGAATGGATTAATATATCATAATTATTTATTTTGTAATTCTTTTAAATTTTTATCTAACCTATGTTTGTAAAGTTTTTAGTTTCTCTTCCTGTCCCCGAGTTGTATAATTAGACCATGGTTTAGCAAGTGGATGAAACTAGTGGCATCCATAGCTGCATCATGATTTAGCAAGTGGATGAAACTAGTGGCATCCATAGCTGTGGATGCGACCTTGTCATCACCAAATGGAGGTAATATAAAAAGGTAGTACATGTATTTTCTGAGTTCCGTATCATGACCATTGCTTTTGTTTGTTGAAGCCCCTGTGGATGCTAAGAGACTCGTGTTTTCAACCATTATCTTAGATTCTACTTTGCAAGATGGTAGGTCATGGTTTTAATGACTTTGTGCATGTACTTAATATTTGCAGCCCAAGTGTGGCAATCCTCATATCAATTATAGGCATCTTTTTGGGATATCTTTCATACAACTTGGCCAATAGATATCTATCTTCCCGTAAACTGAGGGCCTGACCACTTGAGCAATGAGGATTCATTTTTGGGATTGAGGGCCTGACCGCTTGAGCCAATGTGGATTCATTTTTGGGATTGTTTTCACTCAGAATCCACAGTTATGGAAATTGGAATGTATTTTTGGAGGACTTTGTAGTCATTGAACTACATTGACTTGGGTTTGGTGGTTTATGGAGTTCAAGAGAAGGTAGCAAACTATACTTTGTCATTGGATGTATGATCCATTGAAAGAAGACAATCAGTTGTGTCTATGTCTGTCATTCATTGTCCATAATTTGCTTTTTGCCTGCAACCTTTTGCCATCTCTGAAGAAATAGAAGAAACCTGGAAAATTGAAGGGGAAGAAGTGAGAAATCAACAAGCAAGCGTCAAGACTCAATTTTCTATTCTATGTTTATGAAAATCTTCTTTTATCATGTAACTACGGAAAATAAATGCTAATTTGATTTTTTTTTGGTGCAAATATTTTTTATCATTTGCTCAAAAAGTTCACATTCCCTAACTTAAGAATTTGGTTATTTTTACAACTAAAAAAGGTTAGCTATAACTATAGGGTTGGCTTTGTATTGTAACTAATCAACCTCTTAATGAACAAGTGTATGGTGTGAGCTCATTAGTCCATCATTCTCACCTTCAATGAAATTTACACATGTACTGATATACATCACCCCCAGCCAAAAAAATACACAAAAAGAAGAAAAAAGATGCACAAGAAAGTTCCATCTTTTCACGGGTAACCCAAATATTTTCCAGTTCAAAAGCAGCCCTTTTAACATCTCTTTCTCTCTCCTATTTTCCCTCGACAAGTCACCCACCCATTTCACCTCCAGCGACCTAGAAAAGAAAAGAAATGTTAAAGACCTGTAATCCACTCTTTGCTAAATTCACAAATTTGTGAACTGGGTTTTCATTTTAGTATGTAAGTCGGTCTAAATTCAGTATCTCTACCAAATTTCTAAACTGTTTTTTTTTTCTTCATTTTAGTAAGTAATTAAGTCTATGGAGTCGAGTTCTGCTGCTTCAGCTAATCACACTCGTATCAAAGGATTTCCTACTCATGGTGGACGCTATGTTCAGTACAATGTGTACGGTAATCTCTTTGAGTAGATTGATTTGTTCAGAGGGGCCACAAAGAAGTATGACTCATGTTCATTGACAAAAGAAGATATAAATGAACACTGATGTTATTTTAATTCTTGAAATGATTATAATGTTTACTTAATAAATTACAAAATTTTAGTTCTTATGGTGCTGACATATAAAAATTAACCTTTCTGGAAAAATTATAAGCACGATTCATGAAATAAGCAGGGATTTCCAGTACCTTTTCAATTACTTTGAAGAAAAATGGAATATCAGGGCATCGGTTGGGACTATTTATGTAGTAATTTTTGGTGGCGATCTGCTTGGAAATTACAGATCTCTTTGAACTCCTAATTGGGAGTTGTAAAGTGCTGTCGATCATAAACCTCGCAGTTTTGGCTTTCGAGTCAGATAAAGCCTTCTCTTAGGTTGTCATTTAATTATTAAGTATGTTGTTAAGTTGATTTTATCTTGTAGTTAACTGTTTCCAAACAATAAGTTCTGCCTTGTACTTTTATAGTGCCTGTACTCATTTATTTAAACATTTGATTACTCAGGAATTCTCCATTAAGATCTCTGGGTGGTTCCTTTGAATGTCGTTAGTGTCTGCTTAAACTTCCTTATTTCCTTGTCGTTATACTGGGATTTATTTCACCTGGGATTTAAACTTTAGAGAGGATGCCTTGTGGTAACAAGAAAGCTGAGCGCAGTTGGTCTTCAATTCCTGTCCTCCTTTAATGGATAAACAAAGATAAATTATACATATTTGACGATATGTGCCAAGCTTCTGTTTGTTGTGATTGGAGGTCTGCATCCTCAAGCTATCCGAAAAAGCAATCTATAGGGGATGGGATGCCATGGGTCATGCAAGAGGACAAAGATGTCAACAGTAGTTCCTTAGACTTCATCTGCGTTACAAGAAAGAAGAAACTTACCCTTGACCTGCCTGAATTTTAGCTATGCTTTGGTGCTTTTCTCGAAACAAGGATGGATTCTCATACGACGAAAGAACTTGATAGAGTCAAAACAAAGATTGCCTGATTCTTTGTTCTTAATAAAACCCTTTACAAAGGCTAAAATTGAAATGCCAGATGTTGCAGAACTTTGCGAATACGGTTCTTTCTCCACCCATGCAGGCTATCCTGAATGCGTAGTCCTGCTCAGTGCTGGAAAATCTTGCCAAATAACTTATAGAACAGTGTGCCCCGGTGATGTTGCGTGGACTGAGCACTCCTCTGGAGCAGCCGGTGCAACTTGAAGGATGCCGTGGTCTGATCACCAATGGGGAACAGGTTAACTACTTCAATATCTGGTGAAAGATGATTATATATAATATGGCTAATCAAGTTTGGAGGGAATTACCTGGGCCAAGGAATGAGATGGGACTAAACTACATTGTGGGGCATGAAGGGAACATAATAAAACTTTTCGCCAGCGGCAATGATGATTGCACATCCTATCCTTTAGACATATAATGACACTGATATTTCATGGGAAAAGATGAACAACATTCATGACATGAACAACACAAGTTTGTACTTGTCAAGGTTACAGAATTGCTTCTGTGCAAGGGAAAGAGGTTTGAAAGCTTACGTTCTTCATCCTAATTATGGTGGACTCCTTCGCCGTGGTCGTATTGTTCGTAGCTACGATGTTCTTTCTCATGATTTCATGGATGGAGGTACAAAAACTCTTCAGCTTCCATATTGAATTTGTTCGTCAGCAAAGTGGGTCGATTGGTTGATTGCTGAACTATAAAGGCCAAATAACCTGTTTACATTTTTTTATGTCCTTTGAACTTGTATTAGTTGAACTTATTGTACTTGTTTTTATCTTAAAATACTTCATAACTATATCAAAATGAGCAAGGAAATCATATCTGCAATTGTTTTTATGGATTGTGACTTCAGACTTTATGTACATGCTTGAGCTTTACTTGAATGGATGGTTCAAGTTGGAGGAAACTAAACTATCAAATTTTCTTTTGTTAAAACTCTAAAACACCAAATTCTTACTACGAAAAGTCAAGTGCAGTAGTTTAATCCTAAAAAATTCATTTTGTTATATTAATTTAGTAAGTGTTTTATAATGCTAGATAGTGCAGGATGATATCCTAGAATACTGTACTAAACCTGTAATGATAATTCAAGTGAAAAAGATCAAATAAGTATATTGGGGTTTACATAATTGTTACAATGATTGAAATCAGTATTTATTAGTCATAGTTTTTAACTTGTAGTCGTCCAATGCTGAAGTAAAATCTACCAGTTTAAATTTCTGCAGGGTATTTAAAGTCTATTGGTGCAGCTTCTTCAGTTTAAGGCTCTTATCGGTATAGGTACTACTGTACTACAGTTTGGCTCTTCTGATAGTGTTGCATTACTCTTATATTTTTTATTTTAATTTTGATTGTTTATTTGCAAGAAAACAGTTAATGCTGAGGATTTAGGAATCAACTGTCCTAACCTGAATACAAACAATAAAATACAGCCATACTCAACAAGACAACAATTTTAACATAGTAACCTAAGTATTCATGTTAAAAAATTGTTAGTTTGTCTCTGGTGCATTTTATTAAACCAATGATGATGCTCTTTAATGTCTTTATTCTTCTTTACTTAAACATCTAATGAAATCATTGAATCAACTCTCGTTAAACCCTATGTATCAAGTCTCGAAATAGAAAAGAGGATAAAAAAACTTACCCATATTTCTTGATATATTATTATTTGAAGGCAGCTCCAATTTACAGACCAGATAACAGCTGAACTGATTTCTCATTCCTTGTTCTATTCCAAAATTGGTGATTCGGATCTGGGTATTTATGTTCTTCGTATTTAGTAGAACATATTCTAAATTAAGCATATTTTCCTAATTTAATTTTTTGGCAAAAGCTATGAATCTCTAAGATGTGTATTTAAATGTTTTTCTTGGTTCATGATGGTTTTAGTTTTAGTGATAAGTTTACATGGGTTATCATAATACATAAAATTCTTTCTATTGACTGAATCATATAGAGAGAACACAATTAAGTGTAATTTTTGCTCATTGACAAAACCAGATAGAAGTGGTCACTGCTATTATTATTAGTTCTTGATAGGTATATGATGCCTAGTTAATAAATTACATACTTTTGGATCTAACTGTGCACTCATTTATAGAATTAAACTTTCTGGAAAAAATTGTTGACACGAGTCTTGAAATTTATGGAGGAACCTCCAGAACCTTTTCAAATCAATTTGAATAATGATGGAATACAAATGCATCAGTTGGGGAAATAATTAGTTAGTACTTTTTGGTGGTAATCTTCTTGGATTTGCAGATCTGTTTAAATTCCTCAATATTTGGAGTACATCCTGTCGTGTTCTGCATTAGAAACCTTGAATCTTTGGTTTTTGAGTCGGATAAATTATTCTCTTAGGTGCCTTTTAAATTATTTAGTTATTGTTTGTTTTTAGCTTTTAATTAAATGCTTTCATACAATAATTTCTTTCAGTACTTTAGTTGCCTTAACTCATTTGTTTAAGCATTTGATTACACAGGAATTCTCCACCTGCTTCACATTTAGTTTTTCAGCTCATTTGGTTCTTCTTCACATTAAGCTTTCTGGGTGGTCCCTGTGAATGTTCTCATTGTTTCTGCTTAAACCATCCTCATTTCTTGTGATATACCATTTCGGCGTATTTTTTGTTTTTTATTTTTTATTTAT
Source organism: Hedera helix (assembly GCA_947179155.2). Taxonomy (NCBI): domain Eukaryota; kingdom Viridiplantae; phylum Streptophyta; class Magnoliopsida; order Apiales; family Araliaceae; genus Hedera; species Hedera helix. The sequence goes on from OX359287.1 coordinate 38,929,458, forward strand.
TTATAAAAAAAAATTCACTTGGGGGTTAGACTTTGGAAGGATGCCTCATGGTAACAAGAAAGCTGATCACAGTTGGTGTTCACTTCCTGTCCTCCTTTTATGGATGATCAAAGATAAGTTAGACATTTTTGACAATACGTCCGTAAGTGCTGTTTGTCGTGATTGGTGGATTGCATCCTCAAGCTATCCGAAAAAGAAATCTATTGGAGATAAGATGCCATGGATAATGCAAGTGAACAATACTGTCAAGAGCAGTTTAAGGGACTTCATCAGCATTACAAGAAACAAGAAATTTACCCTCGACTTGCCTGAATTTAGCAATGCTCTTGTGCTTTTCTCGAAACAAGGATGGATTCTCATGCGGCGAATAAACTTGTCAGAGTCGAGGAAAAGGTTGCCCGATTCTTTGTTTATAATAAACCCTTTTACAAAGGCGAAAATTGAAATGCCAGATGTTCCACATCCTTTCCGCAAATATCATGGATCTTTTTCAACTCATGAGGGCTACCCTGAACGCGTGGTTCTCCTCAAAGCTGGTTTATCTTGTCAAATAACTTTAAGAACAGCTTATCCAGGCGATGCTGCGTGGACTGAGCATTCTTATACAGAGGAGCCTATGCAAATTGATGGACGCTGTGGTCTGATAACCATTGGGGAAAAGGTATACTACTTGAATTTAAGAGAAAATATGATTATATACAATATGACTACAAGAGCGTGGAAAGAATTACCAGAACCAAGAAATGAGATTGGATGGAATTCCATTATGGAGCATGAAGGAAATATAGTTAAACTTTTCGCCTGTAGCAAAGATCATTCGTCGTATACCTTTTGTAGATACAATGACATGAATACTTCATGGGAAAGTTTGAACAACGATGATGTGAAGGACACGAGTTGGTACTTGTCAAGGTCGCGTTATTGCTTGTCTGCCAGGGAGAAGGGGTTAAAAGTTTTTATACTTTGTGCCAAGAACGGTGTTTATTTTCATTGTCGTCGTGTGATTCGAGGTTTTGATGTTCATTGTCACGATTTCATTGACGGAGGTACACAAACTCTTGAGCTTCCGTATCGAGTTTGTTCGTCAGCAAAGTGGGTTGATATTGGTTGATTGTTGTTGTTAATTATATGTTGCTTGACATTTCAATTTCTTGTTGATCAGAGTTGTTAACTTGGTGTTGTGTGAAGAACTGAAGATCATTTGTATGGTAGTGCTTATTGTTGTTATTAGTTGTGTTATAGCTTCTAGATTTATTTTATTTGAAATAGCTGAAACTATGATGGCTTTCAAACCAGCCATAAGGACACTGACCTGTTTGGTTCATCCTTTCCATGAGTACGAGCAAGAACAGATAATATTATATGAATAATGACGACAAATTTATGGCGATATTAGAGATGAGAGGTTATTTAAACCCTTTGTTTCCTTCTCAATGTTTGTTTACAATTTGAACATTGCTTTTCTTTAACCTCAAAAAGTCAAGAACCAACTGTGGTGGAGTTCCAAAAGTAGGTTTTCTTTGGGCAGTCAATTAATCTTGCCACACCAAATGCAAACGCAATACCTTATAAAGTTGCCCCAAGTAATCTGGCTAGCCCATGTCTTTTTTCAAAAATTTGACTGTAACTGAAAGTTGTCAAGTGAATGTCTCTATCAGGCTGTTACTAAACTCAAACTTAAGTAGGGCGAGCTCTCCCAAACAAGGTGGAGGTACTCGAGAAGACAACATTAAATGCCGGGACAACTAGCATCACTGAATCTTTAGATACCTAAACACCATCTAGTTAGTGGCACTGCAAAGACATTTTCCAATGCTGAGTGAGATTTTGGTTGAGGAGATGATTGCTATGCTTCGCCCAAATTACTGGAGGGCAGTTGTGGCCGGGGATTTTTTCTTCTTAATTAAACACCTAGAGGAAACTAGATTGGTTTAATGTGCTTAGCTTGGGTTTTGAGCATAATCTTAAATCACTACTTGAGATTACTGGTTCAGTTGTTGGTACTTTGAATACGTATATTGCGATTCCTTTACTAAATCTCTAGCTTCTATTTTTTCAATATTCATATATCTTGATTCCTTTACTAAATTTCTTAGCTACATATTCGAGTATCCTAATTTACTTGTATGTGATTCTTAAAGTTAAATGAATTCCTGAGTTTTTGGTTGGTTTGGCCAAATAAAGATCTTTCCTATTTATACTTGCCCGCTGTAGATCATATTGATCTTACGGTTACGAGCGCTGCATGGACTTGCAAGTGTCAATTTCAAATATGAATTACTTAAAAAATAGTACTAACTATAATATTAATTATTTTAAAATTTTAAATGAATCATATTAATTTTAAAATTTAAAATATTACAAGTTAAATTTTAAAAAGTTGATAGTAATCTTAAAATTTGAAACAGTAAAAATATATGTTTTTGAATTAATTATTAAAATAAATAAATAATTAAATATAATATTAATTTATTCGGTTAGGATTATAAACGTAAACACAACACTTGGCATAAGTAAATTTGATATTTTTACAAGTAAGTCCCATTTAATCACGTGAAAATATTAGATTAACTTAGAATTGATATTTCCACAAGTTAATTTAATATTTTTACAAGTGAATCTTACTTGTTCTTGTGAAAATATCAAATTAATTTGTAAAAATATTAATTTTTTACTTTATTTGCTTATTAATTTATATGACACACACTACATCTGTGTTAAAAAAAAAGAAAATAAGATGCTAAAATCTAGGACTTAGATATGATCATGTATGTCTTCTCTTCTCATATATTTGAGTAAAAAAATAAAATACGACGTAAATTTTTTTTTAAAGATAAAATATGATTCAAAATAACCAAATTAATTGTCTAAAAAGCTGGATACTTTATATATAGAGATTTCCCTTTTCTATAATTATACTATTAGATTTATTTCTAAAGATTTTTTTATAATTTTGAAAAATAAAAATTAGAAAACAAATTAAATTTATCCCAAGGTAATTATCATTATCATAGAAGTGGAGTTGGTCAAGATTCGTGCGCGTATGAGTTGGGCCAGCGAAGCCATACGCGTAGAACTAGCCCATTACAAAGAGAACCAACATTTTCTCTCACTAAAATCCCATTTTTTCCCCAAAATGGAGATCATCCAGATCAATCAAATTTCCAATCTGATCTTCATTTATCTATGTTTGCTCTCTGTAACTCAATTTGTCTACTCTTTCTCTCCCGTTGATCACTACCTCATTGACTGTGGGTCTGTTGAAGCTACCACAACTGACGCCAATCACCGCCGGTTCACCGGAGACTCGTCGGAGTCAGGTTCTCGCTTTCTCTCTTCAAGTCGAACGATTTCAGGCAGAAATTCAAACCCAGATCCTAATTTGGCCCCAATTTATCACACAGCTCGGGTTTTCACAAGACCTGCAAAATATGTGTTTGACATTAAAGATAAAGGTACCCATTTGATTCGGCTTCATTTTCACCTGTTCAACTTGTCGGATTTTGATAATTATAGTGTTGGGTTTCATGTTTTGGTTAATGGGTTTGTGTTATTGTATGACTTTGCTGCTGAGAATATGCAAAACTCTGGACTTAAGGATTATATGATTTGGGTTGATGATGAAAAGCTTGTAATTAAGTTTGTACCTTCAAAAAAATGGAGTCTTGGGTTTGTTAGTGCAATTGAAGTGATTTCTGCTCCAAAAGATTTGATTGCTGATGTGGGTCAGCTTGTGAGTTCTGAGAAAAATGAGCAAGTTAATGGGTTGATGAAGAATGCTCTTGAAATTGTATATAGGGTCAATGTGGGTGGTTACAAAGTGACCCCTTTTAATGATTCTTTGTGGAGGACTTGGGTCCCTGATGACGAGTTCTTGAAATCGAGTGATTGGTCGAAGAGGACTTATTTTAGCGGCCGGATTAAGTATCAAATGGGAGGGGCGAGCCGTGAAGTTGGTCCGGATAATGTTTATAACACTGCAAGAGTGATTACTAGTGTGACTGATTGGGTTCCTAAATCAAATATTACCTGGGTGTTCCCTGTGAATGAAGGTTACAAGTACCTAGTTCGGGTGCATTTCTGCGATATTGCTAGTATTTCGCTTGGTATGCTTTATTTTAATGTTTTTGTGAATGGAAATTTGGCCTATGAAAATCTGGATCTCTCAATTGCGACAAATTATATACTGGCTTCTCCATTCTATGCTGATTTTGTGGTTGACGGGGAGAGCTCAGGGGTTATAACAATTAGTGTTGGCCCGTCCAATATGAGCATGCCACATGCTATTGATGCTATTCTAAACGGAGTTGAAATCATGAAGATGAATAACTCAGCTGGTAGTCTTGATGGACTGGTGTCGGCAGAATCAATCATGAAATGCAGGTCGAGTAGAAATATTGGTGTTCTAGCTTCTTTAGTTGCTGCCATGTTCTTATTGCATCTTGCACCTGTGGTTTTGCATAAGAGAAGGACTGCGATCAAAGACTCAGTTGCATGGTCGCGATTACCTGTGGATGTTTCTGATGTTAATTTGAAGTGCAATAATCGAATGAATGTCCTCTAGAAAATTTTGATGCTCGGAAAAAATATAGGATGTGAACACGTGAATTAGTTGTAATATGGTAAAATTTGATGTTTGTTAAGAATGAATTCCTTCCTTGTAATCAATGAATGTCGTTAATTATTGAAAGAATACTGTATAACTCTATTTTACTTTGTAAGTTCAAGCCTGGGAAGAGCTTCTTATGTACGGAGAACTTTTGATATTGTTAGTTTACTTGTGTAAATGTAAAAAGATTGGTATACTAATAATAGATTTCATTTGGATTGTCAGATATTGCGTTAATGTCATGATTATGTTCTGTGTATTTGATGGAGTAGTTGCCAAAATGGTTCTGCATATTTAATATTTGTATACAATTTTAAAATATCACGAGAATCGAGTTTGTTGCTCATTTTTTCTTATGATAATCTTCATATTCTTATTGCATGTTAAAGTGAAGTTACTATTTTTTAACTATTTAAATAAAAGCTCAATTTGTGGGGGGTTAATATCACTGTGCCATGCAAAACTGGAAGCTCGGCGATACATGGTTGTTTAAGCTAGTCGAATACCAGTAGACCCAAGCTTGAAGATGAGGTAATATGATTTATCTAGTTTCACATTTATATATTCTTCTTTTTGGTGTGCATCCACATAGCTGTATGCACGTATTCTAGTCAAAAGGAATTTTCCAGTCTCATATGGCCTGGCTACATCCATAGTTTTACATTTATTATTCTAGTAAACTGAGTACAACAAATGCACAAACTAATGAATATCTAGCTATGCCTTCTTTCATTTCTACTATATATTTCTTTCAGCAAATGTATTAATTCTTTTGCGTGATCAAAGAGACTCAGAAAAGATAGATCATTTGAAGGATATAACTAGTTTTCTTTCTGAAACTGTACCTAATTAGAGCTGGGCATGTCGCCATTGTGTTTGTCCATATTTACTAGCCCACTGTTTGGCTATATAAGGGTTCATATTCTTCAGAACATGTTCTTCAACTACCTGCAGTTTTCTTCTGCCAAAAACCTTTGCTAGGCTTTAGAAGTTGCTTCAACAGAGCCATTTTCGGAACATTCCAGTGTTCCACATGCCTGAAATTAATTTAGTAAACAAACTGAAAGTTAGTAACACAAAGAATGGTGATGTATAAACCAAAGAAAGCATTGATTTTGCAACGTGTCAAATTACTATATACCTGCTCACTTTGCCAGATCTTGTATCGAAATAGTACTCGGTGTAACCAGTAGCTATAACAACAAAATCATTAGATTGTGTTTAGCTAAAAATAAACATGGGTTATACAGAATTATTGTGATCTCTTTCTGGTATATATCAGGAAGTTGAAACTACCTGAAAGAATTGGTTTCCATGGAAATGACATGATACAACTAAAACGCCAATGTCCAATACCTTTTTCCTGTATTTCAGTTGAGGGGAAATGAAAAAATGAATATTAGAGACATCAACCCCCATATATAAAAGCACCTAAAGAGATTCCAATTTGATTCTACCCTTAATTAGAGTCAATTTCGTTGGTACAAAGTTATTTTACCGAGTTTAGTCCAATTTGGTGATTTCTCTTCGTTTTCCTTCTCCGATCAACCTTTCTCTTTTCTCACTGTCAATCGCCTCTTCCTCTTACATTTCTCTCCCATCTCTCAGATAACACCTCTTCTCTCGCAAACCCACCTTTCAATTTCCCCAATTCTGACACCTCTTCGCTCTCTCCTCTCGCAAACCCACCTTCTAATTTCCCCAATTTCTGACGGAATTCTTTTCCCCTCAAAAGGCCCTCACTCTGCATCCCCTAAGTTTCCATCGAGCAGGCAAACTTGCCCATGCCAAGAATGGATCTGTAATCATACACTTGATTTTTTACTTTGATCCAGTTCCTCCATTATTTAAAATCAATAATATGAAATAGCTAAATTATTTGATGAATTTTAAATGCAGGAATTAGATGAGATGAAGAAGAGGCTACAAGAGAGGGAAGACAAAACAGCAGCTCTTTGAGAAATGCAGGCCAAAGTCGAGAAGGAAGTGGTTCCACACAAGGTCTGCTTCTTCTTCTTCTTCATTTTTTTTTTTTTTCATTTTTTAGGGGTTTGAAAAGAATATATAACATTATTTCCATTAGGGTTTATTTGTTTCTATTATGGAATGTACTGTATTTGTGCATATACAAAGAGGCATTTATATGTGTGTGTTTGTATCTAATTTTAGCCAATACAATGTAATACTCTGGCTCAAAATCTTAGTAGACATATGAGGAATTCTGAGTCTGAGGAGATTACTTCTTTAACAAGAGGGACATTCTACTATTGTAAAATATTTTTTAACTTCTTTAATGAGAGGGACAAACAGAGTTTTCCAAGGAAAATTTGTAATTAAATTTTTTAATTTGCTTATAATTTCCTCAAGGATGTTTATGGTTACAAGGTTTGTTAAGATTATAGAATCTTGAACTATGCTGAGAGGATTATATAATAACTAGGGGAAATAGGTATTGGATAATACCTCTTTTTTGGGTTGATTATAATTCAAAGTAAAAATTTGGTACAAAAAACAAGATAAGTGCTCATTAAAGGATTACAAACAAATCCCCAAATAGTCGTGCAACATATGAGGTAAACTATAATTTGTTTTATGTAACATATTGGGTTAAAGTATACAACTATTATATGTAATCGAGCTATATTATATATATTATTATCATTAATTTGAGTTAGATCATCCTTGGTTTTAACTGTGTCAGATGCTTGGTTATCAAACTAAATTGAATATGATAGATGTCGGATGCATTTCAGTTTGAAGTTCCATGTTTACAGGCTAAAACTGTATCCCAAAGTTTTCGTCGAGCAGGCTGCCGCCGCTGTCGGAGGAGGACTCATTTGGGAGCTATTCAACAATCTCGGGTGTGTTTCTTTCCCCTTTATCCTCTTTTTGGCATTTTGGGAGTTCAATTTTTCCCAAATCCGTTTATTGTGCCTATTGAAATTCACAAATTTTTTGCAGCCACACAGATTGATTGTGGATAATAGAGTTGTCCAACGGTTTCAGTTTTGATTTTGCCAGGTACTCATTTATGTGCTTTAATTTTGTTTATATGATATGATTTAATGATTTGGGGGACAGGGCATTGATGTTGTTCATGTGAGTTTATTTAATAATTCGGGGGAATAGCAGTTTGATATTCTTTGGGAGAAGATATTTATTTTTTAAGGTTTAGAAACCAGTTAAACAATAATTATCTATTTAAATTGACGACGACGACAACTGCTGCGCGGAGTTGGGGAATTGGAATACGGAGTTTGAGTAGCTAGAAAAGAGAAAATTTGAGAAACATTGAGAGGCAAAGACGACGGCAAAATCGGGAGGGGAATTGGAATTGAGATCATAGATGTTATTGGAGTTCTTAATTGTTTTTGAGCGGCTGATTGAAGGTGTGAGAAGAGATTGAGAAATATTTGAATTTTAAAATGCAATAGGCTTTACTTCCACTAACAACTTGAATTCAGATCACTATTAAGTTTGCATTACTATACCGACAAGAAACCCAATTTTGGTCCTTTTATTCTATAACATTAACCTAATAATCGATTCTATGACCAAACCTTTGGTGATGAATTACTGACTTCCGTTTCTCCAAACCTTAACTTAGTTGTTCTGATGATAGTTTTTGTCTTGGAGTGGTCTTTCACGGAGATCATGAAAAAATTGATATCAAGATGTTACCTTTTGAGGTATTAATAGAGGTGAAGAGCATGAGAAAATGAGGAAATAAAGTCGCAGAACAAGCGTTTGCTTAAATGCTTCAGGTACTTTCATATGAAATTCTCTAATTGATGGGTATTCTCTAATCTCTTTATTTGAATGACCCAAATTTGAATATCTTAATTACAAGATATTCAAATTTGGGTCATTCAAATAAAGAGATTGTGTTTAATTGTCAATACATTTTTTTTGTCTATTCTAAAATTAGAGATAATTATTTAATTTTAGTCTATAAAGTGAAATGAAATTCCTAATATAACATAGCTTTTATTGTTGGTTGATTTAGTACTATTATGTCACCACTATAATATATCTAGCTAATGTTGGGGATAAGTTTGAAAAAAATAATTTTTCTTAAAAGTCATTTTTTTACAAAAATATATCTCTAATTTTAGAATAGAGAGAATAAGTGCTTGCAATGGATCTATGGTTTTTGGGCAAGACAGATGTTTGTCATGGAATACATAGTTTAGTAGAACAAATAACCTTGAAAATGCATGATCACAATGTACGGTTACAGAACAAGTGTTTGCTTAAATGTTTAACTGGATACTTTCACATGAAAAATTTTAATTGTTGGGTATTCACTATTTAAGGTGTCATTGTGTCAATACTATGAATTACTTGATTACTGGAATGTGGGTCATTTAAAAAAAGTGATTTTGTCGATACATTTTCTTTTTTTGTTCGTTCCAAAATTAGAGATATTTATCTAATTTTAGACTAAAAAGTGAAATGGAATCCTTAACATTACATAAGTTTTATTGTTGGTTGATTTAGTACTATTATGTCACCACTATAATATATCTAGCTAATCTTAGGGATAAATTTGAAAAAAATAAAAATTTCCTTAAAACTCATTCTTTACGAAAATGTATATCTAATTTTGGAATAAAGGGAATAAGTGCTTCCAATGGATCTATGATTTTTGGGCAAGGCAGATGTTTGTCATGGAATACATAGTTTAGTAGAAGAAATCACCTTGGAAATGCATGATCACATTGTGTCTAAGCACGAAGCAGCTTGAAGAAGCTAAGAGTTTGTTTCATGCAGTAGGTGAAAACAAGATAAAGAGATTTTGGGAGTGAATGCAAGATGAAGAGAGAAAGAAATAAGATTGATCTTGAGGATGATGATGTGTGTTTATAAATTTATATATTTTGTGTGTTATTATCTTATAGATATCATTCTCATCGCATATTTAGCAAATTATTTAATTCATTATTCAAACTAGCCTGTGCATTACACGGGTTATCAACTAGTTGATCTCTTTACAATTAAATTTATGCAGTTTATGATCTCTTTACGGTTAACTTTATAATACTTGACACCAATACATGAGATAAACAGCAGACGAGACGGTAGTTGTAACCTGGATTCTATAAATCCGGAAGATTAAGCTATGTATTCTATAAATCCGGAAGATTTAGCTATGTACATGGCACAACAGAGCAACCTCAACGTAATTGCATAGCTTTTGAAAACTATAATAATTGGTTGAAAATTTTGAAATATAAGTTTGGAGTTGACCTCAAAATCCTCCCACTTTGTAAGTTTCATGTTTGATTTTTCAATAAGGGATCCAAAATTTGTGCAGTTCCTTTTGAAACGACGCAGTCCTTTGAAGGAACCTGCAGGATCAGCAAATTCACAATCCTCTTCATATGCATCAAGTGTCAGGGCTCCTGAATAGTGCATATGAAGACTTCTCAGACTAGTCAGAAGTAAAACATGCATAATGTTACCAAGACACTTTTTTATAGTGAAGTTGAGCCAAGATATCTGTTTCAAAATTAGTAATAAAATTTTATTCTTATCTAAAATTTAGCCATATAATTATAAAGTGATATAAAATTCTTAAGATTATTTTTATTCTCGTTAGCTTAACTACTGTTACCACCTCTATTATAATTTTAGACAATATTAAGAATAAATTTAGAAAAATTATTGTCTTACAAATGTATTTATAATTAAGAACAGAAGGAGTGTATAAGCATAAATTGAAAATTTTGACTAAGAACTATAAAAGGTGTGTGACCAGAAAATACAGCTTTCCAGATTTCCGGTTTGGTGTGAGAATTAATGAATTAAAGCAGATCCAATAGACCTTTTAGGGTAAAGTGGAAAACATGGAGGAAAGAAATGAAAAATAAAGCAAAATATTGAGGAAAACAATGTTGGTGCACATAAATCCAATTATCTATACTAATAAAATTTCTAATATTAGTAACAATGTTAAATATATAATGTTATACTATATGGTTAATAATGTTAATAAGTTTTTAAATTTCATTTCCTTTTTTCTTTTCCCTCAAGTTTTTCGATTTCCAAACTTACCCCTAAACTATAAAAGAAGTTAGCAGGTTTTTGAACCAACCTGTAACAAAGTAGGATCTTTCGAAGTCATCTTTGATGGTTTCCACAACCATGGCACGATCAACTGCACCGGACCCATCTCCGGCGAGCTCCCGGCTGCTTGTCGGACCTTCAACCGCTGCCGGTGATCGGAAAACAGAGGCGGCAATGCCGAGGAGCTCAGAGCTGTACCAAGCCACCTTGAGTAGGACATTTTCAGATTCATTAGAATCTTTATTGTTGGATGAATTATTACCGGTTAAATTTTCTCCGGTGCATCGGAGTTTGAAAATTCTTGGGGGTTGATTTGGCCTGAGAATTTCCCTGGCTCTGTTTTGAGAATCGAGTTGGGGAGAAAGGGAAGTATATGAGAGAATTGTTGTTGCCATTTAGAGAGATTTTTGAGAAGTTGGAGGCTTTGTCCCTCTGTTTTTCTGTTTAAATATCTGCTAGATTGAAGTAATGATAGCCACAAAAATATTCCCTTTTGGCAAGACATCTCTCATTCTAAAGTGGCTCTTTCATATTATTTTTTCTTTTTAACTTTGATTATATCATATAACTAGTAATTGCCCGATATAATAAAAAAATTAAATTAAAATTCAAAAAATAAAAATTATAAATATTATTATTATCGGTATTATTATTATTATTATTATAGTTATTATTATTACTATTCTCAGTATTATTATTATTATTATCCGTATTATTATCGATATTATTTTAATTTTTATTAATTATTATTATTATTATTATTATTATTATTATTATTATTATTATTATTATCATTGATATTATTATTATTATAATAATAATAATAATAATAATTATTACTATTATTATTATTATTATTATTATTATTATTATTAATATTACTATTACTATTACAATTACAATTACAATTACAATTACTATTACTATTACTATTACTATTATTATTATGATTATTATTATTAGGTTTATTTTTATTATTATTACGTTTATTATTATATAGTTTATTATTATTATTATTATTATTATTGTTATTATTATTATTATCGATAGTATTATTATTATTATTATTATTATTATTATTGTTATTAGTATTATTATTATTATTATTATCGATATTATTATTATTATTATTATTATTATTATTATTATAATTATTATTGTTATTATTATTATTATTATTATTATTATTATTATTATTATTATTATATTAAAATTAGATTAAAATTTGAAATATAAAAATATTATTATTATCTGTATTATTATTAAGAAAATTATAAAATATAAATATTATAAATATTATTATTATCGGTATAATTATTATTATTATAATTGTTATTATAATAATCATTATTATTATTACTATTACTATTGTTATTATAATTATAATTATAATTATTATAATTATAATTATTATTATTTTAATTATAATAATAATAATTATTACTATTATTATTATTATTATTACTACTATTATTATTAGTATTATTATTGTTATTAATATTAATATATTAATTATTATTATTAGTGTTATTATTATTAATATTATTACAATTATTATTTAGTCTGAGTTTTGAGAGGAAATTTATGAGTTATGGGGAAAAATTTAATATGAGTTTTGGGGGAAAACTTGGTTGAAAGGAATCAATTTGGACCATTAAATTTGGGTAAATAAATCTGAGACGTTGTTGTACTTTGTCAAATTTGAGATTCAAAAATAGTTCTACTTTATTATACAGATTGTTATTGTTATTATCATTATCATTATCATTATTATTATTGTTATTATTATTAACATAATAATAATTATTATTATTATAATTATTATAACAATTATTATTGTTGTTATTATCATTATTATTATTGTAATTATTATTATTTTCATTATTATTATTATTATTATCATTATCATTATCATTATTGTAATTATTTTTTTTTGTTATTATTATTATTATTATCATTATCATTATCATTATCATTATCATTATTATTATTGTTATTATTATTTTTTTTTGTTATTATTATTATTTTATTATTATTATTGTTGTTGTTGTTGTTTTTATTATTATAACAATTATAATAATAATAATAATAATAATAATAATAATAATAATAATAATAATAATAATAAAAGATCTTAACCGTTATTGTGGTTTGTTATATAAATTATTATTATTATTATTATGGATTTTATTATTATCATTATTATTATTGTATTATTATTATTATTATTATTATTATTAATATAATAATCGGCTGTTATATATAGATAACCGATACAAAATCGAAACAGTGAGCCATTTTGAAAATTTGGCAATCATATATATATAGAAAACCGTGTTGGATTACTTTCCAATTTCCATATTGGTAATCTTATATATATATCAAATATCAAAAGTGCTGCTTTAGCTTTATCAATATAATTTCTATATATATTACTACCCAATGCCGCAACAACTGATGATGTGATATATATAACAGGTTGCTTTTGGGCTGCTTTGGGACATGAGCCTAATTATATAATTCATATTTTTGGGAATGAGTTTTGGGGGGAAATATGATAGATAAGAATCAATCTGGACCATTAAATTTAAGTGAATAAATCTGAAGCGTTGTTGTGCTTTCTCAATTTAGGAATTAAAAAATGGTCATATTTTATTATATAGATATACAAGCACACCGGACTGTAAATAATAATAGAAAAAATCTTGTTCGTTAGTATTCGTGTTAAAAAAACCCGGATATTATTAATTAATATAATGATAAATATTTAAAATATATAAATATATTATTAATTAAAATTTTATTATTTTATAATTTTTAATATATTTTATTAATTTAAAAATTAAAAATATTTTAAATTAATTTTAAAAAAATAAATAATAATATTTTAATTTGGGATAGAGAAAATATATAATTTCATTCAATAAAAAAAAACAAATACATTACTATCATGTAAGACCCCGAATTTTATGAAATATAAATTTAATTTTTCTTCATATATATATATTTTTTTAAACAGTAAGTGGTTAAATCGATAAAGTTAAAAGTTAAGGATGTTATGTGCAAATTTTATTTTGTCGGGGAATATTCGCTTTGTCGGGGAATATTCGTTTGGTCGGGGAATATTCGTGCCGTACGACGGCGCCGAAATAACAAATTATTGGTGGACCCCACAACGGAATATTTGTCGGATATAGAAAACGACATAAATAACTTTTTTTAAATAAAAATAGTCAACGGAACTGTTAAAATACCGGTGATAAAATAATAGTAGCATACGGTAGTTTATGGTATTTTCTGTAACATACGGTATTGCACAGTAGCACACGGCATTGCACAGTGTTTCGTATTATTAAACTGATAAAGTGGTTACCGTATAATATTTGACTTTATTGTCACATGCACAATAATTCATATTATTAAACTGATAATTGTCACAGTAACATATGCACAGTAATTCACATTATTGAATCAATAATTGTCATTACACAGTAACGTATGCTTTCTTTTACATTATTGTTATCTCTATTATGATGTTATTTAAACAGTTGTATTTCATTAATTAATTGACTTGATATCTAAGAGCTAACTATACTGTATTTATAACAATTAGTCATAATAATTGAATTGATAAAGCTATTTGTTTATAATATAAAGTTAGGTGATATGAAATGAATGGTGTAGATTAAAGTGTGAATTATTGTTGAATAATTGAATTGATAAAGTTATTTGTTTATAATATAAAGTTAGGTTATATGAAATGAATGGTGTAGATTAAAGTGTGAATTATTGTTGAATAATTGAATTGATAAAGTTATTTGTTTATAATATAAAGTTAGGTGATATGAAATGAATGGTGTAGATTAAAGTGTGAATTATTGTTGAATAATTGAATTGATTTGTTTATAATATAAAGTTAGGTGATATGAAATGAATGGTGTAGATTAAAGATAATATAAAATTTGAAATGGATGGTGTAGATTAAAACATGATCTTTAAATGAATGGTTTGGATTAAATTAAAATTTTTTAGTTATGATAAGATTTTTGGCTATAAATAGAGGACTTAACTTAAGAAATTTTTCATAACATTCTTACATACATTTTCTTCCACTCTCTAAATACTTCTTTGTGTAAGTTCTCTCTAAGTGTTCTTAAGTCATTCCTAGTTTTGAAATCTTTTACATTCTCCTTTGAATTCCCGAGTGGAATTTTCTTATGTACAGTAACTCTTTCGAAAAATCATAGTAAATTCATTATTTGTCAGAATTTAATGAATTAAAAGCTTGTCTCTTCATTTTTTCGTCCTCTACAACTTTGAAGAAGGAAGAAAAGTCATCTGAAATCATCTTCATGCCTTAAAATACTAAAAACCGTAACCTATTGTGATTTTCGTCACTATTTTTAGTCTTAGTTTTGAAAATTCATAACTCATTCATATTAACTCTGAATTGAGTGATTCTTGAGTCTATGCCGTCTATCTTTCCGAGAGTAACATTATTTTAAAAACATAAAGAGATTTTAAAAACTCTAGAAGACTCAAAAGTCAGATTCTTTACTGCTACAAACAAGGAAGGATTTGTTCGGCTATAAACTTGTTTCACAATATTACGGTAAGGAATATCATTCTTTTCACACTCTTAAATTTATTACGGTAAGGAATGTCATTTTCTTTTCTTACTTGTAAGAAATATCATTTTCTTTCATACTCTTAACCTTATTATGGTAAGGGATGTCATTTTCTTTCATACTCTTAAATTTACTACTCGTAAGGGATACCATCTTTTTCATCTTCCATTATTCAAACGTATTATGGTAAGGGATTATCATTATTTGATTCTCGATAATAATATTGTTTCTTCCTTACTCATAAGACGTGCCTTTTATTTCCATGTATTAAATTGTGGGAATAACCTTACGGAGCGGATTGCCGCCTGTTGGTGAATAACCTTTCGTATTCATTCATTATTAATCTCTGAGAATAACCTTACGGAGCGGATTGCCGCCTGTTTGGTGAATAACTCTTTGTACTCAAATTCTATTAAATTGTGGGAATAACCTTACGGAGCGGATTGCCGCCTGTTGGTGAATAACCCTTTGTATTAATTTCCTTCACCATTTGTTAATCAAACCTGCTACAGTAAGGGATATTATTTTCTTTCATACTCCTAAATCGAAATTTATTATGGAACTATTGCTTCTATAATTCCTGAAAATATTATATGTTCCATAATAGTTGAATTTCATTATTTCAACTGAACCTTCCTATTTACGTGAACCTTTCTATTGAATTGTAACCGTTATTCTGAACTGTGGATCTTGAATATCATTTTTAAATTTCACTCCACATCATGTTGACAATTTGGACATTATTTGAATCTGTACAAAGTAAACTTCCGATACTTATTGTTATCCTATTTCTTCTGTTCATCATTTATATCATTCTAATCATCCAAAAATCAAGCTGTTGTGAATATCTGTGGCCAGGGGCACAGATGTGATATATTTGTTGAACAGATGATAGGTTAAAGGCGATACATCTGTTCGGTGTCTTTTATGGCACGTGGTGAAAGTTCTCTTTGGCCCGTAGTGCATAGATGAACTGTTGTTTGGTATGATTATCACCAAAGGCTGAATCTGGTATAATCATGACCGCTGGTGCTATATTAAATATCTTTGGCCCGTAGTGCAAAGATGAACTGTTGATTTGCATGATTATGATCAGGAACTGTGAATTTTTATTATCATGACTAATGGTATTTCAGATGATAAAAGTTGATGATGTTTTTACGAAAAAGAGAAGCGAGTGGACATTATAATCTGCATTATTCTTCTAATAGATTGCTCATTCCGCTGCTATTATTGATCTGAACATTGTTTAAGAATTTAACTGCAGTTTTTGATATAAACCTTGTATTCTATTGTATTCTATCAAGAACTCAACTGTTGAAGGCTAATGATAATTTATTCGTCATTATCTTAGTCATGATATTTCTTACTGGGCTATTTGAGCTCACCCTTTCTTTTGTTCCATTGTTTTTCAACAGGAGATGAAAACATAACAGGGTCTAGCCGGGGAATGGAGTGAGGGTCCGAGGAATAGTTATCATAGTCTTCACGTTTTGTAAAATAGTATGGCAATAATAGTGAAGACTTAGTTGTGTATTATTATACACTGTATTGTTGTACGTTGTGCTTTGTTGTAATAATTTTGTTGTAGTCTTTTGACGACTTAAGTTTGGGTTGTGTGGGCCAAGATTTGGGGGCGTCACAATCAATTAAGCGTTAGTAGAAAAAATTGAAAATACAGTCTCTAAAATAAAAAAATTTAAAAATTTAATTCCTTAATTGAAAAAATTGATAAGACAATCTCCAAAATAAAAAAAATTAAAAATTTAATTACTTAATTAAAAAAATTGAGAATTCAATCTTTAAAATGAAAAAATATTAAAAATTTAGTATATTAATCGATATTTAGGTCTAAATTTATCTAAGATTTGCATTATTGTAATATCATTTTCAAACGAGTTAACTGTAAACGTATTTCTCAAAATTTTATTTTTAATTTCAAATTGTTAACTTTTCAAATTTATTTTTTTTAAGTTTAAATATTTTATAAAATTATTTTCTTTTAACATATAGTTGAAATTATAAATCAAAATCTTTCTTTTACATGTCCAAGATTATTGATAATTATGTTATTTATATTTTATATAATATATATTATTGTATTTATATATTTAAAATTAGTTAAATGTACATTTAACTATATAAAATGTCAATTTTAATTTATAATTTTATTAATATATTAAAAGAGATTAATCTTATAAAAATTTAAACTTAAAAAAGATTATTAAAAAATTGATACTCTAGAATTAAAAGTAGAATTTTATGCAGGTAAATTTTTGCAATTAGAGTCTTTTCGGCATTTATTTATAAGTTGATTAATTTAACTTATAAGTAGTTAAGATAAAAAATTTATTTGAGAGGGATTATTTTTTTACTTATAAATTAAAAAAAGTAAAAAAAAATAGAAGTAAAATTTTGTTGCTTCAATCATTTTTTTTTAAATCGGTCAACTCAAATAAAATGACTTCTTTTATTTTTTAAATATTTTTTTTATTAAAAAATATTTTAATATTTTATATATTTTGCTTAACTTATAAGTCATTATTAATAGAACATATCTACAACTATTATCAATTTTTGACTTTTTAGTAAAAATAATGCTAAATATTTTTATTTATAAATTTATTAAAATTTTAACTTATAAATAATAAATTTATTAAAATTTTAATTTTAAATAAAAAAAAAATCATTCCCGAACTGCCGGTATCCTTTCCGAATGTAGAAAGTGTGGAGAAACCCTTAACCCGTATCTCTCTCCAAAAGTCCTGCGTTTTCTCTCTCTAAAGTTTCCATTTTATCTCTGTAAAAATATCTTAAAATTCTCCCTTTCCGTTTGGCTTGATGATGGTGGTTTAAGAATGCAAAGATCGAAAACCTAATTCTAACGTCCTGGTGATTTTCTCTCTCTACTTTTCGGATCTAGGTAGTTCCTCTGACTATTGCAAAAACAAAAACCCTAGTTTTGGGACCTGGTTAGACCCTTGTATTACTGTAGCAGACGAAAATTTGCGAACTTTATTGATAATTTGGCTGGATATGCTGTTGATGATTCAATATTTTCAGCTATATTAGTGGGAAATACGGTTCTTACTTCGTCAATTTATTTGTGGTTTTTAGGGGTTTGTTGTTTTTGGGGTAAGGTTTGTAAGATAGCTGGATTGGTATTAAATATTTAGATTGAGCTGGATCAGGGTATGGATTAGCTTCATTTCAGTGGTTAGATATAGCTGGGTTTGGATAATTTGAATTGTATCAGCTGAAAAGTAGCTGTGATATAATATGCATTCATTAAAGGGTGGATTATAGTGGTGGAAATTAAAATGCTAGTTTCTGGAGCTGTTATATTAGAATCGATGGTGATTTGATTGGAATATCTTTGTGGGGGTTGTGATCAAAAGTCTGGAGATAGGAGTTTTATGTGATTTGGGTATAAAGATGTTTTGAGAGTTGCATAGTTGGTGGTGCCATTATCTGTTGAGAGCGTGCATGGGTGATTGCAAGCTTGTGGGAACTATCATTTTGTTATAGTAACACAGAATGAACTTAGAAATTGAAGATCAAAGTTTACACAACAAGGCTTCTGAAGCATTTGACAGTTGTCAGAAGTAATTCACTCACTTTTTCCATTAATATTCTTCTGAAGGTTGTATTTGCTTTGAAAGTAATTTTAGTTCCAATAAAGAATTTGCTTTTCTTGTGGCAGGTCGTCTAAAATTTCGTATACAAGAGAGTTTCTTTTATCTATAAGTGAGTTGGAAATATGCAAAAAGTTACCAAAAGGTTTTGATCGCCGAGTTCTAGGGTAAGAAGACTCCACTTTCTTGATGGAATAGTACAATTTCACCTCTATAGTTTGTTAAACCATTATATTTAGGGCATCATTTTAGTCTACAGCATTGTTTTGCATTATTGTGCGCGATGCTGCTTTCAGCTTTTTATGAATAGCATGCCTTTGGAACTTAAGTATTACTTTATATAAATCAGTGAGTTTGAGGATACCTCACATGACATACAAGAACGTCCCAGAATCCTTGGTGGTTTGCCATTGCAAGGTTTCAGGCGTGGTGATTATGACTCTTCGCCATCTACCAGGGGGGACTCAAGTAATTACTCCAGGGGAATCTATGGAAGATGGGATAATCGTTCATCTGGACGGAGTGATAAAGACAGCGATTCTCAGTCTGATTTGGATTCAGGTTTTTTTTATACTACATTAAACTTCTCTTGATATTTTAATTAAACTCACAATTACCTTTCTACTTTTACATAGGGGTTCATTTTCAGCCTTCTCCAACAAAAGGCATTTTTGAGTTGAGTTAAAATAATCGTAGCCACCCTTGAACTAGTCTCCCCTAGTATAAGTTTATATTTGTGTTATTCTACTCTGATTTGAGCAATCACTATCTAGCAGTAGTTTAATATTTGTTTGGAAAGGCTCTTATTTAGGGAATGCCAATGCTCATTTGGTTTTCAGCCTTGAATTTACCACTACACTAATGGTAATGAATAGTCCAGAACTCTACTCTCAAACATGCTTGTAAATCATATCTTCAATTCTCCTTTTTCTTTTCTTTTTAATTTTTTATACTCCATACTGGGCAGCACAATCTTAGAAGCCTACTTGTTGAAGGACGGATAGCTGTTTGATGTGTTTCTGTCTCCACAAGAATTCCAATATAGAAGGATCCACTACTTTCATTCCAGCAAAGCATTTTATGTTGAAGTGCTGCTAATTGACTATAACCTCACCAAGTCGTTAGCTGTAGGATAAGATTGTACTCACCATATGATTGATTCCAGGTTGATTATAATGGATCCTTATTGTGAAAGTAATAATTTTTGCACTGTAATATTGGTAAATTATCCACTTGATCCTGCAAAATATTCCCTCCATCCCAAATTGAGTTTCATTATACAAACAATGTATGTGGCACGATTTTTTAAGGCAAGTCGACAACACAATAATATCATGCATGCCAATTTTTTTCTCTCAAAATTATACTATAGTATAGACACTTTGAAAAAAAATTGTATTGAAAGATATAATATCTAAAGGTAACTTATATTTTCGCAAGGTTTTTTGTTATTTCTGCATATGGTCCCTACTTATTAACTAAATTCATTCATTTATACCTAACTCATCCCTGGTTGACACAATACCCAATTACTTTTCTCCCTCCTTCCACATCTCAATTCCTCTCTTCACCCTGCATCATTCTACCCCTGTACAATACAAATCTTCCATCCAATATGTACTTCCTAAATTATTTATGAGTTCAGATTTATTATGCATGTCGACCCAACCATTAGCATAACATCAAACAAGAAAACAAACACCCCATTTACCATCTAATCCAACTCAAGCCACTGTGATAGAATCCATATCTGCATCATTACATCACTGAAGATGAGACCCAGATCTGTAAAGGTGGATATCAGACCCAACCGCTCATGCCTCAGGAAAGAACAAAAAAAGCAAAGTATTGTTCATCATCTTCTTCACCCAAACGTACAAGAATTACACAAATTGTTTCACTCTTTTCCCCTTCACCACTGGTAAAGACCCATCAATCTTCGCTACCTATCTGTGAGATCTAGTTGGGATCTTTAATATTTACATCCTCGATCAATTCTGTAAATGAGTTTTTTTGAATGAATGAAGAACTGGATACATGCTTAAAACATTATTCTCTCTCCATGTCAAACTCTATTTTTCTGAGGAATCAGGATATAAGTAGATCTTCTTGCATATAAGGGCTATAGGATGTATTGGAAAGGAAGATTGCTTAAAACAATTCCCCTAGAAAGTGAGTTGTAGAAAGGAGGGAGAAAGTGCGCTTGGTTAGTGGTGTGCTGTCGCAGGCACCCAAAAATAAAATCTTACTTTGAAAAATATTAATGTAGTAGTGCAAGTAAGAGTCGATCCCATATAAAATGATTAATTTAATTTTATGTTTTTGTAAACTAAAATTGGGGGGTTTTTAATTAAAGAAATAATTTAAATAAAATTAACTAAAATAATTATGCAAGTAATTTAATGAAATAAATAAGAAGAAAAAACCTTGGTTTAAGTTAACATTCACCATCAAGAATTTACAACTGCTCATTGATGCAAGAATAAATCAATTAATATTTTGAACATTCACCGTAGGAATAACTACTCGCAGGTGGAATAATTTTCCTCCTCTCTCCTTAATTATAGTTAAGTAGAACCACTTGGTCTAAATACCCTTACTACTAAACAGCCTCCGACACTCGTTAAAGATTTAATTTAATAGCAGCTTTAAGAATTAGAAAAATCGTTGAACTAAACAACATAAGTCACTTGTTTGCATTTAATTTAGACGAACATTCTTCCTAAGATAAAATAATTTTTTGATCTGCAAAATAATTATTAAACTTAGTTGCTTCACAAATAGCATTAGATTAATGTGAATAATAAACTAGTAGCGTTCCTAGCAATTAAACGAATCAATCATAAAATTTAATACAGAAAAATATCCAATACTGAAAATATAAATTGAATAATTAAAATAAATTAGATCTCGCAGTGTATAAATTTTGATGGCTTCAATCACTTAAACCAAGAAAAATAATTTAGCCATACATAACTATGAAAAACACCAAAGAATAAAAGAGAGAATTTTCTATCAAAAAGTTGTATATTAATTGTATCTCAAACTCTCTATTTATAGGCTATATAATCCTCCTAATCCTAATAGGAATTATTATTTCCAAACCTTAATCGGATTTAAAATATAAAATAATAAAATATAAAAATTTCTATTTAATTCCTTTTCCAATTCACTATTGGAATTTATTTAATTTATTGCTTGCTGATGAAACCACACGGAAATAAAAACAAAAGTCAAGAAGCTGCCATCACACGCCTAGGACCCATGCTGCAAAGAATTAAAGAATATGCCACTGACACGCGCGCTCGTCAAACACCATTGTTACCGTTAGCGCCTGTGCCCACGCGCCTACACTTAAACAAGCATCCGCGCATTGCGCGATGCCCTTCCTCTTATGATCCAAGTGCTAAACGGCGTCGTGCAAGGCTGCTTCTGAATCCTCTTATGCGCCATGCGCGCCCATGCCAGCTCCTGTTATTTACCAAAATGCCATCCACTTTAATTAATTCCTACAAAATAAATAAAATCAATAAAAATAATAATAATGCATAAAATTAAATAAATTACCTAAAACACTAAAAATACTTAAAAACTCGCAAATAATTAAGCATAAAATACCTAATAAATAGATATAAAATCTACTTATCAGTTCGTGTGTCAGTTAGACTTGTGGAAATATCACTTCCCTGTCTAAGTGTGCGGTATGATATCTACACATGATGACCACGGGAGGTAAATCCTAAAACAAGGGAGGTAAATCTTATTAAATAATGATACTCTTCAAATGATGACCAAGGGAGGCCAACCCAAAATCGATAGATTGACATTATTAAATAATGGTATTCTTCAAATGACAACCAAGGGAGGTAAATATTTGCAAACTTCCTTTATGAGTAAATGTTTCTTAACTTATCTGATTAAAAAGAGGTTTATAATAAATACCCAGTTGGTCAAGATGATCAATCTATAGTGATGATGTAAATTGGTTTAGAAAATTAAATTGTTACTGTGGACCACTTTTACTCAATGAATGTCCTTTCTGTGAATCTGTTGTAAAAATATTTCTTATTCTACTTCATCACATAAATTCCCAGTATATATACTACTATTATGTGACACTAGGTACTTGTTTTTTGCTGGAACCACTATTTTTAATCACGTGCTCCGGTGCTCGTCTAACTCTATTTTTTGATGGTCCGTTATTTATGATGGATGTATTATGTGCATACTAATGCTTTATCATTACTTCATTGAATGTGACCATTTGGGCACCTTTATGGAGTTCTTATTGCATATTAAATGAAGAACTTTACACTTCTATCTTGTTTCTATATGCCCCATTCTCGCATTCTTTCTTGTTCTCTGTCATGAAAAATTTGATCCTTTATTTTATTGAGATCTAACTAGCTTGATAAAAGATTTTTATCTAATCTAAAGAAAGAAAAGAAAAACAAGCTTGAGCTTTGAGGCGGTCTGTACAAGTTGATCTTTATACTTCGCTCTATTTTTATATCATATTCTTTCAGATTCTAGCAGGCGTTACGGAAACCCTTCTCGAGGGTCTTGGCAAAGTCCTGAGCATGATGGGCTTCTTGGAAGTGGATCTTTCCCAAGACCATCTGGATATGCCTCTGGGGTGTCAGCTCCAAAGGTCCGAGGAGACGATCACTACCAGCTCAAGAAGAGTAATGAGCCATATCATCCCCCTCGTCCTTATAAGGTTAGTATCCCCCCCTTTCGGATGACCTAGTTCAAATAATTGGTTGCTATGCAATAATACTAAATAAATGACTATGAGTATTGAGTAATGAGTATTTAGCCTCATTGAAAGTTAATCCGCAGTTCCGCACTAAGTCTCACCATGATTATATTATTGTTTATTCTGTTCAGGCAGTACCTCACTCTCGGAGAGAATTTAAGGACTCACTCAATGACGAAACATTTGGTTCTACGGAGTTTACAAGTGATGATAGAGCAGAAGAAGAAAGAAAAAGAAGAGGTGATATCTCCTTTTTGTCACCAAGACTTGTTTTTTCCTAATCACTACATTGACAGTTTTACAGGTTTTTTTTTTTTTTTGGTTCAATGATCTGCAGTCAACTAAATTTCAATCTATCTTTCTTCTCAGCTTCCTTTGAGTTGATGAGGAAGGAACAACATAAAATGCTTCAAGAGAAGCAGAAAGTGCTTGTAGATAAGCATAAAGATGACATTTTCTCAGATGATATTGTACTGCTGGACCAAACTACAGAGCGAAACAATGAATTGGATGGGTCGGTTACTCAACATGTTTCATACAATGATTCTGGAAAATCTTTTCTCTCCCAAACTTCCGCATCCAGGCCACTGGTACCCCCTGGATTTGCAAGCACAATGTTGGAGAAGAACTCTGGCCCAGTAAATCTTAGTCATACTCATGAAAAAGAGGTTATTGCCTTCCTTTAATTTTTATGTGCAATTGATCTTTAACGTTCATAACCTTGCCTAACATCCATAAGTTTTATTGATAAAAACCATGTCTGGCATTGATTGAATTAATTCTTATGATGATAGAGTTGGAACAGTATTTTCTGTGATGTTGTTCATTTATTTTTTATTTCTTTTTTGTTTTACTATATGACTAGGACCCCTAAACCCTCGATGATGATGATGAGGACTGACCATAATTCCAAGCAATGATAATATTATTGGACTCATTCATCCAGTAATTAATATAGGAGTATGCAACATTGTACTTTTGTTGTGAAATTAAGAGGCCAACCTTTTACCCTCTTTAGATGCAGGTAAGGGACATCAATTTGTTGATAGGATGTTGATTTCTCCTCAGCCGACAACATTGATTAGTTTGGGGACAATATTTTACGGGTGTTGATATATACACCTTGTAAAGTAATGGTTGCACACCTAAATATGTATTATGAGATTGTACCTCCAATCTTGTAATGTAGTCATATAATGTGCAACTATCACTTTAGAGTTTAGATGTGCATATATCAACACCAATTTTTACCATAACCTGAGTGTTAGTTCCTTCTTCTTACAAATATGTACAAATACTCCCTCCATTCCTTTTAATCAGTCTCTCTAGAGAATGAAATTTATTCCTTTTTATCTTTTGGTCAATTTCAAAATTTCTCTCCTTTGCTTTGTATGAAACTTCTCTATCTTAATTCTTTTGTTTGTGAGTTCTGAAATTTCATACTCATTCTTGTTAGGTCGAAACTTCTTATAACCTTTGGGATTTGTGCCCTTGAAATCCAATAATGTCTCTGACAGAAACTTAATCTTTCTCCTTTTTGGTGTAAACAGATTGGTAACAATGAACTTGAGGAAAGAATTTTGCATGCCAAAGCTAAGGCTGTGCAGAATGGAATTCTTGATAATCAAGAGGAGAGAGATTCAATACAGGGATTGGTTGTGAGTGAGCGAGAGATTGAAGATGATAGTAGTCATGCAGCATTTCCTGCGAAGGGTGAAATGATACTAAATTCGTTATCTGGTTTAAAAGTTACTGAAGAGAAGCCTGGTTTGGATGATCATCTACATGGTAGTTCTAAAACTACACAAGCAAATGAAGCGTTGGATAATGGTGAAATCGTTCAACTAACTACCAAGAAGGTTACAATGGATTACATTGGTAGCAACTCCAATCAGGATAACTCGGCATCAATCCTGGAAAAGCTCTTTGGTAGTCCTTTAATAGTAAACACTTCCTCAAATATCATAGAGGTAATTTCTGTACTCGGTGCCTTTTTGGTTAAGCCCCTCTTGTTCTCTTTCTTACAAATTTTAATGTAAAATTATTAGATCCAGGTAAGGCATGTTTTTATGACTTTGGTTTTTTTCTAAGTATGTGGAATGCTTAAGTTAATTACGTTTGTATGTATGTTCATATACGGAATTAACTGTTATTTTGAGTTGTCTAATTCTCATTGTTGAAATGCTAGTCATCTAATTCATGATGCATTATTGAAAATTGAAAATTATAATTTCCAATTTTATTTATATTCTTTACTCTTAAATTATTTTCTATCAGTTCTAGAATTATCCAAGTATGAACGACAGTTGTGTTGCGCAGCATGTGTCTATGGCAGGAATTTCCTTCCAAGCCAACAGCTGGTGGTACAATTGTCCTCCCAAACCATTTATTTTTAGGTGTCCACCAATTTGATTGTCTAACTCTGCTTTTATTTATATTACATTCAAACAAAGAGAAAGCGTGGCATAAATTAACAGCAGACATAAATATAACAGAGTATACTCATATAATATCAGCCTGAGTATTACAATTTATACCAAGAAAACCACTCTTTCCTCTGATGATATGTGCAACATCCAAGCAATCTGTGTTTATCCTTCCCTCACATTGCTTTTGTCATTCTTATGGGTAAAAACCTGGCGTGATCGTGTCATCCTCAGCTCTAAAGCTGAAGCCTCAGAAAGCAATATTCAAAATTAAAAACAAATGATTTAGGTTTATGGTCCTGACACCAATGAAACATGTTATGAAATGGGAAATGGCTCCTCAAATTGAAATGACAACTTCCTTAACTAAGATTGATGAGTACAGAGTATTAAATCCAGTGTTATAACTTGCTGACAACAACTTTATAGGGTGCGAGAGGGAACTTTACATTACTTAAATGCATACGTATCTTTTTCTTGAAAATTACAGAATTCATTCTGTTCTCAATCAATTGCGCACCCATAGCTCTACTCTCTTTTTTTTGTAACTGAATCATAAACTGTTACCAGCATAAATTATCATTTCACTGTGTGAAATTTTATAGTGTGAATTACCATTACCAGAGGAGCTTGTCCACATCCATGCTCGCTGAGTTCAGCTAGTAGTAGTAAATAAGTAGAAGTTCAGTGACAGGTAGAGAATGTTCAGGGAACATTTTCCCTGTGAAGTAAGAGAATATAATTAGAACTTAGAAGGGTAATTTAGCCTTTTGACTTTAATTTCTTGTTGATGAGGCCACTAAAGTTTCCCATATAACTTAAGTTCAGCTAGTGTAATTCATTAAGCTTTGATAATGAATTGAAATCTGAAAACCATTGCTCTTTTGAGTCACAGCACACAGGACCTTCTCCTTCCCATTCTTTTCTACTTCACATTCTTCTTCTTCTTCTCCTCCCTAAATTTTAACTCTAATTCTCTTAGATATCTTCTCTGAATTTCTCTCTCTCTTCTCACTGTAATCAGGACCTTGTGAGCTTCCTAGCACCATCCTTCTGACTGTGAGTGCTTCGTGTTGATGGCAACAACAGACTCTTTCTTTTGCTTTCTCTTGCTTCCTCCCTCCATTCCTCAATTTATCTGGTTATATTTTCTGTTTTTCCTGTTAAATTTCCTTTCAAGTTTTCTTGTTCTGCTGTTTTCTCAATCATATTCCTGCAGTGTTATATTTTTCTGATTGGATTGAAACTTTGAATTTCATTGACCTGGCAGTATGGAGTCATATTTCATCTTTGTGATGGGGTTAAAAGTAAACTTGTTTCTTTGCTTTTCTACTACCTTTCTTTCTTCTTTCTTCTCATTCTGGGGAGGAGTGGGAGAGAGGTGTAGTTCAAATCCACTCTGTAGTCTGTTCCTTCTTCTATTTGATGATCTGTGCATAATTCAAGAAACACCACCAGCCATCTTGAGTAGTTTGGTTCCTAGTCTCAACAACACAAACAATATGTAGATAGATTGAAGCTGAATATGAATGTGCATGTTGCTGTAAAAAATTTCGAGTGTTAAAGAATGTACCCTACAATATTTTATATGCTTAGCACACTTGCTCGCATACGAACACAATTGCAAATGGAGAGATACCACGTTGGAATCATATTGCACAAACCAAAAGAGTGCAATTGCACCAACAACATAATGTGAGGACCAAATGCAAGTGAGAAAATTCAACCAAAGACTTTGCAAAACCAAACCTGTGATACATGTGAAGTTTCCATTTACTCTTTAAGCTTGAGGTGGTATAAAATAGTCCCAACAATGTTTATCATCTAGCAATATAGATCAACTTCGCTTTGTCAAAAAAAAGAAAAAAGAGGAAGAAGATGAAGTAATACATATGGAGATTTTGTAAATATTGAAGGCCTGAAGAAACCAAATTATGTGTGTTACCAAAGATTAAAATAGTAGGAAATTTAATGGCTTAAAGTCAGGAAGAAAGTTTTGCAAATGAATTAAATTAATTCAGTTTTTCTGCACATCACTTATTTTCTGAACTGTTCTGCATCTCTATTACTGTATTGGTCTGTGTTTTAGAAGCTAAAATTGGAGCTAATGGTACTTTGTGCATATGCTATTTGCGAAGTTCTCAATGTTTAGAATCTGATACTTTTTTCACTTTTGGTGCTTTTCCTCTAGCCTCATGATAGTAAACCTGGTGTCACGCAGAGCCCCAACACGGTTCAGTCTTCCAAATTCGCTCATTGGTTTCTTGAAGAAGGTACATTTCAGTCTGAATCTCAAAGTTACTGAATGCTATTAGGCTCAAGAAGTCATACTTTACTTGTGGTTCTATTCTTTTACTATAATTTTGTTAGCTTGTCCTTTCTTCAATATTCATGCAGAAAAGAATCCTAGGGATGATCTCTCATCTGGTGGGCCTAGTGACTTACTTTCACTGATTGTGGATGGTGAGACTAGTGGAGCAAAATCATCTGATGTGAAAGCTACGCTACACATTACACCAGAATTTCCCATTAAACTTGCATCTAGCATGTCCTCAGCCACAACTGGGATCTCTGAGCAGTTGTACAGTTACAATAAAGTGAAGGCACTTCCTGTGGTCCTTACATGCGAAGATCTTGAACAGAAGATTCTGTCAGAATATAGTGAGAACAGTTCAACTTTGCAGCCACCTGTTCAAGACAGCTGTGTTTCTGGTGCTAATATCATGCAACCAGAAGCCAGTGTCGACAATCATGCATCTCTGCACCTCCTTTCATTGTTACAGAAGGGACCAGACCTGAAAGATATGACCCCCTCCGCCAATGTAGAGATTGTATCCTTCAACAAATTACTTACCCCTGAAGTAGGTAACATTGGCACTGCAATTGACAACTCAAGAGAGGCAAACGCAGAAGCTTTTCGTGAACCGGGAAAGAATATTACCCTTGAAGCACTATTTGGGACTGCTTTCATGAAGGAGCTGCAGTCAGTTGACGCACCGGTTTCTGTGCACAGGAGCTCAGTTGGGTCTGCAAGAGCTGATGTTTTTGAGCCTCATGGGTTATCTTTTCCACTGATAGATGATGGCAACTTTCCTTCTGGAATTGATGAAATCAAGTCCAATAGGAGAAATTATGAAAACAATATTTTGGCATCAAATTTGAAACAGCAAACCAATTTGGTGAAAGTTGGAAATTGGTTAGGATTCAAGGATCCTCAAATAGAAGTGGAATCCTCAAAGTTTCAGAATGCAAGAGGGCTAAAACATGGGTTTGACGGGGCAGTTGAAATTCAGCTGCCTGAAGAGGAGAGCTTGAATAATGTTGGTGATCCTCTGAACCCTAGTAACTCGATATATATGCCTGCTGGGAACTCGAATAAAGGAAATTTTTTATCCTCAAACACATCATTTGATGTTGCAGAGAAACTGGCAGCTCTTAACGCTGGTTACAAAGATGAACGGTCTATGAGAGCTCAGGAAGGTCCTCAACTTGTTCGTGGTGCCTATGACTTGATGGAGTCTGAAAGAAAATATCAGAATCTTCCTGCAAAAGCATCTCCTCCTCAATTCCACTCTCCACATATGAGTCATGGGAGGCCAATTTTTCATCCTATAGATTCTCATCCTTCTCACTTTACTTCCCAGATGAAGTTCATGGCTCCAGAGAGTATCATACAGGATGATGGTCTAACCAATAATCAATTCCCTGTAAATATGTTTCGGTCATCTATCCATCACCCCAGAACTGGGCCAACAGGATTTGATCTTCCTGCTCATCCTCAAATGCTACAGCAGATGCAAATGCCAGACAGTTTATCTTCAACAAACCTACTACATGAATTTACAAGAGGTGGACCAGTACCTTCACATCCCACCAATCAGTCGATCGCTTCTATACAGGAACCAAACCCAATGCAAGGATTCCCTTTCAATCAGAGACAACCCAATATTAGCGGCCTTGGAATGCCACCACCTGGTAAGTCTTACTGCCCAATTATCTTTTATCTGCATCTTCCTTACACTTCACAAATCATAAGCAGAAACTTTGGGCTACTTCTCTTTCCCATCTTGGGTTCAGTTTACAGGAACTTTATTTTTAATAACATGATTTTTGTCCCAGTCTACAGCATACAGGGTCTGAAACTTGCACGGCAATGATTTGAACTTCGGTGGGCTTCAATTTTAATTAAGTTATGTTGATCACTTAGACTACATGTCCCAAATGGTTCAACGGCTGTGTAAATGCCTTGACCTTTCTGTAGCTAGGAGTTGCTGAGCTTGAGATGAGCTCTTGCTTAACCTAACTAGGAAGCTTAGATCCCTTTAAGACCTCTCTTTACCTTTCTTTAGTGTTATACCTTATAGGGTGTTTAAACGTTTGTTTAGAGCCTCTTATCTGTGTAGGTGTAGGGGGTAATAATTGCTACAAGACATGACAATACGACACACACTACAAGGCACGGAATTAGAGGGCTTGGATTTAGTATTAAAGTTCAGTTGTAAGTGGGTTGGCACATTCAACACAATGGCTTCATGACATGTCACGGGTTTACCCTTTTGACTCGATTATTCTGTTTATTATGATAATATCTGAATTGTTAAGTTATGAGTACTGTATGAAAATATGAATTATATTGCTTGAAAAAGTTCCGAATTTCTTGATCATTTCCTTAAATCAAGCGTGTTGATTTAAACTAGTAGGGGTCATGTCTTGTTATTCATGTAATACAAGCTGATTATGAAACAGTACATGGGTCGTGTCAAGTATGAGCTTATAAAAAGTCAGTATTGAGGGTCTTGACTAGATTAGTTAAATGACGTGTGTGTGTAGAGTTGTTTAGTGTAATACCTCCCTTACATGACATGAACTTGACTAAAGTGACACTGTTGCCAGCTTTAGTTTTGGTTCTTCTGTGTTCTTTGTTTCATCCCCTTTTTCTTCTATGTCGGGCCCAAACTGTCTTGTTGGTTAAGTTAAAGTAGTTCTTACCTAAAAAGATGACCTTCTTATAATGTCTGCTGGCTACCCAAACTTGATGATAAACCTTCATTTTTTTTCCTGATTAATGATATACGTTCGTGGTCTGGATGATAAGTTATTTATTTCCATTTGTGAAATAACTACTAGCTATAGGTTGGAATCCATATATCGTTTGATTTATCTAGTACAGCATTACACTTATTATTATACAATTTTTTTCCAGCTCCTGTTGTTAGTGGAGGAAGCAATCATCATCCTGAGGCTCTCCAAAGGCTTATTGGTATGGAACTTAGAGCAAATCTGAAACAGTTGCATCCTTCTGGTGTTAGCCACAGTCAACCGGCCTATAATCACGAGTTGGACATGGGTTTCCGATATAGATAGTTACTCATGATGCAGCTGTAAATGGCAAGTTAGTATAAGTTAGATGTGTGATGAAGATGGTGTAATGTTGAGAATTTCATCTGGAACTAGCTCCTCGTTGGGAATCTTGTTCTTTCCTTCATTTTACCGAATGGAAATAAAATGAAAAAGGAGAGATTATATAATAACTTTTTATTATTATTTAATTTTAAAGTTTTTTGCTTGCTGCACGTGATGATCATGACATTTTAGTTCCTGTTCCAGATAAATTCTGCTAAATATAATGACAATCAAAATTTTAGGCACTCTTTGAGATTGGATGGGTCCTAAAAATTATGATGGCAGGTTGAGAGGACTTTGTTTGGTAATATAGCTGATTTCATTAGTAAATCAACACAGTAAGATGAATAAAAAAGCTAATGAGCATTGAAAGTTAGAAAATTGTTCGTCCTTTCCAAATAGTTTGTCAGAATTCTAATTTATGATATATCCATTGGAAATGGATTGTGCAAGTCCAACTTTTATGAGAAAACTATACTTTGATAAACCACCTGTCTGGAAAACACCAAACCATTACGGGTATTTGACCAACACATTTTTTATATTTCACTTGGAAAATTTAATTGTTACTGTTATTGTTGTTCTTAAATACAAATAACAAACTAGCTGCCAAGTATACATATACATACAATCTGAGAAAACATGCAATACAACAGATTCAATCTACATGCAAACATATACATACATATGTAAACTCTACATCAAGATGTCAAAACTGACTAAAAAGAACTCTACTTCCTCATCTTCCTTGAAAATGACTCAAAAAGCACTAAACTTGAAGTCTTCCTTGAAAAACTTAAAATCCCTTAGAAGCTGGCACACTCGTATACACAGAACAAGTATTTTACAGTTGGTTGATGAAGTTGCGAAGATTTTTTGTTGACCCTGCAGCTATTACCATTCAAAATGAGACGCAAGTTGGAATAAAAAAGGAAGTGAAAAAATGCTGGTAATGTACAGAAAAATAGTTTACCTACCTGTTTAACGTTCTATACAGATGGAATTGCATCCCTGCGTTTATGGTTATCAATATGAAGGTTAATAAAAGCACTACTAGATTTAACCTTCTCAGTATCCACGTCATAGGATGAGATTGATCTTCTCTGCATCAATCATCAAGAGAATAGAGAAATGATTAACATGAGTAGGAGATACTATCTTCTCCAGCACCAATGGCGGAGCTAGTCATTCACCAAAGGCAGGAATTGCACCTCAAAACAATCTCATTAGCAATTTTATGTATTTTTAGCAAAATGAGTCTCACGGTGCATTTTTATGGAAGTTTGACCCGCTTAATTTAAAATCATAATCATTATTATTAAGGATTAGAACGTCAAATCTTGCTCCCCTCGTAGTGAAAACCTGACCTCAACCATGTTTATCCGTTAATTGGGGCAGAACAGGGTAGCCGCCACCTTGGGCTCACACAGAAAGGTTTAATGCTCACTGGAATCATATGCTTAACTAACAACCACCTCAGGTCATCTTTCAGCTCACTTTAACATGTATGCATAATGGTGAGCAATAATAGTTCTCTCAATTACTCCGAGTGTAAAAGTTTTAACCTAAAACTTTGATATGCGCTCAGACTTCTGAATGATATATACTTCAACTAATACTCTAAAGCATCTTGATAACACAATAATCATAATCCATGTCATCCGATAAGTACCAAAAAACTTTCAATATGAACTTAGAAAGCCATAAAGGGGTATGGGTATGTAAAAAGGTTCAGCAATGCTACAAAAGAACAGTATATGTAATGTTCTGCTTTTCATTTGACAAATAAAAGTAGGGTTCTGATCAATTATAGTTGTAATTACGTCAGATACAAGCAGTTTCCATTATTACATCAGATACAATCAGTTTCCATTCTTCATCAATATCAACACCTGGATAAGAACCACAAAAATTAATCAGTAGGTTAAAGCAATACAAGTAACTAATTAAACAAGAAGCAGCCAATTATATTGATTTGTGAGGGTTAAGCTCATGTACACGGTCAATGAAATAGTGAACAGACAATCAAATCATGTAGATAATCATCTTTCCACAAGGTTACAGAAAGGAGCTACAGGGGGGTGTATCCAAGGGTCATGCTATATCTGATTTCCAGAGAAAATGTCTTCGACTAAACAAAAGAAGACATCGTTCATTTTCCAGCATAAGTTTACTTTTCCAGTGCAAATGTACAATTTAAATGCACATGGTACAATTGTACATTGCACATTTGCACTGGAAATGGTAAACAGAGCACTAGAAATATTTTCCCTCTATTCTAATGCTGTTCAATAATGTTTAACTCCAACAAGAACATTTGCATTTATTTCTATGTGCACTTCATTTCTATTAGCTCTTGGGGCAGTACATGAACAAGGTCATAACTTACTGAAAGTTAAAGAACATTAACACCTAGTGTGAAAATCACTATAGACAACATACACTGATAAAAGCTTTGACAATTTGAATAGAATTATGGACAGTATACTTCCAAAAACATGGGTTCCATCCTTGTATCACAACACAGGGTGGGAATGCAACCCTTTTCCTACTTCAGGAACCCTTTTCATTAAGTTGGAAATTTATCCTTCGTTACTAAGATATACTTACTAAAGTAAGAGTAGTTCTTTAACGATTCAAGAAATTGATTAAACGTTGCTAGAAAAATAAGAAAGCAAAGACTTGATCCAATATCTAAGTAGTTTGCAAATAAAAGGTAAATTACACTGAATACTAGCCAATCCTTAAGAAATTAAGTAAAGAACTCATTGACCTTGAGTCCATAAGCAATCAAATTATCTAAATCTCCACAAAAATATACCAATAGGCTTAGAATCTGACATACCGTCTCAACATTTATTGGGTCCATCATCTTTAACCAATGCAGGTGATCATTTGCATTGGAATCGAAGACACTAGCAATGAAGCTGTACACTTGAGCAAAGTCTGGTATAACTGTAAGGAACACAATATAAACTTGCTAAAGTGTAAGAAGAATAATAGCCAGTCATAACTGACCTCCAATACAAAGCCTATTAAAGTTGGGAGAAAAGATGGTTAAAATTCAGGACAGCATATGGACTAACAAACAACTGCCAACTATACTGTCAAATATGAAAAACAGGTAACAGAGGGAATCCATGCATGAGATAAGAACTGTTAATTAAATGTCAGGTGAACATTCACATTAATTTGGTAACGATTACCATGAGACTGTCGATACATCAGGGAGTGGTACCATTGCTTTTCATGTATAGAATGGTTGCATTATGCATATACTTGAATATAATTTATATCTTGAAAGGTGGAAAACTGACACAATCCCAAGTTAGTTGCCAACTCCATATAACCTTATATCTCTATTAACCATTGTAGAACATGTTATGTTAATCAGTTGTTCGGCATCAATTGCAATATGAATTGAATATAATTTATATCTTGAAAGGTTGAAAACTGACACAATCCCAAGTTAGTTGCCAACTCCATATAACCTTATATCTCTATTAACCATTGTAGAACATGTTATGTTAATCAGTTGTTCGGCATAAATTGCAATATGAATTGAATATAATTTATATCTTGAAAGGTTGAAAACTGACACAATCCCAAGTTAGTTGCCAACTCCATATAACCTTATATCTCTATTAACCTTTGTAGAACAAGGTATGTTAATCAGTTGTTCGGCATAAATTGCAATAAGAATTGAATATAATTTATATCTTGAAAGGTTGAAAACTGTCACAATCCCAAGTCTCCATATAACCTTATATCTCTATTAACTTTTTGTAGAACATGGTATGTTAATCAGTTGTTCGGCATAAAGTGCAATAAGAATTAGAAGAAGAAGAATTATAAGAAGAAGAAGAATTTCTCATTTGTGGTATGCATAAATGTATGAAATCGGAGACACAGCATAGCTTAAAATAGAGGAAGAAAGAAATGTGGCACCAACAGTGCTAAGATTGGATATATCCATAAAATTTGAAAATGCCTAATTCAAAAGTACACATACAGAAGGTACATACTTGGAGTGTTACTATTGCTACTACAACTACAGCTGTGTGCCTCAGTTGGTCCTGATAATCCCACATCATCTACAGACAAACACAATGAATATCTATTTGGCAGAATGAAGCTACTTACTAATTGAAAGAGGATAAGAGATAGCAGGAACAAACCTTTGAAATGTGAAGCATTAACAGGTGGAAGGTTATTATTGGCCCAGAAAGATATAGCTGAACTTCTGACAGGGTTTCTGGTCACTGAAAATGAATTTGGCCTGATAACAAATTCAGGCAGGGCAGCTGAATACTGAAATGGTCCAGTAACTTGGGATACGACTGAGACAGACCAGTTTATGAGTGTAAGCTTCTTCATTCTCCGTAAAATCCTAACAAAGTAGAGAGAAGAGAGACATATAGATAAAAAGCCAACCATTTTTTGGAGCTTTTTGTGGATATGGGTGAGCTGCTTTCCTCTTTGGACGAGGGGGAGGGACATGTTCACTTGTTCCATTCTTTTGCACCTTGAGAAAATACTTCTGTGCATGGCTACGTATCTGCAAATATTACGTTTTAATATATCTGGCTGCTGGCATATACATGAAACATAAAAGCATATCGATGAAGACATGCAGTAGTCCACTCGCCACAAAGAGATGTAATTACAATAAAATATTTGGACTTAAAAACACATTTATAAATAATAGTTTGAGACATGCTGTGTTCTAAATTATTCTTTAACATCTAAAGTGAAATTTCAAACAAAAAAATATAAGTTATATGACAAATACCATATCTTGATGTGTCAACAGCTCGTCTTACATATCATGCCACAAACATGGTAAATAACATACCGTATAAAATGTCCACAAACCTAGAGCAAAAGCCTTCACTCAACTAACCCCTAACTGAATTCCCATTGACCCAATTCCAAAAAATTCTCCTTGGGCGCCCCCGGGGGGAGGTGAGGGGGCTTCAATAAACTTGTCATGTTCTGGTCAGTCCAGGTCTCTCTCTACTCTTGGTAATGGTGTAAGGCTTTCGGATCCTCCGACCCATAATTCATGCTTGACGTATCAGCTCAAGCAGATAGAGTGGCTGCTGCATCTATTGTTGAGTAGAGAGAATTGAAACCCGTAAAAGAACCCATATATATACTTCTATAAAGAATTGTATTGCCGAAAATTTGATTTCTTTCTGGGTTTTTTGCTTATTACTTTCGAGTCCAACTTTCAATTATGTGTTTGTGGGTACTTTTTGTACTAGACTGGAATTGAAATAGTTGTACACGTGGCAGGGAGTGAGTGATTTGTTTGTCAGAGAATTGTGGTCTCTTTGGTTTGCTTAGTTGTTTTTATCACCTTTTTTAGTTTTAGACTAGATCTCTATAAAATTTGGTCCTTAAAAAATTGGAGTATTAATTTATTTTATGCATGAACATATTCTTAAGGCTTGATCTCTGTTAAGTAGTGCATATATATATATATATTTTGAAAACTACTAAAAATATATTATATTAATTGAAGGGTCATTTAGATTATTTTATAAAAACAAACATTAAACGGAACTATTCAATCTAAAAAAACAAGTGAAATAGATATGAGTTTGATGTGCTATTTGTTGTGTAATGAACAGATGTAATGAAGAATTGCATCAAGGCTTCAAAAGGATATGATAAAAAAGATGGGGCTGTTATTATTTATTCCCCAAGTGCAACATTTATTATAACAAAAACAAAATACAAGAATTAAA
This sequence comes from Hedera helix, assembly GCA_947179155.2. Lineage (NCBI taxonomy): Eukaryota > Viridiplantae > Streptophyta > Magnoliopsida > Apiales > Araliaceae > Hedera > Hedera helix. The sequence goes on from OX359287.1 coordinate 38,966,740, forward strand.
AAAGAGAAAGAAAAAGGTTGACACATGGAAACTAGCAAAGAACCTATATGTTACATGTTATACTATAATAACAGAATAGAAACCTCCAACAAAACTTTTCCTTTCTATTATCCCCAAGAAAATCTCACAAAAAAGAAACACAAGATAACCCGCAGGCAAATCCTACTCGGTGCGAAAGTTATGTTCTGACTTCAGCTAGACCAAGGATTACCAGTATCTATCCACACCTCCAATTTTCATCTATACCAAACATTTCCTGTCGTGCTACTTAGCTACAGGCATGAGATGGAAAAATATGACAGCTTCCTTTAAACCACCATTTAAGTGAACCAAGACAATGTCCTGTCTCCACCCAAAAGCACTAGAGCTCATCTAAAACACTAAGATCCTTAACCATCTCACATTTTACACTTCCCAATCCTGCTGTTCTTGGACTTGTTAACTATAAAACTAGAGGCATAAGTTACCCACTGGAAAGATAAGTTCAGAAAAACCTCCTCCTGAAACTACGGGTGGTTGCTTGGTATGAGCGCATAAGCAGTCCAACACCAATACCAACCCCAAGGCACATTCCAAGCCCAATTCCCACCCCAACTCTTACACCTGCATTGAACCAATTAAGCTGGCCATCCTCCCCGGGGTACATGTCATCTGCATAGTAACTGTGTCCAAATTTTTCATCTGGTTCATAGTCATCAACTTCTGCATCTGTGACCTACACAAACCCAAGAAATGAAAGATTAGTACATTAAAATGTAGTCGACAATTCAAACGCAGAGATATAAAAACAAGTAGTCTCTCTCAAATTTTGACACCCAAAAAAAAAGAAAAAAAAAACAGCTTAACCAGATGAGCGGGTGGTTGATTACAAAAATGAGGATTGAATACACAAATGGAAAGAAAAGAAAGGACTCAGAACCAGAAAAAGGAGGGATTATTTTTTTTTTTTGGGGAGAGAGAGACAGAAGAAACTCTTAAAGCTCTGCAAGAATCATGTATCAGGATATATATGTATTGAATTTAAAAATCAATTAAATTTTATCCTTTTAATTCCTAAAGATGTTTCTAACCCCAAGATGGCAGGGACCTTGAATGAATAACTCAAGACCTTCTCCAATCCTCGCACTGAGCCTAGCTAACCTCTTTCTTATAGGTAATTTTGGCCGATGGGATTGGACCCAGCAACCTAAGGTAGTTCATCACCACCGTGGCACCACCATTTCTCCCATACCTTATGGTTTTTGGGGCTAAGCTAGCCTATCAAAAGGAATAAACTTTCTAAAGATATTATCATGAACAGTGTAGGGCCACCAAGCTTTGGATGGTTAATCTACAAGTACCATGGACAGTAAAGGTAAAAACCCCAAGAAACAGCTGAAAAGTAAATAATTAAAAAAAGGAAATATGTGGTATAGATCCCAAAGGAACATGACAGAAAAAGAGAGAGCTTAATTCGTCTCTTCTCAAAGGAGCTACAATTATAAAAAGTGATAAGAACCATTCCAAAACCAATTCTCACTGCTCCCTCCCACCAACACCTCTTTACACACAACAAAACATTGAACCAGCAAGAAAAAGATAATACTATTTTTTCCTTTTACATAATCAAAACCATAACCAACCAAATATAAGACAGTCACATGTTGCACTGGTGATGCATTGACAATCGACATATACAAGGACCTCCCCACCACACTATCACTTAGAGCAAATGCAGGAAAATGAACAAAAAATAGAGCAAATGAATTGACCAAACTGCATGTACGATTCAGAAAACAAAATGATAATAACCTTTCAAAACAATGAAGAAAATGGGTCTATATGGTCATTACATAAAAATATTATGAGCTTGACATATTGTTAACCACGAGTTCTACTGCCGTTAAAAGAACAAATTAGAACAAGCTTAATAGAGCATGCTATCTTCCATTCCTTATCTATTTTTGGTCGAATTCCGTCTTTTCTTTAAAAGAAAAATATGACTAAAAGATTTTCAGCGTAATTTGACTACAAAAATGTTGTAGCCCTACAGGTCACCGTGACCCTACCGCCAAACCCAATGAGTTGAGTCTCAACTCACATTTCCTATTGACACAGAATTTATAAAGGAAATAGAGAAGGATAAATGCATTTTAGAGGCATTTCTTAATGACTGACAAAGTACTCATATTCTCAGGCTTGAGAACATAGCTTCTTATCTTAGACCAGCCAGTTTGTGTAAATGAATTCAAATTTAGCTCTATCCTTCCAACACCAACCATAGGAGGTCCAGATGCTGGTTAAGTAAATGTGCATCTAACAAACAAACCTTAAGTAAAAACTCTTGCGGTCATCTAGAGTGATTTTATTATGGAAATCTCAAGGGTTCATCCACAATTCAACCATATATATTCTGTAACAGATACATGCATGACATTGATGGCACACAGTTTGGTGCCTTGTGAGGATACACGACAATGCAGAAGAAAAATGCCTACTTGAACAATCACAAGTGTGGGAAAAAATCAGATTCACTTATTTATTCATACTTTTCATAATCATGATAAATAAATAAATCAACTTAACATAACATAACAATAACGTATATCAACAAACAGATCTCTAAACTCAGTCAGAAAATCATAAATTAGAACCTTAATTACAAACTCCCCGCCGACACCAAAATCTTCTTTAACTTGAATTAGGGCAGTAAAAGATAAAGTGAATCTCAATGTCAACAACTACCACAAATAACATTATTAAATCCTTTATGGGTTTATATTTACATATTATGTATTATGGACCAGGTCGGTGAGTTCACCTATTGGATGTTCTCCTCCATCCCGTTTGGGTTCTTCTCATGTTCAATTAACCCCCAAAAGCTTAAACCAGAAAGCTGAACTCATTCACATTCAAACAATTAACACTGACTAAGTAAATATGTGTACTCTATTATTCTCAATAAAGGGTTCTTACTTTGTTCATTGATCACTCCGTCAGGGTAAGGCTATGTCCTCTCACTTTTATCTAACCATTGCAATTCCTTAAGTAAACTACCAGTTGTTAAAACTAAAAAAAGTAAAACAGAACATTACCGGAACTTTCAGCTGTTGAATCAACCCATTACCAATCCTCTGCTCCTTATCAACCTCTTCATCCTCCGGAATTGCATCAAGCATCCCTTGCCTTGACATTTTCCGCCTGGGACTAACCTGAATTGTCTTAGTCAAGATAACCGGCACACTTGAACAACACCCAGCAATATAAACCTCAATAGATGGCGACAAAATCCCCAACTTTGGCTGAAAAAAGGCAGACGATCCATTCCCGTTCCCATTTGCCGCAGTATAACAATCCATACTCCATCCAGTTTTCGAATTACCGTCTCCATTAACCCAGCTAGACTCCATTCTCTCCAAAGACCCACACAAAATCATTTCTTCCTCTTCTAATACCTCAAATTCGATCGCACCAGTAACCCTAACATTATCCGTACTCACATACGTCACTTCCGCCGTATCCTTATCCACCCGATCCCGTCGAAGGGTAATTACCACCGTGTCCGATGCCGGAACCTTAGCGCCATTGATTTCCAGGGATACCCCAATTTCGCGACGGAGATAACGGAGACTGAGGTGATTCGGAACGATGTCAACGGCGCAAGGAGTAATTCGGAAGTAAAACAAACGAATTTCAAACCAACTTGATGAATGCAACGAAGGGCCATTCATGATTCGATAGAGATTCAAATTGTAATTACCAGCCGAGATTGATGAATCGTCCTCTTCGTGATCCATGAAACCCAATAACTGGGCAAGAAATTTGGGCTTTTGAAGGGATAATTCTAGGGTTTTTGCGGGAGATGGGAGAAGTTTGTGGGGGAGTTTGGAGGAGAGACAGTGATATGGAAAGGGGATGTAGACGAAGTCTCAAGGTTAGGAATATAAAGGAGAATTAGAGCGTGAGCTTCACGCACCATTAAAGCAGTTGACGTTTCAGAGAAGGTTCATAGAAGGAGGACATGCATGTACTCCTCCCCAAGATACATTAAACCCAATTTGTGAAATTTTAACTTTTAAAATTAATATAATTTCATTTAAATTCTCAAATATGGTATTTTTAATAATCTATACTAATGGAAATTTATTTTTGAAACTCTTTGCTCATTTTACTATAAGATAGTTTATAATTTATTTTAAAGGCAACAAAAGATATGAGAGATGCCATATATAATTAGATAAATTATTATACAAAAATAACGTTATTTTGTGTAATTATATATATTCTTTTAGTCTCTCTCATGTTATATACATAAAAATATTTTATATTTTTAAAAAAAATTATAATTATAAAAGATATATTATGTAAAAACGTGAATTGTTCTCACCTCCCATACTCTTTATTTTAAAAATAAATTTATCGTTAAGTTTATTTAAAATAAATTATTAGCCGTATAATGAATAGAATTTTTTATATTTTAATGTTTTCATTTCTACTTCATACAGTTTATTGAGTATTTTAAGTAATATTTCTACTTATTTGTGAACATTTAAAGTTTATTTGCGTAATATGATACTATTTTAAAAGAATATGAAACAAATAACCATCTTGAACTACACCACAAAAGTCCAAAAAGAGGACACCAACGACAGATACAAATATATTTGGCTGTCATACCCGGTCCATTGCATGTTGAGCCTGTCCAGTTATGTGTTGTCACAACAGGCCCAATTTGGAGTATTTAAGGCAAATGGGTCACAACCCATAAGCTATGAGGTAATAAATATTTCATTTTATAACTGGTGATAATAAATTTGAAAATAGTATGCCCTTTTATATTACCACTAGGTTCATGGCACACACATTGTATCTAATTTTAAAAATGAGATTGAAAAAATTGATGAAAATTTTAATAGAGAGAGAATAAAGTAGCTATTGTGAAACTGCCTCAAGAAATAACCGTTAATACTCACATTCTCTTTATATTTATAATATCGAACTTACTTCATGAGCTACAAGTATCAAATTGGTTACATGAACAAGGTTGAAATGGTTCCATGACCAAGGTATGACTGTGTAATATTCTATTTCATACGGGTAAGAGAAGAATCCGAGCCAATATTTTTATTTAAAAATTAGAGGGGAAAAAAAATATAGCAAAATGATTGAGTACCCCCACCACATGTTTAATATGGCTCATGGTTAAATTATCCTGCATGCTAGGAATAGTAATTTTCACAGAATATTTGGGGGAGAGTACCAGTATTCATGATATTAAAATTACATGAATGACTGACTATTATAAGTGTTAATTATTTTTATTCAGATATAGTTTAACTTAATTGGGTATCAGTCAATTTAATAATCAAAATATACTCAATATAAATTAATTATAGCTAATATAATATATATCAAATCTTCTAATAAGAATATTCTAACACCCCCTCAAGAAAAATGAAAGCCTCGTATCAATTACTTAATTTCATCTTGTTGCAAAACTTGATCCACGTAACAAACAAGTGAGTTGTATCAGCTCTTTTGGTGAGTCATGGAGAAAATAATATACGAGTCTAATTAAAAAAATTAAAATTCACATGTTCTTTTTATCTTTATTAATGTATATTTGGCACACAATTGTTAATGCACGTGAAAATATTTGAATTAGTCTTGGTTTAAATATCTACACTCCCATTCACTTTTCTCTATAACCATGCACTCATATTGCCTCTCTCTCCCCTCTAATATATTTACAGCCATGCACTCATATTGCCTCTAATATATATATTGATCATGTTTTCATCTGATCTTTTATTTCAATCTTTTTCCTAAATCTGTCATGGTGAGAGCAAGTTGTGCTAATGTCGTGACGAACAACACTGATCATTCCACATCCGGAGCAAATCGAATACACAATCACAATCATGATAATCCAGAGTTAAATATCAATGATGGCAGCTTCAATTCTAGTACTGTTTCCATTGATTCAAACAATCATCCTTTATTTCTGCATAATAGTGATTATCCTGGATTAGTTTTGATTGCGAAGAAATTGACTGGTACTGAAAATTATGGACCATAGAGAAGGTCTACGAAAATTGCATTAAATGCCAAAACTAAACTGGTTATTGCCAACGAAGATTATCCTAAGCCTTTGGCTCGTTCGCCCGTACTTTCATAGTGGGATAGGGTTAATGACATGGTTATTACCTGTATTTTGAATACTATTTTTGATGAAATCAGTGATGGGATGAACTTTGTTAGCTCAGCTTTTTGAGTTTTGGTCTGAATTACATGATTGATTCTCTAGCATCAACGGACATAGAATTTATCAAATTCTAAGAGATTTACGTACTTTGGATCAAGATAACAAATCAGTTGAAATATACTATCACAAACTTAAAAATCTCTGGGATGAATATGCTGTGTTGGAACCTATGGTGAATTGTACTTGTGGAGCACACAAAGTACAGGAGGAAAGAGAGGAGAGGAGAAAATTGAGTCAGTTTTTAATGGGATTACATAACAGTTATGCCACGGCTAGAGGTCAAATACTAATGATGGATCCTCTACCTTCTGTGAATCTTGCTTTTTCTCTTATTAAGTAGGATGAAAAACAAAGACAATGTTACATTCATCATAATACAGATGATGCAAGTTTCATGATTGCTAATGCTAATGTAGTTCATCACAATAGCAAGATGACTAAATCAGTTCCTAGTTTTGGTAATTCTACTCCTCAATATGCTGTTGGCAGTTCTTGTTCTAATCAGTATCAGGGCTATGACACTTATAAACAAGCATTAAGATGCTCTTATTGCAATGGTGATAATCATATCAGAGAAAACTACTTCAAACTTAATGGTTATCCACCTAGAAAGAAGAAGAAGAAACAAGATGAATTCTAGTTTCAATTTTAGACCAGTGAGTTTTAAAGTCATTAATGTTGGGACAGAAACAAATGGAGTTGCATCTTCTTTTGCACCCGGAGTTTCTGAGAATACTCAATTGGAGCAAATGCAATCTTAGATAAACCAAATGTCTCATATGATGAATATGATGATGCTACAACAAAAAAATACCATTTCTACACCTGAAGATCGTGTTACAGGTATGGTCTACTCTATGACATCATATGTACATCAACAATCTTCTTCATGGATCATAGACACTGGTGCATCTGATCACGTGTTGTGAACTACGCGTTTCATGAATAATGTTGTCACACCGAATCAATCCATAATATTATCTATGCCAACATGATAAACCATCATAGTTTCACAATTAGGTTCTGTGAAATTAAGCAATCATTTAACATTGTTCAATGTACTTTTTGTTCCTCATTTTCATCACAATTTACAATCAATTAGTAAGTTGACAAAAGATTCTCAATGTCTTGTCAGTTTTTATCCTCATGAGTATATCTTTCAGGACTTGAGCAAGAAGAGAATATTGGCTGTTGGTAAGATGCATGGTGGCTTATATCATTTGAAGTTTAAGCCCAATTCAACTTCTTCATTCTCTGAGCTACATCAAACTGCAAATCTAGCTACTAATAATTTTGTTTTCTCTGTTGACAAAATTAAGTCTAGTATTTTATGGCACATGATATTAGGACATCCCTCAAATAAGATCTTACATCATGTACAACCTACAATCTGTGATTTGTCTGAGGAATGTAAGTCCTATTTGTCCTATTTTCAAGCAATGCAAAATTCCTTTTCATCCTGGTACTTCTCACGCTAAACTACCTTTTGATCTAATACGTGTTGACATTTGGGGGCCATATGCTGTTTCAACACATACAGGCTGCAAATATTTTTTAACTATTCTTGATGATTGCTCAAGAGCAACTTGGACCTATTTGATGCCTACAAAACAACGCACTTTCTAGATTTTTAGTGATTTTTTCAATTATGTTCAAACTCAGATCAGTGAAGCAACTTAGAAGTGATAATGGAGCTGAGTTCTTTAATAAAGAAATTATTCATTTTTTGCTAAAAAAAAGGAGTTGTTCATCAGAATTCTTGTGTTCAGACACCACAACAAAATGCTAGGGTAGAGAGGAAACACAGGCATCTTTTAAATGTGTCTAGAGCATTGAGATTTAATTCTGGGCTGCCTATCCAATATTGGGGAGAATGTTTGTTAACGGTTACTTTTCTGATAAACAAGTTACCTACACCTGTGTTATCCTTCAATTCTCCTCATGAAATCCTTTTCCATGAAAAGGCTAATTATGACAATCTTAGAGTCTTTGGGTGTTTATCCTATGCTTCTATCCATTCAGGTGACAAATTTTCTAACAGATCGAGCAGTTAGATGTGTTTTTATTGGTTATGCACATGGGAAGAAGGGTTACAAATTGTTGAACCTTGAAACCAGACAAATCTTTGTTAGCAGACATGTCATATTTCACGAGTTTGTTTTTCCTTTTTTGAATAATAAGCATTCATATGATAATTTCAATACTGATTTTCATCATGTTCTTCCTTGGGTTTCTGATGATAATACCAAAGTTACTCAAAATCCAAATGACTTGCAACATCACAGTTCTGATTATCACATACCTGATTCTTTGACTCCTGAACTTGTTTCTCATTCCAGGTCATCATCTCAGAATCATCCTACAGTCATTAGTAATGATTCTGATATTAGTCATATTCCTAGTGATGCTTCTGATTCAAATCTTCATTCTCCGCCTATTCTACCAACAAGACAGTCCACTAGATTCAAAATCAAACCAGTTTGGTGGAGAGATTATGCTTTAAATGATAAGGTACCAAAGGCATATGATAATACTAGTACGTCTTCTTCTGCTCAAGTACCTTCAGCCCACACAGTTCTTTCCAGACAGGTATCTGATTTTGAATTCAGACAGGTACTTGATTCATCCAGACAGGTATCTGATGTTAAATCCAGACAGGTACTTGATACATCCAGACATGTATCTAATTTTGAACCCAAATGGGTATCTGAATCTCCTTCTTCTAAACATGATATTATTCACTATTTGTCCTATGATAAATTTGACAATTCTCATAGAAAATTTGTTGTTAAGCTATCGCTTGTCAAAGAACCTGTTTTCTATCATCAAGCCGTTCAAGATATAAAATGGATTGATGCCATGAACAAGGAATTAGATGCACTAGAAGCTAATAATACATGGAAGCTTGTTGAATTACCTGTTGGAAGGAAAACAGTAGGTTGCAAATGGGTATACAAGATTAAATATCATGCTAATGGAGACATTGAAAGATACAAGGCAAGGCTAGTTGCCAAAGGTTATACACAATCAGAGGGAGAAAGATTTTCATGATACATTTGCGTCAGTAGCAAAGATGGTTACAGTTAAAAGCATTCTTGCAGTTGCTGCAGCCAAGCAGTAGAAAATTCATCAATTAGATGTAAATAATGCTTTTTTGCATGGTGATTTGGAGGAAGAAGTATACGTGGATCTTTTACAGGGGTATATTGCACCATCATTCAGTTCCAAGAAGCTTGTTTGTAAACTACAGAAATTATTTTATGGTCTGAAGCAGACATCTAGACAATAGTTTGCTAAACTGACATAAAGTCTGTTGCAGGCTGGGTACAAGCATTCATTGGCTGACTATTCACTTTTTATACATCAAGCTGCAGATTCCTTCACAGTTGTAGTAGTGTATGTTGATGATATTCTCTTCATTGAAAACGATATCTCTGTGATAAAATCTTTGAAGAAGCTATTAGATGATCAGTTCAGCATTAAAGACTTGGGTGAAATGAAATATTACTTGGGGTTAGAAGTAACCAGATCATCAAAAAGGGATTTTTATCACTCAAAGGAAATTTGTTCTGAATTTGTTAAGGACTGCAGGTTTGATTGATGCAAAGCCTTTAACTATTCCCTTGGATCAACACATCAAACTTTATGGTAATCTTATCTGGTGATCGAGTTAATTGAAGAGCCCTCCATTAGTTATTCGGTTCATTTGTTAAGTCAATTTCTGCATGCCCCAAGGGTTAAACATTTCACAACTGCCCAGAGAGTCTTGAGATATTTGAAATGTACAGCTGCTCAAGAAATCTTATTTTCATCACATAGTGATCTTGTTTTAAGAGCATATTGTGACACTGATTGGGGTAGTTGCCCCAATTCTAGAAAATCAGTTACAGGGTATTGCTTGATGCTTGGTCCTTCTCTTATATCCTGGCAATCAAAGAAGCAATCAGTTACATCAAGAAGTACTGCAGAGGCAGATACAACTTGTGAGATTATCTGGATACATAGCTTGCTTAAGGATTTATAGATATCCTATGATAATCCTACAGTCATATATTGTGATAATCAAGCTGCTATTGCTATATATATATCATGCTAGAACAAAACACATAGAGTTGGATTGTCACTTTGTCAGAGAAAAGATCCAGTCTGGTTTGACTGAAAGATTGGTTCTAAGGAACAATTGGCTGATGTGCTTACCAAGGCAGTTCAACATTGGCCTTTATTGTCTGAATTAGGATTATATAATCCTTGTGCTCCTCTAACTTGTGGGGAGAGTTTTGAGGACAGTTCCAAGATTGAGGACAATGATGCTATTGAGGACTGTTCAAGGAAGAGGAATATTGAGGACTCTGCTGCAACATCGGTTCATCATGCTTCAACAGCCTATATTGCAGCAGCTCACTCTTACCCTGCAAAAGATGTGAGGGCTTTAGCACTAACTGCTTGATGCTAGAATTAATCTTGTAATAAGAATAGCTGATGTATATAGTTAAATGACAGCAGTAAATCTTTTCATAGTTATTTATACGAATTAATTAACTTATATAGGAAGCTAGTTTACTGATCAGCTTACAGAGTAAGCTAGTTTACTACTATATAAGAACTGTAGAGCTCATTGTGTAATTCAAGTTTCAGAGATGTAATAAAAAGCTTTATTTCTGGAATTCTAATATATATATATATATATATATATATATATATAATATACAATATTATTTTGTTTTTGTTATGTCCCTCCAAAACTCCAAAGTCTCTCTCTCTCTCTCTGTCTCTTTCAGAGGAATCATTATTCAGTTTCGTCTCCTCCTCTTAGTCTCATTTTTTATCATCTCCCCCTCTCTATCTCATTAAATAATTCTCTGGTCTCTTCTCAAGAACAATATTCTTCATCTTTGCGTTTTCAGCTCAGAATCAAAATCCCACCAAACAAACACACACACACATGAAGGTTTGATTCTTTGATTTGATGCCCACCCACTTACTTTGGTTCTGATTCAGTTTATAATTATTATTCCTCATCAGCAGATTGTTTTGCTTTTATATTATTCTGATTCTCCATCAACTTTTTAAATTTTCTCTCTCTTCTAACTATTAATTTTACATAACTTTTCATGGAATATTAAACATGTCTTTTTAGTACCTTTTAATGCATTTAAAAGAATGATCTTCTATGGGTATTTATTTTAATTCACTTTGTATTAGTAATTTATTTGATTTCTAGTGTTTTTGGAAGTTTGAAATTCACACTTTGTGTTAATTAGGAGGATTTTATTTATTTATTTATTGTTCATATCCAAGATCATAAATTTGGTTGATTCATTGAACAGTATGCATGTATATAAATTTGGGTTAGCTTGCTTGCTGACTAAAAGTTATTAGATCTTTGGTGTTCTTATTTAAACTTTTTAATTTGTTCTGCTCAATTTCTTGATTAATTGCAAGTGATTTGGCTAATTCTAAAGTTGTATTTTGCTGTGACAGAAATTTATTTTGAAACTGGAGTTACATGATGACAAAGATAAGAGGAAGGCATTAAAGATTGTCTCTACTCTTTCAGGTATCAAAATATAATATTAAATCACTTAATCTCCTTGTTTAATTTTATGGTAACAATATTACATACATACATACATACATATATATATATATATATATGGTCAAATTTTCTTAATTCTTTTATATCTAAATTAATTTATGATAAAAATTTATGGAAAAATGAAAAGTTATTATTATTTTTATCTATATATCTGTTTTAAAAAGATCTTTTAGTTACTCTTACATGGGCGCCATGACATCATATAGTGCATTATTGATTGCTACATTCTTCACAATTATTTCCATTAAAATAAATGGATGTGTTTTAATTTAATAGTGTGCTAGCTGCTATTTATGTCACCTGCCTTTATGTCCCTTCAATTCTTTTTATTCCCTATAATAGTGAATGTATGTTTATAAGGTAACCTTATTTAATATAAAAACATCACCGGCAAATTCTTGGTGAAGGAGGAGCCTTACTTTACATTAAAGGGATGCACAAAAAGAATAAAGATTCTTACTTTACATTAAAGGGATGCACAAAAAGAATAAAGATTACAGGACCCAAATGAAAAACACAAAAAATAACACGAATTTTAAACATTTTTTATATAAAAAAATTTATATCTGTATGCATGACACAGTACAGAAAATATGAATTTATATTGTTAGAATTAATATAATATAGTATTATGACTGTGTAGGGATTGATTGTATCTCCATGGACATGAAGGACAAGAAATTAATGGTGATCGGAACAGTTGATCCGGTGACCGTTGTGAGCAAATTGCGAAAATTTTGGCCAACGAACATTTTATCGGTAGGGCCTGCGAAAGAGCCTGAGAAGAAAGAGGAGGCAAAGAAGGAAGAACAAAAGAAAGAGGAAAACAAGGAGGAAGCAAAAAAAGAACACCAAAAAAAGGAAGAAGAGCCAAAGAAGGAGGAAGTAGTGAAAAAGATAGAGCACGAGGCATTAATGGGGATGATTATGCCATATAGGCCATATTATCCTTCAATGAACACATACTACTATGCTCACCAAAGCATGGAAGAGAATCCAAATGCATGTGTTATTTGTTAGATTGGTAAGAATTTAAATATTGTATGGTCTATTTTCTTTTTGTTTGGTGTTCGATTTGTATTTGTTGATGCAAATCTTGAACTACACTAAAGAATAGAGAAGTTATGTGTATGTATAGATAATTTGATGCTTAATTTTGTTTAATTATTTGTTTGTTCATAATGAATTTATGGTTACAGAGATGAATAAAATTTTGATGACCATTGTAAATGCTTTATGTAAGTTCGTGATCCAGATATGAAATACCCTTTTGACTTTATATTAACTATTAGCTTAGACATAATCATTTACAAAACTTTTTTTGATATTAAAATTTTAGATTAATTATCGATGCAGAACACGATACAATATAACATGTTAATGATGACTAATTAATTGTCAGAATAACAAAAATATACAGAAAGATGTGTGTTATTAGTCTTACCTTTTTAAAATTTTATATCGTTCACGATCAACTTATCAACTTAATTTTTTGTAATGAAAATGTATATTGTGGTCTACTTTTTCTGAATTTGTTATGTAGTGTAACATTCATTTTAATTAAAATACATATCCTTCGGCATTCATACTGTTATTATTTATGCATCGATCAAAGTCTATTGATATAGGCAAAATAACAAATCTCATATCAAAATACACATTTCGCATCGACATCTTTTATGTTAATAAAAGAAACAAGGAGTAAGTAACTTCTATACCATCAACTTTGAGTATTCAAACAAACACAAATGTTTCTCTATACATTAAAGTATTGATTGACGTAAGCGATGGAAATTATATTAAATGAAGTTATATCAAAATACTTATTTGACACGTATGGTTAAACATAGTGACGTATCTATCAACATATTAGTATCTTGATACACTTTACGTGTATCGAATATAAATGTTGATTACATCATATTTTGTCAACGTGTTAGCATTAACTAATATGAATCGAATATAAATATTGATTCATGTCACATCACTTGATTGACGTCTCTCACCGTTCCGTGACAAAAAAACCTATTCATTTTACTATGTGATACCTATTAATTTAGAAACCTGTTAATCATTTGAGCCCTCTTGCTCAACCACCACATACTATACTTCGCATCAAGGCTAGCAACCTCATTCCTACAACTTTATGATATTTGTAAATTCTCAATCACATAATAAATAATTATATAAATGGTTGGTTGATAATTAGACAAGAGTTAGAAAATGAAATTTGCCTATTTATATATATAGGCTATTCAATTCATCACAAATTTGATATCTTTTTTGAGTCATATCAATATTTCATCACCAGATAAACAGAAAATGATTTAATTAAGATTCGCATTCAATACTAGATAAATATATGGAGACAAACAAATAATTGCCACCACCTTCATATATAAGCTACTTCTAAATTAGCCTAGTAAATAAACAAAAACGTCTCCCTCATTTTTGGATCACCCACGAACCTAATATATTACAATATATTAGCTTGAAAAGAAAGCTAAAATGATGATAAACATTTTCCCGTATAGCCAATTATACCAGACTTTATTAACAGTCTAAAATGACATTTTACAAATATCGATAACAATAATGATACCATTTTTAATTAAATTATAAATGATAATATATTGTTCGACTATTTAATTAATTAATTGAAACTACTTTATCTTAAACAATTGGCAAAAAAACTTTTTTAGTCCTTGTATTCTTAGTTTGGTGTCAATTTATTTTTAATTCATTTTTTATTACATAATTGTCCCTGTACAATTTTGTAGGTGACCAATGTGATCGTGTGAGAGGTAATGACTTAGAATAAAAAATAAAAAAAAAATCAAGTGGACGCACATCTACTTGGAAAATGAAGGGTAAAATGGACACTCAACAATTTCCTTCCTATTTTCTTTCTATTTCCTTGCATTTAGTGCTCTGTTAATTAAAGCTTGTGCAAATATTTTCATACGCGTCTTTAAACCTTAATTCAATATGTATCATCTTTGTTCAGTACTTTGCAAACTCTATATCTCGGCTTCTACTACGTACGTACCTGTGGATGGTGCACATGCTGCTGCTTGTGAAGAAATGGCGACTGCTATGTATGTCTAGTGCAGAGGTTGCATGCTGCCTACAAATTAAGGGCTTCAACAATGCATAGAGACAGTAATGGCAGAGGTTTGTCATGTAATATTTAGACTCATTGTGTAGTAGAGAGGGACGTACACATGTTTCCAAGAAGCTGCTCTTGCAGTTTCAGTTTTGAGTCATGTTGGATAATAATTTCGATTCTACATTTGCATTGTTCTAGACTTCTAGTTGTACGTAATGGTTAACTCCACATAAAGCTAGCTTCTAGTATTTGTCCTAATAATAACAATATTTATCCCTTGCTGCTTATGCAGGTTGAGCGATTGCATGCTTTCAGCAGAACCAAATTAAAGCAACTGATTATCGATCGTTCACCTGATGATGGTCTTGCTCCTGATCGATGATCATCGTCCAACAAATGCCTGCCCGCGCGAGGTAGATTTCACTTCACAAACTTTGGACAGGTATATTAATTATATCACCAGTTAATTAGTGAAAGAGTTTCTTATGAAAACTGCATTGTTATTAAGCCTGTCCATGTTGCTTGCTTCTCTGGCAAAATAAACTTTTTTGTCGCATATATGGCATTAAAAATGTCCATTTCTTTCATGACGTACGTACGTTTTCTTTAATTACTTCTCTAATTAATCTTGTTTTAATTGTTTATTATATATTTCCATATGATTATATATGTTGTTTTGCCTGAATTTACGTACGTATCCCTTCGCCAGGGTTGTTGCGTGTACTTGAGGCACTTGAGGCGGCGTTCACTGCACTAGAGGGCCTTAATAAACAAACTTTAATTAATTTCTAACTGAATTGGTATGGCAGTAGTTTTAATTAATCTCCTACGTACGTACGTACCTAGCTTGTGAGCCTGCCTTGCTTAATTTGTTGATTGCAACTGACTTCAAATATTTTTTTTATATATGTAGTGATGCATGTTTGCAATTATTCTCGCTTCCACTAAACGCTAGCTAATATATATATATATATAAAAGCCTGGCCTTACAATGGTATAGATTAAGCTAGCTAGCTGACAGACTTTTCTATAGACAAATTAAAACCAAGTTAGACGACGTACGACCGCTAGCTGTGGCTAAGTTTATTGTACGTGTGCATGGAAACCTTAATTCCGGTCCTTAAATTTTACACAACTAATAACGTACTCTTTCTTCTTCTTATTCTCTTTTCTGTTTTCTTCTTCTTTTGAACAAATTTTTGTTCAAAAATTTTGAGGCAGAAGTGGCGACTGGTCGTCCCAGACAGTATAAAAACTCTTATATTTAATTAGTTGTTGACTCCACCAACGTCAAAAATTAAGGAGTAGGATCTGCAGTAGCCACTCCGATCACCGGAGAACTCATTTTTGTTAGAAAAGAAGAAGGAAGATTTACTGTATTACTACATTGGCTGGCTGGCTTCGAATTAAGTTCTAGATTTCCATTTTATTTCATGTCATCATACAAAGCTAGCTGGAAACACAGTGGTGGTGATAAGTACCGTACGTACGTACGATTACTAAATTTTTCTATTTCTCTATATTAAGACATATAACAACGATTTTTAAGGTCTATAATGACAATATACTCCGTCGTCATAGATTTATTATTTTTGTAGATCTACGACAACGGGACATACTAAAATTTGATATAAAAATACAGAAGTCTTAATATAAAAATACAAAAAAATTTAATAACAAGTGATTTGAGCCCGCTAGCTAGTGCTTCTCTCTCGATCTCTACACTTGTTCTTTTAATTGTTCTAGATCTTGATTTGAATAACTTCTATTTGTATTAAACTACTCCCTTTCCCAAAATTATTTTTTTTGGGTCGTCCATGTACTTATCTTGTCCAGTCCTGGGAAACATTTTGGGCCGGTCGGACTAAAACTGTTCAAGTAGTGAACTTAATGGCCCAAATGGGCCTGCACGTCTTTGACAATCACCCCCTTCCAATACATTCCTCCCCTTCCCACACATCATCAATAGGAAGGAATCTCATACTATTTCACTTTCTATTTAATTTTTGCCGAAACAAAGTTGTTGTTGTCATAGTAATAAGTATCACTTAATATATTAAGTGTTAAAACTTATTGTAATAGATTATGACATTTTAAAAAAAAAGTGTTATTAAAACAAGTATAAAAATATCGATAAATGTATATTAGTTCGGACATTATCATTTTTGGTGAGACACCATATATATATATATATATATATATATATATATATACAAACACACACAATCACACACTAATCATGGTCAATGTCTCATACCAGGATTTTTGTCATTGTTTTCAGTTTTCGACATTTACTGTTAACTCTTGGTTGCCAAAATTTCAACGCCATGCATCAAAAGACAAACATGTAAAAAAAACAGTTTCTCTTACTTTGTGAAATTTGTTTATATCTTTTGCTTTGAATTCAATCTTCTCACGACCTTTATTAATTGCCTGATCTATAGAAACATAAATAGATGGAGGCGTAAGACAAGAAATCTAGCTGGCTATTTAAGTAATTGATTATAGATCGACTAACATCAATTCATCAAACTTTAAATTCATTTGGATTGTAGGAAACTACAACAACTGAATTCATGGGTATAAACAACTTTGAAACATTGACATTAATAAATCAAATTGTTTTCACAATTTAAAAAGTCATTAGAAATTGTGATCGGTCTCATTTTTTTTTTTGACTATTAAAATATTTATAATATTTATTTTGATATTTTTTTTTACAGGATTCAGTGATTTAGATATAATTTAGATGCATGCAAATAAAAGTATTATATAGTCTGTATAACACTGTTACTTACATACATTCAAATTATACTTGAATTACTGAATTTTATAAAAAAAAATTATCAAAATAAATATTTTAAATATTTTAAAAATCAAAAGAAAAAAAAAATGAGACTGATCGCTAAAACTAATCACTGGAATCGGTCCCCCTAGGATCACTATTTCACAATTATATGACTTGAAATAAATTTGATAAAACAAATAAGTCAAAAATTCAAATTTCTTACGTAGCTAATTGGTAAAGTGTCATAGGATACGGTTAGCATTTACTCTCACACATGACACAGTGCGCACTTTCCTACTACGTACCTTCAATCTCCTCTCTTTTTTCACAAAAAGAAAAAATGAAAATAGGCAGTGTGGCCGTACAAAATTTGCTAATTCCACCCTCGCCCACGCTCACGTGCAATCTCTCAATTTTTTAATTTATAATTTATGTAGATTATGGATTAAGTGCGGTAATTAATAGGCAACTCAAGTGAGATTATTATTATTATTTTTTTGTTGCAATTAGAAATTATCACAATCATATTTTTTATAATTAAATTATCCAACTTGGCCCAAGACGCCTAAGCCCCTACTGTATGAATTAATCATATTTATGTTATATAAATTATATTATCAAGATCAAATTTTTGATAATTAAATTATTAAACATCTTTTAAATTACATAATTTAAAATGCAAAATCTAATAAAGATTGAATAAAATTGTCACTTGCCACCAAATATAAGAGGGGCACTCCCCCAAAATGGCCCCAACACTTTTTTGTCGTAGGTGCTAATAAGTCGCTCACGAGTGACGATTTGACAAAAGCATGAGAAAAGAGCCACTTTAATTTTGAGAATTAATATTTTTATTAAAAAAATTAATATTTTTATAAAATTGTACTTACATAAATAGTAAATAAAGTTTAATTTTTATATAAATAAAATTTTATAAAAATAATAATTTTTCTTATGAAAATATTAATTATCTTAATTTTTTGAATTAAAATAATTTATATATCAATTAATATTACGTCAATTTTGAATTATGGGACCCAATTCTCCTCTATTGTTATTTTCTTTGAATTTTATTTGAGGCATCAAATTTTTAAAATTTTAAATAATATAATTACAATCAATAACTATTAGTTATTTATAATATTAGATAGCATTATTGCTCTAAAAGATAAAAATAATCTACATTTTTTTATTATTTAATGAATCTAAAATAATTTTATTAAAATTTCAAAGGGTAAAAATTCTTTAAAAATTTCAATAATAAAAAGACAGAGAAGTGAGATATACTGGATATCATTACGTCGTTATTGTATAAAAATAATGTCGTTTTAATGTAATTGAATATACTTTCTTTTTTGTTGCATATAAAATGATATCTTGAAGTTTAATATGTCGTTATTTAATCTCAAAAATTAAATTATATTTTAAATTTTAAAATAAATATAATATTATTATAAGGGTTAACTCATGTAAGAATGTGCGATATCATTCACCTCCTATATCCTTAACAAAAATATTTTTTATTTTTATTTTTTTATAGAATTGATGTCAATATCGTAAAATATCTATTAATATATTTGGATTATTATTAACTAAAATTTAAAAAAAATCAATTAATATATAATAATAAAATATAATAAAAAAGAGTCAAATTTATTAATTATAGTTAATATGTATTATAAGTAATAAAATAAAATAAATATATGAGTCCTTTCTATGTGTTCTCAAATATTTAATACGAATAAATATTTAATATGAATATAAATTTATCTGTATCTGTACTATAATTTATTAGAGAGAAAAATTTAGGGAGTGGAGATGGAGAGTGTGTGGATTTTTTCTTGAGTAGATTCACTCCCCTTTGACATTTTAAAAAGTCAACCCACTAAACAAAAAACTAGCGACTGATAGGAAAAGAAATCCCATTTTCTACCTCCAAAGAAAAGTCCTCCGTCCTTTCGCATGGAAAATTATTTAGTAATTTTGAATTACAATCACGTAATATTTTAAATTAATTATATTTTTTTATTTTAATTATATTTTACTATATATAATATTAGATTTATTAAAGTAATAAAAAAATTATTAAAATAAAAAGATATAATTTATCTGAAATATTACGTAATTATAGTTTAAAATTATTAAATAATTATTCTCTCTCTCTAGAATTCTTTTGAATGTCCCTTTCTATCTCTCTCTCTATAAATAATTATTGTTTTCCTCGGTTCAACTCCCTTACACCTCAATCTCTTTCTCTCACCTCCAAAAGTCAGCGCCTTCCTCTTTTGTCTACTTGTTCTCCCTACCAAAAACAGAGCAACAACAAGAAATGGATGATGACTGGGGTTTACTCGCGGTGGTCAGAGGCTGCTCTGCCGTCGCCACTGCAACCAAAACCACCAGCACCACATCCTTCTCCACGACTACCCCCACCAAGCCAAGTTGCTCTACAGATGTTTCTTCGCTCCCCTGTTCTCAAACAGAGCAAAAAGATGACTCTTTTATGTTCTTTCCAGATCTACATAAACCAAGAAGTGACAATATTGAGGGTTTGCATGATTTATTCAAACCTGTTCTCTGTCCCAAATTACTGTCCATTTCTCCACAAACCATACCCATCTCGTCACCCCTCTCTGTTCTTGACAATTTAAAAGATTTATCACAACCACCACAACAGCTACAACAAGAAAAGCAAAAACAAGTTCTTGTTGGGTCTAGAAGCACTTTTGCTGCTGCTGCTACTATTTCTGCAAGACATAACTCTCAGAATCCAAGGTCCAAAAAAAGGTAAATTAATTTTTTATTATTTTTGTTTAATGCAAACAAAAAATAAAATTTTGGGTCATTTAGATTTGTTTTTGTTTTTGTTTTTGTTTTCTTTTTTCTTTTTGCAGGAAGAACCAAATGAAAAGGGTTTGTCAAGTGCCAGCTGAAGGTTTATCTTCTGACATGTGGTCTTGGAGAAAATATGGGCAAAAACCCATTAAGGGCTCTCCTTACCCAAGGTGGGTTTTTATTTATTTTATTCATTTTCTTGTAGATTTTATTTATTTTATTTTTGTTGAAGTTATAGATTTTATTGGTTCCTTTCTAGAAAGTACTTTTATTGATATGGAATCACAATTCTTCTTCTTTTTCTTGGGTTAAAGAATCAAACTTCATTTAAAGACAAAACTAGCCATAAACTATGGGCTTTTTCCAGCATGCTGGATTGGAAAACATATTCCTAAAATTTAGTTATTTATTTTGCTGAATATAAAAGCAAAATTACATTAATTTTGGTGTTTTAAAAATGCTTCCCTTTTATTGGAAGCATACTTGAAATAAATAATTACATTATTTTGATAAAGACTTAATTTTGGTTTGTTTTTTGCTTCATTTTGTCAATTTTTTTTAAAACTAAATTTGTTTTATTTGTGGATCAACAGAGGCTACTACAGATGCAGCACCTCAAAGAGCTGTTTGGCCCGAAAGCAAGTGGAGCGAAACAGATCCGACCCGCATATGTTCATTGTCACCTACTCGCAAGAGCACAATCACCCTGTTCCCACCCACCGGAATTCACTCGCCGGCAGCACCCGCCAGAAGTCCACCTCCTCGCAAACCATCACCGACGGTGACGCCAGCAAACCCACTTGCTCATCTCCTATCTCGCCGGCGGCAAATCTCTCTCCGGCATCGGAAAAGATAGAGGTAGAGGAAGAAGATGATGATAACGGGTTGTCTGATATGGCCTTGAGTGATGATTTCTTCATGGGTTTGGAAGAATTTACCTGTCCGATCGCCGGAGAGGGCATCTCCGATCATATCCCATCTCCTTGGTTGGCTAATTCCAATGCTACAACCGCCGCCGCACTCGCCGGAAAGTGACATCAGCTGACATGGACATGATTGATGCTTTGCTTCACTCTCACTTTTCAATTGGAGTGTCTTTTTGGCCGTTTGAGGAACGAGACATCAATTGAAAGGAATATTCCGATAACAATGTTTTTTGTACATTGTAGGGCATAAATTATACTGCTCCATTAAAAAGTGAGTCTTGTAGAGGAAAAAAGAGTTTATTCCTTGTTTTTTTTCCTTAATTTAGGTCCAATGTAAAATCATGGTTAATCCGGTTTAGTTTATTAATTACCTTGGTTGTGATTAATTAGTTTTTCTATATTCTATTATTCTTTAAGTTTTAGTTGTAAAAAGTTTTAATTCTTTTTTAGAATTAATAATTAAATATATATAAATATATTTTTAAAATTATAATAATTGAAGTTAGTAACAAATTATATCTAGTATAATCTCTTAATTTAAATTTTATCAACAATACTAAAAAAATTAATTTAATTAAAAAAAATTAAAACGAGATTTTTAATTTAAGCCGTAGAGTACTGAATCACATAAACAGGATTTTGTCGTTTTCTGTGAGGTTATGTATGTTGATATGATTGTTCTTATTTGTAATTGTGCGGCGTAAAATCGTTCATGTCCAAATTGATTAAATATAAGGGGCACATTTGACTAAAATGAGTACTCAAGATGACCAATATCCTAGATATCCTTTTCACGTGAGTTTTCTTGATATTTTACTAGATACGTGCATTTATCCTAAACATGGTTCTTATATATAATTGTGCGTCCGATAAGATAATCATTTTATGTCAATGGGTATATTAGACAACGAACTTATATGATCAAACACCCAATAAAACTCAACTTGATAGATTCCACCAAATTACTAATTTTTTGTTGTCTTCTTAGTAAAACACCAAAAGTAATGGCTCCAAAGCCAACAATCAATTGATGATTCAGTTTCATTAACCAATTTTTAGTTCCTTGACTAGGATTTTTGTCACAGATTTTGCGTATCACCTTGGGATTTGAACTAGTCATTTCTTGACAAGATTCCTTAATCCCTGAAGCGGATTGTAGAATTCAAAATCCCAAACCACCCCCTCTCTACCTTGTAGTTGTTGAATGTTCTTTAAAGCAGCATGATCCAATGGCATGGGATATGGAGTGCAATTATTTCAGATTCTTAGCAAAGGATTAAAGTACGTAATAAACATACAACGCTCAAGAATGAAAAAAGAAGTCAGATGCCAAAAGCTCAGCTTGCAATATTTTGAAAAAATATGCCCGAGTTTTCTTGGCTTTGTAGCCCCTGAACTGTAGCTACAGACAATGGTTGTGTTTAAAGCTCAACGGAAATCTCAACTGTGACACGGAATTTTATGTTCCGGGAATCAAACTAATTCCATTTTTCCTGAAAATGGCCAACTAAGCAGTACAACAGTAGTCAGGACCCTAATCACTCCAGCAGGTACGCTTTGCCAATGACGCAAAAACTTCATATCCTTGAAGATAACTTTTTAATTTTTCTGTTTCACCAACAGCAGAAAGCCAATCAGTTAGAATTTCCATCGTGATATAATCAGGTTTACAAGCCTGTTCAATCATTTGATCCATAAGTTTGAGTGCTTTATCCAACCAATTCTTGTCATGAAGGCCTTTGAGCATAGCATTAAATGTGGTAGTATTTGGTTTGACGCCTTTTGCTTTCATATCATCCATCAGAGAAAGAGCAGCTTCTACTTTGTTATTCTTGCAGAGAGAGTCTATCAGGATATTGTAAATTACATTGTTGGGAGGAACCCTAGAAGTAGAACCCATGTCATCAAATAATCTTAGTGCTTCGTCAAGATTGCCCGCCAAGCAATATGCATTGATTAATGCGCCATAAGTAACAACTGTGGGTACAAGACCATCCTTAACCATCTTCTTCATCACTCTACGAGTAGTCTTAAAATCCCCATTCTCACTGAAGTACGAAATTAAAGTGTTGTACGTAATACCATCAGGCTTAACTCCATCCTGCTCCATGTCTTTAAGCAGCTCATAAGCTTTATCCAATCTCTTTCTTCGGCAGAACCCACCAATCAAAACATTGTAGCTCACGATATCTAACTGAAACCCAGCTTCCTTCATCTTTGATACAATAAAGCTAGCATCGTCCAACCTCCCGGCCTTTGTCAGGCCAGAGATCAAATTGTAGTATACTATTGCATCTGGAGGGCAGCCGGTCTTTAACATCTCATCAAACAAATGCATAGCGTTGCCTATATTGTTTGCATTGCAAAAGGCAGTAATCAAAATGCCGTAAGTAATCACATTTCCTTTCAGACCTTTCCCTTGCATTTCTTTGAAAAACTCTATCGCGGTACCGACTCTCCCAAGCTTACACAAACCGTCGACCAAAGTATTAATGGTAATAACATTTGGCAGTAACCCCTCCTTGTTCATTCGATCAAAAAGCTCATATGCCCTCTCAATTTCACCAGATTTGCAGAACCCATCAATCAAACTATTAAATGTAACAGTATTAGGCTTGCATTCATGCTGCAATCTCATCTGTTCCATTAAATCCACGCCTTCTTCTTGCCTCCCCACTTTGCATAGCCCGGCAATCAAAGTGTTATAAAGGATAACATCAGGTTTAATTAAAATCCCATCGCTTCCTTCGCTCATCTTCTTAAACACATCTAATGCCTCATCTACCCTACAAAACTTACACAAATGATTGATGAGAATCCCAAACGTCACAATATTGGGCTGAATGTTATGATCCTTCATATTCTGCAAAAGCATATTCATCCTCCTAAAATCTCTACCCCTCTCCAACCCCATCAAAAGGGCATTACAAGAACCAACATCCACAACACCGCCCATCTTCATTACCTTGTGTAAAATCTCCCAAGCCATATTACTATTCCCCTTCCTACACAACTTCACAATCAATTGGCTAAGCCATACAACTTTAGGAAAAACACCATGTTTGCCGAATTTCAAAACCAAATCAACAATCTCCTCCTCAATCACATTTCCCCCACTCGAATTCCCCCTCAACAACGCTCTGAAAACGATATCCGAAGTATGCACATTCGGTGGAAAATTTGATTCCAGTTCAAGCATTTCATCAAGCACTTTCAAGGCATCTTCAACATACCCGGATTTTAATAAAACATCTAATACTACATTAACTACACGAGTATTTCTTAATTCCGGATCCAGATAATTATAAGCAAGGAGGGATTTTTCAACCATTCCAGCTCGGCCGAAGGATCGAACAAGAAGGGTTGCGGAATCGACAGTAAGAGGAATGTTAAGGTTTTTAGACATGGAAAAAAGCTCAGAGAGTTTGGTCAGAGAATTGTGCTGCATTTTCTGTTTTTTTTGGGTAAGTAAGTATTTTGGTTGTTCATGAGCTGCAAGCTCGAAGAGGGCTAGAAATGTGGACGAGAGAGAAAGAGGGTTTGGCAGGGAAAGTGAATTGGTACGAAGGAAGTGAAGGAATTTAAGGGCGGTGGTGACCAAATGACCGGTGATTTCGCCGGAGGGAAGAGAGAGAGAGGGGATGAGGTGGAGGAGATTTGAATTGTCGGCGGCGGCATCATTGTCGGGGGTTTTGAGCGGAGATACCAATTGGGTAATGACAGATGAGTCATCAACTGGTGAAGCTGCGGCTGGCGGCGATGGGTTGTTGGGGTCGGCGGAGAGGTGGCGGAGAAAGGAGGGAGTGGATATTGAGGTCTTGGGTTTTAGGAGTGTGAGAAGAGTTAATTGTTTAGATGCTGCTACTGCTGCGAGTTTTGTTTTCATCATTCTCTCGAGTACAAGGACCGGTTTACAAATGATGCTATGTATATATATATATATATATAAATGGTCCTCAAAGTCATTGTTTCTTTATTTTATTTTTTGCAAACAAAAAGTTTCACGTGTTTTTTGTATATCGTATAAAATGTTACATCGTCTTCACGATTATCGTTTAGTTGCCGTGCAACTAGTATTAAATTAACGCATTAATTTAAGTACGGATAAACAATGTAATTTCTTATAATGTGTCTTAAGGGCATATTTTAAGCTGAAAACAATGTATAATAATACTTATTTATGTATTTGCACTGGATTCAATGCATAAAAAAATAATATGCTAGTGGACCTCATGTATTGAATTCCGTGCAAATATATAAACAAATAAAATTTACCCTTATTTTTCGCGCTTAGCATGTGCCCTTAGGGCACATGCTAAGAGGACTCATAAACAATAAAAGAAGATAACAAATTAATATTTTTATATGAGATTTTTAATATTTTTACATGTAGAGTATATAGCGACAGTTTAACCGTTGTCATACATCTATCACAATATTTTTTATAGGACTTACATATGAAAATATCAAAATTTCATATAAAAATATCAGTTCCAAAAAATATATATCCTTAATATTTTCAACTGCATTTTGTTTTTTGAAAGGGGGGATTTATTTTTCTTTAACATACATCAGACAATCAAAGATACAAAGTAGAAACCATAAACCATTTTTCTTGCCAAAGTTACAAAATGTGGGAGCTCTTCTTTTCCTCCCTTTTACTGACTGGAAGGATCATACAGACAAACGGATAAAAAACCAGGTGGGAAGATCCTAAGCACACTTTAAAACCGGAAGAAGTTCTAAGACAAAACGCTTACGACAAACAAATAAGTATCAACAAACGCTTATATCCAATTTCATGTTGGGCTCAATTTAATGCTAAAAACCATGGCCGACAGGAAAGAAAGGTATTAAGACGAAATACTTGTCCTTGAATATAAACTTCACCACTCAACACTAACTTACAACAATCACTATGAAGTTAAAGGGGTTAAATAAATGTGTATTTAGTCACGGTACTTTATGTCAAGTTATAAGTGAATAATTAATTTTATTTTTTTTACATTTGACTCACAAAATTACAGTTTATTAACAAAAAAATAAAATTCTATCAGAAACGTTAAATATTTTAGCGAAAGTGTTGATATATAAAGCAACATAATCTTAATTGGTGCCCACTTAATCCTAGCTAAAACCAACAAAAGAAAAGTCAGCTTAAAAAAAAAGAAAACGAAAAAAGAAGTCAACTTTCTTAAACTTAAACTTTCAGTTTCAAATTCCTTTAGGCTATTTGGAGAACTTTTTAAGCTGGATGAAACTTGAAGAAAGGAATGAGGTGTTCTTTTAGGTCAACTATTCAGCACAAGAAAATTGATGGTTGCTCGGGTCTTTGGACAGTTTCAGATGTATTAACAGCTAATTTACTGACATGAAGTTTTTTTCTGTACACATGCAGTACGAGAAGTTTTTATCTTTTGACACAAATCCCCTATATGCTCTATTACATGAGTCCATATATTGTCAGTAAACCTATTATTTCAGTTGTGATTTTGAACATAAATGATTCATGGGTATTTTCTATTATCACAGGATGATGCCGATTCATGTTTGCCTGTTTAAGTTCTTGGTATTTTCTGAATTCTTAATTGTTAGCATCTCCAACAGATGGACTATTTCATAGACTATATTTAGTCCATATGACATCATCAAATGTCCTTTAGTCTTCAATCATTCCAGCAGATGGACTATCATGTGGACTATAATATAAAAAAATTAAAATAATCAATGAATTCAAAAAAGTTCCGATCATCTTCCACCATCCCATTTAAATATTATTAAAATTATAATCCATGGACTATCCCATTCCTTGATTTAGTCTTTCTCTTCCATCAAATATAGTCACAGACTATATATAGTCTGACTGCTGGAGCTCTAAGATAAATCCTAGACTATATTTAGTCTAGAATTTCATTTCTAGCCATTGCTGGAGATGCTCTTCATCACGGTGGTCTGCTCACAGAATTAAGGCTGAACATGAGAACGAATTTGATGCAATTAAGGCAGCCAAAGAAGGTCGCCCTGTACTATTCATTGGGGAGGTAATGAAATAAACAAAATTCTTGTGCTTAAAATTAAACACCAAGCACTATTTCTACACCCATTTTTAGGATCTAAGAATATGTTGGAAAGATGTTGTTCAATAGATGGAATTCGAACGCAGATAAACTGTTAGAAGCTGTAAATAATGCATTTCAAAGCTCATTGTGTCTGTAGTATTCCATCTGTAAAAGACTCTCCACCTGTAGCATAATGCGTCCTCTTGTCAATTATATTTGTCAACTACTAGTACATTATTTTGTGCTTTCAACTACTACGTCACTAGTACTACAGCATAGATTACCCTTGTTATTTTGCATCTTCATTTGTGATGGTCGATGATACTTGACCAAATTTCAACTCTTGTGATAGTTCCAACAAGATCTCATCAATTTCAGAGAATTCACCTTGAAATTGAAAAAAGATTGAAAAATTGATGGTTTCAAGTAGCATAATGTTTTTGTCCGAGTGTTTTTAGCAAATTGCTTCTTCTTGATTATTAGTTAATATGCATCTTCTTTTCCTTCGGCAGATGGTTTGATGAGATTAATGCCTTAAAGCCTTTTAAAGAAGCTGCTCATTTATTGGCCGAGAAGGAGGAGGATTGGCCTCCGCTATATGACATTGCCGCACTGAACAATAACAAGGTGTGCTTCCTTTACGTTCGAGTTAGTACAAGTTAATTATTTATTGCATTACGTTTTTAGCTTTTAGATGTGAATGTGTTGTGAGGATTGGAGTTGTATTTCACGGGGTGTTTCCTCTGATCAGCAGAGAAATGCATTGCTTTAATAAAATATACAAACTACCAACAAACTGTCATCGCCAACTTAGCCTTGACAGTAGCACCATCACCACCACTGCAACAATAAAATATCAATATTGATTTTTTAAAATCAATTTGAAACATTTTCTATCAAATATTATTCCATACAATTATAAATATTATTATAAACTATCACAAAAGTAGTACTAATTATGAAATATATTGTTTTTAATAATTAAATGAATCATGTAAATTTTAAATTTTAAAATGCGTCAAATTGATTTTTAAAAAGTGACTGTATATTTTTGGATGGAGGGAGTATTATTTTTGTCAACACAATATTCCAGCTTCTAGTATTGCTTTCTTGATCATTCACCATAGTGCACACCATCATAGCCCTTGACCATCTCCACCATAATCACCATCGCTGCCAGACCATTGTTGTCGACAGTGCCACCATAATTGTATTTTTATTGTTGATATTACTACAGCATTACAATCATCATCTACTGCTGTCAAACAATAATAATACGTCACTAGTATCACTATATTCAATCCACAAAGCCTTGAACCGTAATTTCCCCGTGTACAGCAATAGAATTCTTCAGCAATTCTGATATTTCCAATTCTTAGAAATATAAATTCACATACTTTTTTGTTGTAGTTGTTTCGAGGGTGGGGCGGGGGTGAATAATATGAAGTCACGATGATAAAAGAAAGAGTGACATGGGGGTAAACTATTGTGTAGTACTATTTGTTTAAACAAGCAGGCTTACATAAACCATTTGTGTGAGCTCTTCTTTTCTTAATTATAGGACTCTTCTACTTTGAATGCTGCCAGGTACCTGTCGCAGCTGCTGCTTATTATGAAGATATGTCGGTCAACTTCAAGTTAGCAAAAGAGGCGACTTCTCAGATAGCAGGGATGAGGCTATTTGTAACCAACGAGTACATGCATTCTGGTTCTGGTCTACGAGACGGACCAGTTCATATTTTGGATCAATTAATGGGAATGTTAAATGGAAAGAAGCCTTTGTTTTAACTTGGATTCCCATCTTTTCACAGTTTATGTTCCATTCCTAGTCCTTCTCAGCAATGGGATTTTTCAACTGAGTGGTTTGATTGAGACGAGGGCTAATTAATTAATTACATTCACTAAATGGGTGGTCGTTGCCCCTCTTTATGTTCTCTTAAGCTTATCTTTGATATCATGCCTATTTTTTTTTGTGCTAAATATCATACCTATTTTTATGTTTTTAAAACCAAAACTTTTTTTCCAAAAAATAAATAAATTAGACAAATAGGAGGACTCTTTATTTATTATCCAAATGACCTACATAGTTAGAAAAGATGTTAATTAAAAAAATACTACAAAATTTATTACTCCTTCCATTTTGTAAAAATAGTATTATTTGCAAGATTGTTAAGCATTTACTTTTGTTCCAGACATACCCTTCAAGATATTAAGTTGTTAGTTAAGTATTATAACATAATAATAAAATTATGATAACAAACTTAAATATATTTATTTTATTTTATATTATTTTTATTAAAAAATGAACTATTTTGTGAAATTAAAAATAAAACTACTTTTGTAGAATGGAACCAATATTATTTTTAAATTAGAAAAGATGTCAAGTAAAAATATTAAATCAAATTAGTATCCAAAATTTTGACATAATATTAAAATAAATTGCATGCAATTAAATAGTATTCAAGGGGGGAATTGGG
This sequence comes from Hedera helix, assembly GCA_947179155.2. Classification (NCBI taxonomy): domain Eukaryota; kingdom Viridiplantae; phylum Streptophyta; class Magnoliopsida; order Apiales; family Araliaceae; genus Hedera; species Hedera helix. The sequence continues at coordinate 38,996,774 of OX359287.1, forward strand.
CTTACGGAATAAGCAATTTTTGTTCCAAACAACTGAAACAAGTTTGTCCGATGAACTTATTTGCAATAATTATCCGGCCGAATAATTTCTATTACAATTAAGTGGTGGCCAACTCAAACCTGTAGCCAAACATCAAGTTATCCACCTAATACCTACACGTCCGGTTACTGACTCGAGCCAAAAGTAAACAACCCCTACCGGTTACTGGCAAACTTGTCTCTGTTACTGTTTCATCTTTCTTCAGGTAAAATTATCTGTTCTTCTTCTTCTTCCTAACGCACTATTAGGGTTTATGACAGGTACTCTTCAAAATATATACATTTATGCATACATATGTATCTAGAGAGCGAAATAGTACTAGTTATTAACTGTTTTGGCATTTGTTTTAAGTGCTGAAAATGCAGAGGTCCTGTAAGAAATTGGCTCAATCTCTTATTACGAGGCGAGGGTTTTGCTCATCCAACAGTGATAAGATCGTAGCTTCGGTGCTTTTCGAGAGATTACCTGTTGTTATTCCCAAAATCGACCCTGTAGTCTACGCCTTTCAGGAGTTCTCGTAATTCTCTCTCTTAACTTTTAATCTTTCTTATTTTTTCATTTTGGTTACTGATTAATATTTTTAGAGTTAGAAATTTCTTGATTATTTGTTTATCTGAGTATTGCATTGTACTTCGTCCGAATCAAATGAGTGTTATTCATAGTTTCTCATTTCACTTTTTTTTACTTGGTTTTCTCGGCTACCAATTGTTGATGTGGTATTTTTTTTATTAGTAAATTTGTTCGAACTGAGCTTAATGCAACTCTTATTTATCTGTTGAAATGTAATAAAGCAGCCTAAATCATAAAGCTGAAAATTTTATTTGTTTAAATTCTAGTTCTATATTTACTATGCGACCTATGCTTAATTTGTTTAGGTACAATGTAATACTGGAAATGTAAGTTTTTATATATTTTTTGGATGTCTGTAGGTTTCGGTGGGGTCAGCAACATCGAAGGGCATATCCAGAAGCGTTCTTGAAAAAATCCGATAGTAGGTAAGTACTGGTAAGCAAGATTTTCTTTTCACAATAGTTTCTTTTTCCTTGCTCTTGAATCCCTGTGTTTTTAAGTTTGTATTACATTTAATATTGCTGCATGTTAAGTATCTTAAGCTACTCAAAGAAATAGAATTATCAGCCTTGGTATGTATGCAAGGTATAAATTACTGCATATATTTTATGGGCAATCCAAAAGCACTTCCTAACTTTAATCACCACTGAGCAACTTTTTATTTTATTTTACTTTATTTATTGATAAGTTGTGGGAGACATCTTTTTAAGTCTCTAAAGTGATAAAATCGAATTATATTTTTATGATCATGGATTGCTTTTTGTATCTCTTAATCTCAGTTCTGATTACACGCTTCGTTTGTCCTTGTCTTTTTTATGCTGGCAGTGTTATTATGCTAAATATTCAGGACATCCATCTTGGATGCGCCTTCTCTAAATTTGTTAGTAAATAGTATGTTTAAAATATGGGACACCGTTATGCTAATTCATTCAGAAGAGTAGGTATTCAATCCCTCCCTTTGTTCTCACATAAGCTTATGATTTGTAGATTTCTTATCTTTGCACTAGTTTTTCTAATATTTGGATTACACAAATCTTGATAATGTTAATGAGAAAAATAATGTGAAGGTGGTGTATGACTTTTTTGGTGGACATATGTAGTCATGAGGCTAGTATATTGTAACCTATATTTATTTAATTATGTCAGTTAGGTTTCCATTACTTTGATTGCTTGTTGTAACCTGAAATCCTTGGGTTTGTTAGGGTTGTAGGAAGAATAAACTCGTATATTTATTCTGCTCTTCAGAAAACGCCTTTCTCATTATTATTACATTTATTTCTGTTCCATGCGCAAGTTAATGTTGCCTATTTGGCTGTGAGGACACTTATGTTTGTGTCTTGAGGCAGCATTCTGGAGTAATATATTAATCTGAGCACTTAATTTTAACTCATATATTTGTATTATTCTCTCTCTCAATGATTATTTTATAAATTATAACATCTGTCTTTCCAACCAGGGGAAAAGGTGATTACCATATTGATTATGTACCAGCTCTTCGAGTCACTGAAGCTGACAAAACAAATGGTAAAAAGTAAGATGGAATCTATTGACATGGAACTTATTATGTTCTTTTAATTTCCCCTAACGTTAGAAGTTTTTCACTCTTTGGTTTCATATTCATTTTACGTATTTCAAGCATTGCAAGCCTCTAAGTGGAAATTAAATTCAAGTACCTCTAAGTAGTCTTTTTACTTCTTTATTTTGTTGAGATGAATTTCTTGTAATGTTATTATGTTTAGACTTTAGATCACGATTAAAGTTTTATTTTTATTTTTATTTTGCGATGGATTACACGATGGAATATGAACTAGAAATTAAATTCAAGTGCATTTGCAACCTACAAACTGGATTTGAGTCCCCTAAGTAGCTCTAATGCCCTATTCATTGGGTCAGGGCATAGCTTACAGGTCATCCCTTTACAGAATTAAACTGAATCAGGAAAAAAAAGACATTCAGGGTTGAGCCGGAAGGAGGCTAAGAACTTTGGAAGTAAGAAAACGTATTGGTTCTGCGTTGTCGTGTACTTGGAGATTTTTATGCTAAATTCACAATTATATTTGACATTGCTTATTAATTTGGATTCCTGTCTGTAGCTCAGCAGGTGGGGGATTGGGAATTTAATTTTTTTTTCCTTTGAAAAAAAAAAAAATTAAGGACCTTATACATATACATATTCTTTTAGACTTGAAGTTGGAATCCTCTGTTTAGCTGAGTGAGTTGGGGGTGCTTAATTGGTCTCAGATTGCTCTGTTACTGCATTGGATGAGTTTTGATATTGCATTAATCATGATAGGGCACTTGTGATATTCGTACATATGTCTTCGTAGTTGCTTTGTGTCATTTACAAGTGGGGATTGAATGGCTTGTTAGAGACGCATGATGATTAGTGGCTACCAGTGACATACGATGATGGGTTTGCATAAAAGCTGCCCTAACCATTTCTTAGTGGATTATTGTTCTCATACGTGGTGGTGTATTCCAATTTTTGTACCGAAAAGATTTTGTATACTCTCCCCTCCTAATTTATGTGGCCACACTACTTTTTGTACATATTTTATGGCGCACTGAATGTACACCTATGTAAAACATATTTTTACATGTTATACGAATTCTGAAAATATAATATGTAAATATGCTAAATTTTAAAATGTGCGAAAAATATAATATGTAGATGTTCCTTCGGTGCGCTTAGATACGTGCAAAAAAGTAACGTGACCACATAAACTTGGACAGAAGAAGTATAAGAGTATATATTTGGTCCAAAATTTGTAAGTGGCCAATAGAAACTGCATTTCTCAAGGAATAACTCGATGCATTTTGCTATTGGTAAAATGCCAATTTGTGGGACATTGAAGCTGATAGTGTCGTAGTATCTATCTATTAATGCCCTGTCAATAATTATGAAAGTTTGCATTTGTTTCTTGCAGGTCATTACAGAGAGCACTTGATAGAAGGCTCTATCTTCTTGTATATGGTAACACATATGGGGCTCCCTGTAAGGAGTCTGTCTGGCATTTTCCTGAAAAAGTTTATGAATCTGAAGAGACATTGCGCAAGGTGATATTTGCATTCTATTGATAGTTATTATTTCTTCTTTGTCTCCTCCTAGTAATATATTTATTCCAATTGTTGCAGTGTGCAGAGTCTGCATTGAAATCTGTTATTGGCGACCTTTCCAACACATACTTTGTTGGAAATGCTCCAATGGGCCATATTGTTATGCAACCTAAGGAGAATGATGCAGGCCTTTCATCTTTGAAGGTACAGGATAAAACCAACTGATTGATATATTATTCTTATTATTATTGTACCCATGACAACCATTCTCATAAATTTATCCTTGTAATATCAGCTACAAATATAGTTTCCGTTGTCATGCCTAACTATATTATTTTCTTCTTTGCTTTTCCCTCTTGCTAAATATTTTTGATAGTGTTCGTATTCACTTTTTTAATTTCTTGGTTGATTGTGGCCATTTCTTCAGCGATTCTTCTTCAAATCGCAAGTTGTCGCGACCAACAAGTTTGACATTAGGAAGTGTAAGGATTTTGTTTGGGTGACTAAGGATGAACTTATGGAGTACTTTCCGGAGCAAGCTGAATACTTGAACAAGATGATTATTAGTATCTGATGCCACTATTCTTTCACATCCCATGCACGTAGTTAGATCTCTTGTCAAACAGAAATACACCATGTTGGATCAAGTATCTGCTTCTGAAGCATATTTTTTGCAGTCCAGTCGATGAAAAGAATTTTGACTACTAATATAGTTTGATACTTAACGAGAGAAAGTTCTTCAAGTAAATTGCGTTTTTATGCATGGAGCTTAATCATCGCAGCCTGTTTGATTGAAATAATTTTTATGTATTTGTGCAGTTGCATGGGTTGATGACATGTACTTGGCAAAACATGAAGGTTTTTGTTCTGTTGTGTTGTGCTACTACTGCAAGTTATACTCGTCTTTCTACAGGAGTGGTAGTTGTCATGAATTTAATCGAAGAAACAGTAGTTCAGCATCTAATTAACACGATCAATATGAGGATTTTTGTGATAAATAACAAAGAGAAAATGAGCAAAAGGGGGTGATTCATTATTGACTCCAATTTCTTTGGGCATTGTGACATTAAGGATGCCATATCTAATAACTACATTCAGCGTGTTAGGGAACCTCAATTAATATGCCAACCATTTATGGTCTCAGAACACATGCCATTGTAAGGGTCACTAGGCTGAATTTTAATACATCTTTTTCCTTGTTGCTTCTTTGTTGTGGATTTCCTTGTCAAATGAATCATATGGAAACAAAATAAAGCCAATCAATGAGGTAACAAAAGTGTAATATCTTTAAATTAATATTGTCAACAAAAGTTACTTATTTTCAGTTTAATATCAGTCAATATAACATTATTTCATAGAGCGAAGATATATTATCAGTACAATGACATGGTATCAGCGTGATATTGAACGAAATGTATATTGGAGAGGAGCAAGTCCCATCATTCTTTCGGTGATAATCAAGTTGGTTATTAATTCTTGATTGTGAAGATACTAATTTTGACTAAAAACTAGTAGCCATACTACTAACATTTCCAGAAGCTTTTTCCCCTTTATTTGAAAATCTCTTCCCTTCCAACACGCACCAAGGAGCTATTATCGCAAATGTGAAATGCAAAGAACAAGTGCAGAGACGCTAAAGGATACGACCATCCTGGTGACAAGATGAGGGCATTCACAATCATCATAACATTCTGTTCAGAAGGCAACAAGTAAATGTCAAATATCATATACTACTGCTAAACTCTAGTATTTAAGTTTGCAAACCATTTACAACCTTCAAATCCTCTAAGAAATCAATCATTATAGTATATATACATCAAGTGTTTTTTCAACAACTTATTTTGGCAACACTAATGGGATTAGCCCTCTCATACAAGCCTTTACACGGTTGAAACTAAACTTGCAACCACCTGCAGGTTCCGATGAATCTCTAACTAATCTTCGGCTTCGCGCAGGCTATCGAGTTATTCTTTTACTGAAATCATATCATGTCGATTTCACAGTTAGAAAAGGTAAAGCAGATCATAGTTTAATCAAACAGAAAACATTACAAGCAACCGCCATACAACATGAAGTATTCTTCCATTCTTGTATATCACTACTTTAAAAGTTATAACCAGCTGAAGTCCTTTATTTATGGTATTTTATGTTTAACAACAAAATGTCTTTGGTTTTAACATTTACGACAACAACAAAATGCCCGTGCTTTGAGCTTCTATGACAAGAAGCATTGCATGCTCCAAAATGCAAAGGAAAAAATGTATGAAAAATAAAATAAAATTCCTAAGAACCTGACTAACCAGTCTGTCAGCGCATTTCCTGAGATTGTTCAGTCAAAGTGTTTGAGCTCCCTGGGAGATTGGTTGCATCTCCTAAACTTGGCTGAGCTTGTGCCTGTGCAATACTTCGAGTGTTCAGACTATTAATTTTGATCCCAGGCATTTGTGTAGCACCGGGAGATGTTGGCATCAATCTGGAAGATGGTTCAGAAGCTCGAGCAGGCTGAGCTGGTTGACTTATAAACTGGTGGAATGCCTTGGAATAAGCCTGACCCTGGAGGCTTCCTCTCATTCTCCCAGAGGGCCTCCAACCCTCAGATGCAAGTTCCATTAATCCATCTTCATGAGAGCTCAGGTGAATTTCACCCTCCATATTCTGTCTCTGCTCAGTAACCATGGAAAGAGAATATGGCGAGTTTGTTTCAAATGCTGGAAGCGGAGCAACGGTTAATGGTTGTGTATTAGATAGCTGCGGAACTTGCTGGGAAGTACTTAAAGCTCGAGTGCTACCATCTCTTTGAAACTGCACTGGTTGGACATAAACAGATCTATGTACATTGATACTGGAGTTGTTCAAAGTTTGAGCACTATTCAAGTTTTGAGGGTTCTGGTGGAGTCCATTTTGATGCATGGAGGGAGGCCTTGACAAGCTACTATAAGCATGTGGGTTTTGAGTAGGCAGGTCAATATCCTGTAAGAAGAATTGCACAAAAAGTGATCTGCAATCATTAGTAATCCCAATGTGCCATGACAATACAAGATGCAGTATCCAGAGAACCTCAAAAGGCATTCGAGCAATACAATTAGAGGTTTGAAGTGAGTTGGCTGAAGACAAGTAAGAGTAAAGGAAAAAGATCTTGCTGACTGATGCGTGAGTTTTTTAAACTAACTTCCAGTAATAAATGGATGATGAGTGAGTTTTAAAGTAACTTCCAGTAATAAATGGCATGAGTTGTTGCTAACATCGTCTCTTCCAGGTTTCAATAGTCTTTTAATCCCCCACAACTGGTACAGATGGTTGTGTTCAACTTGCGTAGGCTTTCTGCTGACGCTCAGTGAAGGGTCAGCAAAACAACCATCTGCAACTGGTTGGTACATCTGTGATTATATTTCTTTGGGCAAGTAAAAACCAAAAAAAAATCTTAATAACTATGCTGCCTTTTGGACTCAATAGTTCCAGCAGGAAATGCCTTAGTAACATGCTGCAGACGGGAAGACTTCCAAGGGGATATTTCCCTAAGAAAATAAATTTTGTTGGGGGGAAACATGATGCATGACACCCGCACAAACGTGCCCTTGGCTTAATGGATTTGTGCAAACTTGCATCCAAGGACTACCTATACAAATAATAATTAGAGCATATTTGATTGTGGGGATTGGGGGAGTCATTGCTTGGTGCTATGGTACAAACTCTGCTAGCCCATGAGGTAGCAGATTCAAAGTTGACTACAATAACTTGGTGCAAATATTAGGTCTAGTCCCATGCATCCCCAGCACCTTTGATTTGCCTCCACACTGGATGGCAGCCCCTTTCTATATGATTTTCACAAGATAAAATGGAACCTCACATAAGAAATAAGAAGTTCAAATTTGACGTACAAACATAACAATATTATCATCACTGCTTCAAATTACGACCCAAAACTTTCCTCTTTGAGACGACCCAAAAAAAGAGCCGCCTATATTGATCAAATAAATTTTAATCTTGATCGGTGATTATGTTAAAGTCATGTATTCCTTTGTTTTTTTTTAAAGGAATTTTGCCCCCAAGTACTGGGGTTAAAAGAATGTTTTCCTTACTCTTTACTTTCAAATGGAAACTTTAACTTTTGGATGGATGGACTAATCATGAAAGGAAGAGTAAGTATACCCGTATCACTGAATGGTTTTGCATCAATGATGATGAAGCGATGGCCGAGGCTGAAGCAAATATATGTGACAAAGAAGCCTGGTTCATTATCTCTGTTCCTTCTACAAAAGAATTGCATCCCTCAATGTTGGGTACCATAGAATGACTTATTTGAGACATAGCAGCAGACACACCACAGGGCATCTGAGCCTGGAGTGGAAGCAGATGAATTGCACTTAAACTTCTGTCTACCTGTCTATCTATTGATGGGAACCTCTTAAACTCGTTGCTTGAACTACCGTACTGCAAATAATTAGGTTTGGGTAAATTATTCTGCAACAAAGAGGCTCTTGCTTGTGCTCTCCAATGATCATCCGCTCTTTCTTGCTGATGATCCAGAGAAGCAGCATCAGTAAGAGCAGGTGATTGCATATAGATTGATGGAGGGTCAAAGGATACTTTGTTTCCCTGGGCACTCAAACTAGTACAATTATCTGCCAAGCCACTCAAGGCAGAAGAAGCACTTTGGTGCATATTGTTGACTTCAGGAGGCACAAGTTTTCTGGAAGCAGAAAAACTTTGACTATCATCCTGGAAACTGTTTTGGCCTTCAAATGCAATACAACTTACGGAATCACTCTGCTTCTGCCCTTCCTTTTGAAAACTCTCCCCACTTGTTTGAGAAGAAGAATCCTTGTTGTCCGATACAGCCTTCCAGGATCCATCTGTGGATATAATCACATCAACAATACTTTCTCCCACCTCTCTTAGGACCTAAACAAAAGCAGTTGGTTAGTCAATGTGGGAAGATGATTAGATGGAGAAGTAAATTGAACTTGCCTTAACAACGTTCTGATCAATACGTATGTCTGGACAACAAACTGGCTGGTTACAAAGAGGGCATCGCCAGAAAGGCCTCCTCGAGTTTATTTCCAAGAAGTTGTCATAATCAAAGCACTACATGCAAAGAGCAAAAACATTGAATAATAGAAATCTCTTAGGATCTGTAAGTGTAGATCAAAGAGATAATCAAAGAGCCATAAAGCAGCAAGTGTTATGCAGGTGGCTGTGGTTGGGCACATCTAAACATTTTGTTTAGATAAAAGAAGTTTTATTTTAGTATAGAGAGAACACCAAAAAAACAAGGGGGGACAAGAAGGCCAACCCCAGTGGACAAGTTAAAAACAAGACAAACAGAGAACTTAAAAAGATGCAGCTCTCCATTATCTACACAGATTAGTCAAGTGGTTTCCTGAAATGCCCCATAGCAGGAGGCAAAAGGGAGGCAAGAAAAATAACCATATCCCTCAGCAAATTAAAAGATGAATAACTCTGTAGACAGTCTAGGATTACACTCATAACCATCCCAAATTAAACATGAAACTGAGAAGAAATTACACTTGTTTTCCAAACCCACAAAAGCGAGTTAACAACGAAACTTTCACTGACGCAGAGCATACCCACTGCTCCAACACTCCAAAATATAGAGTTCCACAAATCCCAAGCAATAGGACAATGCAAAAAGAAAAGAAAATGAGTATCATTACTCTATCTGCAAATAAAACAAATGTCCGGCAATAGTGTCTATAGGATTTGTGATCATGATAGAGATCCTTAATATTCAATCTAACAACTGTACCATTACCAATTGTTTGCCAATGTCACAACCCACTACATTGTTATTTAGTCTGCACATATCTATTTAGATTTATGTTTTTTTTTTGTTGCTAATTATTTAGATTTATGTTTCTCGTCAAGTTATAACACAATTTCTCTTCTTCTAACCTAGAGCTTACTTTTCCCACAAAGGCCAGTCTATGAGAGCATGATACAATACATGGATTTGCACTTCGCACTTCCAATTGAATAGAATGTCACTATATTATGAAGATTCTTGGAGGAGTGCAATTAAGATACATATTCAAGTGGATATAGTAAATTTGCCAATTTTAATGGACTGACTTCAATTCTATCCAGCACGTGGTTGCTTTTGTTTATCCCAAAAACAAACCACTACATGTTATCCCAGAAAATGTTTTGTGCAAATCCATGTAAAATTAGTGTAGTCCCCCTCCCTCCAATCTCCCCAAAAAATAGATAAAGGAGAAGGATATACAGATTTCTCTTTTGCTGGTAGAGAGCACATATTTAAACAAAATCCTAACCTGAGGATGCTTGCAGAGATGCCCTTTCACAGGAGTTCTCATACGACTAAGGCTGTTCAATAAAAATGAAACCGTAAGCACAACATGCATAAAAAGGCAAGGGAAAGTGATTAAAAACTTGAAAATTTGCTAATTAATCCACAACGATGCTATCTAAAGTAAAAACAAAGAACCAAAACTAAATTCATTAGACCAAACATCAGTATAGGGAAGTAAATAAAAAGAAACAGAAGTTGAAATTTTAGCTTAGCATATACCTTATGGGGCAATTTAGTGAAGTTCGTGATGGTATCTCAATGTTCTCAACATCTGATATTTGAGTATAACAAACAGCTCTAAGTTTTGCATCAGAACTTTTAACCAAGAATTTCTAGTTCAAAAAATGCTCATAACTTCTAAACAGAACAAAAACAATGAGTTTGATCAACCTTTCAAAATCACTTAGCTTACCTGAGTTACCAGAACCAATAACAGGCTGAACATAATCTAGCAACTGTGGATTGTCAGAAGATGATATCACACTCATAATAGCTACAACAATATTATAATGGCCTGCGCATTTTTACAGATGAATAAATTATTTTTTACAAAAATATATAAATTGACTTGAAGCCTTTATGCAAAAAGTATATATATTTAGACATCGCACACCATCAAAATTTCCAACAGTTTGTAAAAGATTAACTCCATATTTGACCACTGCAGTAATATTTGTTGGAAGCAGAGGTCCACATTCCTGCAGCAGGCATATTAAATGAAATTTACAGTATGTGAAGTTAAAGCATCATAATGATTACATACAAACACAAACATCCTTTCAACTAAGTTTTTATTTATAGCTAGACAAACCATGGCAGCGTTAATCCTTCCTGGAACACCTTTTCCATTAAGCAGAAAGCTGCAGTGAACAAAAGAATTAGCAATCAGACAATTAAAGAAATTAAAAATTTAATAGATATTAAGAAACATACTTCACTTCTTGTGGAGTTACTATACAAGAGGATGTATCCATATTGTCTATTCGACCTACAATTATCCCCTGCATGCAGATAAATAAGTATTTGAAAGAAAGAAAAATCTAAGATAAGATTATACAAGTTGGCTAGTTGTGTATTTCAAGGTTATTGCATAAAAGCACAAATAACATGAAAAAGAATCAGAACAAGAAAAAAGAAAGGGAATAAAACGTAAATTATAGTTTGACACTAAACTATATTATATACCCTGTGCCAAGTTAGAAACCAAGTATTTATATAAGTTCCTAGCACGTGCTACTATGACAGGAGCAATAGTGTGTAATCAAACAACAAATGAAACTGTTAATGCAGAATCATTTTGTTTACAAGTTTAAGCAGTCAAATGAGTCTATGTATTGTAAAATGATTGCCTAAAGGTGAAACTTCAATAGTTTCAAGCTGAACTGGACATAACTAAAAATTGGGAAAGGAGAGGCCAAAAACAAAGGGGGAAAAAACATAGTATGCAAGTTAGGACCATAAGAAGAGATGCAGTGCTCCCAAATGGTGACCAGGTACATATAAAACAAGTGTGCTTGAAAAGGAAGTTGAGACCACTCCAATTAAGTGAGTAAATTAGTTATTAATTTGAATTATTAACAGAAAGCAAACAAAGAAACACCAAAGTACAGGTACCAAAACCATGCCTCATATCGTCATCCAAATGAAACAAACAAGAAATATTAGTCTATGTATGAGATGAAGAAAGTGATTGGTAGGTTTGCTTACTATCTTTTCACGCTCAAGAGCCACCATACCCCGCAAGATGTTGAAATCAACTACATAAGTCCCATATCCAGGCTACGAAAGAAGGAAAAACATTAAAACATTTAAGACTTAGTGTGCTAGAAATCAAGAAATATAATCAAATTATGCATAAACTTACCTTGACCTCAACAGAGGCGAGTGTGCTTTCTATCTTCAATTTTGGATAAAATCTGCATGTAGCGAAAGATATCCAGTAAATAATTGGTTACAATATTGACTTTTATAATAAAGAATTATAAGCAAGATCTCAATCTAAGTGACTTACGAGCAAGGAGAGTGTGGGTGAGAGGACTAGAATTGCAGTTAAAACATAGTTATACCTAGCTAAAAGCACACATTGTGCATTAAGCTATAAATTTACCCAATTGCTCCATATCAATAAGATATAAAGATTCGATACATGATGAAACACAAATTCATTGAAAAATATCTTTAAGCTTCTAATGCAGTTGTTATTTCTTATTTGAGGACTAATAACTATCTCCTGTTTAAGATATGATAGCACACCTGGTACCTTAAACTATAAAGCAACCTTATCGGTCCATATCAATAAGATGCCAAGATCCAAATCATGATGAAACTCAATTCATTATTAAGAGGTTACTTATGAAAAAAATGTTGGATGTCAAGGAAACAAAATCAAGGTGGCTAAAGCAGTATAGATGAATTTTGGTGAAGTGAATGGTAACCCAACTAGTGAAAGTACATGGATTGTTGAGATGAGCTAGCTTGAGAGAACACAAGTGATGAGGAGGTCCATTCTAAAACGATCAAATACTTGGCATTCCAGGCTGTCTCTTTTGAACCTGGAGGGGTTACTGCAGGAGCATCAGCCAAACATTTATGTACAGCAGCTGACCATTAGTCTGCTTGGACCAGGCCATAAACTGGGGAGTGTTCTTATATTTTAATTCTTGGTCTTTCAAAGTCATCTGACTAACATGTGATTTTCAGTGACCTTGAAGGGTTAAGATAAAGAGAGAAAGATGCTGAACATGAGATTCACAGATTACTTTAAGATACAATAAAGAGTGTATGGGTTGCGGGGTATACACTGCGACTGACATAAGCTGCATACAACGCTCACCCCTTTTCCACCTGGCTTTCTGTACCAACAAAATTTTACACTAAACACATCAAAATCGAACCCTAAATCCTAAAAATTGAACCCTAAAAAACCTGAAAATTAAACCCTAAAATCTACTTAAATCCAAACCCTAAACACCAAAATCCAACCATACTCCACTGTTGTCCTCCACCGCTGTGTAATCAGAATGAAAAAGGGAGATGATGAGAGATAAGGAGAAAGTGTAGAAGTACATCAAAGGAGAAATCCCCACCTCTATCGCCTCAAATTACAACAGTGGAGAAGTCTCTAGCTACCCAGCGATCTACCGCCTCCTTTGTCGCGGGCGACCGCCTAGCACAGCCCTCTGCATTTTCCATCAGCTTCTCCTTCATTGTTGCCAACCACCACCATAGCACATCCCTCCTCAATAGCACCACCACCCAATAACTTTCCAGAGAGAAAGAAGGGTAAACTTCAATCTATTTGCAGAGGAGAGATAGGCTTCGATCATTTATCGTTGTTAGGAGAGACAATGTTTCAATCATTCAATTTTGTGAGCTGTGTTTTAAGCTTCTCTGTTAGGAGAAATGACACCGTATATAGTTCCGGTGTGTATATACACCACGACTTATATCCAGTTTTCAGTGTATGATTATCGTTAGGCGGCACTTATTTCTGGTAGCATTATGAATCAAAATCAGATTTAGGGTTTTCCAAGGTTTTTTGTCCTAGAAACTCACTTTTTAATGTTTCAGCTTTAATTATTATATTGAGTTAATTATTGATTTACGGTTTTTTTTTCTTTTTTTTTGCAAACCCTGATGTGCTGTATCGCATCCTTATACATATGCCTATTTTGGATATTAATGGAACACTGAAGTTCTTCCACAGAATTCGTATGGGCACCGTATTTAATGTTTCAACTCCTCATGTAGTGCATACTATAGAGTACGAATGAGAAATTACACGCAGTCTTTATATATCTTTTCCAAAATCACCATGTAATAAGTACACCAATGAAGTAGGAAGCTTTGCTTTCTTATTGGGGCTACAAGAAAGAACAACCTACTTAATATCCCAAAGAATCCTTCTAAAGCAAACTAGAAATGAAAGGACATGCAGATCCTACCAGGAAAATGCCTTTTTCCAATCTGAACGTAGTTCTCGCTCAGGATCACCGTGTTAATTGCATAGATTTATCCACAGGATTGACTTAAAACCTATAATTTGTAATATTCCGTCAAAATTACACCACTCAAGTTTTCACAGTACTGAATGCAAGCATGAAAAGAGACAATGTGGAAAACAAGGAATCTGAACGGATTGCCAAATCTAATTATATCGAAGACGCATAAACTTATATCTAGATTCAACATTTCTCCTCTTTGGGCTAGATTGCAATACAATAATCAAATATCTGTCACTGTCCAACCTCCAAATTGCATATTCCTATAAAGTAAAATAAAAATTTCTGTGGTAGATATTGATTACTAGAAAACCAGTCATTTAAATAACGTGATCCAACAAACAGATAATTCGTAAGAATCATCAAAGCAAGGAAATTCATACCTGGACATGATTTTTGAAATACACGGAAGAGCATCACATGATTCTTGTAGCCTATCCTCCGTACAGTAGAATCTCTTGACCTAAGCATGCCCATTATGTACAGTGCGGGAGAACACACAATAAAAATCATTAAATCCACAAATCCACGCAACCAGCACAATGATGATATAGACGGCGTATGAAAATTTTCATTTACCTCATTGGCCAATGAAAGAAGATAATCGGTTTCTTTATTTTGAAACCATCCATTCCTACAAGCGCTCTGACAAATAGATTGTTGCAAAATGACTTAGAAGGAAACTCAGAACAGCTAGAGATGACTTGAAATTTTTTAAAGACAAAGAACATCATACTTCAAGAATATGAAATTAAAATGAGATTTTTCTAGATTTGTTAATTCATTTTTTAATGAATCTATGGTTTGGAGCAGATGTGATGCATTAGTAAACACTGCAAGGAAATATATGGAAAGAAGTTTAAATTTAGGACGGACACACAAGGATACTGAGCAGGGTATGCAAAACTGAACAAATTGGAATGATTGTGAAACATGTCACATGTATTGAAAGGAGTGTCTATGCCTCTTTATATGGCAGTGCAAGGAATGAAGCATATGCATATCTAACTGCTCTTAAGATACGTTGGACCAGATCAAACTTCAAGTCACGGAATCTACCTGGGAGATCTACATTATAACCAAAAGAGATAATGAAATAGCTCTCGGTGTGTGCTAAAAAACAGTAATCATAATTTAAGAGTGTTTCACTGTGTTTGAAATTAATTGCTTACATAATAAATAGAATCGAGATATCAAAAGAGCATATAAGATATTTATAATCCTACAAAATCCTGCTATGTATGCAGAACAGATTCCCTAGCCGACAAAAAGACAGATATCCGTATTCAATAAAACTTTTGCTTGTTTCAATATGGAAAGACAAAAAGGCTGCATACCCTGACAGACATCATGAGCAACATAAACGGTGCTAGGATGGAGAGGTCATGCTTCCATCTATTTATCTACATAGCACATAAAGACAAAATAAGGACATGATAGTAAATTCAAAATACAAATATAGTAGTTTTAGTTAAAGAGCTTGTAAATTTCTGTGTATTACTATTGGGAAATGAAACCTGTCTTTATAATTACAAGATAGAGTAAATCAAGCCTAATCAAGCCTAAGTGCAAGATAATTTACAGCCTAAATTAAGGACTCTAATTACAGCTTAAATTAAGGAGAGAAAATAAGGCTAATTACATCATGAATTATGGAGACAAATCTTGCTGAATCAGGGTATTCTGATATCCTGAAATTATAAACAGAATCTTCTAGATTTTGTTAACAGTTTTAATTGCTTGACATTCCGTATGGCTAGTCTTATAGCCAAGCTATAAACTCATCAATCTAAAAATGCATTCATGTTCTACTTAGAGCAGCAAAGGCCCATAAT